>JAJTUV010000372.1:107500-707500 GCA_021653895.1 Mastomys natalensis
AGAATAGTACTGAAAGTCACCAGCCTAGCTGCTTGCTCATCACTCCTGTGACTTTAAATCTCATCCTCTGCCCAAACTGTGGCACAGTGCAGCTGGAAACCTCCTGTCTCTGGTGAGATTGGGCATATGCCCATGTGCTCACCTGTGCACATGCACAGACACACACACACACACACACACACACACACACACATACAAAAGGATGGATGCACACACACACACACACACATGTAAACAAAAACGAGTATGGATTCTTATACACACAGACAAGCATGGATTCACACACATACAAACACAGGCATACACACACACACACATGTAGTGCTACATACAACACATACCCTGGCATCATCAACAACAGAATCCAAACCAGGCTATAAAAGTTAAGACTCACATTGTGTTCATAGCTTGTATTAAGAGACAGTATTTTTTTTTCCCCCTTAAAGGCCCAGAAATAAGTTGAAACGTCTTGATTTCTGTTTTGCTGGCCAAACAATCCTTGTCACAATGAATTAACCTTCCCTTGATCAGATGGGAGCTGCTATAGGCAACAGGTCTACAGATGGCGGGCTGTGTCCGCAGACACTTTGTACATAAGAACAGGTGAAGACAGGCTGGGTTGGTCCCAGAGCCAGAGTTCATCACAGCTGTTAGAAACCTTTGCTACACTGAGATGAGCTAGGAAAGGCTTCGTGGAGGGTTTGCTGGGTAAAGCAGCTTTCAATGGCCGCTTGGGGCTCCAACGGTGGAGCTGGGAGAGGTGAGTGTTGTGACAGATAGTAAGGTTAGAGTAGAGGCAGGGGAATGGCTTACTGGATGAAGGCCAGGAAGCCTGATGACCTTTGAGCCACACAGTGGAAAGAATCGATCCTTGTAAGTTGTCCAATGGCATCCGTGTGGGACACCGTGGATGTACTAGCATATGTGTGTGTGCATACATGTAAACACACACACACACACAAACACAAATATATAGAAATAATTTTTTTCTTTAAAGAGAGAGCAGAATGAGAAGAGACTTGGGATTGAAAGGAGGAGAGAAAACCAGAGATGTAGACTAGTCCAGGATAGGCAAAGAATCCTGGGAGCAAGAACAAGGAATGAGCCCACAGGGGCTGGATGAGCCTAGCTGAGGGAGGCCCTGACCCAGGAGAGCTCAGCTTCACAAACCTGCAAACTCTTTGTCTGGAAGAGAAGCTAGAAGTTGAGTCACAAGTGGATAAAAATTGGTTCCAACAGGAAAAAATATATCACTAGGGAGCCCCAGAGGACTGTGCCCAGTGGGAGTGTGTGGGTCTGAAGAGCTTGACTCAGAGAAGAGTTTGGATGACGGGAAACAGGAGGAATCAGGGTAGACTTAGACTAGCTTTGAGCCGCTCAGAACGGAAGTTCATTGTGTAACCTAGAGTTGGATACGTACACCATCGCAGGCTGTGATGGGGATGACGGAAGATGGAGTCGGGGTTGGGTCCATATGACCACCTATGAAGGGGCTTGCTCAACTGCTTACAGAGCAGGTGGGTGGCTCCAGCTTAGCTCTAGTATGAGCTCAGAGCATCTGGGAGGTGTAGGGCACGGAGAGTCCCTTGGGACCCTTTGTCACTCCACAGCAGCTAGTTGGGAACCCCTATCTCTAGTCTTCTCAGGCCTTTCTGGGTTCCTCTAATCTAGAACTCCCCTGTTTATTCCTTCTTCTCATCTTAATCCTCATAGGTCCAGGCCAAAGTCTTACTTCTTGAGGAAACATCTCTAGGCTCCCTTCTGCCTTCCAGAGCTCTACCAAACTATCTCCTGAGCATCACTCGGAGGCCTCTGTAGCAAGTGTCAGATTGGCCCGTTTCTGAGTTACAGAAGCCCTGAGTTTCAAGTGGTGGCAGAGGTGGGAGGTGGAGGAGGGAGACAGAAACAGGGGGAGCAGACACAGCCTGCCCTTCCTGACTTTCAGGAAGTAAGTTCTGCTGGATTTTGACATTCGGTTTCATCTCTGGGACATCCAACTTCCTGTGCATCTGTTCTCTTCTCGAAGGAAGAAGAACTGGAGGCTCAAGGGCACCAAGCACTGCAGAACTCACATCCAGGTCTCCCTGCCTCTGCAACCTCTGGTTCTCTGGCAGCTTGCTTTAAACATGCAGACGAATCTGCCTATTAGCTTGCGTCCCCGAGCATGGGCCCAGTGGGTAGGCCATCTCAAGAAGTGTCCTTGGAGTCCATTTTGTCCACCAGCCATGGCAAACTCTCTCTAGTGTACACCCAGAGCTGATAGACATGGCAGAACTCAGTCCTTCCTATGTATGAGGCCCTGCAGTTACTGAATCTGCAAATAAAGGTATCTTCCAGACACACAGATTTGAATGGGGGCAAACAATGGCTTCCTCATTGAACTGAGGGGCTAGCAGAATACTTTTAAGAGCATGGAGCATAAGAGGCTTTTATACATACATACATACATACACACACATACATATACATATACACACATATACATATACACACACATACATATACACACACATACATATACACACACATACATATACACACCCATACAGGAAGTGCATTTTACTGGAGTTTTACACTCTGATTTCTTCTCTGTGACATTCAACTTCCTGTGCTATTACATACATACATACACACACACATGAAATAGCAGGGCTTCTCACTGTACGCTCTAAGGTGGCCCTAGTTGATCAGCAAAAGGCCACAACTCAGAGGCCTGATGAGTGTACAGGATGATATTGTGCCATAGGCAGAGTCTTCCCCCAGTTCTGTCACTCTCCCAACTCACGTCCACACTTATCTTGTGAGAGAAAGAAGCCTATCGTAGAAGAACAGGTCTGGAATCCCAGCACTCAGGAGTCATAGACAGGAGGGTGACAAGTTCAGGGCCAGCCAGGGTAGACTAACTATTGAGTTACCATCTAAAGAAGGAATCTTCGGAAAGGAATGTAGCATTTTCCTATCATGATTTGAACTAATGAGATCCCCATTAGCTGTCTGTTCTATAGAACTGCAGGATGATAAATAAATAAAAATTACTATCGATCAGCAAGCTGGTGGCCATTTGTCCCAAGTAGGATACAAAACTAATGCAGAGAGCCAGTTTGCAAGTTCTTTCACCAAGAAACTAAGCTACAGGTGAAAGAGAGAGGACTCACTTTCTCAGTACCCACCTGGAATGGTGCTAGATACCATCCAGGATGCTTTGATACTCTCTAGAATTTTTCGGAGAGAAGCCATGACCAAAGAGCTTCCAAGAATATAGACTGGACCTCTTTGTATGGGGTTTTCTCCATTCATTTATGACCCACCCCAAAGGCCATGCAAGTTAAAGTAAGGCATGAAGGAGAGGCACAGCCAGGTTCCCATGCTGCCTGCCTAGGCTTCATTTATGGGGATCAGCAACGTATGCCATGTTGGGGCTACACAAGATAATGGATCTATCTATTGTCTAACTTGCCACTGTGACTCAGTGCATGGAAATAAATCACTTTTTGTTGCCTGTGCCCTGAACTACGCTCTGCCTGACCCTACCTGCCCTTGGGCGTTGGAGGTGAGGTAGCACAGAGTCAACGACATGGATTCTGGGAGAAACGCCACAGCAAGCTCATCTGGGCACTGCTGCAAGCTCCTTTAATATCCTCTGCCCATGCCCCATTGGTCCCAAGAAAGTATCTCTTCTAAACAGCAGTTCCCAACTGGCTGGCATTGTCTGCACCAACAATCCTTGGTCTCTCGGCAGTCTTATATTAGGTCCTCTTGTAGGAGATGCTTTTGAAGGTTCGAGGTCCCCAGTTTTACATAGAGGTGGCTCTGCTTTCCTGCTCCATAGCCACCCTTTCGTTTTTAGATTTTGACAGCCTAGTAGGAGCCTGGGCACCATTGCCTCCACATTGTTGACCCCACCTTGGAGGATTCCCAGTATACTGGACTGTGCCCAACTATTTAGATTATGGCCCCATTTTCTTCTTCAAATATGGGTGTAGCCCACTCAGGTACTTTCTATGACTGTTAAGGGACAAATCTCCACACAGTCAAACCACGGCATTTCCTTGTCTGAATTTCTGAAATTTTTATAAAATTGATAGACGAATTACCTACAAAATCAAATGATGATGCAATAATTACTACAAAGCAGATGTTCTTTCGTCTCTCTGGTCCAACTCTAGAGTCCTACTAGCTGAAAGCAACTCGACACCTGCTTTTGACATTTGTTTTCAGTTTTTTTAACTGTCAGTCTTGCAGTTCTGCAGAACAGTATGTTTGGGGACTGGAGAGATGGTTAGCAGTTAGGAGTGCTAGTCGCTCCTGCAGAGGACCCAGGTTTGGCTCTCAGCACCCACACTGGGTGATCTACAACCACCTGTGACTCCAGTTACAGGAGATCAGACACCGTTTTCTGTCCTCTGAAGGCATCTGCACACACATGGGGCTCAGGCATGCCCTCAGCCTCATCAAATAAAAACAAATCAATAAACATTTGAAACAGAACCGTACATTGATTTTCATTTTTCAATATCATTTCCTGCCATGGATGAAGCTCATTTAGACTTCTTACACACACACATACACACACACACACACACACACACACACACACCTTCTATGTAGTTTTAGTACAGTTTTTTTTTCTTTTTCTCTCATAAGTCAGAAGTGTTTGAAAAAGTTAAATATTGAACCCCATAGTACATTGAGCTTGGAAACACACTATAATTAACATTCCTGGTGGCGAAGTTATTTCCCCTGGAGTTAATAATTATTATTGTTAATTGGTTTGCTTAATTTTTCTATATAGTCACTGTGATTCATTTTTTAAATTCTTAATTTTTGAACAATCGAAGATGACTCACACCAAACATTGGCACTTGATACCCTGAGGAAATCCCTCCCGGTTTCTCTGCCTCGCAGGCTGGCTGCTCCAGTTTGACTTGAGAACACTTGACTTCCCTCAGATCCTGCGTCTCTTCATTCTTCTTTATTCTCTTGTTAGTAGCTGTCCATCTTCTCTGAGATTGCCCTAGCACCTTATTGCATTAGAGAGAAAATTCTAGAAGCTTCATGAGTCACCAGTCCATAGGATGTACATATGTAGAAACCGTACATGTCTGAACATTGACCTGGTTCCTAGTTTTCAGGATCTCTACTCAGAGATTTACTACCCTGGAATGAATTTGAATGCTTTTCTTCTCTGTGTCTAGAGAATGCTATGTTTATTTTGAGATTTGAAGCCAATAAGAAATGATGCCCTGGCTCTATGCTGAGGTATGTCCACTGCCTGGAGGACTGGATTTTAAATGGAGGTGCTATCTGTTTTATTCCTAAAAGATTTTCTTGTATCTTGAAATGTTCTGTCTGTTGTTTTCTCAGCAGTGTGTGTGTGTGTGTGTATTGTGTGATGTCTTCCATCTACTTTCTGAGACCGTCCCCTCCATTCTCCAGGTTTCTTTTAGTTGAATTTTCAATCCTTCGTCATGGTTTTCTTAATTCCAACTTCTAGTTGGTCCTTTTGGATTTATTCTTTCATCATATGTTTTAAGGCCAGAGTTCTATACAGTTCACTGGATACCCATTTCTTAGTTTTCATTCTAACAAGTTTTAGGGTCAACTCCTGTATCCTTAAAAATGCTTGTATTAATCAGGGGAACAGAATTCCTAAGATGAAGATATAGAAATGATAGATAGATTAGATAGATGACAGATAGATAGGCAGATAATAGATAGATATTAGAAAGAGATAGATAGATGATAGATTAAATGATAGATAGATAGATGATAGATGATAGATAGATGATAGATAGATAGGCAGATAGACAGGTAGATAGACAGGTAGATAGATTGACAGCTAGATGATAGATAAATTAGAGACAGATAGATGATACATATATAGATATTACATTAGAGATAGGTAGATAGATAAATAGATAGATGATAGATTAGATAGATAATAGATTAGATAGACCTATAGACAGATGATAGGTTACATTAGATAGATAGATAGATAGATAGATAGATAGATAGATAGATAGATAGATAGATGAGATATGATAGATAGATAGATAGATAGATAGATAGATAGATAGATAGATAATAGAGATATCTATATAAAATACATGAAATCAGTTTATGTTGAAATAGCAGTAGTAGTTGCCTCACACCTGAGAGGCCAAAAACCCTGCAGCTGCTCACTTCACGGAGCTACGTGCCTCCAGCCCAAGTCTGTCAGGGAAAAGCAGGCCTCTGGAAATGCTCACATTTTTTTTCAGTTTCTAGAGATTCTAGTTTCTGAGTCAGGAGTTGGACTGCGAATAGCAGTTTTCCAGGTGAATGAATGGAAGGCTGGCACCAGAGAGCAGTGGTCAGCTTGGGGAGCAACCTGAAAACGTGGCGGAGGGCCATGTTAAAAATCCTAAGTGGAGAAGCATGAACTGAAGCTGGGGGAGCCTGAGAGAGCTGGATCACCGGGGCTCATTGGTATGGCACTCTGGGACACTCAACTTACACTACAGGGAGTTGTGCAAGGGGCCAGACAAGGAGAGAGGATTATTCCATTTTAGAAAGGGCATTCCTCTTAGGAGCTTAGTCTCTTAGGATAACTAAGTCACAGTGTGGTCTCTATGTGATGGATACAGAATGATACATTAGGAAAAATCAGGCAGTAGATCTTTGTTTGTTTTAAAGAAGATGCTCATGGTGATAATGGTTCCTGTAAGCCACTTGCCCATGCTCCTGAGAGCATGGTTAGATTCACACTGAGATGCCTAGGCTAGCACATTTTTTGTGGTCCATGACAAGTCTCCAGCACTTTACTTTCGGACTCTGGGATCGTGTTCAGCACTTTGGGTATCAAACTTTCTCAGGAGTCCAAAACAGAACAGCTGTATTTACTTAACATCAATCCCCAGCACCAGAGCGAAGAGTCCTATGATCTAAAGGCTTCCAAGATGTGTCAGGATTCATAGTAGCCAATGTGACTGTTTTTAAATCTTATCTGGTCCCTGTAGCCACCTGTGGTAATTCTCATCAACCTATCAGACAACAGAGGCAAGATCTATGTGAGAAAGTCACATGCCACAGCCCTGTAGCTCCCTAGGGACTAAGTGCCAAAAGGTGGTCTTGCTTACCCCCACTGCCTTGCTTTCCCGTTGGCACGGCTCCAGGGTTTCTGACCAACTGCCCCATGGTGCTTGCCCATCTCTGTACCTGGAGTGAAGAGTACACGTGTTACCCCCATGCAAAGTTTTATTTGCATGTTGATGGCATAGGACTTGTCCAATGTCATGCCACTCACGAATAGGAGCAGCAAAATGCAAACCCAAACAGCCTGGTCAAGCAGATGCAGGCATGTGCTTTGTCAATGGATAACCACAACGATCCCCTTTTCTTTCTTTGAAGCTACAAAGAGGACCCAGTTGTAAGGAATAAAATTTGAGTCTTCAGCACATCCACAGGCTTCATCCTTGGTCCCTGCTAACATCCTGCACAAGCCTATAGGATGGCTCCATGATCTGGAGCCCAACCGGCTCCTTCTTCTCTACGCTGGAGCTTAAGCAACACCGAGATATTCCTCATGGGAAGAACACTAGTTCTTCCAGGAGGGTCACCCATGGTCAGTCTTTCCTCCATTGGACATTGTCCAAGACAAAGTGGAGTCTCTCTCCTTGGTCCAGGAACCCACTGTGGCCCCTCCCTCAAATTTCAACTCCCATCCTATCTCACAGTCTGTCATCATTCCAAGGTACAAAGCCAAGGGTTGTTCTTGCTACCTGGTACTAATGCCACTTTGACAGACTTTGGCTCTTTGAAAACACTTTTAAGATATTTGTACAAAAAAAGAAGAGAGGGGGCAATAAAAGTAGGTAAGAAGGAAAAATTATGTATAAGAAAGTGACAAGTTATAGTTGCCTGGTAAGGGAATTGAAGTCCTTTTTATATTCCTGTTAACAGGCATATAAATACTGGGAATTCCCCTTTCTAAATCAACTTGTAAAGCTTTGGTCTTTCATAAAATTACATCATTTAAAAGGAAATCGCTACTCTTTTTTTTTTTTTTTAACATAAGCCAGACCAAATACTGAGCAATGTACAACTGGAGAAGAAATAATAAAACCCAGAAAGCTGTTGCCACAAATGTGGTATTCTCAAACCAGCAACTGAGCCATGCCCTCTTGCCTTGAGCCCTCAGCAGCCCAGATGAGAATTTAAACCATTGCAAAATCCATGCTGGCTCACAGGATGGAGTCAGAGAGATTGACCAGGCTAAATAGCCTGCTACCTAAACAACAAACACAAAATAATTTACAGCAAGAGGGAAAAATGAAACAAGAGTGGAAACATCCTTCTAGTCATGGAAAGGAACAAAAGGTATATAAATGATTTTTAGAAACAGAAAAAAGAAAACAAAGTTTGTCAAGAGATAGAACCCATTCATCACTGGCATGCTAAGGAAAATCTCCCACTTTCTTCTTTTTCTTTTCCTCCTTCCACTTACTTGACCTTGCTTCTATCAAGGTCAAAAAGGCAAGGGATTCTGGGTGCAGTGGTATACTCCCATCTTCTTAGTACTTACAAGGTTGCCAGGTCAGGAGTTCTGGGTCAGCCTTGGCTACAATATACATTAGAAACCAGTCTGGGCTACATGAGAGCCTGTCTCTAAACAGACAAACAGACATGGACACAACAACACCACTCCAGGACAAAAAAAAAAATAGCAAAATAAAAACAGTTTGCAAAAGATGGCGCTGCACTCAGTGGAAGCGAGCCCTCCAGTGTCTGCCGTGTTGGAAAACATGTTCAGGCTTTAATTAACATCAGGCCTGTTTTCCTCAGCCAAGGGCTGTCCCTTCCCTGCAGGGGTCCAGGCAGTCTCTGGCAGTTTGTTCTAACATGGGTCTTCCCCCTTTCAAGCCACGCTGGAAGAAGCAAGCCCTGATGAGTCGCAGATGGGAAAGATGGACAGAGTAAAGGACATTGGCCCACAAATTAGAAAATAGAACAAACAACCCACATAGGACTTTTCCATCACTCTCTGAGCTGCTGCTGCAGCTTCCAGCACGTGTCTCTTGCAAGTCTTAGGTTACCTTGAGGTCTTGAGACCTTCCTTGTTCTCTGGGTCCCACCCAAACAGTGGTTTGCTACTGAGCCTCTCCTGGCCCTCGGACAATGTCTGCCCTGGAGAGGAAATGGAAAACCCGGGCCGGGTTTCAGGTTTATTTGCAAGTCCAGCAGGAAAAACCCTCCTTTCGAAAAATGTTTGAAGTTGGTTCCAGGTATACGCATTTAAAAATAAAAATAAAAAATAAAAACTTTCTTTAAAAAAAGTTTGATTTTCTTTTGCATGGGGGTGCTGGGACGAGAGAAGGCCATTGCTGGAGCCCAAATCTTTGTCCACATTCCTGACATTATAAGAAATCTAGAAGTTTTGATAGAGTCAATCCCAACCACAGGAGGAATGAAATAGCAGCTCGGACTGCCAAGGCAAACCCAGACCACACCAAAAAAGCCAAGGGCTTGCAAGTAGCTATATGCCAGGTCTTGTCTGGCAAAAGCCTAGTTAATAAATAAATATACAGTATCCCAGTTCCATCAAGCTGAACGTGGCTTTGCCCCGAGTCTAAGCAAGGTCTGAGGTGGCCATCACCAGCAACTCTGTCCTGACCGGGCCAAGAAGCCCTGTGACACACACAGGGGAAGATATGCTTCAGACATCCCTTGGGGCTTGTTCACAATTGTTCTCTGTACATTATGGCTCTCTCTCTCTCTCTCTCTTCTCTTTCTCACCCCATGTGCTGTGTGTGTCTGTGTGTGTGCACACGGATGCACGCACATGTGCACACTCACACATATGTCAGAGTTTTTTACTACCCAGACTTCCTCATGTTTTTTGATCACTTGTGAATCTTTCCTTGTTGTTTCCTGGTTGCTGCTGTTCAGGGTGACTTTCTTCTTGCATGTGATTTTAGCACAATTGCTTGTAATATGATTATGCTAATTGTTGAGCAATATCGCCTTTAACAGAACCAAGTCACAGAATTCTTTTTATAATCCCGGGAATGCCTGGGCCCTAACTGCAGAGCTGACCCTCTGGCTATGCCCCGCCAGATGATGGAACCAATGGCTGCATTTGAAGATGGATGTGCAAGCTATGATTCAGAAAATGGGCTGAAAAGAAGAAGCCTGAAGCAGGGAGGAAAGGCATCTAGGCTCTTTCAGAGTCACCCCTTCTTGCCTCAGAAAGCCTTGTCACTGGAGAGGCCCACTATTAAATTTGGCCTTTGGTAGTGTGGGTAGGCATAGGTTTCTGTCTGCTTGTTAGCTCTCCAAGAGAGAGAATTCTGGGAGATCTATGATTTGTGGTTAGTGGACCGGGGAACGGAACAATTAATAATGTTGTATTAGAAGAAGAGGAAGATCAAAGAACACAAGGACGGGAAGCAAGAGGATGACTGACTCATGGTTCGCCTCGATTCCATTCGTTTTAGTTATTTATTTACCTTGTGGGAGTGAGTGTGTGTGTGTGTGTGTGTGTGTGTGTGTGTGTGTTGTAGGGGGATCGTGTGCGTGTTTGGGTGGGTATGGGTGTGCATGTACATGTACTGCAGGATGTGTGTAGAGGTCAGAAGACAACTTGCAGGAGTCTCTTTTCTCCTTCCACCATGTCTGTGGGTCTCTGTGATACAAGTCAAGCCATTAGGCACTGGACAAGTACCTTTACCTGCTGAGCCACCTTGCCAGCCCTCTATTCATTTAATACATATATGAATGTCTGAATCTTCTCTAGAGGCTATAACAAAACACCAGAAATAGCATGTCTTGTAAGTAACAGATTTTTATTTCTTACAGCTGTAGAGGCTGGGTGTCTAAGATCAAGGTGCCAGCAGCTTTACCGTTTGAGAGCCGGCACTTGGTTTTTGGATTCACTTCTCAACATGTCCTGTTTTAACTATTGTTCTAGCATTGTGGAGAGACACCATAAGAAATGTTTTCTAAAGATCTCTCAAATTATTTTTTTTATTTAAAAAAAAAAAAAAAACAGTGATTTGGTCATCTAGAGAAGCGGTTTGTGTGACTGTGTGTGTGTGTGGAGAGAGAGTGTCTGTGTGTGTGAGTGTCTGTATGTTTGTGAGAGTGTGTCTGTGTGTGAGTATCTGCATGTGTGTGTGAGAGTGAGTGTGTGTATATGTGAGTAGTCTGTGTGTGTGTGAGTGTGTCTGAGTGAGTGTATGAGAGTGTATGTGTGTGTGAGAGTGTATGTGTGTGTGTGTGTGTGTGATGTGTGTGTGTGAGAGAGAGAGAGAGAGAGAGAGAGAGAGAGAGAGGAGGAGGGAGAGGAGAGGGAGGAGGGAGAGGAGAGGGAGAGAAAGTGAGAGAGCATGTGTGTGTGTGTATGTGTGTTCTGTACAGAAGGAGACATGATCTAACTCATTTTTTGGTCCCCTTTCATCAATTTGTTAGAAACAGCCCTGTAAAGTTATGAAGCTTTGCAGTCCATCCCCCAAACACTCAAACCCAGATGGCTGGTGCTAAAATGATTTTATTTTGTGTTTCTTCTTCACATATCCTTGAGAAAGCAATAGGGGATACAATGTAGTTTCTGTGTCTTCATTTCAGTTCCCCATTCAATGGTCTTTGATTGACTTAAAGGCTGCAACTCTACTTATAGCTTATAAAAGGAAACCTCAGCCTTAAGACTCTAGAGCGACTAGTGATGCCTTTGATGGTTAGAAAGACATGCACCCTAGATCTGCTAACTAACGGCAACACTCTCCAGTATTCCTTGTCCTCTCAACCTTTGATTCATCTGGTCTGTAGGCAGAAGTGATCTAGAAGTGCCTCTTCCAGTTTTGCTATGAAGGATGTGGCCTGTCCCAGCAAGAAACACCGTCCTGGACATTCTCAGTGTTTGGACATATGATGTCTTCTACAGACTCACATTTTGAAGGCTTGGTCACAAGCCATTGGTGTCCCTCCCCCCGCTTTGGGAGGCTCTATAAAGTTAAGAAGGTGGAACCTCACTGCAGGAAGTAGGTCACTGGGTCACACCTTTAGAATCAGTCTCCTTACATTGCTTCTTGTCTTCCATGAGAGGAAGAAGAATCTCTAATAGGTGATGTCCTAGTCAAGGACTTGGATCAAGCGACCATTGACTGAACCTTCTGGAACCATCAGGTCATAAACACTTCACCCCTAAGTTTTTCTCTCAGGCTGCAGTGGGAAGCTGACCTACAGGTCTGCTAGAAGTTTCTGTTGGCAACCATCTTTGTTGGTGAAGCCCCAGGAGTCTTTGACTTGTATACCTTTAACAATAGTCTACTTTGTTGCTCTCCAGTCTGAGGTCCCAACCTGTTGAAGAGGCTCCAGCCTTTAAATGGACATTGTGAGACATTTTGCAGTACAAGCTCCAGTCTACTCACTTGACAATGCTTGCTCAAACCCCAAAGCAGCTTCCTTTCAGAGTCAGACTTTAACAAGAATATTCTGATCACTCACACTTTGTGTGAGAATCCACCAAGCTCCTCTCCCACTAGAGATCCGGAGCGTGTGACGATGATGTGCAGTGGTAGACTAACAGCTGGCTCTAGGGGAAACCAGCAGGGGCAGTACCATCAGCCCCTCACCGTGGTGTAAATATTTCTGCCAGGGTCAGTTTCAAGGCCCCAGTGTGTTATCTCTGACCTTGGGGTCTGGAAGAGTTGCTCCAGGATCACCTAACTCCAGAACATCCCTGAATGGCTATGAGTTGTTGCGAGAAAGGAAGATTGGGAACTGGTGGATAATGGCTTATCTAGACTTCCTTGATACTTTCTATCCTTGCTTTAAAATCCCCTATGAGGACTTCGGAAAATCAGAACAAAAGAGATCTTATAGCCAGGATGGCCCATGAGAAGACATATGGGTTTCTTTATTCTGTCTCAAACAGCTTTGCATCCATCACTAACAGGAGGCGAGCTTGCACAGGCCTGGAGCTTCACCCTCCTGGTTCTCTCATCTCAAGCTTCCTCATCTTTTCATGGGGGCAGTGGGTGCTACTATGTCTATATTAAAGAGATAAAACCTGGATACCATACAAGTGAGCCCCTTGTTTTCCCATAAACCTCAGAGTTCATGCTCGCTTTTCTACAGTCCTTGTGAGACATGAACTAGCTGGAGCGTATAAACTGGAGAATTGGTCAGTAAAGACAGGCAAACACTCCACTGCCATCCTGGAACTGCCACATTCTCCTCCACATGTAGGGATGGCTATACCTTCATTACCACAGGGAGTCAAACGCCATCCTCCGGTGCCCACAGGAGAGAGCGGTGGACAGGACACAGGAGATGCCTAGTTAGAACTCACTTTCTCTGAGCCTAGAGCTGGCTGTCCTCAGTGGAGGATGGTACCCAGTTCACCATCTCCTCCTTTTGGTCCTCGGAGTCAGATGGTTGAGGACAGAGAGTCCCAGATTCTCATCCATCTTTTCTATGACTTACTGGGTGGCCTTGGGTGAGTCAGCCTCTTCCTTTCATGGGAATCAGAAGAGCGTTAACTATAAGCCATGATTATTTGTGACCGTATTGCTGAATCTCTTTGTTATTGGGGAAGAGAGAAGGAGTGGAGGTAAAGAGAGACAGACAAAGAGAAAAAGAAGAGAGAAAAGGAGACAGAGAAAGGAAACTGAGTCAGAAAGAGAGGTATGAAAAAGAGTTCAGGCAAGGAGAGTAAGGTGCCCTGAGGGACTAGGCCTTACTAGGTCCACTTACTCAGAACTCATCAGTAACACCATCCCTATGTGACAAGGAATGGGTCATTTGTCTGAGACAAATGTCCCAGGTGACTGTGATATTTATTGTAGTTCTAAGGCTGATTTGTAAACAACAAACAAACAAACAAACAAACCAAAAAACCCTCTCTGGATTTTGCAAAAACAAAAAGCTATAGCTTTCTGTTTCCAAAATTAGAAATAGACTTTCACTTATTTATATTTTAATGAGGGCTCATATTCAGTGTAAAACAACCTTTCCAGAGCTACCACTGGCAACTAATAAATTGGGAATAAATAAAATATGACACCGTAAACTGCACCCCCATAATCTATCATGCGTGCATCTGCTGTGGACGGTTCGAGACAACAATAACCCTTTGGTTTAATTGGCCTCATGAGCAGGAGCATATGCCTGCTAATGGTCCCATTGACATTGCTTTGCACCCAAGGAATGACATTATTGCCTGCTAGCATATGAAGCTCTACGGGGTCCTCTCTCCCCTGGAAGTTCACATGTGCTGCTCTTAGCACAAGCAGCCAGGCTTTGGGGTTGCAAAGACGACCTTGGGGTGCAGTAGCAGAGAGGGTAGCCAATATTCTAGTGAGTTAGATGGCACTGTGCACTCCTGGAAAAGCCTGCAGTTGTTCCAGAGGGGGCTTCCTGCAGGCGTGGCTGCAATCTTAATGGAAGTGCCTGGTAATGGCAGCTAATTGCATATGCAAGCACGTATACTGACATGTGTAGTGCGTCTCGCTCATCTTTGCTCCAGAACTTGACGGTACACTGTGGTAGGGATAATAGATGCTCGCTGCTTATCAGATGCCCCGGGCAGTCACAAACACATATCTGGCCTTCTGGAGGCAGAGGGACCTTTAATTCTGTATGCTTCCATCGGAAAGTTAAAGCAAGGTCAATGAAGCCACCAGAAAGGTTCACTGTGCACATTCTGCTCCCATTTCCCTTCAATGGATGCAAGTCCTGGCCTCATCAATCACAGGCAGGGTATGAGTAAAAGGCATCACGTCACACTGGTATACTTGGTGAAAGCAAGCTCAAGGAGCAGAGTCCTCTTCAAGGGTTCAGTAGTCTCTTTCTAGCAGGCCTACTTCATGAAGATCCCAAAGGTCACCCTGCCCCACCACCTGAGCTGTGTAAGTCGGCTTTATGAACATGCTCCTAGTTATGACGGGCTGGAATCCCAGGCTTCCCCGAGCCCAGAGCCTGGAGGCTGCGTAACACAAGGCAATTATCTGTTTTGAAGGAATACTCTGATTTGACATTCTTAAGGAGTCACAGACGTCTGATTTCATAATATAATTTGTAGAAGTAAAAAAAGGCGAGTTAAACATTTGCTTACACATATCATGTTTACATGTGTTCAAAGAACTTTCCAGAACTTTGCAGTCTCATCCAACGGCATCTTTTTTAAGCTCGCTTCGCTCTCGTAGGTTTGCAAACAAATTCCACAGCACATTCAACCGCAAATTGATTTACTTTTGGGGAAAGTCCTCGAGTTTCGCGACTGACTTCATGCTGTTTAATGTACACACAGATGTAAAAAAGAAAAAACAATCTCCTTAGACAGGAACACAAATCTGGCATTCGGAGGAGTTGGTTTTTTTTTTTTTTCATTTATTCTCAAAACGAAAGTAAAGCAGCAATGGATACAGTCCAGATTGCAGAGCAGTGTACAAATGACTTCTTGGGCCCTGTCTCAGCATGACTGACAGCCGTGGCTTGGGCAGAGTGGATGAGGGAGAGAAATATCTCAGGGGAGGAGTTGAGTTCCACTGGGCACCCAGCGCCACTATCCATTGAATAAGTCTCTATGTCCCATGTTGGTGGCTGCCATGTCCCCTGACTGTCCTCTTGCTCTGTGACCTATGGTGTTCATTGCTCAGCCTTGAGCTTGATCAAGAACATCAGCTATTCTTTTAGATCCCATTCTCTTTGTATTCCAACCTATGGTCTTGACTGCTGCCAGAGACAGATCTAACCCACACCCCAGACGCACTGACATTCTTGTTAGAACCATGAGGATTCCCTTCCTTCCAGACAAGAGGCTATCTCCTCCGAGTAATGCTAAAGCCACAACCCAGTGGCTAGCCATGTGCACAGATGAATCTCCTGCCTATCCTGGTGATATTTGGTATACACTGTTCTGTTGACTAGGAATGCCTTCCTGAGGTGTTTCCACCTTGAACACCCTTGTTTGTCATTCTGAACACTCAAAGATGCTGCTTTAGGAAATAATCTGACTGGGAAAAGACTGGATATGTTTCCTGTGTTGAGGACACACACGTCTTTACAGGTGTCTTTTCCCTATGTGTGCCCTTCTCTTCTGTGTGGTGTCTGTGCAGGTTTGCATGTGTATATTTATGAAGGCCAGAAGTCAACGTCAGGCATCTTCCTCCATCAGTCTCTACCAGAGTTTTTGAGACAGGGTCTCCCACTAAACCTGGAGCTTGCTTATTTGGTTTAAGCTGGCTGCCAGAAAGCCCCAGGGATTCCTCTGCGGCTACCTCCTCAGTGCTGGCTTCATAGATACATGCCATTGTGCTTGGCTTGTATGAGGACGTCGAGAATCAGAATCCAAGTCCGATTGCTCGCTCAATGAGCACTTTACCCATTGAACCATCTCCCCCTGTGTGAGTTTTTTGTTAGCATTTATTCTGATCAGATTTAGCTTTGATGAGAGATGATCTGTGTTTGTCAGGGGTTGGCAAAACCCGTGTCCTTTATCATCATGTACAATAGTAGACGTGGTTTCTAAAAGCTGTGCATGCTGATTGCAAATAAAGAAATAGATGATCAAACCTGTCTTGAAAACAGGAGTATATATATATATATATATATATATATATATAATTTGCCAAAGGTCATGGCTCACAGGCACCCTTCAGTGTCCCAAGCTTACTACAAAAGAAATAGGATCCTGAAACATCCCTGTATGAGACCTAGGAGAGGTTGCTTGGTGTAGGGGCTGAACAAAAATGATCAGTCTATATTGACATCTCATTCCTCAGACACCATCCTCTTTTGCAGGGACCGTCCGCATTGGTACCCAATGGTCTGATTTTTAAGAAGCCTTTCTCCCACAAAGGGCTGGTGAACTTAGGAGAGGGAGAGCAGGGAATCTTGTCTCTCCATTGTGACAACAAGTGCTTGTATGGCCAAGTATCTGAGATTGTCAAGCTAATGCCTTCTTGGCTGGTGTTTAGGACAGTTCTCTGACCTACTCCTTGCACCAATTCTGGTCCACCCCTTTACAGGTGAATCCCAGTCTTCCTGAGGCATCTCCAGCAGAATGCTGAAAGTTCCAAGGACCATATCCCCAGCAAAATGCATCCACTGAATGCCACATTAATAGCATGGAATTAAGAAGGCCGAAGTTTACCAACAAACACATCCTCCAATCTGCCTGACTTCTGTCCCTCAATAAAGGAGCATATGTCCAGCCTCCAGCCTTCCAAGGTTTTGGGGTTTGCTGTCACTTAATTGTTTTTGAGAAGTTAGTAAATAACCCAGTGTCTGGGCTGTGAAGGTCTCATTTGTATGCAACCTGGTTGGCAGCCGGCCGCCCTGGGCAGCCCTTACTTGCAGCCAGAGTGTATCCATTAAAGCTTGGAAACCCACAGTGTTAATAGGAACCAGGCAGGGAAAGTGAGTTGCAACCAGGAATGTGTCAGCAGGGACTCCAGCTCTGCTCAGCTGTGTGGGACCCAATCCTGTCACATACAGGCAGGACTGGAGTGTTTCAGGAAAGATCTTGGCAAGGGTACTGGGTCCAAGATCTGAGATGCTCTCTGCATCTCTTCATCCAAACTGATGGCTATGGAAATCCCAACCCACCTCTAGTCCCTGGGGTCAGCCTGATGCTAAAATCTTGGGGTCCCCATTCTCTACCTTCCTGCTTCTATCCCCGCCCCCCCAACACACACACAAAATGGTGAAGAACTCAAAGCACTCCACCAGAAGAATGCAGTCTGGTAGAGACAAATGTGAGGAAAAAGAGAAGGCCGTGTGATACAGGATGGTGACCCCTCCCAGGGATCATCTCTTCAGAGCTCTGACCATGGACATGACATGGACACAGACTTCATGGATTCTTCTGATGCAGAAGGAAGGAGCCATGGACCACAACTTTGAGAAAGGCACCTCACTGAGCCACCGAAAATGAGAAGGATTCTTTCAGTCTGCCGACGTCATGTTGGAAACCCACGCAATGGCCTTCAGGAGAAAAATAGAACAAGACTCTGCACCCTACACCTCAGCTTCCCCACCATTTGCTGAGAGAATGGTGCTCCAGCCTGCCCCATAAACCTAACATCCATGGTACCTAGAGACTTCCCCGTCCTTAAGCAAGTCTCGAGGCAAGACCCAGTAACTTTGCCTAGTCCCTGAGAGTCATTGACACCCAGAAAGAAGCCCAGCTTACAACCACCCTGTGGGAACAGCACCCAGTGCTCTTTGCTGATGCCCATGCTCAACACCGAAGCTAAGCTACATCATCCTGAACCCTGCTCCTCCAGCCAAGGGGTGTCAAGATGGGCAGCTGAGGGTGCTGGAGCAAGAACAAACTCCACACAGTGGATCCAGGAGCTGAGGAGAAGAGAGCCTGAGGCTGTCAGGGTCCTAGCCCTCAGTACAGAATTCAACATCTGTGGAGAAAGTGGTCAGCCAGTAGTTAGTTCTCTGTGCTATTTTCTCTGTGTATTTTTTTTACATTTGGGTTTTACTTTTCAGTAGAAAACCGGCTGATCCACTTGGAGCTGCTTGTCCAGGAACTTCTGATAATGTTCTGGCAGCTGAGGGATCTGCGGCTCGGTTACCTGGGTTAAAGGTGTAGGCGGGAGGGTTACAGGATTCTTATCAGCAGGAGGGAGAATTAATTTCCATTGTGGAAAACTTGAAAATGCCAAACAGATACAAAGATGCAAAACATCTATTGCTATGCAATCCAGGGATCTGGCTTACCTAGCCATTCAAATATTATTTTAGATGTTTCAGATTCACCGGGGCCAAGAAATGCTCTAACCCACTGAACCGCTGACAATAACAGATGCTTTCAGATTGCTGAGGTCCTCTTGGCACTGTGTGAGGACTCTCCTTCCCCTGTGTTCTTCAAGGAAGGGGCTTCTTATTTGGGATAAATATTGGTTGACTTGGATAAAAAATAGATGCTGAGAATAAGACCCAGGGCCTTATACAAGCTAGGTGTGCAGTTACTGCACCTAGCTCTGTTCCCAGTCCTCTTTGACCTTTTTACTTTAAGCTTTTATATCCATTCTTCCCCTCTCTCTCTTTTGCTGTGAGTATATGTATATGTGAGTACATGTATATGCACTCGTGCATGTGTGTGTGTGCTGTGTGTGTGTGTGTGTGTGTGTGTGTGTGTGCAAGTGCGCATGTGCACCATGACATACTTGAGGTGGCCAGAAAATGACTTGCAGAAGTTCATTTCCATCTTTCAGGATATGAATTCCTATCACGGAGATCTGGTCGTCAGACTTGGTGGCCGGCACATCTGCATGTTGAACCATCTCACTGGCTCTCTTTTGCTCTTTCATTTTATTGGAGAGAGAGAGAGAGAGAGAGGAGAGAGAGAGAGAGAGAGAGAGAGAGAGAGAGAGAGAGAAACAAAGAAAAGCAGGATTCCGTGGCTACTTTTAGAAGCTCTAAAACGATTTCAACAGCTCAGTCATAGTTTGAATCAAAACCAGCGCGCTCACCTTTTACATTCTCAGTTTTGAATAGTTCAACAAACATCCACTCCCTACCTTAAAAGCTAGGTTCTCCCTTATGTACAAGACAAAAGGGTAAACAGCACAGAGCCTCTCTCCAAGCCGCCCCTCACAGGTAAGCTGAGGGTGACAGGGCTGCAGAGAGTCTCTCAATGAGGCTGCCCCTCACAGTTCTGCTGGCTGTCACTTTTGGCTCCCCGTCGACTACTTTTACCTGTTGTCTCTGTTTGTCTGTGCCAGACAATGGAAATCCACACGTAATGCCTTGATCTTCATTCCCACTGTAAGGAATCCTGGATTTTTAATATATTCATGTTTTCCATTGGTTCATATGTACTGTACACAGTGCTGGCTTTCATAAAGACAACCTTCAAGGCTAGCCCATCCTTTGACTACATTCTCTCTCAGAGACTCCTCCCTTTATTCCTTCTTCAGCCCCCAAACTCCCCTTCTGTTTTTATGTCACAGCCCATATTATACATATTCATACAGAGTCCTGGTGTATATTAGCCATATTGGGCACATCTAGAGCAGCCTACATAAACATGTGGTGAGACATTTTCAATTGGCCATGCCCAGAGGAGAAGAGAATGTGCTTCCTTCCCTTTACATCTGTAGAAGTTTGGAGGAAAAGTGACTAGCAGGTAAGGAGTAGACAGAAGAGACCATTTATGTCTTTTAGCCAGGGAAGATTAAGAAAAAGCAGCACATAGTTGAGTATCTACTTTGCCAGTTGGTGTATCTGCCACGCCTATGGAGAGATTCTTATTGGCTCTATATTTTTAGGAGTATTGCCCTTGAGCCAGACCCCATGCTTACTTACTCAGAGTAAGATCGGATGATACGCCAGACCTGGAAAAGTGTCTTTGCTACCACAGGCCCATGAGAACAGCAAAGAGTTGCTGGATACCAATATTCACTCGTAGGGGCAGATGGTTATGGTAGATCCATGGGTGAAGGAACACTCGTCCTGTCTGGAGATCTCTGGAGAGTGTCTCAGATCGTTGCTGAGTAGGAAGCAGATAAGGAAACACCACAGCTAGGCTTGGCCTTTGTTGTTACCCCCTTGCTGTGTGGCCTTGAACCATGTCCTGACTCTCATGATCCCTGTTCCTAAGTTTCTATGTGGCTAGGAGGCCGTGAGGAATCATGTCGGACTAGCAGGACACTCTACAGTGTAGTTGCATGCTTTAGGCACTTACTGGAGATTGGATGTAGGAAAAATTGTCATTTTCTCCACTCCATACTAGAACTAGATTCTTTTTATTAATTAATTAATTAATTAATTTTTTGTTTTTTTCAAGACAGGGTTTCTCTGCATAGCCCTGGCTGTCCTGGAACTCACTCTGTAGACCAGGCTGGCCTTGAACTCAGAAATCCACCTGTCTCTGCCTCCCAAGTGCTGGGATTAAAGGCGTGCACCACCACTAGATTCTAATCCTGATGGTTTCCCTGACTTCTCTCCTAAGTGGCTACCACAGCACCAATGGACCTAATCTGGTGGTATCATCACCACATCTACCTAGAGGTTCCCTACTGAAGGTCGAACAAACATGGTTTCTCTAACCCAGCGACCTGATATCTTTCTAGGTGAATTAAGTACTGTAATATAGAAAGATCATCTGCCCATATTATAACAGGTAGCAGGTAAATGAGCCAGGATTAAGGTACTGGAAAGTCAAGGGTTATATACCTATGCTATATACATTTCTCCCACTCTGTCCCTGTACTGCACTATAGCACATAGAGGTAAATAAACCAGGGAAGGTCCCAGCTAGCTGAAGGTCAACATCCGTGCTGTAGACATTGCTCTAGGCTGGCCTCCACCCTGTCTCTCATCAGATTAGCAAGAGGGATCAGGCAGATGCTCATGCAGCATCAGCAGAACAGATGTGGGTTTCACACAGCCACTCAGTGTTTTATTCTTGTTCAGCAGTCATAGGTTGCTATGTGCTTGGTCCTAAAGATGGTATTAGGGCTACCGGATGGGAAATGCTCATCTTGTTTCATTGGATTTCATGACCAGAAGAGTGAAGGCCTCACGTGCAGTAACCGCTGTGTGATAGGATAAAGTCAGCAGGATACGCTTACTATACATCCCTTCTCCACTTCTCCTTTCTCCAGACTCCACTGCATTACCTTCTCTCGAGTCTCTGTTTGTACAAGTCTCAAACGTCCACGTCTCCTCCTTTGTCTCTATTCTGACAACCCTCTCTGCTTCCTAGTATCCATAAGAGTTATTTGAGCCCTTCTGTCCAAAGCTGTTATTTTTTTCCTGAAATCTTAGGAGGTACAACAATCTTCATGCCTAGAACACACACACCTCTGTTTTTATCGTAAGGTTTCTTCATAGCTTAACTTGGCTTGTATCTGTGGCTCAACTTACATTCTCTCTGTCCTAGCAAAGTAATCAGCTTATGGTATGTTAGCCAGCTCTTATGACATGCTTTGAAACTTTCATAGAAGAGCTGGAAAGGGACATTACACTGGATATAGGTAGTGTGATGGTGTGTATATGCTTGGTCCAGAGAGTGGCACTATTAGACGTTGTGACCTTGTTGGAGTACGTGTGTCACTGTGGGTGTGGACTTTAAGACCTAGTCCTAGCTGCCTGGAAGCCAGTCTTCTATCAGATGGATATGTAGAAGTCTCAGCTCTGCCTGCACCATGTCTGCTTGGATGCTGCCATGTACCCACCTTGATGATAATGGACTGAACCTCTGAACTAGTAAGCCAGCCCCAATTAAATGTTGTCTTTATAAGTCTTGGTCATGGTGTCTTTTCACAGGAGTAAACCCCGACTAAGACAAAAATTGGTTGGTTTTACTGCTGTGAATAGACACCATGACCAAGACAGGTAGTGTTGCAGAGTTCAGGGAGTCAGGATGCTCACCTATGGAGTAGCCCATGTTCCCATAGGGGCCAGACCATCTTGATATGTAAGTCAGATGAAAGAGAGATTTTAGGCCTATGAGTGAGTCAGGGAAAGCTGCAGTGGGCTGAAAATAATGCAGTCATGAACATGACCTCTTCATGCTAGGAGATCCCTAGCAGATGTTGGGGAGCCCCTTAGAGAGGAGTCACCACCCTCCTCTGTCTAATTGGCAGATAACTGTACACTCTGCTTGACAAGAATGGGGTAGATCCACTCGGCTTCTTGTGTTGACTGTTGGGTTCATTTTGTCTGTCTACTTATTTGTGACCTCAGCCACTACACAAGACTTCCTTAACACCCTGATTTCGTGGGCATCCTTGATAGCTAACCTCAGGCAGGGTCCACACATGATTCTCATGCTGTTAAATTTAAGTGAAAGAGTAAAGCTGCCTGATTCAGGTCGGTTTGACTTGGTTTGGTTTAAATCAGACTCAGTCTTTACATCTTCTCGTGAGATCTACAGGTTTCTACATGGCTGAACCCTGGAAGGTTTTTCTGCTAAGCTCCAGCTAGAAGGAAGGCCTGGGACAAATCCGTTGTTTGGAGATTCCGGGAGAGTGAGGGCTAAGAATATGTACACAGATTCTACTAGAAGGTGAGACTCTTCCCCTGAAATCACATTCTTGGCAAACCTGTAGCACTATGAAGGAGTCATTTTGTGCCCATTACATAGCAAACTTCTTGCAATCCGACCACCTAGAAGGACACGCCAGAGTGTTCTTGTCAGAGAAAAAGTAGGTTGCAAGCTTGAGGCAGTTGAGCTATTTGTCTATGACTTAATTTTATTTCCAAGTATTTCTGACTTGGGTTATTTTTCTACCATAAAGGTAATATCCGGAAAGTCTACAAAGCACATGGCACCCGTCCCAGCACATGATACCAATGGACTTGTGGGTTCTGCGGGGTGGAGGCTGCCTGGAGGCCTCCAGGCAGCCTGTCTCACATACCGGACGAAGGTCCCAGGTTTCAGTGGCTGGAGGCTTCGGCGGCAGCGGCAGGCCCGCAGGCCCCAATGATACGAGGAAGTCCTTGGTTCCAAAAGGGTTTATTGTCATGGCGGATGGTGGA
Organism: Mastomys natalensis; assembly: GCA_021653895.1. Taxonomy (NCBI): domain Eukaryota; kingdom Metazoa; phylum Chordata; class Mammalia; order Rodentia; family Muridae; genus Mastomys; species Mastomys natalensis. The sequence continues at coordinate 130,985 of JAJTUV010000372.1, forward strand.
TTTAGATCTCGGATGTTACACCCGAAACTCAGGACAGGCCTGGGTTTAAGTATGAGGAGGGAAAACTGGGAGGTTCTGGGGAGGGAATGGTTTAATTGGCTCCACCCTCTGACCTTCATTAGTATGTAAATCTCTAGGCCTTTAGGCCTGTAGTTACATACCCTGTGCACCTTTGGAGGGGCTGTCAAATGACCTTGTGGATGAACAATGTAGTCTATGGAGATTAACTGCTTTTCAGGACCCTATGATTTCGGGGATTAGCCGAACTCCTGCCGTCCTCTACTTGGAGTTCTGGGATTCTAGGCCCATGCCCACCAAAACCAGTGATAACCTTATGCACCCCACACTCACACCACTACCATCACCATCATTCTTTATAACCGCCATGATGGGCACTACCACTGCTATCATAACCATAATTATCATCATCATCATCATCACCATCATCATCATCACTTTGACCACTACCATCACCATTGGTATTACAATCTGATACCATGTTCCTCTCATTACCACCTTCAGCTTCGGCCTCATTGGCATCACCACCAGCACCACTATTCTATCTGAACTTCCCTCCATAGTAAGAGAAAAATCAGCTAATATTCTAGAAGGACAGAGAGGTTGCTAAGGTAACCGAAGACTGAAGCATATCCCAGGTAGAAGTAAGAATTTTATGCAAAGACTCAGAAGTCTGTATAAACGAGCTGGGCTATTTTTAGGAGCTAGCGATGGGTTGAAATGACTGCATGTCTACACTTACTGGAGCCAAAGGTGTCGGCATACGGATCTACTGAGGTGTCAAGTGAGAGATGGTGGTCAAGCCCCGGGAGGTCTTGAATGGCATATTCGAAAGCAGAAATAACTAGAGGCCACTGATGACATGAAGCTCGGAACCACCATTGCTGTGGAAAACCCAGTCAGAGAACAGATCAGAGATTGCATCTCTAGAAAGACTGGATGAAGCAGAGAGGGGAGGAGGAATCTAGTACCTAAAAAAAAAAAACAGTTAGCATCAGTGAATACAAGGCACTGAGATTATCTCCAAAAGCTATAAAGATAGATTTCTTACCCCACTATGCTTCTGATAAAAGGTCTCCTTGCTTCCTAAGTGCATAAAATAATTCAGTATTTACAGTTCGGCTTTGTATTTTGGGAGCCATTTACATACCTCCAGAAATGACCCTCAGTGAGGGACAGGCTAGAGATGGTGGGTTCTCTTTTCATGTTCTTGTTTCACTGGTCACGAGTTGACAGGACTGCAGAAACCTGCCCACAGAGGATAATCCCTCCCAACAACTGTTGTGTGTGTAAGTCATGAGCCCGTAGGTGATCTGAAAGCACAGATCTTCTGAGGGGGGAGAGGGAGGGGAAAGAACAGGAGGAGAGGGGTGTGAGAAACAAAAAAGTAAATATATAACTTCTTCTTTGGGTACTAATGTCCCTAGTTCTATTTTTTAAAAAAAAAAAGAATTATAACTTTCAATGTATGCTTCAAGTGTTTGAGAGAGCTTCTAGTGTGTAACATAACAGACTTGGAAAAATAAAACTGCTTTTAGTTTAGAGAGCTTTAGAGTTGGTGCCAGGAACATGGAGATGAAACACACACTGTCCTTGCCTCGGGAGTCACCCGTCCATCCCAGGACACAGGCATGGACACGCTAGATCACAGGGGTTGTGAAGACAGACACAGGAAACCAGAGCAGAGGAACCCATCTGCCTGGGAGAGCAAGGCAGGGGCTTTCGTGGGAGGCGAGAGAAACCCTGCAGCCCACAGTGGTGGTAATTCGCTTCCATATGCTGACCATATTTTCTGAATCAAAAATCAAGAAACTTGATCTGACAGAGAGCCTGACAATGGGACAGAACATTTGAGAGCAAAGCTGTGGCCACCATCCTGGACCATCTTGATGCAAAGAGCAGGCGAGTTTGATCCCTTGAGGAACCATAGCTAGGGTTCCTGTAGACAGTTCACACCAATGTTCAACTGCCAGAGTCAGAACCTCAGTCCCCAACCTTACCTAACCTCCTGGGCAACAGCAAGGACACATGCTGACTCAGAGAGATCTCCCACAAATCAGAGCATGCTCTAACGTCAGCACACCAGATCTGAAGGGCCTTCGAAGCTACCTGGTTTGAGCATCAACTCACCTCAACAGTATAAAAATCAAGGCTTAAAAAGGTGCGATGACTCCCGAAAGACAGTCAGCTGTGTTGGGACAGAGTGAGGTTGGGTGGTACTCTTACTCAGTGGCTGGTTTGGGGACAAAAATAAAAACTCATGAACTGAGAGACACTCAGACACAGGCTTTGTCCTCCAGTGACGTGCCCTTTAGTAGATTCAAACCAAACACTAGAGGCAGCTGACTGGACAGTCTTAGGCTCAGACCCTGCAGGATACTGAGGAACTTTTCAATTGGGTATAAGAAAGACAGGAGAAGATGCTGGAACACCCATCAGCAATACTAAAAGATCACAAGGACTCTGACTGTCCATAGAGTCTGTGGCCAGCCTCCATTAATGATGGAGCAGGAAGAAGCAAAAAAAAAAAAAAAAAAAAATCACTCACAAGGTTGAGCATGTGCAACTGCCGGGCACTCGGGAAAGAGTTCACTTCGGGTGGACAAGTAGGAAGAGAGGATCCCTCTGAGTGGGAAGCAAAGCCTCCCACGCACGGGGTTGGAGCAGGCACCCAACTGCCAGCAAGGCCCGCAAGCTCTCACTTCTGCTCTCTGACTCAGGAAGGGGCTATGCTCCAGGAACTTGTGCTGCCAAGAAACACAGAGAGCCTTCGCAGCCAAGAAAATGTAAGGCGCCCGCCCAGCATGGGAGAAGGGCAGAAGAGAAGTGGCTTTTTCTCTGTGGCTGACAAGTAGATGAAAACCCATGACAGGCCTTCTCCTTCCCCTGAGGTGGGTGTGGGCTGGAGGGATGACAAACTGAAAAGCATCAATAGTGTGGCCTGAGTTTGGCTCACATGTCTCCTCTACTGGAATTCTAGAACAATCCACCCCTGGGATCTGGAGCTGTCTGTGGCCATGTGGTCCATGCTGGAGGCCGGCCACCCACTTTCCCTTCCTTTCTGTTCTCTCTCTTCTCTTTCACTCCCTTTTCTTTCCACTCTCCTCCCTTTCTTCTCCCCTCTCTCCACCTTACTCTTTTCCTCCCCCTTCCCCTTCCCTCTTGTCCATTTCTCTTTGTTCCCCCTCTCTCCCTTTTTGTCCTTTCTAGTTGATACACAAAACTGAAATAGATGAAATATGAATGACTGTTTCTCAAGATGCTGGTAGGATCTATGCTACCACCCCTCCTGAAGTAAATATCCATCCATATCTCCACTGTGTACTTGTCTCCATGTCTACCTTCCCTGGTGTTCTCCCAGGTCAGTGGAAGTGGATGGTCTTCTATTTGAGCCTTTCCTGACTCACACCCTGTGTCAGAGACTACCGGGATCTGGACCTTACCATAAAGCTTTCACTGTCCCCAAGCTGTCTTGTACTTCAGGCTTGGTAAGGGTGAGGCCTGACTAGACTCTGAGGAAGAAGTTCTTCAGCTCAAGTTGAGGGTTCGTGAGGGAAAAGAGTAGACAGCCGAAGACTTTTCATCAACTGGGCAACTTTAGAGCAGTGTGGGAGGCAGAGAAGGTTCCGTGATAGCACTGGAGCTGATAAAGGTCCAAGCTGGGAAGGATGTGCTAGTTGCTGTCTATTTAGGTGACTAAGAGAAAAAGCAAAGAGGGAGGAGGAGGGGGAGGGGAAAGAGGGGAAGAAGAGGGAGGGGAGGAAAGAGAGAGAGAGAGGGAGAGAGAGAGGAGAGGAGAGAGAGAGAGAGAGAGAGAAGGAGTTACAATTGGTCCTGGCATGCAGCTAATATGGCCAGCTTCCCCCTTATTCATGAGCTAGAGGCCGTTCTTAAGATTTGGGACTTTGACCTTAAAATCAGCACAGACTAAGTGAATCAGAATTGAAAGGTCATAGCTACAGTCATGCAAGCATTGATTAGTGTGGTAGAGAGAGCAACCACCCAAAAACACCAAGTTCTGATCTGTGGACCTAATGAATATGTGAACTTGCAGAGGAAAAGGAGTTTGCAGATGAAAACTAGGAATTCGAGGATGGGAGATGATCCTGGGTTTCCCCAATGTCATCATAAGGGAGGTCTTTGAAAGGGAATGAGAGAGGAGATCAAGTCAGAGAGACAGGTGACAATGGATGGAGAGGTCAAGCTCAGACTGATGTGCCTGATGGAAAGGGACACGAGCTAGACAAAGCAGAAAACTCTAGAACTACAAGAAGCTAGTGAGCAGTTTCTCCTCTAGACCCTCTTTGTACAGTATTTTGCTTCTTAAGGCCCACCTAGGACTCTAGACTCTTAGGAAGATGTGCTAATGGGCTTTCCTGTTACTGCCGTGAAACTAACAACTTGAGGAGGGAAGGGTTTCTATGACTTAGACTTTTATGCCGTAGTCCACCACTGAGGCAAGTCAGGGCAAGGATCCCAGCAGGAAGAGAGGCAGAAATCATGGAGGAACACCTGGCTTGCTCAGCCTACTTTCTTATACACAGGACCACTTGCCCAAGGATGGCATCTCCTATAGTGATCTGGGTCCTCCCATTTCATCAGCCACCAAGAAAATGCCCCACAGACATGCCCATGGACCCGTCTGATGGAAGAAATTTATCAATTGAGATTTCCTCTTTCCGGGTGACTCTCATTTGTATCAAGTTGATAAAGATCAACCAGAACAGAGAATATGTGTGCATTGATCTATACTCCTCCCAAATTCCATAGTCACTTTGACAGTCTCCATGGGACCCACATTCATTCCATTTCTCAAAAGAGTCCTGTAAGGGAGGGGCTCAGATTTCCTGGTTGCCATGTGCTTGTCATTGGGCAGACTGGGGACTCCCCAAGGCCTGTTCATTACAGAGGGACTCATCATGGGACAGATCTGAAGAACTCTGAAATGCGGGCCCCATGTTGCCTGTCTAGAAATAGCCAGAGGGGAAATTGGGAATCCTGATACATCAGGACACATCTGTCTACGGTCCTTGTGCTATTAGCTTGCTTCAGCTCTCTGGACTCTGGTTCTTATTAATCTACAACGAACTAAACCACGTGGATATTTCAACACAAACGTTTAACCTTTCTAAATATTCTTAAATGATCATGAAGTCCTAACATTATCTGTGGCTAAGTGAGCATGTGTTTTCAAGGAGGAGGGACAATACCGCAAAAGGAGCCCAAATTCTTTCTTGTGGGCTGGAGCTCTCCTTTTCAAGGCTCAAGAGCATGTATACAGATGGTGCATATGCAGGGTACTGATACATCTGTGCAACTAGTGTTTATCAGAGTGGTGGTTAGAGGAAAATATCCATAGTCTCGTTCATGGATAAAAGAAGAGTTTGTGAATCACGTGTTTAGGGAAGGCATGCCACGTACTATTGGCTAAGGTATTTCTGATGAAACAGGTAAGTGTTGGAAATGAGTGATCTTGGGATTTTCTTGGAATTAGACTGTCATAGATATAATGTGATACTTCCACAGAACTATGTGTCTATGTCACTACTAGGATCTCATCAACTCTTGGTCCGGGGCAGACAGGATTCACCTCGCTTATTGCTGCTATTTAATTAGACAGAGACAGAAATGAGGCTCTCTGAGAATAAGTGGGTGAATATGCTCACCCTATAATAGTAGCAGAGGACTGAGAAATCACAACCTGCATATTTTAGCCTCTTCCATTAAACTGGCTTAATATTTGCATGAAGTCCGTCCCCATCGCCTGTATTATCTAAGCCATCTTATCTGCTTACCATCCTTGCCCCTGCCATATCCAGAGGAGATCACCTCTCCTAGTTACTCCTGTCTGGAATCCCACCACAGACACACTTAGACATGTGTTTTCCTTATTTCCTAGGGGCTTCTGAAGACAGCCCAGCTGACACACAGGACTTTCCAGAACTATGGCCACAAAGGCAAAAAATGTTCAGTCTGAGGGGCAGCTTGCCTACACTTCCCATCGATCAAACTCAGTGCATTTTCCACAGGGAGCCTTCTGATGTGGAAGCCTGTTTTTTCCAGTCAAGCCAGGGAAGCCAAAGGTAAGTTCCTACCCACACTCACCTCTTGCACAGAATATCCCATCATTAAGTTTCCAAGCCCAGCCCACATTCAGAGAAGAGAATCACAGTGGAATACTCATGCCAGAGTGAAGGACGGCTGGGACCACAATGACGGTTTTAGTAAACGTCAAAACAGACTCTCACTTGTCCATAGGTAAGGAAGGACAAGAATCAAGGAGGGAGTATGGACAATGAGAAGTGATGCTGAGCTTTCCGGAAGTGGCTGAGACATGAGCATTGGGTAACACTGGAATGTACAGCAAGAAGTAGTATGTGAGAACGGGCCAAGCTGACCCAAGAGAGCCTCTTCATCAGCACCATTTGAAGCCAGGATACACACATGACAAAGCTCATCGCTCCTCCGACATGAAGTCCTAACAGGCGTGGCCCACATATAGATCCAGGGTCACCTGCCTCAGAACTCCACCATTCAGGGTTCATTATTATCTGTTTCTCAGCACCAGCAGGTATTACAAAGTGATCTGGGGTGACCACTTGGCCCTCTGTATGCCCAGCACCCCTGTATCAGAAGACCTCCACTGATTTTTCCAGAAGTGTCTGATTAGGTGAAGCCACCTCCACCTGAGCACACAGCCACCGCCACCCCAAATCCCAGGGATGATTGCTTTCTGTGTTCACAGGTGGGTTTTTAGCAAACTGAGTAATGAGATCTCATCTCTAAATCCCTTTCCCCTAGAGACTCACCAGGGGGAATCAGCTGGTCTGCCAAGAGCCCCTGTGGCCTGTGTTTTGAAACTGGTATTGAAATTCTCTGATCCCTGCCTTGTATTTTTTTCACTTGCAGTCCCCCACACCCCCATCTCCACCCCACCCAATCCCTGCATGGAAACAACTACCCATTGACCTTCCTGTGTCACTGAAGAATTGGCTGTCATGGGCCACCCTTTCTCTGTGGCTTTGTCAGACATCAAATAGTACCTACAAAAGTCCAACTGTAATTGGAAGACATGTTCCTGGGGTGGCCTTTTGTATTCATTCAAAACCATTTATGCTCTGCACTCTGCCCCTCTCCATCCTTCTGAGTAAACAACGTCTCCACTGTGGCCTTTGGGGCTCTTTTGTGGGGGGATTACAGGTGACAGAGCCACAACTTCTGCTTCAGGGACCATGGCCCTCTCCCAGGTGGACACCCAGCTTCACACACACACACACCTGCTCTGCCACACTCATCGGGGTAAGAAATAGATGCTCCCTGGAGATAGCATCTCTGAATTGCAGGAAGAGACTCTGAAGGAGATAATATGGACATTGAGGAGTGTGCCTGTCTACATTTTATTTGTAGGATTTCTAATGACTTGATAACAATGATCTTTTTTATTTATGTAGTTTCAAATGGCAATGACTGCTCCAACTAAACATTCCGAGCAGGTTACCCACAGTTTGTGGCAAATTTGTAGTTCTATGGAAGGAGGCAGAGGCCACAGAGGGCAGCGGGTGCGTGCACTAACAAATAAGCACAGTTCTTAGGGTCTGCAACCAGGTCCTTCGTAGAAGAGGCAGCCATTCTGGCGACAGAGGTTGCTGTGGTCTTTCAGCATCAGACTCCAACACAAATGAGTTCATTTTCTCTGTTGTTTCTTGCTTGGGGAAATGGTTTCATCCTCTTAGAATTGCCACTATTAGCAGGCTGGCTCTTCCTTTAGCATGGATTCATTGCCTCTTTTACACACAACAGTTTTTTTTAACATGATAAAGCTGGTCTTGCAATCTCCCCAGGCTGTTCCTTGTGTAAGGCTGCTGGACGATATAAAGGAGTCAGGGACACCACTTCTTACAGCAAGGACAGATGAGATCACACCCACTGTGGATGGGCACAGGCCCCTGATAGACTGGAGGTGTCAGTTTCTTGAGTCATGTGTAGCAGTTGGCATACTAACAGCTGCCTTTTCTCCATAATCCAGTCTCTGTGCAAGGCACAGAGGTAGGTAGGTGGTTAACATGTCTCTCATCTCTCTGCAGCAAGGCTGTGGCTGATCATCCCCGTTCTATACACAAGAGGATAGGTTCTGGTGGTCATGTTCTGTGTTAAAGCCTTCTTCTGAATTGGGAGCCTGAGTCAGAAATGCCAAGGACTTAATTGCTTCTTTCTCATAAACTGTATGACATTACTTTGTTTTTCTGTGTATTTGAAAAGTCCCTTTGAGTGCTTACCTAGAAGATTTGCTGCAGTAAGACGGCAGCTGTCTGACCCTCCAGATCATTTGCTGTTGCTGCAAGTGACAGACAAGGGCCTCTGGGAACAAAGAGGCTTGGGCACAGGTGACATGGGCCCAAGTGAGAAGAAAGGGCAGAAGGTGACTCCGCTAATGGAGACTTACCATCCGTCCACAGGAACCTTGGGGGCCTGGGGTCTCAGCACGGTTAGCTAGGCTAAAAGAGCATGTTTGATCATCCCAGGAGACAGTCATTTAGTCTGGACAATTAGACCACATATACTGACCATATTTTGTGCTAAAACCAAGGGAATTCCTAGCCCAGCTTGCCCTGTGTTCCCCAGCATCCCAGGAGAAAGAACCGCAGTATGAATAAGAGTATCCACTTGTGGGATCCATAGGGGCTCCTTGAGGTGCCATCCAAAGAGTCAGTGCTCATTGGGTCACAGAACACCAAGCAAGTCACAAACTATCAAATGTTCAACGACAACAGTTTTGATATATTTAGAGAAGGAAAGAGTAGAGTCATGAAGTGGCAGAAATAATCAACTCTTGGTGTGCAAAGGTAGGCAAGCTCTGACCTTTTTGCATACATGGGATGGGGTGGGGCCGAGTAGACAGGTCTGAAGTTGCCAAGGGTTGAGCAGAACAGAGATACCAGAGAGAGCATCAAGCAAAGGGCATCAAGTCCCAGTGCTGTGAGGTTTTAAATTTAAATTTATCTAAGCTGTTAACCTGTTTACTAACCCATATATACTCTTTCCTCACCTTCTGACTCTGACTGGAAGTCTCTCCCAAGAAACCTCCTGTCAATGGGAGTCCCTCCTTTCCAGAAGGTTCTATGTGGCTCCCAGGACACCTTGTCAGATGTTGATGTGGGGTGTGAGTGTGACAACCCAGGTCAGCTAGAATGCTGGGGTCAAAGCTTCTGCTGGAGAGGAGTCCCAGTCCTCAGCAGATCTTGAATTCCACACTCACACTCATATCATGCACCAGTTACAGCCTGGCCGCCATTGCTATTGCCTGACTATACAATGATTAGATATCCTGCCCTGAGGATAAACATACAAACAAACAAGAATGACAAAATTAAAGCCATCGGGCATTTAACATCTGACTTTCTCTTAGTGTAACTCCATTATCTTCAGTTTAATAACATAGATTAGACATTCGCAACATTTGTTTTGTGTGTGCATATATGCATATGTGTGTGTGTGAGAGAGAGAGGGGGAGAGGGAGAGAGAGAGAGAGAGAGAGAGAGAGAGAGAGAGAGGAGAGAGAGAGGAAGGAGGGAGGGAGGGAGAGAGAATGGGAGAGAAAGAGAGGATGAGAATAGCAATGGTTGAATTGACCAAGGTGAATCTGACCTACATTTAGGGTTTACAGAAAGCTCTGGAGTTCTGACCAGTTCCTTCTCCACCACATAATAAGGAGATTAAGAAGCCAAGGTAGGAGGGGATAGGCTGAGCCCAGGAGGCCCAAAAGAGGTGTTGGGCCCCAAACTGTCAATCTCACGCAAATTTCAGTATGTTGAACCATGTTTATTTCAGTACAATCTTAATTAAAAAGTAGATGCTACTGCACAGACTTGTAGCAACCAGGCAGCATGAACTCCTACTGTCACACAGGACAGAGACCCGGGACTGAGTGAGGACAACTCCCTTGGGTCTGATTTCAAAGTGAATGAAGAGCATTGTCTTGGTGATTCAAGTCCCAGAAGCCTTCTTCCATTCCTTTCACTAATAAGTGAAGGTGTAGGCTGGGGAGATGGCTCAATTGGAACAGTGTTTGGCTTGTAGGTATGAGGACTGGGGTTTGATCCTGTGGAATCCATGAAATGAAGGCAGACACAGTGGCACATGCTTGTAATCCAAGTGCTAAGGAGGTGGAGCCGTGAGGCTCGCTGGTCAGTCATCCTAATTTAATTGGCAAGCTCTGGTCTTGTCTCAGAAACAGAAGAATGCTACTGGAAACTAACCCCTGACCTCTGCTGAGTACACACATGTATTCTTACACTCAGGCATGTGTCCCCATACATAGTAACAATCACACACACACACACACACACACACTCACATATACATAGACACACCAAAACGTCCAATCATGCTCACAGGTTAGAGTTTCTTTCCAGTCCCAGTCCAGGTGACTCCATAAGAGCCAGTCAGGAAGGAAAGATGCAAACATGTCCTACAGTGTTTTAAATGGAAAGGTCTTACCTAGAACAGAGTTCCCTCATAGAAGCCACAGTACCTGCCTTTAGGTAGATGCTTGGAAAGAAAGGCCGCCAACGTTTGGCACTTGAGTTTCAGGGCCCTTTCCCAGCCTGGTAGAGCAATTGTGTGTAAGGGGGGATGACAGTAGCATGTATGTCCCCATGCCTTCCTGGGGAGACTGAAGGGCCCTGAGTACCTGAGTGGAAGGTGAATCTGATTGGCTGTGTAACTGGGATCTGTTCCTGGGCAGGGTCTTGGGGGCTCCACTGTGTTGTACAAGAGGGATACACCCAGACTGGGAGGCACTTAGCCAAGGATCCTAACCTGATTAGAAGGGAGCAGGATTGTCTTTCATAGAAAGATACATGTTTACTCCAAGTGACAGCAGAAGGGGCTGGAGAGATAATGAAGGGCTGAGAAGATCAAACAGCTACGGGCTTTGCTGCCTCTGGTGCAAGGGTCTAGGATTGCCACAAATCAGAATGAACACATAATGTGAAAGTGCAATTTGCCTGGCAGGAAGGTTTTTATTTTATTTTACAAGGAAATTATTTTCATCAGAAGAACTCAGATTTGAGGGATGATTCAATGTCTGGTCTTAGAAACTGTCAAAAATGCTTTGGGAGGAGAATAGCCATGTGGGGAAAGGAGAGTTTAGAAGACCTGCTGGGTTCTGTTCCCCTGGTGCTTATGGTGTGCATGACAAGAAAAGTCTCTGCTCACATACATCCATCATGTATTCTCTAAGCAGAGCTTTGGGGACAAAGAAGCAGAATCCCTGGGTGTCTTAGACCCCTCACAGGACACAGAGCATCTCTTCAGAAGAATAACCTGAGTCTGGAAGAGAAGGTGGCACAGTTCTGCAGCTGTAAACTTGAGGATAACCAAGGACAGGGAACAAAAACAATCAGAGTTACAAGATTGTCCCTGGCATTGGTGATATGGACCAACAGGTAAAGGCATTTGCTGCCAAACATGGTGACTTGAGTTTTGTCCTTAGAAACTGGTGGAGGAACAGAATAGACCCTGCAGGTTGTTCAGGCTGGTGTTCATTCATGAATACACACATGCAAAATAAAGTAAATAGATCATTTTAACATTTTAAGGTGCTAGAAAAAACAGTGATGTCATTTGCTGAAGCAAATATTGTCTAAAAAACAGGGGATGCCATTAAAATTTTGTTCAAGAAATTCCATATTTCCACTTTAAAGGTCTTCTTTAAAAGATTTATTTATGTATATTTATGTGTATGACTATGCTGTCTTCATGCATACCAGAAGAGGGTATCAAATTTTATTACAGATGGTTGTGAGTCACCATGTGGTTGCTGGGAATTGAACTCAGGACCTCTGAAAGAACAGCCAGTGCTCTTAACTGCTGAGTCATCTCACCAGCCCACCATATTTCCATTTACTTCATATTATTTTATAACTTTGGGAATTTGATAGCAGATAAGAAAGGGTATTCTAGAAAAATATACCTTGTTCAGACATCTTAAGGTTGAGTAGGAGTTAAACAAGACCAGGAGGTAAGAGCATATGGGAAAGCAGATACCTTGAAAGAGTGGAGCCCAGTGCAAGCAAACCAATTCTAACATGATTACAATGCTCAAAAGTTATAGACTCAGAAACCTGAGACCCAAGCTACAATCCTTATACACTGTGCAATGGCTTTCAAACATGGCTGTCCCATCACTGAGACAGCTGTTGGGAAATTGCTGAAAAGCAGCTGTGGAACACCTGTTTTAAGCCTCTCCCCGTACCTCCATACCCCAATTCAGGAAACATCAAGACAGATGTGGTAGAAGCAGTGTAAAAGCCAGAGGTAGAGAAGAGTGCTGTGGGAAGACTACTCTGACAACAGGTCATGGATGCTGCTCACATAAATTCACACAGCTATGGCAACCCAAATAAGATGTCCAAAAGATCACGTCAGCTAAAGGTTCCAGCATGGGGTAGGACTCAATTCCTGATGCCCCGCCCACCGAGGAGGTGCTGATAAACAGTTGATAGCTGCTGAAGGAGAGTCACTTTTCTTTTTTGGGAGTGTGTTTGCAGTCACTGGTAGGTTGCCTGATGGGTGGCACCACACATATGCAAATACAGACAGTACTAATTGGACTTAGTGGGTTTTTCAAAAAGACACAGAATTGGTAGATATGTTGGGGGAAGACAAAAGAGAACTAGAGGGAGGAAGTTGGATGGATAAAAATGACTAAGATACACTGTGTAAGTGAGTGACTGTAAAGCAAACCAAAACAAACGGTAAGAAGAAAAAGTTTGTGTTTTGGAAAATGCATCCTAGATGTGAGGAGGAGAATAGAGAGATGCAAAGAAACGGGCAAGTCCTAAAGACAGAAAGGTGCATTGAGGATTGTGGCAGAGATCTGAGGATACTGTGTGGCTAGATCGAGGGTGTTGTCAAACCAAGATAAGGTTATCATTAGCAGAGGAAGGTGCATTCAACAGTATTATATAGGCAACTACAAGGTTAGCCTAGCAAAGCAGATTCAGGAGACTGGTTGGTGAAGCCAAGGATCAGCTGGATCTCTGAGAGATCCATAACCAATTATCACATAACTTTTCAATGACCTATGAAAAATCCTGAGGGACTCCAGGCTGGTGGAAGATAATCCAGAAGCGAAATAGAGAAAGAAGAGACAAGAGAGGTCAAGACCCAGGGCATCCAGGATGCCCATAGGGATCAGGAATGCTTCAGGAGGAGACTGTGGTGGAGCACAGAGTGAGACTCTGCCCTTTAATGATGCAGAGATGAGTAGACAAAAGCGGAGAGCCATTGGTAGTGCTCAGAGAAGTGAGGAACGCTAAGAGTAGGCAGCCATTATACTTTATCTTGAAGACTAAGCAGAAATTTGCTGGAGATGAATAGTGTCGGCAACGCAAAGGCTGCGAGAGTAAAGTCAAATCCATTGGCATGCTTGCAGGACAGAAGAAGTCTGCATTGCAGGACCAAGGGTTTGTGGGAAAGTGTGTTAGAGACATGGCAATAGGGAGTCAGTCAAAAGCTGTGCAAAACCTCGGACCTAAGAAACTATGGGTGGACAGAGTCTTGGAGTGTGCTGAGGAGACATTCTGTGCTCACTTCTACTGCTTTGATATACAGAACTGTGAGCAGAGGAGATGCATTTAGGATGGAGGATCCAAAGCCTTGAGAACTGAATGAGGGTACTCTACCACAGGGACTACTAAATGTAGGCCTCTTGATGGCATCTTGATGTCTCAGGCATCTGTTGTGTGAACCATTCCGGGAGATGTGATGAACAATTACCCCAGATAGGGAGCTTATGTAAGCCAAAGTACAGATACTATCAAAATACAAATTGGTAAACTGATAAGGTTTGTTGGGGTTACCTGCAGGAATATGGGTGTTTTCGAGGTTCTTATTGCTATGAAGAAAACACCATGACTAAAAAAGTGAGTTGGGGAGGAAAGGGTTTATTTGACTCACACTTCCAGACCATAGTTCATCACTGGAGGAAGTCAGGACAGGAACTCACCAGGGCGGGAACCTGTAGGGAGGAGCTGATACAGAGGCCATGGAAGGTACTGCTTTCTGGCCTGCTTTTCGTGACTTGCTCAGACTGCTTTCTTATATAGTCCAGGATCACCAGCCCAGAGATGGCATCCCCCTAATGGATTGGGCTCTTGCCCATTGATCACTAAATGAGAAAAAGTCTTACAGCTGGATCTCATGGAAACAATTTTTCAATAATGCTCCTTCCTCTCTGATGACTCTAGCTTGTTTCAGGTTGACACACAAAAACCAACTAGTACAATGGGCAAGGGGTTACTTATAAGGAGCATGAGACTCAAAGACAGTTATATCACCAAAGCCCACCTCAACATAGACGACATCCCACAAAAGCTGGAAACCTGGGGCACACAGCAGAGCCTATAGGTATCTCAACAGGTTGAAGAGTGTCCTTTCTTGGTGGCTCAGTTGGTCTGAGCCTTGTCAAGGCATCTTGGTGGGTTTTGTTACTTCTAAAGAGTTCTGCTGCTCTCCAGCTCTTTCAGGTGGCTTGGGGTTGATTCTCCTCTAATCAGCTTAGCTTGTTTGGGAGTCTCTGAACAGTTCTCATTGCTTACATTTTCTGGGTGGTGGAAGGGCCTAGTGGATCTGCTCAGTTTCAGGAACTTCCTGAAGCATTTTGAGTTGTTTACCTCCTATCTTAATGAGCTTCACTATAGGATGGAGTGTTTTCTCTCTTATAACACTCTGTTGTTTTACCTCCCTGCAAGTATCCTGTCCTAAAATACCCATTGTTTCACTTTCCTGTATTTTACATCCTATTTTTGAGGTATTTCCCTCTAAGACATGAGGTTTTAGTTGTGGAGGAAACTGCTATCTGGGTGGAAGGCAGTGTTTCCAGGATGAGGGAAGCTTTGTTGAGCCCATGTTTGCAAATGTAGAAACCAGGAAACTTAGAGTTTTTCTGGCCTGTACCAGGGCTAACAAGTCATAGACAAGAAATTGCACTTCAAATTTCTGAACCTTCATCCTGGAGTATGTGCCTACACATAGCATGTGACACTAAGATCGACTGGGACCCTACTCAACCCTCATGAAACTCTGTTCTCAGTGGGGTGATCTCAGACATTTTTCAAGGGAATACTCTCTCATTCCCTATTGCTCAGGTTGTGCTTATGGGTCAAGATTGCATCTGCATTGCATGTAGGCAAGACCATGCCAGGAAGAAAAGTGAATGGTCAGTCTGATAAATGGTTAGCCACTGGGAAGTCTTGAAAGCTTATTTGATGGGCCATGGTTTACTCATCTCTTTCCACCACAGCAAATCTGAGGAGGATTCTGATCCACCCTGAGGGATTCTGGGAGATCCTGTTATGATGTTCTGTCCTGGCCATAACTCCTGCCTTGGAGCCAGTGGGAATGGAGTAAGGAGTGAGAAATGCCTGGGTGGATTACTGACATCCTGATTTTCTGGGAAATAACAAGTCTAATTCCCAGTAAAATGTCATTAGAATTTGCCAGGTCCTCTGACAGGGAAAATGAAAAGCCCTTCCTAGAAGTTTGTCATGCTGTGTGGTTTCTGAGACATTCTAAGGACTTTGCAGAGAAATATAATGTGTCTATACGATTTGGGACTAATGCTAATTTCCCGGCTTCCTCAAACGTGTGGGGCTGTCTTTAAGCAGAAGTAAACTGCAAAAGCCCAGGATGGTTATTATTTTTTTTTTTTTTTGAACAATGTCTGTGAGAACACGGGGTCTAAGGCTTGCCCAGCCTGGGTCTCACCCTGCTACTTTACAGTCTTGTACCCTTAGAGACTGTACTTCAGTTCACAAAGCCCTGATTTGGTTGCCTGTACAATGAAGCTAATGGAGAATCTCCCTCCTGGGTTTGTGAGGAGCTATTTTCTGCCTTACCGTGCCTCCAGCTTAAGCACTTAGCATCGTGCCCTGCACAACACGAGAAAACAATGATCAGAACTCCCTTCCATTCCTGTCTCCCATGTGTGGACGCCCCTCCCAGCTAAGCTGTGTTACATAAACGACCTCTCCTGTTCTCTCCTCCTTGCTGAATGCACCGAACAGCTCCGGTGGCGAGCATCTTTCCAAGAGTGGTTTGTTTGCCCACAGAGCTCTTCAATGTCCGGGCGGTTGTTTCTAGTAGCAGTTAAATGTCTGTGGCCCTGAACTTTGCGGAGAGCCGATCGTGAGTTGACCGATTAGATGTTGAAGTGTACAGCAAAAGAACCTCAGTCCTTTCTTGTGATAATTGAAGTCATTTCAATTCATTTCCTTCTGGGTCTGGACAGAGACATGTTTGTAATAGTGAGTGAGTCTTGAGGAAATCCATTGACCTGAGCAGTCGTATAATGCGTGAAGTTAATGGACAAAAAATGATATTCATCTTCAGTTTATAATAGTATTTTCACCACGGCACCTAAGCACAGAGGTGGCGAGTTTGCTATTGGAGCAGCAGCCGCGCTCCTGGCAGATGTGCGACCTTTGCTGTATCTAACAATTATTGGATCTATGGTGAAATAAAATAAAAACCAACACAAGTTTTGACACTAAGATAATAAATTATAAATTATGGAAGTCGACGCCACCGAGGATCTTGTAAACAACAGGCTGGTCTCTTAGCAACAGCCTAAGGAGAGAGCAGTTGTTAGTAGCAAGGGAGCTGACAGAATTTGTCGTGTTGTGTTTCTGCTGAGGGCCAGAAGCTACAGTTTAGCACCTGCCTCCAGCCCCCTTCCTGCCCAGACCCTCTTTACCTAGTGGCCAGCTGTAGACCACAACCTATCCTGGTATTTAAGAGGCTCTGTCACTCAAACCAGGTGACCAGATTCCAAGGAGAAAACAAACAGCAGCAGATTCAAATGGTGGAGATGTGGTGTGGTTATCTGTCTTGGCAAGAGAGGCTTCGTCTTTTTTTCTGCAGTAGGTAGTAGAAAATAGAGAGGCTAGCAACTGTCCAAAGATAAAGAATGGATGAGTGTCCCCGGGCTCAGCCCTAAACAGAACATCTGTTTCACATCCTCTGAAATACAGTGAACGTTATGGAAAAGAGGGAGGAAGGATTATAAAAGTCAGAGGTTGAGGAGGGTGTGATGATATGACATGCTGTCTTCTGCAAATGACAGGGCCGATGTGCCTGGGAGTACACACAGCAGCTATAGCTGCAGTACCTGCATTAAAGACAGGAATGTAGGAAGGAGTGGGTGGGAGGAAGAAGGGGTCTGTAGGAGTGGGGGGGCGGTAAAAGAGGTATGTGATGATTATGTTCATAAGGTATTGCATACACACATGCAACTGTCAATGATTAAATAAAAATAAATAGGTCAAAGGAAAGAAAGAGCAGGGCTGTGACTCAATCCAGCATTTAGCCGGGACTTAGAAGTGTCAGGACTTAGGTAGGACAGAAGTGGATGGGTACAGTGTCATCTGATGTCGTCTCAGACTATAACTCTGAACAGGGTCGGGGGGTAGGAGGCTCCTCTCTTTCCCACCCCCAACTCCCTTTGGCTTTAAAAATCTCACTTAGGGTGGTTGTCATGAAAAAGAATGTTGACAAGAGTTTGACCGTGTGCCAAGTTGGTTTATTTTTAAATGTTGTTTCCCCAAAGCACCAGAATATTAAGTTGGAGCAAATGTTGCTTGGAAGAGTCAAGGGTTGTGGTCACAAGACAGCCAAGGAGGGGTGATGGGCATGACACTTCACAGACTTTAAGGGACCAGTTCAAGGGTCTGCAGAATGCGTCCCCTGGAAAGGGTTTTTCTAGGCTGAGTATGAGATTGTATGAGGGTTGTGTCTTCCAACTGTGGGGCATTTTCAGGGTCTGAGTGTGAAGGGAGCTTTGCTTTAATTAATTAGATGTTTACCTCCGGTTTCTTCCCTTGGTGGTTTAGATAATCACCTGCCCACACGTGAGCAACAGGACTGTGTACATTTTCTTGGAATGGAGTTTGAAGAAATAGCCAGTTCTTCATTATCTGGCCTACAATGAAGGCATGCAGGCTAAGCCAACTTAGAACATTCTTAAGAGAAATACCAGCCCCTGAGGTCACAGGACCTGCGTTCTGGGAATTAGGAACTTTGTATGGTTTATTGTTCCACAGAAGCAATGGCCGTCTACATCACGATTTCTTAAGGCTAATTTGGCATGCCATTTTAAGCTTTTTGTATGGATAAATTTGCCATTAGAAAAGAAAGGGAAACTTCTCCGCTTTTCCCAGGGCCTCATTTTTCTCCCAGCTCCTCTGATGTCAGGAATGAGCAGAGGCTCCGACATCCAAAGTGATTAGTTCCCATCTTGAGGATTCTGAATATATTTGTGTTCAGATTCAGTCTGCTGGGAGGAAATTCTACCTGGGGACAGGTCCAGGCCCATGGAGATGAGACTCTCAGTTTGTAAGATACCTGTCAGGGACCCATGGGTCAGAGCCACTTCACAAACACATATTCAGGATTCTCAGCTACAAGAAGTGACGGCACGCTTACTCTATTTTCCTTTGAAGCTATGAAGGCCAGGACCTGCAAGTCATTGACCTAAGCCTAATGTCAGAACCTGGGTTCAATGCAGGAAGCAATGACTTCAGAAGCCATACTCTCTTCACCACAGTGCCCTGCACTGATGAAGGTCCATGCCAAGCTCCTGGTGTAATCCTGCGCGTTGCCCTAGTGATTAGGTCCTCCTTAATCTTATTCTCTCCCTACATCATTTTCTTCTTCCAAAATAAACACCCAAAATACAAAGTCTAAGGGCAATGCCCCCCAGGCTCCAAGGATACATCCTCCCTCCCCCTGAACATCTTAGGTTATATTTTTAGGCCTAAATTTTCAGTCTCTGCAGTAATGCCCTTCCATACAGGTAGGTCCGACACTTTCTTCTTTTTTATTTGTTTATATACCATGCATACTTTAAGGAAGTAAAAAGTTACCAGAGTGGTGTTGTTATTTTGGTTTGGGTTTTTTTTTTTTTTTTTTTTTTTTTTGATGTGTTTGATTTTGATTATCTTGGCCTCTGAGCTATGAATTTTCTCCCTCTTTTCCTGACTGGAAACACCAAGGCACACTTTTCCAAAAGCCTAACATCCTTGCAGCAAACAAAGTTGAACCTTAGAGTCCTACCTTAGACCATCAGCAATTCTAGTCCAGTCTGAGTTCAGCAAAATGCATTTTCTCCTTTTACTATTGAGCCTGCCTGTCCTGAAAGTCACCAAATGACCTGTGTGGTCAATGGGATCCGAGTAAGAACCCAGGACACGGCCAGGACTTGCAGGGTCTGGCTGCACAAACAGGTGCAGGACATGTTTGCTAGCTCAGGTCCTTGAACCAAGTCTAGGGCAGTTTCTCCTACCAAGACGTCTGGTTTGTAATGACACATCTAGTACTTGGAAGCTCTACAGTTTTACTGCACTGGCTTCACTGATCCTACCTGCATTTGGGAAGAAGTGAGCTGTCCAGAGGGAGGGCAGGGCCCAGCAGTTCCGTGGTACTTGGCTTTCTTGGGGTGGTGAGCTCAGGTCCTGCCAGTGCCTCACCCTGTGCAAGTGCCTGTCCATGCAGCACCTCCAGGCATTCGCCCCACAATGCAGTGCTGCTTTGGCAGCTGCTCAGCTGAAGACTAAACAGTTGGCCCCGTTTCAACACGGCTGCCAAGATTTGGCAACCGGAGAGTTACAGGGAAGCATCAGACTGCTAAACCCTTTCACATTTTTAATTAGATCCACACACCCATGTCTTTGAGCTATCATAAATATACAGATGACATGGAGAACATTATTCAGGGTTAATAAAAAGGGGGGGAGCAAACTGTACTAGGGTGTATCTTATCTTTGGAAAATAATTCATAATTTATTTGGAGGCTGAGGGAGAAGAGAGGTTTGTGTTGGCAGAACCAGGTTTGAGGTGAGACTCTGCCCTAAATCTGATTACATAGATCTGCATGCAAGATTCTAGCCTGGGCTTTGGGAAGATGACCAGAAGGGGGCATTCCTATCAGGGATCAGCCTGCAGCCTAGCCCCAAACGCAGAGTACAATGTATGCATGACAAGCTGTCCTCGAGCCACCCTGCCTCTACTTCTAGATATCAGCCAACGAGCTGCAGGGTTTGTGCCTTGGCCCTAAAAAAGCAAGGCCTTTTGCTGCATTCAGTTGTGCTGTATCTTTGAGTCTCGTTCTCCACAATGCTTTGAGTCTCCTTCTGCACTTCTCTCTTGCTCCTTAGTCTTCCAAGTCTTCTGCCGCAGCAAGCCGGCTGCTCCCTCACAGATGGCCTTCCCTGCCCTCAGCTCCCAGGGGACTGGACATGGAGCAGAGAGAAGATGCCAGGCCAGTCTGAAATTTGGGGATGTGGGGATGTTCTGCTCTTTGGCTCAAGATTCCTGTTGGAAAAGTTTGTTTGTCTTTGTTGTTGTTGGTGGTGGTGGTGGCTTTGTTGTTGTTTGGTTTTTTTCTTACCATGTTGACCTCACAGCTTGGCTCTGGGGTTCAAATCAGACCACACACACAGGGCCCATATACATTAGACACATCACACTGATGTATCATTATTAATATTATTACTATTACTATTACTATTATTATTATTATTATTATTATTGTCAGTATCTAGTGTATCTCATAGGCCTCTCAAAGGCTCTGCTACAAAACAAAACCAATAACTGCACTACTGCTGCTCTGATGCTTCATGAGATCTGCCTGCCCTGCCCTGTTTCTTCTCCTGCAGACCCAGACCACCTCTCATACCTGCCATCAACTGAGAAGGAGCATGAACCAAATCCATGGCCGTGCTTGTGGTTATGGTTATTCCTGTGTCTATTGCTATGGCTATGTATATGCCTATGGCTATGGTTATGGATATGGCTATACCAATGCCTGGGGCTATGCCCTATGGCTATGGTTATGGTTATGCTTATGGTTATGGCTGTGGTTATGGCTATGGTTATGGCTATGATTATGGTTATGGCTATGGTTGTGGTTATGCCTGTGGCTATGGCTATGGTTATGGTTATGCCTATGGTTTATGACTATGGCTATGGCTATGTCTATGACTTTGAAGATATTTTGAAGAGGAGATAAGTCATGTGACATATCAAGGAGAAGTCTCTTTGGTTGTCCCTTTCAGAGGACCTAGTTTATAACCAGAACTATTGCAGCCATCAGTGTAGGACTATGCGTCCAGCACCTATGCCTGATGTGGGCATCCTGAAGCCATCTCTTCCTCAATCATCTGCTTCCACAGAGAGGAACCCCAGACTGCGGTGGCCACTCAGCGGTACCCAAGGCCCACCTCCTCCTGGTCCTAGAGAGGAAGCCCAGCTAGCCATAACCACTCAGCAGTATCCAGAGCCCACCTCCTCCTGATCCTTCCTCTTCTGTGTACTTTTTCTCAACCCAGGACTTGGAAATAATGGGCTTATCCTGCAGTGGTCTATCCTTCTACATTTGCAGGAAATGGGCTTCCCAGATACCTGAGATGACCTGGTCCAGTTAAATGGACTGAGGACAGTTCTTGAGCCTTTAGCAGCTGTCACAATGGAGAACAGAGCATGGCTGGTAGGGATTCTCATTGTCTGTAGTTCTGCAACCTCATCAAATGGGAACTTCTTCACTTCCTTCTCCCTAGAACCATATGCCATGGACTCTGGAGAGTTATCTTTACCTGGAAAAATTAAAATATACAAACAATCCCCACACACATATGCAGTCTATGTGTATGCTCCTCTCATCCCAGACAACACACAGAACCACTGTCTCAGGAGGGTACTGCCTAGCAACAAGAATGGTGACCATTGCCTTGGTCTGAGAAGACATCTGCATCAGGTGCGATGCAGTCACCTGCAGGGTCCTCCTCAGGCCTTCAACAGGGAGTATCTTTTCTATTGCTCTCTGTTTAAACAAGTAGCTACCTCTAACTTCCAGGCAGGCATGCTGGTGTCTTAATGGCTAAAACCTACCTAGGGCCAAAAGTGTCAGGCTATGGTTGGGCAGGACACAATGGACACAGTAGATACTGCCCCTGTGTCTTCATGTGCTTGCTCTGATGGAGGGGGAGGAATAACTAGAGTTGATGTAGGCTGCACCAGTCTTCTTGAGCTGCTATAACAAAATACCACAGGTTGGATAATTAAACCACAGAAGCTCCTTTTCTTGTAATCTGGGAGACTGAAAAGTCCAGAATCAAGATCTCTGGCTTAATTTGTGATGAAGGCTCTTCTCCCGGCTTGGTCTTTACTTGGTGCACAAACCTGAGAAGACCTAGACCTGAGGAGGATCAGGAGACTTGGTGCACCTCATTCACAGACACTGATCCTGTTGGACAGGGACTGATCCCTCGTGGCCACATTTAACCTTAGCTCTTCCTTAGAGGGCCCATCTCCAAGCACAGCCATGTTGGAGTTCTGAGCTTTAACATGTGAATTCGGGAAAAGCAGAGCTTTCATGGCTCAAAACGATACAGTTAGTCTGGGATTGGGCCCTTCCTCTGCTTCCTCCTGGCCTTCCTAGTGGTGGGCAACCAGTGTTCACTGTGACTGACCAACCAGTTCAGTTTTATCGACGTCCGAGTTTTACTGGCCATATAATGTCTTTGCTGTCTTGGGACATCTGTATGCAAATCATATCAGAACACATAGACCTTCATGGCCTGTGTTCCCCTGAAGAGTATCTTCTGTCCTGAATCCCTCATCTCATCACAATTAGGAAGTGGATATCGGCATCAAAAAGGAAGAAGTAGAGACCGAAGACCCTCTGAAAACAGAAGTACAACTTTGAGCATCTCTGTGACCTTGAGACTAGGGTCTCCAGAAAATGTAAACCATTTGATGGGTGGACATCAGCTCTCATGGGGTCTCTGGAGAGAGCTCCCATGAAACAATTCTTCTCTTCCCTTTGTCTTACTAAGAGGTTGAACTCTGCAATTGTCAGAAGTAATTGAACCTTGGCAGTTTCCTGCAGTTTGGCCAACAGGTGATAAAACCTGGGCAGATATGAAGTTTTGTTTAGGTCTGTGTTGTGTGTCCCTGAGTGTCATCAAGAGAATGTTCCATGGTAGGAGTGGAAAGTACCACAGGTGGAAACACAGGTGGGAACGCAGGTGAGGATACAGGTGGGGACACAGGTGAAAACACAGGTGGAGACACAAGTGGGAACATAGGTGAGAACACAGGTGGAAACAGGTGGAGACACAGATGGGAACACAGGTGGGGACACAGGTGGGGACACAGGTGGGGACACAGGTGAAAACACAGGTGGAGGATATGGAGATACATGGGTTAGCAGCTGGCCTGGACATCTCCTACTTCAGGGAATAGTGTCTGATGAGTTTAATGGAGAATTAAGAGGTAGGAGTCCTGCAGAGGTTGGAGACCCAGGACAGACTCTGTATCTATTTTGTAGGGTGGTAAGGAGATCCTGTGGTTCAGAGACAAAGGAACACAAGAGCTTCAATCACAGCTCTTCCAAAAGGAAATGTGCAGTCATGAGCAAATCACCCATTTTGTATAAAATTAGCTTCATCCCCCTAAGGATATTGGGGACCTTGAAGAGATTGCTTCACCATGAGTACCTAGTGTAGAGCCCAGCTCCAGGAGGGGCCCAGTCTTCTTGGGCATCCATCTCTGTACTATTTTTGCTGGGTCTGAGTTAGGGAATACTAACAGAATGCAAAGCAACAGAATTCCAGGACCCTAAATCATCCAGGGCCCACTTGAATTCGCACTGAGGGGATTGCACCAGGAAGCTGGTGGGTACTCCTAAAGACAGTTATTTTCACTCCCTACCCAATACTGCAAGAGCTAGAGAGCTCATCACAGTCTCCCCCCGCCCCCAGAACTTCACTGTTCTCACCTCCAGGCACCATTTCTAGAGGTAAGCCTATAAACTCTCTGGATGGCAAGTCATATAAAAGGTAGGGAATATTGCTATACCTGAGAATTAGCTTCCTATATACCTATTAACCAAGGGATAAAAATACCCCATACAAACTCCAAGACCACAGTACAGATTCTTTTTGTCTTTTAATAAGAAGTTAAAGTTCTAACAAGCTCACTATAGTTGAAAATTGTATATATCAAAATATACTCAATACAGCTGAACTCTCAAGTAACATCAGTAAGGCTAGACTACTTTATTAAGTCATGTTTCAATTAATGTATGCATTTGTATGTGCATAGGTGCAAATATATACATCCATGTAGTTATTAGATGTCAGTCTTGGCTCATTCCTGGGGACACATTACTTCGCTTTTCGAGACAGGGTCTCGCCACTAGGTCTTTAACTCATTGATATTGCTAGCCTGTTTGGCCAGGGAGCCCCCAGCAACTTCCTGTCTCTGCCTCCAAAGGAACATAAGTATATCCACACCTAGCTCTGATCCCTAAGCTTGGGCAGCAGGCACTGTATCAACTGAGATATCTCCCCCACACGTTCTAGGTTTCTTTTACTATGCTCAAATTAGCTAACCTCTGGGTAAAACCACATATCACAAAGTTCACTTTACAATAATAGGAGAGAGGTCAGATGTCTAGGGTTACCTAGTGACTTCTGTAGGGAACTTGAAGACAGATAAGCTCACAGCAGTAGTGTCCCAGCATCATACTGTAAGCGGGTACCCACAACCTGGGACCTGTCTGTAGGTGGAAGGAAACAGGCTCTCTTCAGCTTCCTCCAGAACAAAGCAGTCTCCAAGACCTTACTTTCTATGTTGTGCCAAGCCTGAACCAGGCACAAGGAAGAGCTATCAAGGCAAAAAAAGACAAGCTTTACTTTCTGTGTCCACATAGAGGGAAAGTAGGACAAGTTGCACCAGGCATCACTTGAGCCTGCGGAGGGAAGACAGTGGAGGACTAACAGGCAGATTTGGAGCACCAATGCCCAATGCAAACATAGCCAAGCTACAGTACCAAAACCATAGTGTCTAATGGTTCAGCGGTCCTTAGCATTGCCCTGTTCATTCTCCACAGCCTCCGCATCATTCACATCTTGCAGAGAAGTAGAAACAGAACATCAGGTCCTCCTCCTCTCCCGACTTCAGAGTTGAGCTCAAAAAAAAAAATGCATTCACACATATGCAGAAAACACAAACAAATCGCTGCCTTTATTTGTTTTTGTTTTAAATGTAGCTCATCCCTTTGAACGTCCTTCAGGGGAGGGGCTACTGAGCCAACCCAAAATGCGCTTAAACAAACCAGGATCAGGAGTAGAAGCTCAGAAGCACAAAAAGACAGGGGCCACTGGCCTGAGCACCCCTCTGCCTCGGAGTTCCTGACAACCAAGGAAATAGAAGTTACTGTCGACTGTAAACTTTTGTCTGCTTTCTGTTTTGTTTTAAAGAAGAGTCGTCAAAAAACAAAACAAAACAAACAAAAAACAACAACAACAACAACAACAAAAAACAATCCTCTAGGGAGAGCTAGTGTGTCTGGTGGATGACATCCAGAGTGTGAGTCCGTAGGACAAATGCTTACCTAATCTTCTTTGAAGGTTTCCCGTGATGATGCAATGAAAGTCAAAGCTGTAAAAAGATACAACTTAACAGTCGGCTTGGCAAGAGGCTAGATACTGTGGCCCAAGCCCACAGACTTGCAGGGATCTAACCTAATATAAGAACTCGATGTGAAGACCAAAGCACACTATGGGGTCATAGTCATTTGCTTGTAATGTCCTTATCCAGAAAGGTCATCAGAAGTGACCACACTACCTGTAGCTCTCATTGAGTAGAGAGAAGGAAGGTCAGACCCTGCCATTATAGGGTATCCTGTGGCCTCTAATACTCTGAAGTATGTATGAAGGATATTCTTATACTCTCATGCCCCACCTGCCTCCTCTGCCAAGTCTCTATCACTTTGGACACCTAAAAGCCTTAGAGGAGCTTTAGAATCTCATCCAGGCTAGCTAGATCCTAAGGGCTTTTGGGAAAATTCTGTTTCATCCAATCAAGATTAAATAACCATACCTGCAGAACCCTTCTCTTTTGGGTTATCTCAGTTTGGTTTCATGAGCATGTGGGTTCTGGGAAGCTTTCACTCTCTTCCACTGGGTTGCACACACACATTGGTCCTGAGTGTAGAATGACTCAGAGAGAGGAAGTGAAGGACACGGGGCAGGACTGATGTCTCAGGCGACTACTGTGAATCCTCTAGTTTGTTCAAGTAATTCCTCTTAAAAAGAAAATGTCCTGCTTGTTCTTTGACTATCTGGGTTTATTGCTTGCTTGTTTCTTGACTATTTGCATCTATTGTATTGCTAGTTCCTCAACCTAGAACTGACCTTAATACTTGCATGCAATTTAATCAGCATACAAGCAAAAAAGGTAGAGAAGGGATGGGATAGGTGGTTAATGGGGTGGTGGTGGGGAAAGGGGATAACATCTGAAATGTAAATTTTAAAAATATCAAAAAAAAAAAAAAAAGAAAATGTCTGTCTCTGATGGGGTCCTCACTTTTGATTCTGGTTGGATCTCCATCCTGTGTCCTAGCTAGCGAGCTGCATGAGTCTCCCTTTGATGGAAGTCCTTGGAATGATTCCCGTGTCCGTCTCTGTCAATTCTCTTGCTCTGTATGGTGTAGCTGTTCGTCTGTGTTGCTGTTTCCCTGAGAATCAACCATTCCAGGCAGCCCTAACGATGACTAACCTAGTCTGTGTCCTCTATAAGGATTCGGATGCCCAGATGAGGCCCATCAGTAACCCCTTGATGCTGCTACAGTTACTTCCTCCTCAGCTCTTGGTATTGCCTTAGGTGTCTCCTGATCCAACTACCATCTCTGTTTCTTTCTCATGAGCCAGACATTGAAACCCAAAGATGAGACCAGGAAGAGTAACACACTGTCTCCTGCTAAAAACCTGACTGCTCATTTGTTCTTGAAGAGCCATTCTCTGAAGCCATAGGACATCCAACTCAGGCCCTACTGGCCTACAAATTAAATTGGGTCAGAGCCATCTTGTCTGGACAGGAGTTTCTTGAGGACACAGGTGGCCTTCTTCTTTGCTTGTGTGCGTGGAGGAACAGAGCCCTGCCTCGTACATATTAAGCAGCTAATAAATATGTGCCGGTGAATTATTAATTCAATAACAAATTGCTGGAGAGTTTTCTGCTTGAATGCACGAACATAAACATACACGGGGGAATATATTCAGACTCTTTATTGACATTTTAATCCTATGTGCACTACGGGTTTGTTCCTATCAGCTATGTTGGCCCTGTGGTAGAGAAAGGAGGTAAGAGTCAGCTCATCTCTGTCACTCAGACTTATTTATCTCCTTTTAAGTTCTGTTTTTTTTTTTTTTTTTTTTTTTTTTTTTGAAATACACCAGCATGGTTACAAGGTAGCTTGCTTTAAAAGTATGGAGGAAGATCCCTTTTTTACATACTGCTTAGTTAGCTGTGAAGCACAAAAGTAGTGGCCTTTGGATTATAATTTTAATACACACACACACACACACTATATTTATGTGGGGACTGTGCATGTGCACATGCAGTACCTGTAATGTCCAGGAGAGAGCATCAGATCTGCTGATGTTGGAACTACAGGCAGGTGTGAGCTGCCCAACATGAGCGCTAGGACCTGAACCCAGGGCAGCCACAGCTCTTAACTTCTGGGCCATCACTATAGCCCTCCGGATTATATATTCTTTTATTTGAAATACAGTCGAAAGAGTCTTGCTCAGAGATAAGAAAACATATACAGAAGGAGATCTGTGTTCATTTGTCATGAGGGCAATAGTAAGATTTCAGGCATTGTGGATGTGACCACCTCCCATTTCTTTGCTACACTATCTGAGAGCACAAACAGCCACAGACACTGCATGAAGGAACTGCCATGTCTGTGTCCCCATGAAAGTTCATTTGTGGAATACCAAAAATCAAAACTCATCCAATTATAATTATCACCAGACATCCATCACAAAGTATTGTTCTCCTTTTCCTCTCTCTCTTTCTCTTCTCTCTCTCTCTCTCTCTCTCTCTCTCTCTCTCTCTCTCTCTTCCTCTCCCTCTCTCTCTCCTTTTTAATGTTAAAGGCAATCTCTGGCAAGAAGAAAGAGAGGATGGACTGGATTTATCTTCAAACTGTGGTTTGCAGGTTCCTGGTCTATGAGAATCACCTTGAATTTTATTTCAGGTTCTAAAAACGTGCCGGGAACCTTGTTAAGGGACCCTGGTTTCTTTACTTCTCCAGTGGACCAAACCTTCAGTGAAACCCTACAGACAGCTGGAGAAGTGGAAGAGGAGGTCACAGAGTAAGGTCATGACAGGGCTCCATCCAAAGCCCTTTATCTCCTGGCCCCATCTCTAGGCTTTGATCCTGTGCATGAAGCATCTTTCTGCCATGCCTACTCTCGATGCCACACACACTGTGCATCTAATAGATAGAAGATACATTTTAGGGAATTAAACTATGACTCACACACAGCGGCACGGGCGCACGCACGAAAAGAGAGAAGAAGGGGATGGGAGGAGTAAGAGGGAGGGAGGGAGGAGAGGAGGGGAGGGGGGGAGGGAGAGAGGAGAGAGAGGAGAGAGAGAGAGAGAGAGAGAGAGCTTTGCAACCCAAAGCTGACTGGTACCATATTGTTCCCCAAGGTGAGGAACACCCCAGAGAATTCTGGACATACACCTTTGTAGCTTCTTAGATAAGATGTACCATGGAGAATCTAGCATCTGGGGGCGGGGGAGGGGCTTACCAAAGATGACTTCAGGAAGCCAGGGAGACACTGAGTGGAAGCCTCTGGCTCTTGGCATCCTCCACTGTTCTTTTACTGTAGCAGGGAACCCTAGACTTCCAAGAGTGAAAGTACACAACCTTCAGTTACATAAGAACTCACTTCCATGAGAGTCACCCTAAAAAGTGCATCCGTGGCTTGTGAACTCTGACAGCGTTCTGAGGAGGAAGGCAGAGTCTGTGCAAAGGGGAATAGAAAGCCAGCAACCCAGCGGAAGCTATGACAGTGCAGTATTGTAAACTTGTGATTAACTGTAGAGCCCATGGTAAGCAAAATATCATACTTATAAATAAAGAAAAACATCGAGGTTTATCTTATTTTATCCACTGTGCACAGTGATGGGTTTCATAGAGATACTTTATCTTTGTGCTCTTGGGTGCTGTTCCTATGTGAAGACAGATGTGCACAGGCCACAGTATACATGTGGAGATCAGAGCAGAACGTATGGTGTCCATCTTCAAATTCCACTTAGTCCAAGATATGATCCCTGAGTTGTTTAGTGCTGTTCTGTATAGTAGCTATGTGTCCTGTGAGCTTCCAGGGGCTCTGCTGCGTCCACTTCTGTGTGCACATAGGAATTCTGGAATAAGACTGTCACCAGGGCACCCAACTTCACGAGGATCCAGGAATCCAAAGCAGGTCCTCATATTTACTTCCAGGGTGTGGCATTTCGATGTTGATGCTTCACTGATATGTCTCTGGTGTTTGAGTATGTGGTCCCACTATTAGGAAGTGTGGCCTTGCTGGAGGAAGTATGTCATGGGCATTGGTAGGGGACATGGGCATTGGTGGGGGCACTTTGAGGTTTCCAAGCCTCTTGACATTCTCAATTAGCTTTCTCTGTTGTTTGCAGTCTGGGCTGTGAGCTCTCAGCTGTTCCTGCTGCCATGATGGATCCTAACCATCCATCGAGAAGGTGCCTTGGTCATGGATTTTTGTCACAGCAATAGAAAAGTAACAAAGGAGCCAAGGCACGTGCTTTAGCCACCATGTCGTCTCCACGGCCCTATCCAGCAGTCCCATTTGAGCAAGCCATGCACTTAGACACTCATGCACATTGCCCTCTCCTGCCCCTCCCCCACCCAGCTCCCTACTTGACCCAAACCACCCTTCCACCTTCATACCCCATACCCAGATGTGTGCATAGATAATTAGATGCATATTACCTATTATCCAAGCATGCCCAACTTTTGGATATCCAGACACCATCTGTCATCTACAAAGTTCACATCCCCTCAAAAAAAAAAAAAGAAGAGTAAAAATCAATCTCATAACATTTGAAATACATTATATATATATATATATATATTGGTTGGGCTACATTTCAGCTGTGCTAGGAGTCATGTGGCCCAGAGGCCACGGGTTGGACATACAAGGTGGAACATATACAAGACCTGCCATCTCCGTCTCCAGTCAAATTTGCAAATGGGCATGGACTTTGTTGGGGAAAAAAGTTACTACTATGGCATTATTGAATGGATTTTGAAAATACTTCATTGGAAAAATTTGTGTTGAATTGACAAATAGACTTGGGGCAGTGGGTCATATTTTCTAAGAGTCGCAACATTGGCCTGCTCACAGAGTACATCAAAGCCATTTGCCACCAAGGTGATCTAACACACATGGTGTTTTCCCAAGGTTTATTAAAGCTTCTTGTGTGGGAACATCCAAAGCATGTGTGTCTTCAATCAAATGCTCTAAACTGTGTGATGGTTCGGGCTGTAGAGATGGCTCAGTAGTTAACAGCATTTACTGCTCTTGCAGAGGACCTGGGCTCCTCTCTGGTTCCTTGAAGCCATGGGGTGGCTCATGACCATCTGTAACTCCAATTCCAGGGGATCTGATGCCTTTTCTACCTCTCCATTCACTGCACACATGTGGTGCACATGAATGCATGCACACATTCACACATACATATAATGGAAAACAAATATATCTAAAGAAAGTATGCATTTTATTGTTAATATGTCAGCACTGATGAGTGCCTTGCAGATAAAACTAGCCCTTGCCAGGCAAGAATTAACACTGTTCTGCAGTATATTCTGAGATTTTGTTCACTGAGTGGTACTTATGATGTTGAGGTCTCGCTGATGCACTTTCTAAAGGGTAGAATGGGGAAACCATCACCCATTAGTTTTCATGTCTTCACACAAATAGAGCTTCTAAAATAACCCCAGCAGTGGTTTCCTCCCAGTCTCTATAGAGACAGGCAGGAATCAAAACCAGCCTCTTCCTTCCACATCAAGAACTCCACTTACATCCATAGGAGTGCCACATAGGAGACAAACTGTAGTAAGATGGATTTCTACAGAAACTCATTCTACAGTATTGTAGATTTTAAATACCTTATTTGGTGGGTGAACTCAACTCATGGAAATTATATTTCTTTGAGGTGATGACTATGTCTTGCAGTGTGGACACTGCAGTGTGGACATTATCCATGTATCGAGATGTCACTCTGCACCCTCTGAATAGTTACAATGACCCAGGCCTATGTGTCAAGCAAATGTAAGCAATTTTTGGAAAAGAGGAGATGTTCATGTGTTTTTAAACTTAAGTCTTGGGGGTGCCTATGCATCCTTTGCTCTCTGGACCCCATCCTTGATATTTACCACTTGAATGAACCACTTAGTCCAGACCAAGAAAAATACCTTCAATGGCGAGCCTTCTTCCCTGAGGGAGTTTGTGGCATCGACAGTCTCTTTGATGTCCATAGTCTGACAATGGGTGAAGGCATGATGAGTTGGTACATCAACGTGCAAAGCACTGTCTGCATTTTCTAATTCTTTTCAGAGAAACAGTTCGGATGGTTTGCTCAAAGAAGCCTTTGACTGAGGGGAGTGGTTCCATCGCATTGCAGATCAGAAGACTGACCTTCGGCTTACGAAGAGCCTGGAGGTGAAATTGAACCAAGTACAAAGGGAAGACTAATTTGCTGTGCTTGGTCTAACATATCCTTGAGAACCAGTGGCCTTGAGACACAGAATTAAAGCTATGGGACACATAGAGGGGCCCCAGGAAAGTCCCCTAGATGCCCTCACCCTCTTGAATGGCTCCAGCTTCCAGGTGCCTGGCTCATTTATTCATTTGCTAACAAGCATTGTATTTAATAGTGGATATCCACCCTGACATGTCTTCCCTCCAGGATAGGTGTATGCAAAATTCTCCATCAAGAGTCCAGTGCCTGCCTGTTAAAAGAGGCTACCCAATTTTCCAATGCACTAGTGTATCTAAGCACAGACAATGACAGATGTGATCTATAAAGCATTATCCAGGGCAAGGACATGTCTTACCATCCAATGGGACCCTCATTCCAGTCCCTCTGAGCCATCCACAGTAACTAAAGCTGTCCCTTACCCCCCTTTTCCTTCCCTCCCTCCATTCCTTCTTCCCTCCATTTCTCCCTCTCTTCCTGTCTTTCTTCATTCCTCCTTCCCTACCTCCATCCTTCCTTCCTTCCTCTCTTCCTTCCTCCCTTCCTTTCTCCCTCCTTCCCTCCCTCCCTCTCTCCCTTCCTTCCTTCCTTTCTTCCTTCCTTCCTATTTCCCTTGGCTATATTTGCTTAGGTACATATGTGCTCTGCCCACACCTAATGGGAACAGAGTTGGTCCTTTGCTTCACAGAGTAAATGCCCAGGAGTGAGCACAAACTGTCATTTTTTCTTCCTTAGAACAAGTCCCAAGGCATAAGGAAGAAAACCACCAAACACTAAAACTTAGAGCCCCAACACTGCAACCTTTCTCTCAGGACACAGATACGAAACAATGGACAAAACAAAGTGGGTCAGGCTTTGCTTGACTGACCAAGGTGAAGCACTCTCAAAGGCTCATGTGAGGAGGGGTTTACAAGTGTTTATAATTCAACTCTATTCAGGCAGACATCTCTGTCAGCTCCCTTGGGAAGATGCGATGGCACTGGCCATTGCTCTTTACAAGTCTTCTAAGAAGTTAGATGAAGTCTCTTGGAACACAAGATCTGGGTGGCCTCCGTGATGGTCTCTGTGGTAACCTCTCCCACATGTGGTACCTATCACTACTGTATTCCTGTTTCTGAGATTCCAGGTCCCCATCCCAACTATTCTTTCCCCTCAGAGATGATAGAAGTATCTCCCTGAACCATACAGTAGAGTTCTGTTCTCAACCCTAATCTCAGAAGAATTCAGAAGCCCCCATAAGCACTGAAGGAAGGCCATAGGCATTAGCAAGGCCTTCCTTGGTCCCTAGAGTGCACTGGTAGAAGGAGTGATGTCACTTACCTACCGACTGTCTCCCCCATTGAGAGTATTCATCTCCCAGAGTCACTGTGAAGATTGAATTAGGGGAGACATGTGTAGTACTGAGGAAACTTTTCCAGCACCGATCCAGTCTCTAGTGCATTGAGGCAGTTATCTTCTTTCTCATAGATCTGGTCTTGTATCTATTTTACTTTTCGTCTCAACCTGGATTCCACAGTAGACACTTCTTCTGGATTCCCAGACATCAAGCCTCTGATCCCAGTTCCCCCATGCCCTGTTGGATCCACCCTCTGACCTTTACCCTTCCCCACAGCTTGACTGTCCTCTCTGCATCCCCTTCTCATGGAAGTGTCTTTATTCTTGACTGTATTTCTCCTTGCATCCAGACTTTGTCATCCAGATACTTTCTGGGGGTCTGAAGTGACATTCATGGCCTCTGGTCTACTTAAACCCATATCTTAAAGCTCACTGTGCTAAGGTGCAGGCTCTCGGAGGCCAGGGAATCTTTACTTTACATCTCTATGTCTCCCCCAGGTACTGATGGAGCTTACCAGTTACTGAAAGATAGACTCCTCACCTCCTTGACCATGGCATGCCAAGTAACAAGATATCCATTACTGATGACCTGACTGTGACACAGGCTGCTATTTGCTTATGTCTATGTCGATTGTGGGGTAAGAGACAGCTCTTCTCTTGGCTGCATCCCTGGACTGGGTGTGTAGCCCTTCTCTGGCACTTAACTATCTTGAAGCACAGAGAGGAAGAGAGGTGATGACCAAGCCTGGGCCTCGGAGCCTGTGGAAGGAAGCACGGGTCACTCCTCCTTATTCCATAGACTAACTGTTCTCAAACTATGGGTTGCAGTCCCTTTGGCACTATCCTCCTCAATGTAAGGTTTAGATTACAATTCACAAAAGTAACAAAATTACAGTTATAAAGTAGCAACAAAAATAGTTTTATGGTTGGGGGTCACCTCAACATGAGGAACTGTATTAAAGAGTCGCAGCATTAGGAAGGTTGAGAACCAGTGTCATAGACCAAAGCGTATCTCAGATCAAATTTAAACACAGGGCAGGAGCATATGTTTTCTATGAATGGAGTCCTGAACACTCCCTGATGACTGGTGAGGACATTTGATCATCAACTTATTTGCCTATATTGTCAGAGTTCACTGACTGCATAGCCTTGCACACCTGGACAGCAGAAGACATTCAGGGGACACTACTGAAATAAGATGAATCTACGTCATTTCACTTAGCTTCTAAAATCCCAGTACCCAGGAACTATCAAAGATGTCAGAGGATGCACTCTTCATAGAGAATTACCTATGTGATGCTGCTGACTGTCAACTGTAGGGTCTAGAACCTCCTGGGAGAGAATGGGCCCCTGGATACGCCTGTGGAGTCTTATTCTTAATTAAGGTAACTGACATGGGAAGAGCCATCAGATGTCCATTCCTTGGGCAGAGGGATCCTGGGTGGTGTAATCGTGGAGAAAGTGAGGTGAGCCCTGGCCTCTCTGGATACATGGCTCTCTCCTGACTGCAGATGTCATGTGACCAGCTGCCTCAAGCTCTGCTGTGACTTCCCCTCAGGATGGACTGTGGGTTTGAATGTGATATTAACTAAACCCTCTTCCTTCTGAAGTCCCCTTTGTTGGAGTGTATTATCACAGCAACAGAAAGGAACTAAGACAACCCGTATAGTTTCTCTATTTTCTGAGTACCAGATGTAAACTTTTTTAGGCAGTGGTGTCCTTTATTTCATTGGCTACTCAGAAGCTCAAATCTAGTATGCAGTTCTGCTTGGTTAATCATGCAGAAATTTATGGCATCCTTACCCAGATCAGATCTCATGCCTGGCACCTTATGTCTCCATCCTATATTCTGGGGGAGAATTTTGTTTTGTTGTATTCCCCCATAAACTACTTTTAAAACATGAATACCAGCAGAAAGCTCTCTTCTTCTGTGTAGCCATGGAGGCTGTCTGAGGCTTGCCTGTCCACTGGGCTTCTTCAGACACTTGCTTAGTGCCTAGCTCTCTGCCTTGAAGGAATAAATGAAAACACATGTGGAAGACAAATCTCTCCTTGTCCTTCCAAATATGCCATGAACTGACTGATCAAAGGAAAAGGAGAAAAGCTACTTCTCAGACAGGGCCCCAGGGGTTCCCCAGCCCGGCCAGTCTCTCTAGGGCCAGGCAGGACAGATCCCCGTGTCTGTTCTGGTTCCCTGAGGCACCCACCCAGTCCAACACCTTTGCCCTTCTCATCAATGGGAGGAAACACAGGCACAAGCCTTTATGGTCGGCGAGACTGTGGGAAATAATATTACAGACAGGCTGGGGACCTCAAAGGTGCCCTCTTTGGATGACAGGAAACAGACAAAATTGCAAATGTCAGGACAAATGTCTGGTAAGACAAGGTAGCTGACTCTGGGGACATGTGGCTGGTCTGTTTTCCCAACATAGAATGAAAACAGTTTTTCTCTATGCTCACTGAAGAAATGACTACACAGCTCCATGGATGTCTGAGAGCCTCATGTGTCTCCGTTTTAAGGCCTGAGTCCCTGAGCTTCAACCAGGAATCCTCCTCAAGTGGACTCAGATCCTTCTCTTTCTCTGTCTCATTGTTCTGTGTTCATGCTGAAGCCCTTGCCCTTGTCATGGCCCTTATTAATGATGGTGGATGTGACGTCATGGGAACCGGAGGGAGTCTTATAGGTGAATAGAATAACTCTGAGCTAAGCTATGTTCATCTATCACCCACCCTAGTCACCTCATGAGTGTTACAACAGGGTCCCCTAGAGGAATGGAACCAAAAGAACAAATGTACATATATAATGACTTATTAAATTGCCTATGTAATATGGTGGAAATTCCTTAACAACAGCTACCTCACACCTGAAAGGCTCAGAACACGACATCTGCTCAGTTTGTGAGTCTGGGAATCTCGGCAATCCCAACCTGGGGCCAAAGGCCTAGAGAGTTCCTGAAGAGCTGGTGCTCCTCAATCCATCCAGGAAACTGGAAAAGGCTAGTTCTAATACCAGTGAATGAATCAGCAGCAGCGGAGATAGGGTAAATCAACTCAGTGGAGACGGGGTCAGCAGATTCGGTATTTCTGAATAATCTTTCCTTCTTGTCTGTACTATTCACACCTCTACTAGAAGGTACTGCCCTCATTTGGAATGGGTCTTCCCATATCAATTAAGACAAGCAGGACAATGTCTCACATACATGGCTGACTGTAGGCCAAACTGGTTTAGATAGCTCTTCTCTTGCAACTCCTTGCTTGGGTAATTTTGACCAATGACAAGTTGACAGTTAAAACCAAGTAATGTGGGCCTCCTCCTTCATCCTCTCATATACCAGGTAATGGCCAGCCAATGTCTCTATCCAGGGTGACACTGTGTTTACAAGTCCTTTTTCCCATCTAGGTTTGGTTCTTCTAGGTCAGGGTCATGTCCAAATTAAACCTTTCCATCCTGATCCAATAGCCAAAGGTACTCATGAGATGCAGAGAGAGGAATAAATGTCATGCCTATCAGGAGTGATGTCCCCAGGTCCTAGGTCAGCAGCAATAATTATTAATTTGAGATGTAAATTACGATCAGTATGGAGAATGAGGAGACTAAATGGGGATGAAGGAACTGCTCTGTCCTTACAGTGTTTCCTGTGTCCTTCTGCAAGTAATCCAAGGGGCACGTGGCTGGTCGCCTTTATCTCTGAGCACTGGGACAGCTACCAACCCCACAACAGCACCCTTTTGGGCACAGAGGCAACATGATGCAGTGGGATAAAAAGTACAGCAGGAAACAGGAGCAGTGCAGGAGGGCCACAGAAGAGAGTAGCTTTCTTTTTTATCTTGGGGAAGGAAGGCAAGCAGAAAGAGACAGCCACAGCACAGTCGCACCATGCAAATAGAAAGGCCACACACATGCCATTGGAAATGTTCTATTAGCTATTAAATAGTATGAGCAGAAACAGGTGAAATTAAGTTTAATGATGTATTTTACATAACTCAATTTTGCCAGGATTGAATCATTTCAATCTGAAAACACTGTAAAATTATGAATGAGGTTTTTTTCTTACGCTTGGCTTGAAAGTATTTGAGCTGTGGGGTGTGTATGTGTGTGTGTGTGAGAGAGAGAGAGACAGAGAGAGAGACAGAGAGAGACAGAGAGAGACAGAGAGAGGGAGGGAGGGAGACAGAAAGAGAGGGCGGGGAGACAGAGAGAGAGAGAAAGAGAGGGAGACAGAGAGGAGAGAGAGAGAGAAGAGAGAGAGAGAGAGAGAGAGAGAGAGAGAGAGAGAGACTGGCAGCACGGATCTATTCAGACCAGCCACATCTCAGGTGCTTGAAAGCTACATGTATGCGTCTTGCAGTTAGGAGGACTTGGGGCAGGGTTTTCACACTGTCCCTGTGTCTGAGGGATACTTGGGTTGAGGAACAGATCCAGACACCCAAAGCATGGCAGGTGCAGTGTGTGCTCATGCCAGCTCATCCTTTCTCTACTCATGGGCTAAATCAGCATCAGAAGGAAAGCTAAACCAGATGACGGCAGTTGCTTCTGAGCACCGGCGTGCAGGATGGGAAGATGGCTCAGGTAGTAACCTTCTTGCCCTGAGTCAGGGGATCCTTACTTCGTATCTGTAGCAGCATAGCAAAAATACCAAGCGTGGTGACATGCTCCTTTCATCCCAATACTTAGAGAAGTTGAGATGGGCAGTTTCCTGGAGGTCACTAGCCAGCCAGCCTAGCCAAATAGGCGAGCTCCAACTTCAGTGAGAGACCTTGCTTCAAAGTTAAGATGGAGAGCCATATAAGTCATGTTCCATAATCTTTTGTGCTTTACCTGCATGAATACATACTTTTGTATGTCTGCCTCCATATACTTTTGTAACATCCATGCAAATGTGAAGATATGCATACACACACACACACACACACACACACACACACACACACAGAGTTGCATGCATAGTGTCCACTAGAAATAAGTTCGAACTCACATAGAAATCTTAGGCTATCATCACAGGTGCAATATTGAACGTCACATTTACTACAAGTCCCTGAATCTGGCTGTGAGCTGAGTGGATGACACAATGCACGGGCCAGTGGTCGGTGCTTACCAACTTTGCACATGTTACCTGTATAGAAAGGCCTGGGGAGTGTGACTATTCTGTGCATACAAGATTATTTCATTGTCTG
Source organism: Mastomys natalensis (assembly GCA_021653895.1). Taxonomy (NCBI): domain Eukaryota; kingdom Metazoa; phylum Chordata; class Mammalia; order Rodentia; family Muridae; genus Mastomys; species Mastomys natalensis. The sequence continues at coordinate 169,160 of JAJTUV010000372.1, forward strand.
AATTGCTACAAACCAAGGGGAGGGCTTGTGTTCTGAGCTCTTGGCTGACCTTGAGGACAGCTCTCCTCCTCTTAGCATAAAACCATCCTCATCATGACCTCCCTCCAGCTTCCCTTACCATCGGTAGACCAGGGTTTTGGAGACCTTCACAGAGAAAGGTTGTTGTCATTTTCTCCACATTTTCCACAAATAAAAAACAAGGGGAAAATGAGAAGTCCTAACAGGTTGTCATCGCAGCCCAGAAAAAATCTCAGCAGGACCTTTGTAACATCTCCCTCCTCCAGCAGAGAGCATGGCCTGCATCTAATACATTCTAAAGCCTCCAGCGCTCAGCGGGGGCCTCCTTCTCTCTGCACCTCCCCTAGACAGAACATAATCACTCCTTTTGCCATCCTGAGACTGCTGGGGTAGATAAAAGTCCAGATTCCTTGTCTGAGGCTGCATCAGAGCCCAAAGACACTGAGCTATAGGACTCTTTTCTTGCAGAGATTCAAGCCTAGGTCTTCCACTTAACCTGAGGCCTTGAGTAGCCTTTCTCCAGCTTTCTTTCCATGTTCTTGTCCATCAGAGGTGCCTTAGTGAACTCTCCTGGGGCTGATGGAACAGCATAAGAAAGGCCTGACAGATACAGCTATGTAGACACTTGCCACTGAAGACCAGTGGATGTTACCAGGCATACATGTATGGAACACTTATGACAGTTTCTTTGGGAGAGTCCACTTGAGAGCCAACAAAATGTCTTTGTGGGTACAGGTGTTAGCGGTTCCAAGCCTGGTGACCTGAGTTCTGTTGCCAGGACTCACTCTCTGACTTCCACTCACAGAATGCTCCGTGGCATGTACATGAGCACACACATACAATAAATAAATACAATTTAAAAAGAAGACATGTTATAGAAAATGCCATTGGAAGACTCAGAAGTGATTTCCATCACACAGGAAGTCTGAAACACCACTAATCTCTGACATCTTTCTTTCACTCTCATAGTTTTCTGCCAAGTGTCAACCTCTTTCCTCTGTTCTGTGCTTCAGACTGGCCTCTCTGGGTTCTGTATTGATTCTGTCATCCTCCTGGTCCCATTTCAGGATGGGAGGATCTAGTTAACATCACTCCATTTCCAATGCTGTAACTGTCTTTCAGGGATGCCTAAATATAACACCAAGCAGCTTTCTATGTTTATAAATTTATGGACCTTTGACCACAGGTAGGCAAATGTCTGGGACAGAGGACAGGGCTCTCAGAAGCAGAGGGCAAAACAAAACAAACTAGGCATAGCTTTCCGAGTTAAGGACATGAGGGAGAACTTGACAGAGGAGATGAGGTGTTAACCATCCACTGAAGATATGCAAGAGTATTCCAACTAAAAAGGTTTAGGATTAAACCAAAGCACTGTGAGGGGTGACATGGATTGTCACCATGATGGAGTTTGGAATCATGGAGTTACATACTTCTGGGCACCTCTGTGAGGGATTGTCTACACTAGGTTAACTGAGGTCAGAAGACCCACCCTAAATGTAGATGGTTGTCCCAGATTGACTAAAAGAAGAAAGGAAACAGAACACCAGCATTCATTACTCTCAGCTTCCTGATTGTGAATATCATGTGACCAGATGCTTCGAGCTCCCGCCACCATGCCTTCTCCACCATCATGGACTGTTTCCTCAAACTGTGAGCCCAAATAAACCCTTCCTTTTCTTACTTTTGCCAGGGTGTTTTACATAGCAGCAAGACAAGTAATGAATATAAGGATTAAATAAGAAATTTTATCAAAATCCTAAAGATTATTTAGATACAAGAAGAAATACTAAGCCATAGATTTGTGGAAGAGTGTGAGATATTTGGATATTTGGGAAGCTAAACAATGTTTCATGTTTTATAGCATACATTACTTATATATTAAAATGGGTTTGATTGGAACAGGGCCACACACATGCATAATTTATATTTATCATATCCATTCCTCTTCATCCTGGATACTTATGAGAACTCGTCCTGCTTTGGGGAGAAAAAAGCAAACGTGCTAAGGAGGGGAGGTTAGAGGAAGGCTTTGAGTTTGAACTTGACCTTGAAGATAAGGGGAAGTTATTTCCTTCTGGTATGAAACTAGGATCTCTCTTACAAAGACAAGCCAAATTACTATGCTGAAGAAGAAACAGGGAGATGAGAGGAAACACATGGGTCTCTAAGCTGTTTCACTGGTGTGCATGAGGGAACCAGCCTTCGTTTCAAATGCCTAAGTAAAGGAATGAGCTGAGAAGACAGACAAGCTTCAGCTACGAGCAGAGGAATTCTGGCCTCCACTGCAGCTGGGAGACACTGAATATGTGCCCAAGTGTCTTGACAAGATGTCATCCATCGCACCGGAGATTGGGAGAGGGGTGTCATATGGACATACCAAGTGAGCATCTAGGCTCTTTTGAGACACCCATGACATCACCACGACCTGTGTTATCAGGACTCTCCTTTGTGTCTCAGAGACTCCAGCACAGCTCCGTGATGCCAGCATCTGTCTGTTTTTGAAACTCTGTGCTTTCTCTCTCCTATGGTTTCTCATCTCTCACTGGGGTGTGGTGTGAGGGCTGAACTCGATTTCCTGTGTCATCAGCAACACCAATCCAGGCTTTAAATTTATTAGTCCCAGGAGCAGAAGGCTAATGAGTTAAATGCTCTGATTTAATTAAGCCACCTAATGGTTTGAGCTTACATAAATTCTCACCTGATCAGTACGGTCAGAATCTCTTATGCACATTTCCATCCTCACACCACGGGAAGACAGCAGGTGAGGTCCCAGGAACACATGGATCTCTGAGCCCCCTGCTAACATGTTGAGAAGGAGTGCATCTGCTCCTCCCAATACCTGTGTCTTTGATGATCTCAAAGGTCATAGGCTGCTTAAGACGGTGAATGTCTCCTAATTCTGTATGCTTTCTGGGGTAGGTGGGATTACTCTTCAATGATCCCTTGCTTTACATTTGGCAAATTGGACTTAATGCCCTGAGAGGAAGTTCAAGACAGCGAAGTCTGTGTATTAAAAGCATGAACTTTAATACCTCACTAGCCAAGGAATCTCAGCGAGACTCCTTAGTCCCAAGAATATGTTCCTAGCTGCAAAGCAAACACTGCAAGGATAAGATCACCACACTGCTGTGAGCTTTCAAGAAACTCATGTGACACAGGATTGGGTTACACCACAATCTCCAGTGCTACTATCACAAACCAAGGAACCAAGAGTCAATGTAGGTGCTACAAACCACTTCACCAAGGGAGGGGAGGCCCAGTGTTTGGAAATCACTGTGGCATTTTGGCCACTAAGTGAAGAATATGTGGACAATGTGACTAATGTTTCTAACAATAGTGAGAGCCAGCTTTCTGGTCACAAAGTGAGAGAACCAAAGGTCTGAGAGTGGCAGTCATTCTTCTAGGGTCACAATGGTAGGTATTTGTCTAAATAAGGATCTCAACTCAAGAGCTAATTGGGTTAAAGCTAAGTGCTTTAACCCAAGCATTGGGAGGCTGAGGCAGGAAGACTAGCATGAGTTTGAGGACATCCTGGGCTACACAGTGGGACGTAGGATAGCCAAGGTCTATACATCAAGATTTTGTGTCTTGGTCTGTGTCTTTATGTCTGTGTCTGTGTCTGTGCTGTTTCTGTGTCTGTGTCTGTCTGTGTCTGTGTCTGTGTCTGTGTCTGTGTCTGTGTTCTGTGTCTGTGTCTGTGTCTGTGTCTGTATCTATGTCCCCCTAATCCCAGATCTAAGCTCTGGTCTTCTGAAATCTCTGACTAGCTTGTTTTCTCAGTTTCAAACCCAAGCGGTGGGGACTGGACAGATAAGAGATTACAGAGCAACAAGCAGATCTGCTTTCTGGTCATCACAAGATCTAGTCAGGAAGTAGAGGATGCAGAAATTTGTGAAAAATGGAGTTTGAAAAGGGAGCAATTCTAATCCTCCCATGGTTGGTAGAGTTGGACTGTGTTCTCAAGCTCTACACACTGGAAATTACTCTCCAGGGAAACAGGTTTATGAGATGAACAGGTGAGGGGTTCTTCCTTCATGGATGGGTTGAAGTCGTCATCACAGAGGTGGACTAGTTCTTCCAAGAATGGTCCCCAATGAAAAGATGGACTCCCTGTCTCTGCTGGGAACTCTTCTTACCCATCCTCCTTGGATGATACAAAAAAAGGCCCTCACCAGATATATACCCTTCAGATTTATTCCTTCCAGCCTCCAGAAATGTAAAAGAGTATCTATCTCTCTATCTCCACTATATCTCTATATTCTCTATATTTCTATCTCTATATATCTATATATCTATATATAGATATTCTTTATAAATGGCCCAGTCTCTGGGTTTATGTGATAGCCATGCAGAATGGACTAAGAAACGATTACCTGCATTCCTTTACAGGGTATTTTACTGCATTCCTGGCACTCTTTCTGAATCAGCACAATGGTGAGATTACCTCCTTGGACCTCTGTTTCAGAATACAGAAACTCAGAGATGCTGCCTCTCTATGAGTGAGATTGCACTTGAGGATGAGAAGAAAGGCCACAGTGGTCCAGTCATCCAGAGTGCTGTGGCAATCATGCTAGGCAGCCAGTAATGGATTGAGAGGCTCCACGAAGGCAGTGCCTCTGTAATCCAACACGTCTGTAAGTGAGGTACCACCCCTGACTTCCCTAGGGAAGGGAAGGGAAGCTGACAGGTCACTTGTGTATCTGTTGGTTTAAACAGATAGAGAGTGCTTGAAGCTGGTTATAATTATTGTGACCAAAGCATAGGGTGGTGAGATGGCTTAGGCAGTAAATGCCTTCTTTGGAAGCATGACAGAGTTTTCAACCCCAGCTCCTAGTACAAAAAGCCAGACACAGTGTTGGGGAAGACGGAGACAGGTAGCTCTCTGGACCCCACAAGCCAGCCAGTCTAGCTGAGTCAGAAAACTTCAGATTCATTGAGAGAATCTGTCATAAGAAAGTGGCATTGGCCCATCGCACCATCTACCGCCTCTATGAACTGCTGGAGTGTATGAAGGGTTCAGTTCTACAGATCCAAGTTGTAGGATCTCCATGACACAGGGCAACAATAGGATATCCAAGAGAAGTCTCTGTGAGGATCCAGTATTCATAGTATAGCAGAAGCCAGAGGTCTTGAACCAGACCAGAGACTCACTGCAATGAACATTTACAAGTAAAGCTCTTTGTGCAAAAGTGTCTACTGTGTGACACACTACAGTTTCCATGGCAAGTTGGTTTTAAGGGCTGGGAAGGAGGTTGCAAGAGCAGAGGGCAGATCTGGACAGATGGGGAGATGAGGGATTGGGGTTCTTGATGTAAAAATCACAAGGAGTCAATAAAAAGTCTTTTCAAAGTGGAGAGTAAGTGAAGAAGCTACTTTATGTCAACCTAGGCATGCAACATGCACACAGGTACAGGTGCACCTACACACATTGCACACAAATTAACATACACACATAGGATAAACATATACCACAAACACATATACACAAATTATAACACACACTCACATATGCACACACATACACACACACACATGCTACATACACATGCACACACACATTCACATACCTCTGCCATTTGTAGAAAAACTTTAGTTCAGTCATGTCTCCCTGGAAAAACAATAGCGAAAGTATGAAAGACTTTACATCCTTCTGGGATGCCTTTGTCATTGCTACTGGGCACTGTACCAGGGCTCCTTTCTCAAAATATAACTGGATTTTTTTTCATCAAATATCTATATCTTGTTCAATTTGCGCCCTCTTTCTTAGCCAGACCCCTCCAGGAGACAGAGTCCACTCCTACTTCCCTTAAGGTCAAGCTCTGCCGTCCAGGTTCCTAGATGCCCTGCTGACAAATGAGCTATCAAACTCTGATGCCTAGAATTCTAATAGATTTGTTTTTCCTCCTCCATCTGTTCATTAAAGTCAACAGAGTATCTTCCTATTGGAGAGTGCCCCAGGTAATTCCTCAAATTTTGCTGGACTGGAGGAAAAAAAAAACAAGAGCCACAAATTTAAAGACTAAGAATGTTCCTCCTTGATAAAGTGGGGAAGAGAGGGAGAAGATGAGAGGGAAGGGAGTAAATGAGGAGGGATGGAGGAAAGGGAGAAGGAAGAGAAGGAGGAAGCAAGAAGGGAGGATAGGAGGGAAGGAAGGAAGAATGGAAGGAAGGGAAGAAGAAAGGAAGGAAAGAAGGAAGAAAAGAAAAAGAATGGAAGGAAAAGAAAAAAGAAAGAAGTAAGGAAGGAAAAAGGAAGAAAGAAGGAAAGAAGAAGAAAAGAAAAAAGAATGGAAGGAAAAAGAAAAAGGAAAGAAGTAAGGAAGGAAAAAGGAAGAAAGAAGGAAAGAAGGAAGAAAAGAAAACAGGAAAGAAGGGAAGGAAAAGGGAAGAAGGAAGAAGGGAGAGAAAGAAAGAGAGAAAGAAAGAAGGGAAAAGGGAAAAGGGAAGATGGCAGGCAGGCTAAGGACAGAATTCTTTCACCCTCACATACATTACATTCTATACTCTGGATTGACTTTTCATCTAACCTCGTGCTTAGTCTTTGGAACCAGTCCCGTTAGAAGTGCGTAACAACATCAGTTCCTGGAAGGGCAGCCTCCATTCTGTAGCTGGAAGCAGAGGTCATAGTCCTGTTGAGCACGAGCCTTGTACTCAGAAGGCCCCTCTTTCATCTCAGGAGAGAAACGTGCGCTTCTCTCAGCTGCAATTCCTCACAACTTCTGATAACAATGGGGCTCACTTAGTTGGAAATGTGAGCAAAGCATTTGAATCCTTTGTGGAGGGAAGACACGGAGGAACATGCTTCTCCATGGGAGACTGTGGACCCCGTGAAGTAGTCTTCTCTCGTCTCCTTAGCTTTGAGGTGGGCAAGCTGTTGCCTGCGACAAACAACCTAACACATTCTTTATGAGGTGCTCTCAGGACCCTGAGGAGGGCACATTCCCCTGAGACACTTATGTGCAAAGAGAAGGAAAGTGTGCCCACTCCATGGATAGCTCATCAGAGTCAAGTTGCCTTTCCCCGCCCTGACAGAATGTTCTTCACTTTCTCCACGTGTTCTTTCTAGAAAGGAGAGAATGTCAAATCTCACAGAGCAAGGGTAGGAAACAGAAGGAGAAAACTTGTTAACTTAGATAATATGTCAATAAGGAATTGGTGGAGAATAGTCAGGGTATTAAACTCTTATTTCTCAGCAGAGTTGTGATATGACTCTTCACAGAAACACAAGCAAGGAGCTAACAGATATGGGTTTTTAAACTTCCTATTCATTTGTTTATTTAATCCAAGTTCATTTGTAATCTAATTAAAATATTAGCCATTCGAGGGAAGAGAAACCCAGAACTCCCTATGACAGCGAGGAAAGAGTATACAGGTTAGGTTGGTTCCATAAACCAAGCCTGGGTTATGTGGGACCTGGGAACAAGTTAAGTTCAAATAGGCAGACAAGGAGCTGAAATGAAGCTCAGGAGAGACAGGTAAGCATGCATGAGGACCTGGGTCCAATTCTCAGAGTAACACACTAAATGATTCAATCAAAAGATAGAGATACCCAAACTTCCTCATCAACACACCATCATCTTAACCACAGTGACCCAAAGGATAGCTTGAAGTGGGCTTCGGATCAAAGTATTGTCCAGGCTGCAGGAATATTGTCTCCTATGGAGGGGCTCAGATTTTGAAAGCAATGATTCAGTTACACATGTATAGAAACACACACACACAGGCACAATGTACATACACACACATGCATTGACATACACTTATACATGGACATACACATGATACACATGATACACATGCAACACACATGCACATAACACATGCATCACATGTATTCACATACACATATACATATGTATACAGAAGCAGCGAAGAGAGAGAGAAGAGGAGAGAGAGAGAGAGAGAGAGAGAGAGAGAGAGAGAGAGAGAGAATCTCTCAGGGCCTTGAGTTCTTAATAAAGTACCATAGCCGCCTCTTCTAACTGGCTCCCTGGCAAATTCACACATATGCTTTTTCTCTCCAGGATTTAACCCTTTATCTCTAAAAGGGGTTGTTTTCTGGTTCTATAGGTAAGTCACTAAAAAATACTGTCCAGTGATTTGTGTTAAATGGGTCAATATTTTAGAAGAGGGCATGAGCCCTGGAGAGTCACTGTTCTGCATAGTGACAGCCATTAGTAAGAATCTCTTGGATACATGAAGATCGTTAAGAAAAATCTTAAATGCTCTCACCATAAAAATGATAAGTACGGGGTGGTGATGGATGTGTTAATTAGCTTGATTTAATCACTTCACAATATATACATTTATCAAAATATTACATTGACACTGTGAATATGGTTTACACTTTTAGTAGTCGAAAGTCCAAAAACAAGTTACAGGCTATGGACATGGCACAGGGCCATGATGAAATTGTATTGTTCTGTGTGACCTTGAAAATCAATCTAAAAGCATTCCTATCAGTGAAATGGGCATGCCAGCACCTGACATCCAGCTATCCTGTTTAGGATTTGGTGTTTAAAAGGCACAGCAAGTCCCAGGCATCAAGAAAGATCTCACCTTTTGTGCATGCCTCGGATCCCACTCAGTGCTGTGGCCAATGTCAAGTTCATGTCTGAACACTGTCCCACCTTGTTGTGGTCAACGAGGGAAATCACTCATGTATGTTTGTTGAATGAATGTGTAACTGTGTTGATGTTCATCTCTAACCTCGTGTTTGCTACCTTTCAAACCAAATTGCATTTTTAAGGCTCCATCTACCGCTCTGCATGAGATGGACTGTAAAATAAATTGAATGTAAAACTGCGGGAAAATTAAGCAGAAAGCCTTCTGTTCCTTGGGAATGAAATGAATCATATCAAATTTTCAAGACTCTATCTATGAATTATCTGTGAGGTGGATAGTAAAATAAATTGGATGTTGAATTATGGGAAATTAGGAATGGCGCCCATATACCTTGGTGGTAAAAGCGGGGCCTTTTGTGTGTCAGCGTGTGGATGAGCTGCACCTGAGCAGTTGGCTTTCCTTTTGAGCTATGCTCGCACATGACATTTGATTGGATTCTTGAAAGCCGTTCTTTGTGCATTTGCACTACATCAAAACATCTGCTACTTTGGGGTTCAAGCTGTGCCTTAGGGTTCTGAGAATTTGCAGAGGAATTTCAAAGCTGCTCTTCTGTCTGAATACTCAATATGAACTGCACTGGAAGACTGCTCTTCCATGAGGCCACTTGTGGCTGTCCTGGAACACCAAGGCCTAATCTTGCTATGTCTTTCAAATTTGCCCATAAACTGGCGCTCTCTCACTCTCTCTCTCTCTCTCTCTCTCTCTCTCTCTTCTCTCTCTCTCTCTCTCTCTCTCTCTTTCTTTCTCTGTGTGTGTGTTGATGCATGCATGTATACATGTATGTTATGTATGTGTGTATGTTATGATGTAAAATTGCATCTCTTTAATCTCTTTAGGAAGACGGATGAGTTTCTGGACTCAATGTAGACAATTCAGATTTTATTTGGAGGTTAGATGTTTTCTTGGTAACACATACCTCCTTCAGCGTTGATTAAAATGATCAAGTTTAAAGACCTCATATCTGTGGCCTGTTCATATCCCATTGTGTCTGAGATTAAGGAATCAAGTCCCCTTAGGACTCATCACTTTGACCCTCTTACCCCATCCCAATTCACACATCATTACTGAGATCTTCACAGGATACCACGTGGTCCTGAGTCTTGCCAACCTGAGTACCACTTAACAATCCTCAGCCTCCTTGTCTTCAGTCCAAACCTAATTCCATCCCATGGTCCTCTTCCACCTGCCAAAGTGCTTCTGCTTTTGCTGAGAGCCTCTTGACAGGTCCTGAGTTGCACCAGTGTGGGTCAAAAGAGAAGGCAGAAGTATTTCCTTTAAACGCTGTCGCTCATGGTAAACATGAGATGCCATCATTTGAGTACAAACATATCTGCGGGTTGACTTGGAATATTCTGTGCAGCATTAGAAAGTCACAACATGGTAACTGCATCCTTTCATGTGAAAGGTCATAGGACAGAGAATAGAGCAGTGGTGGCCTCATGGACAACAGCACGGGGCTTAGATAAACATGGCGACCTGCTGTGGGCTTCTGTCCTTGCCTTTCCTCTGACCTCAGCCTTCTACTAGGCAGCTGTAACTCAGACCCTGCTGACATCAGCCACAGTAAGTGACTGCTAATTCCTCAGGAGGGCACAAGGGTCTCTGAGCATAGCCTTCCTTAGTAATATTTGAGAAACTAAAGGAGAAAGAAAGAAAGCCCAAAGACGAGGAAGCAATTTTGATGGTAGAACATTGTGTACCTGGGACTCTTCTGGGCTTTGAGTGATAGGGTGACATCTAAAGATGGCTTGTGATGTCTGTGTGGGATTAGGGTTATCATGGGCCACTTTGACACTTGTATACTCTTGGGCCTAGATTAATGCAAGGAACTGAGTCAAGTTGGCTAATTCACATCCCCTCTATTTCCACCTAAATTTATCTAAACAGGCAGCAGACTAGAAATTAAAGAGGACTCAGAGTGTCTTGATCCATGATCAGAAGTCACTTCTCATTCATTGGAACTGAGTTGCATGTGTACAGACAGCATCTCTGTTCCGTATTAACCTGTTGCTGTGATACCATATCCTGAGATATTGGGTAATGTAAGAAAACATTACCCAAAAGTAACAGGGGAGGAAGGAAATTACATGGTTTACATATTCAGGTCATGACCCATCACTGACAGAAGTCGGGGCAGGAACTCAGGCAGAAACCATTGAGAGATGCTGCTGGCTTGCTTGCTCACTTACATTCAGCTAGCTCTCTAATTCAGATCACACTTGCTTGAGGGATGGTACCACCCACAGTGGGCTGGGTCCTCCTGCATCAATTAGTACTCAAGACAACCTCTTACAGACTTGTTCACAGGCCAATCTGATCTAGGCAATCCCTCAATGGAGACTTCTCTCAGATGACTCCAGGCTATGTCAAGTTGACAACCTTTCTAGGCATAAAGCGATCACCTTTCTGAAGCCAAGATGTTTGTAAGCTAATTGTTCTGTCCAAACCCAGGTTAGTTTTCCCTAGCTAGCAGAAAGTTAGGTAAGTACAAAAATGTGGATTTTTGTTTTCTCCAGAAAGTAATTTGGCTTGTTAAAGTTCTCTTTTGCCTGCACCTCTGACAGGGCTGGCTGGTCTCTGCACACTTGAAACTATGAGGAAAATGCTCTATTGAAATGCTAATAGAGGACTGGCTGAATAATAAGACTGCATCCCCTTCGGGTCTATAAATCATTTACACATAAAATAAAATTGCACATGGCCTTGTTGCATAGCATATTTGTTTAATTATCCGCATTTTAGAATGCTTCTTTTCTTCAATTAATTTTCAATATTTAAACGGGGATAAAAATGTCAGTTTATCTGTATACCTGCTAATTAAATGTAGTGTTAGGAATGCTTGCATTATAGAACAGTGGTAACTGGTTGACCCTAAGCTGACATTTAGCAAGAATTGTGTTCATGTGTTCATTTGCTTTGGAAGGGTGGTCAGTTCAGCAATTATCTTGCTGCTCTGACCATGTATCTGACAGAGGCAACATAAGGAAGGTTTTGTTTGGGCTTGAAGGTACACACAGCCATGTAGCTTCAAGGTGCATCATGGGACATCATGGCGGCAAGAGCCTGAGGCAGCTGGTGACATTGCATCTGCAGCCAGGAACAGAGAAAGATGGATGCAAGTGTTCACCTCACCTTCTTTTCACTCATCTGGGACCCAGTACAATGCAATGGTCCCTCCCACATCCAGGTTATGTCTTATCTCCTTGCTTAAACCATTCAGGAGACATCCCCATAGACAGAGTGGTCCACTAGTTGGTCACTCCAAATTCTCTTGAAATCAAACATGGTGGCCTTTTCTGTCTTCCTTACTCTGTTTCCCTAAGACAGAAAGACCAGGGTCAGTGAACCTGAGATGATGATGCTTTCTTCCCTGTTTATGGACCTGAATGTACAATGAGCCAACACTACAGCCACCTCTGCTACAGGGAAAACCAAGGTCTCCCATTTTGCTTTTCTTAGACTAGACTTTCCCTTTTTTATTTAGTCTGTCAGCTAAGGTAAGTCTTCCTAATTCAACTGAATGGAGAAAATTCTTCACATACATGCCCCCAAATTTGTCTCTGTGTTGGCTAGTCTTGTTTGTTTATTTGTTTTGCTGTTATTGTTGTTTTGTTGTTGTTGCTGCTGCTGCTGCTGTTTGTCAACTGGGCACAAGCTAGAGTCACTGTAGAAGAGGAAACATCAATTGATGAATTGGTTCCACCAGTTTGCTTATATCTGTGAGGACTTTTTCTTGGCCTTATGCTGGCTGTGGTTTTCAGAAATGGCTGCATAAATAAGACTGGAAGAAAGGCATTATCAATGCACATGTTAACATGGAAAGTGGGAAATTTCTTTGGATCTCATCTGTAGACAAAGAACTATGGGTAACTAATGACTACTTGGAGGGAGAATTAACCTCTCAATGATAAGTCCCCTTATTGTTTATTTAATGCAGAGTGGTCAGTCCTCAAACCCCATACACAGCAACATGGACTCAAAAGGTTGTGTGTGTGTATGCGCATGTGTTTGTGTGTATATATATGTGTGTGTATACATATGTATTCATATAAATATATGTAAGTCTAACAGCAAAAAAAAATGAGATTATCAACTTGAGAGCTGCAGAGAGTAGTTAGGAGGGAATGGAAGTATGGAGGTGTACTGGCTGGTTTTGTGTGTCAATTTGACACAAACTGGAGTTATCACAGAGAAAGGAGTCTCAGTTGAGGAAATGCCTCCATGAGATTCAGCTTTAAGGCATTTTCTCAATTAGTGATCAAGGGTGGGAGGGCTCATTGTGGGTGGTGCCATTCCTGGCCGGTAGTCCTGGGTTCTGTAAGAAAGCAAGTTGAGACAGTGCCTTTACTTGTTCAGTCACAGCACATGGGACTTCCTCATCATTCCTGGAGAGACTGGAATGTTTGAGAATACAGTGGTCAACTCTCCCAATTTCCAATAACCTTTCCAGGTACGACGGTAGGATAGTAGAGGTAGGATGTTGGTTTTGCCTGTGCTTGGACATATTCACTGGGTGCTTTCTCTTTGACTGTTAGAGACACACACACGTCCACTGCCATTTCCCCACTACAGCAAAGATACTCAAAATTAAACTTCACATTTATATCTGAAAAAAAAAAAAGAAGAAAGCAAGTTGAGCAAGTCAGGGGAAGCAGTAGGCAGCATTTCTCCATGGCATCTTCTGCATCAGCTCCTGCCTCCAAGTTCCTTCCCTGTGTGAGTTCCTGTCCTGACTTCTTTTGGTGATGAACAGAGATGTGGAAGTATAAGGTGAATAAACCCTTTCCTCCCCACCTTGCTTCTTGGTCATTATGTTTGGTGTAGGAATACAAACCCGATTAAAACAGGAAGTGATTAAAGCTATTTCAATTAAAAACATATTTTTAGAAGTCAGAAAAAAATTTTCAGAAGAAAACAAGACAGAGAGATGGAGGTAGAGGGTTTCATGTTGATAAAAGTGAAACACTGTGAGCCTCAAGCTGCTGGCATGCATGGATCCAGCTCTGGAAAGAAAAGCCGTCTGATAGAACTGCTTTTCTATCAGCAGGTAGATGATGAGGTAAGACAGAGAGCTGACTCAGAGGGCTCCTGACTTATGCAGTGCTCTTGGCTCTTCTGAGTCCTGCTTTTGTCTGGCATTTCCATGGGCCTGGGAGTTTTTCTTTCAGCTGGGAATTATTTTTTTAACTCAAAGATAAGCGTTGTCATCAATCCATGCCTGAGATGAACTGTAGACAAAGAGTGATTTTCCAGAGTTCATGTCTGCACAGTATCAGGCCTCTGAGGTACATATGAGAGTCCTAAATCTAAGGATTATGAATGTTTTTTCCATGATCTTGACCAGGAGTGAAGAGAAAGGCTATGACTGAAGGTGAAGATGACAGACAGTTGGTGAAGATGACAGACAGTTGGTGAAGATGACAGACAGCTGGTGAGTCTACCACCTGAGGGTGCTACACAAACTAGGCCCTCAGCCTTCGTGGAAAACAGTGGTTTTCTTCTTTGGAGAAGCAGATGTGGCCTTCAGGTTGAGGTGAAGACCTTTGTAGAAATTTTTCTAGGTTCCTTCATTTCCACTGTTGATCTCCAAGATCTATGTCAGTGAAGTCATCATTATATTTATGTACTTAAGTGTGTGTGTGCGTGTGAGTGTGTGAGTACATAATCACACCACAGCATATTTGAAGAGGTCATGTAACTGTTGGGGCTTTTCCTAGTCTAATAATGACACAGAGCTTAAGTTTGTTTACAATGCTCATGGCCTTAAGCTAGGCTTGCTCTCCAATTAGCTCTTAACTCCTATTAACTCATTTCTACTATTCTATATCTGCCACGTGGCTGGTTAGCTACCTCAGTTGCATACATCTGACTTTCTCCCAGTCTGGGTAGTGAATCTCTTCCCACACCCAACTATCTCCCAGAGTTCCTATCTCTCTACCAGAACTCCCACCTCTTATTTCCTGTCCTTTGCTGATAGGCTATCAGCCTTCTATTGACAGGTGATACTTCCACACAGTACACATGAGATTCTCTTCACAGGACAACTTACAGGAGTCACCTTCTCACCTTTCACCATGTGAATCCCAAGGATTGATCTAAGGTCATTTGGCTTGGCTGTAAGCTCCTTTGTCCAGGGAGCCATCTTGCCTGCCCGATGGACTCTTCATAATCATCTACTTTTCCTTCCTCAGGCTCTGCCAACCCTCTCTCTGGCTGTTTTTTCATTTGGATATTCTACTATGCTACATATTCGTTTAGTCTTTTGTTTCTGGCTGCTAAGCAGCACTGCTCACCCCCACCCCTCAAAAACCCCTGACAAACCCCACCTCCTTATAACTACATAATTTACTCTTTTCTGTGAAGATATGCAAAGTAATTACACTTAGCATTTGGTTATTTACCATGTTTGTTAATCGTTTTCTCAGTTAATTTTTATTTTAAACCTTGTCTCCTCGTTAAAAGTAAATCTCGACTCTGCAGAAGGAAAGTAAGAACGCTGTCTCCGGAGCTCAGGCCCGTGGGGAAATCAGATCTTTCTTAGACTATGCAAATCAATATCAACTCAGGGCTTCAGAACCATGGAGCATCTCACTGAGTTTACAGGGTTTTGTAGAATCCATGTATTTCTTGTAGGTCCCTGGAGGTGGGCATCACCTTCTCTAGTTTTAATGATGTGGCTTAGAGTTGCTAAGAGAGTCACCGACAGCCAGTAATTGGGAGTGGAGGCATGGTGGGTTGGATAAACTGGTGGGGTTCTGACAGGGAGAGGGGGAGGAAAGACTAGTTTCCCCCTATCTCCTTCTCTTCCTTTCCCTCCCTCTTTCCCTCTCTCTTCCTCTCTCCTTCTATTCCTCTCTCTCTCCCTCTTTCCCCCTCTCTCCTTCTCTCTCCTCTTTCCTTCTCTTTCCCTCTCTTTCTATTCCTCTCCCCCTTCTCCTTGTCTCCTTCTCAACCTCTCTCCTTCTCTTTCCTTCTCTCTCCCTCTCTCCCTTTCTCTCTCACCTTTCCTTCTCTCTCCCTCTCTCCCCTTTCTCTTCCCACATTGTTCTGCCCTCCTTTCTCTTCTTTCTTCTTGTTTCCCACCAACTTCTTGCTCTCCATCATTGCTTCCTTCCTTTCTTCCCCCTCCCTCCTTCCCCCTTCCTTCCTCCTTCCCTCTCTCCCTTCCTTCCTCAATTCTCAAATTTGTGGTAGGCATTGACTGAAGGTAGCACTCACAGCAGATACGCTGATTTATTCTCCCCAGTACATAGATGAACACAGATTAGTAATAGCGGGTGGGCACAGTAGAGTAGGCTCAAGCTGGAAAATACAAAGCTCGTTCTTTCCATTCTCTTTCCATTTAAGGCCATTTTCTCCATATAGAATGGAGAAATAATCTCATTTACCGATCCTCTTGTTAATTGACTTCTGCTGGGTTCTAAGAGACCCTGAGAACCCAGATTGCCCAGCCAGATGCTCCTCCCACCCTGGACCACACCCTGAACAAGGTGCACTAGAAACAGATGGCCTAATATGTCCATGTCCACTGGATGACTGGATGCTGATGGGGATAGTGCTGAATCTCTGAGGCCCAACAGAACTCCCTAGAGCTGAGACCTCGCCCAGCAGGATGCTTTGTTGTTCTAGAATCAATCACACCATTCTCAGTTCAAGTGCAGTCTCACTGAGCCTCAGTGTTTGAAGCTGGATGGCAGGATGGGGGAAGGCCTCAAAGTAACCATCCCTATTGCTGCAGAGTTGCATGGCCAAGGAGACTTGCTGCTTTTAATGTGTAATTACCTGGCTAGACTATTTTTCTATAATTCAAACTAAAGGCAGAGGCCTTGGGCATAGTGTAATGGTGCACAGACACAGTCCCAGTACCTTGGAGGTAAAGACCAGGACTTAGTTTAAAGTCATTCAGGGTCTTTCATTGAAGTCCACCTAAATGCAATCAACTGTACTGACTCACAGGAGAATGACTTCTTCCAATGGAGAATGACCTTTGGGGAGAACTCCATCACCTAGCCCTTACTTTAGACTTAAAGCATTTTTCTTAGCAACATTAGCTTAGAGACACTCTCAGAGGTGCTGTTGCTGGTTCCGGATTCTAATTATGCTACTGAAACGTCTTTTCTCTTCTAGTCAAATATCTTCTATCACGGGCTTAGCTCATTCTTGAGTGTCTCTTAATTCATGAATGAGCAGGACTTACAATCATGTATTCTGTAGGTCTCCACTCGTCTAAGAAACAGACCCGTAGTCCAGTCCGGGGACAGAGAAAGAAGTGATCCACAGAAGAGCCCTGAACAAGAGGAGGACATGCAAGAGCAGGTCCTGTGCTCTGGGAGTCCTTCCTGAAGGCATCAAGCTGCAGCTCATATGCATGGACTGAAGGACTCAGTGAGCAGCTTCTAGTCAGGCTAATACACAATAACAGGGACGGTTTGCCTGCTGAACTTTACAATCCCCAGGAATCACTTCTAACTATGAAAGCCCTAACCCTGGAGACCATTACACAATGCACCCTGTGTGTCTCGAGGTGCCATCATTTGGGTTTCCTGACCCAGGGATCCAATAGCTGAGGGAAATCACTTAAGGAAGAACGATTATCTTGGTTCCTGATATAGGTCTATGGTGGGTTGGCTCTGTGACTTGAGGGCCTGGATTGAGGCAGAGCATCATGGTGGAGGGAGATTATTATAGGATTGGAGGAGAGGACCACATTGAGAGTCCATCTCTCCCTAGTTAGACGACAGTCATCAAGAAACAGATAACGAATGTTGCTGAGGCAGCCGTTGTCATCTGCCGGTGGGAATGCAAATGGCTCCAACCTCTGTAGAAGTCAGCGCAGAGTTCCATAGAAAGCTGGACTCATTCTCTGGGACCCAGGATTACTGCCCCTGGGTATTTAGCCAAAAGACTCCAGTCAACACATCACAGAAACCCATGCACATCTATGTTTACTGTCATACTATTCACAGTCACTGTGACACAGAAGCAGCTTAGGTACCCATCAGTGAAGGGATAGATAGAGAAAATGTGTGTATGGACACACGAGGGATTCCTTTCAGTCATAAAGCAAAATGAAGTTGTGTCATTGATAGGGAGTGGATGGAACGAGTGATTTCAGTCAGGTGAATTGTCAGTCTCGGGAAGGTAGATGTCACGTTGCGTGTTTTCTCTCATTTGTAGGTTCGAGGTTTTATACACATACACATGAAGTCATATACGTACACATGCCATGAAAGTTGAAGTGAACTTTTGTAAGGAACAGAGCCAACTACTGGTGGGGAAGGAGAAGTGTCCTGGGGCCCTGGGGAATATGCCCATAATACAGTATATGCTCGCAGGAAAGAAGTCAGCCTTGGAATTGATCATGAAACAGCTAAACTATTTTTCAGTATAATGAAAATGTCTTAAGGTACCAAAGCTGTTCTTTGTCCCTATGACTGACATATTGATCCATTGCTGTTTTGTAGCCAACAAGACAGCTGTTGACCCATAAAACAAACAAACAAAAAAGCCTAAAATTTACCTGCTTTCTTTATATTGGGGACTTCTCTAGACTTACAGTGTTTCTTACTCATGTTCTGGGTACATTGAAGGAGGAGGAAGTCTCATGTACTTGTTCCATAAGATTCCTGAAGACAGATTCTGTCAGTCACTCTTCAAACCAAGGTTTCGCTATACAGAGAACATTAAGTTTTCTGACAGTGTCTCAGACTATTGTTTTTGTATTCGAGAAAGTGAAGTCGAAATGGAAAGAGGCTCACTTACTGAGGCCAGGGTGGGCCCAAAGCAGGCTTGTAGGTAGCTCCTATTCCCTAGCTTTTGTCTGTCTATCCTTCCTTCCCAAATGCTCAGTGCCCTGTTATCTCCTCTGGGCAGTTGCATATGCTTTCCCGTTTCATTATGTTTGTGTTGAAGCTCCCGAGGACCTAGAACATTTAGATTTAACATTTATAGTCTATCTGATTTGTTTCTTGGTCTAGGAATCCAAAGGGTCATTGTGTTACCTGAAGCTCAGAGGGTGAAGTCCAGCCAGGTCACATGCATCTCATGTATGAGGACCCTGTCTTGATGAGCTTTCTAGGGATGTGAGAAGCCAGTGTGTGTACAGCTAGTCCCAGACTGGACGGACTCAGGAAAACTGAAAGAGCCGGGGTGGGAGAGAAAGCAAGAAGATACCACTGAAGGAGAGGGAGAGATACAGAGAAAGGGAGGAGGGAGGGAAGGAGAGAACAGGAGAGGAGAGAGAAAGAGAGAGAGACAGAAAGATGCAGAAACAGGGAGGGAGAGGGAGAGGGGAGGGGGAGGGAGGGAAAGAGGGGAGAGGAGAGAGGGGACAGGGAAGTAAGGATAGGAGAGAGAGGGGAGAGAGATACAGAGAGACAGAGAAAGAGACAGAGGGGAGAGAGAAAAAGGGAGAAATACAGAGAGAGGGGGAGGGAGGAAGGAGGGTGAGAGATAGGGAAAGAATACTACGTGGTTGTAGAATCTTGCTGTAGATCACCCAGACCTGAGTTTTACCCAGGAAGCAGACTTTAGAGATGGATTTATAGGCAGAAGGGTAGCCTTGGACCTGTGCCATGTCTGAAGGCTGCTGAGTGTCCTGGGAACAGCCAATGCTCTGTCTTTGAGAATAGCATGTCTCCTCCAGATGCCTTGTCCCTGCCTGGAGTCCAAAGGGCATGGGCAAGCCCTTTCTTCTGTGTTCTCTTCACGCTCCTCACAGGCTTCCAATCCTGGGCAGCATTGGGGCCTTTCTCCAGATCCTTATGTTCTTAAATGTCTTTCTTCCTCTCTTAATTTGCCTGGAGCCAGGCTTTCATCTCGACTCTTAACCAAGAGGTACCTACTGAAATATTCAGCAGTAGAAACTGTGCCCTGGGTCTTTCCTCCTTTCGCCTGTTTCAATGTCAGTAGACGAAGGGTGAGAGGAGTGTTTATACGGTTTATACCAGAGAGAACAGTCCATGGAGAACTTGGCTAGATGAGGATGAGTGGCAGTTAACCCTTTGAAGCCTAGGAGGGTGAGCACTCAGGATGGACTTTGAAAGACACACGTCTATTCCGCCATGACTCACTCACTTGGTGCTAGCCATTGGGATCCAGGGGACTCTGACCAAGTCTCTGCCCTGTCCCATGTAGCCACTGGGGAGAAAGATGGGATAACTACAGAATGGAGCAAATGTGTCACAGGCCTAGATCTGAGGGAGATGAAAGTGTAACACAAAAGTGGGGAAGAAGAGAGAATGTCTGTCTGTCTGTCAGTCCAGGAAGCAGAGTTTCCTGTGTTGCATCTTTAAGGCTTTTCTGAGTTTTCTGTTGAGGGGGAGCTGGGGGGCAAGGTGAGGTTTGAGCTCGGTGTAGAAGGGTGACAAGGGACCTCCAGGCAGACTGAGAAACAGCACTGTGCATGTGCCTATGGGATATCATTGGAGGCTGGCCTCCCAGGATATTATTAGAGGATCCCAGAGGCCAGCGTGAGGGCCTATGTCCACACCAGGGAGCCGGGGATCATCCCCCTAGAGGCCAGCATGGGGGCCATGTCTACACCAAGAAGCCAGGGCTCTTCCCCTTGCCAGGTAGAGTTGAGAGGTTAGAGCAAAGGGAATACTTTCATGTTCCCAAGGGAGATGAAAACCCTGACTGGAGAAAAGTTAGGAGGCATCAAGTTTGGCATGCAGGACACAGGAGTAGGGAAGTAGCTAAGGAAGACTCCAGCCACACATGGGTGGGAGATGGAGGGATAGAACAGACCAGGAGCCAGGCATTGTGACCCAATGCAGGCACAGGGCATGACCTCTTCCAAGTGAGAGTCCTGCTCAGACCCATTTTGACAACTTTTGACCCAGATTTGGTGACCTTGTGAGCTGCACAGAAGGATCATGTCATCCTTACTGAGTCAAGTAAACAAATTTAAGAGATGAGATGGCTCTTTCATCAAAGGTAAGGTGACTGAATCAGAGGAGGCCTTTAGACACTTCAGAGAGTTATAGTCCCAGTCTCCATCTACACCAGTCCTCAGATGGCATCTCTGGTTTAGACTGGACTGCTGGGGGCCGGACAAACTTTCCAAATCCCCAGATCTCAACAAAGGGAAGTATGACAGAGGTCAGCCCTGACCAGTGATGGCTCTGGGGCCTAGCAGAGCAGGCTATCTTTCTCCATTGTCACAGTGAATGCCTGGGCAGGTGGACAGCAAAACCCTGACTGTTCTCAACAGTGACGGACTGTTTGACATCTTTAATATCAGTGCCCAGTGCTCAGCAGCTCGTGTGTCCATGAGCTGCCCCCTGCTTGTGCTAAAGCCCTTGTGCACACGTGTCTGACTTTCACATTGACTTCCATCCCATGATTCTTCCCAGTGGGCTACAACAGGAGTGTACTCTCAGACTGGAGCAAGCAAGGCACAGAGCCCTGGCCTGCACAGCTAAGCACATAGGAACACGAAGACCTATGCTCATGTGTGCATGTCTGTCCTTGACACCTGTGTAAGAGCTGAGATTGTAGAGGGGCAGGAGAACACTGCTGTTGGAGGCAGGGTTTGCTACTGTGACATCATTCATTCAAAAAGCTTGGATCCTGGCAGGCCCGTTTCCTCATCTATAAAATGATAGCAGATAATTACATTGATGAATATAACAGTGGGGTGAACAGGAATACCTAAGCAGGGGGAAGCAATTTTAACAGCAAACTCCAAAAAAAAAAAAAAAAAATCCAAACAATTTTGCATTTGCAGAGCACTTGGGCCTCCTCAGAGTCCCTGAAGCCACACTGTGTCCCTGGAAACTGGCAGATTAAAAATATTGATATACACTCCCACAATATAAGCAGAATTGGCTGCTTGCAGAAGACAGGAAGTTGACGGCCAGCTCCTGTGGCCTTCCTAACAGCCTGTTTCCCAATGGACAGCACACAGTGTACGGTGGCCACTTCAAGGTGGCATCGGGATGCTAGTGTTGATCCAAGAATTGCCCTTCTTAGTATGGTTGACAGTGTCTGAACAGCAAGTGAACCTTAACCTACTTTTTTTCTCCCAAGGGGGAAGTTACCACTTTTCTAGAAGGAGCTTCCATGGCCTGGGCTTTGATGCATCTGGGAATCTCCAGACACTTACTACTAAGCTTCAGTCTTTGCACTCTTGTCTTCTGAGGTATCAACATCAAAACAACCAATTCATTGGCTTGAAAAGACACAGCATTCTTACGTGGTTTCTGGGGTCCTGGGAGCATGGGTGTGACTGGACTATGTTCTCAAATCCTAGCAGGAGAGAGTCCAGCGAAGCCTCTCTCTTCAGACTCATGTAATGGAGCCCAACCAGTAGAAGGACACTTGTATCTCACTGACAAATCCACCTAGACATTATGAGGTTTGCTCACTCTGGCCTCCTCTCTTTCATTCCTGCAGGTCCTCTGATTGTACAATCTGTCCTCTTCTGTTAGTCCAGGGGTCTATATTCATTTCAGTGCAGGGATCTGACTTTGACCTGTGTTTTGACAGATGGAGGGGAGTTAGATTGAAAAAGGAGAACAGAGCATTCTGGGCAAAGGGAGTGATTGAGATGTCAGGTTTAGAGTTATAGGTGCTGCCTTCCTGCTGGCTAAGAGAGCGGGGAAAGGATTCTTCACTTCTCACGTGCTCCTGTTAGCAGCCAGGACTCTGAGTTTATAAACCCCCTGCTTTGACCCAAGATACAGATGTATAGCATTCCAGGCAACACCATCAGGACCTCTGGCATTACCAAGTCTGTTATAGAAGTTCCACCTGTCCCCTCAATGTACTATGATGCTCGCTTCCCAAACTGCAGCTTAGAATGGGACTGGCGAGTGGGTTAGTGGGTAAGAGTGTCTCCCCAACAACCATGAAGGCAAGAGTTCAAATCTCTAGTTCCCACGTAGAAAGATGGACAAGGTTATGTCCATGCCTGAAACTTCGGAGCTGTGGAGACTGAGGCAGGAGGATCCTTAGGATCCTTGCTGGGCACTTGTTTAACTTCAGGTTCAAGGAAAAACTAGTGTCAAGGGAATGTAATCAAGCTTGGTAGAGCAGGACCTGACACGTCCTCCTCTGACATCCACACCAGGCTGTGCACTTGCACATACTGTGCATAGCTCTCAAACACACAACAACAACTGTTTAATAAAAAGAAAGGTGTTTGTCAAAATTACTGTTAGCGTCTCCTATGAGATAGGAGTGAGGCACTAGTCCCTTTCAAGGCTCATGTGCTATACAGCACAGCTGATAAATGTAGACATTGATTGTTGCCTCTGCTTCCAACCAGGATCTGGCCATTCTCTCCTTTGCTTTGCTTCATTCCTTTAATATTGATGTAACCTGGACCAAAAAGGTCTGCCTCTGCTTCGATCCCCATAAAAAAGCCCCGTGGAATTCACATTAGCACGTCCATAAAAGTCAGGGAGGCTCTGCAAACGACTCAGACTTTAAATCCGGGAGTGGAAACCCTAATCACGATTTAATACAACTAAGTATGCACATACTTTATGGTCAATCATCCAGACCATTTACAGGGTCCCCTGGCTTTGAAATGACTGTATCTCTGAAGGAGCCGCCGATGAGCCTTGCCTGACATGACATATATTGAAATAGACTGTAGAGCAATCACTTAGGGATGAAAATCTTGCTACAGTGGTAGTGAACCAAAGCTAAGAGGCAAATTATTCAATTACAGTAAATTTACAGTAGCTTAATATTTGATAAAAGTGGCTCTCCCCTCATCAGACCGTCTTACTGAAAACGTTTGAGCAGCCAAATAGCTCCGGAAGCTCTCAAGATGTTTTAAGCACTTATTAAGAAAATTCATCTCCCTTGATCTTATATGAGCATTGACTTAGAATATATATATATATATATATATATATATATATATATATATATGTATAATTTTTAAAAAGTACGTATGTAATTACCAGGTACTTTCTGTAGGCATCAGAGGCCTTGACATTAACCTATTGGCTTTTTCTTTTAAAGCCAGCAGGGACATGTGTGGGTGGACCCTATAGAGACACCAATACAAGTAAACGCTGCTTGATGTAGAGAACACAACCCTGCACACAGGCAGGGATGTTTTTCCCTGCTTTGAAGCTGCAGGCGAAGCTTTGTTCCTGAGTGCCTCCGTTACTGAGATGTGCTTAGCCAGGAGCAGGTGACTGGAGCAGAAGGTGGGTGGGTTGCACACACAGGTCATTTTCAATGAGAAGCCAGCTGTGTGTGTTTTGCAGTTGTACTTTAGAGCTTCTCACAGTACGTGTGTGTGTGTGTGTGTGTGTGTGTGTGTGTGTGCGCGGCGCGCGCGCGCGCGTGTGAGTGTGCTCACTCATGTGGGCATGTGTAGAGGTCAGAGGTCACTGGCACCCGTGTTCCTCTGTTGTTCTTCTCTTGTTACTCTCTGAAGAAGACTGTCATTGAACCTGGGGCTCATCAAATCAGCTAGACTGGCTGGCCAGATGTGCCCTCTCTGTCTGCAGCATGGTTTGAGGGTTATAGAAACTGTTGGATCCAGATTTTGATGGCTGCTGGGGGTCCAAATTCAGGTTGTCAGCTGACACTTTTTGACTGAAGTAACTTTCTGGTACCTGCTTCTCACATTTTAAGGCTCCTACTTCGGCCCTAGATTTTCCATTTCATTTTTGTTGCCGTTATTTTGGTGTATAAGCATGCATGCTCAGGTATGTCGAAGTGTGCCCGGAGGCCAGAGCTTGTGGACTGGGAGTCATCCTCCAATACCCTCCATCTTTAAGTTTCAAGACAGGTTTTCTCACTGAACCTGGACCTTGCCAATTCTGATAATCTGGCTGGGCAGTGAGCATTAGGCATCCCCCTGCCTCTGCCTCCCCCATCGCTGGGATTACAGGAGCATACTCCTGTATCTGGTTATTTGTTTGTTTATTTATTTTTTGTTGCAACATGCTTAGGATTGAATTCAGTTTACATTTTTGATAAGCTCTAAGGAGTTGGATGCCCCTTTTTTTCTGGTCTACATCAGCTTCGTGAGTCACAGGAGGACCAGACACATTATAATGGTTGAATTTCTGATATGACCTCTGACTTGCAGGAGCAGAGTATATAACAGACACGGCCTTGACCAATTGTCCTAAGTTCCCAGATTTCTGACTGGGCGGTTTAGGCTTAGATGCTGAGCCTCTTTGAGGAGATTTCAGTGCATTGCATTGGGAAACACCCTGACTGCTGTATTGGAGTGCTCTTCAGGGAGCCAGCTGGGATATCTCCTTGGACTGGGACTTTAAATGTACACACTGCACACAGCTTACCTTGGAGTTATAATCTTATAGATCGCTGTTCTCTCTTGACCAAACCCCTTCCTGTCATGCATCTCCAGCAAGGGATGCTCATTTCTCCAACTTCCAGAAGCAGTCAGGCTTCTTAATCTAGGCCTAGTTAAACTTCCCCTACTGCTCAAGCAAGAGGGGTGGGGTTGAAGTGCCAATTAGACCCTGTTACAATCCAGCTACCATAAAGAGAAGCCCAGTATGCAAATCACATTAAATCTATCCTAAGCTTTGCAGACCTACCAGGGCAAGAGTGGAGCGACAGGGCTGACAAACCTAGCTCTGAAGTCAAAAGGTAAAAGCTGGCCTGGTAACCTGGGTGTTCATCAGCTCTGCAGTATCTCCACAGCTCCAGAGCCAAGAGAGCGGCAAAGAGACAGTGTGAGCATGTAGTGCAGTGTGTGTGAAATGTGTCACATTCTGAGTCACAATCTTGCAGGTGTATTCAGAGTTAAATCGAGCTAATGGCTTCAAACATGCATGCACACACACACACACGCACATGCACACACACACACACACACACACACACACACAAATGCACACCATTCAGCTCAGTATAAAGGTCACCATATTAACTACCAAATACGGGGAATTATGAATGTAAGTGGCTCTTCTATAATAAAACTCATCATTAATAGGCCTACTAGTTCGGTATTTGTTGAGACTGACAGGAACTTCTTTCCAAAAAGAGAGTGGTGTTTGCTCTCTTTTGTATCCAAGACCCCTTCTGACATCTCAGTGTATATTAAAATGCAGAGAGTGGAGTGGAGTTGGCAGGGAGGAGGGATGGGAGCAAGGAAGGAAGATTATATCAAAAGGACGGGAGCAAGCAGTATTACCTTACATGGGGTATGCATTATAAAACAATAGTGAACATGACTGAGTGTTCATTATGGGCAGACATGTTTCATGGGAAATTTTAACCAAGTATCAGAAAACATGGGACATTGGGTAAGAACACCTTTCGGATCGGTGACTTTAAAAATGATATAACAGAGTCCCAAATACTCCTTGAGCCATAGTTTCATTAAAGATTGTTATCTATCTGAAATTTAAATATAATTTTATTTATTAGATATAAAGTAAAATTAACCATTTATATGTTACAAAGAAAGTGTTCTGGATGGTTATTTTTTTTTTGTCACCCTTGGGCAAATCTAGACATATCTGAAAAGAGGGACTTCTTACCTGACAAGATGCCTCCAGCAGATCAACCTATAGGCATCTCAGTAGGGTGTTTTCTTGATTGATGATGGGTTTAGGAGGTCTCTGTTCACTTAGGCAGTACCACTCTGGGAAGGTGGTCCTGGGGTACACAAAAAGGAGGCGGAGCAAGCCAGAGGAGCAAGCCAGAGCAGTGTTCTTCTGTGGCCCCTGTTTCAGTTCCTGCCAGGATGAACTGTGACCTGGACTTATAAGGTGAAATCGACTCTTTTCTCCCCCACGTTGCTTTTGTTCATCATTTTTATCATAGCAACAGAAACCTAAGTCAGAACTGTACACTGATAACTAGTGTTAATTTTCAACATAGCAGACTCTAGAACCAGGGAGGGGAGAAGGACCTCTGGGTTTGCCTGTGGGAGGATTCTCTTGATAACATGAATTGATGTGGAAGGGTCCATCTTAATTGCGGATGGGACCATTCCATGGGTAGGGGCATCCTGAACTGTTTAGAGTGGAGAAAATGAACTGAACATGACTTTGTTGCTCTCTGCTTCTTTGTTGTGGCTGCCACGTGGCCAGCCACTTCCAGCTCCAGCTGCCTCGACTTCCCTGCCCGTGATGTGACTTTGAATTGTGAGCCAGGACAAACCCTTTCTCCTCTAAATTACTTTTTCAGGATATTTTATCTCAGCAACAGAATCAGAAGCTAAGACTGAGACTTACTGGGGGTAAGGTTAAGGCCGTACCCTTGGTTGCATCCAGTCTCTGATCTTGAACACAGCTCACTCAATCCAGAGCTTCTGTTCTCGTCATTTCCCAAGATACATCCTACAGATGTGACCTTTGTTATGTACAGAGCTTAGTGTCAGCCTTATTCCATCTGTTTCCCCAGAATTTTAGGGTAGCCTCTTACCAAACCCATTTTGCAGATGATGTCGACGTTTTGAGGCACCGAGGAACAACAGTGAGTTACCGTAGGCATTTACCCCACAGGTACTGAACACCTACTCTATACCAGATGCTCTGTGGAATATTAGGGGAAACGAAGCTCTAATAGACTCTCCTGGAGCTCGGAATGTGAACCAAGGCAGACCTAGGCAGGCAGGCAGCCTGAACCAACTATGAATGCTCCTTGTCCAGCTAAGTAGAGGTCAGCTTCACTTCTCGAGAAAATGTAGTGGGGTAGAGAGCTTCTACGGGACAGATATTGTAAAATAAAGACTAAAAAAAAAATGTATTAAAGAAACTCTGGGATTTCTAGATGCAAAAATAATGTATTTTCAGCTTTAAAAAAATTATAAAAAGTCCCAAGGGAATGAATTACTAAGTGATGGAGAATGAGGAATTTAATAACTAGGAATCCACAGAGGCCAGCTTAATATCCCACGGAAAGTGACACGTGAGGGTGCCCAATGATCTCCACTCAGGATCAAATGATGGCGAACAAATGACTTGGTATTTGCTTTTAATGAGTGAGAAGCCAATACCTAGTGTACAGCAAACATCCTGACAGAAGATCCTGTACCTGCTCTTAGCTACAAGATTCCCTCCCTGGTCTTCATTTTCTTCATGTATAAAATGAGACGAACACCCTGTGAACCAGCTACGGATGTACAAGGAGTCAATGTCCTTGTAACTAGAAAGAAGCCTGTATTATCCTTACTACACACACTTGCCTGAGTTGTATCCCCAGCAAGTACATAAAATAGCTGGACATGGTGGCCTGCCCGGTAATCCTGACTCTGGGAAGCAGAGACTGGAGGATCCCCAAGGCTTGCTGGACAGATAGTCTTGCTGTATCCATGAGAGACAGATGATATAGCTGAAGAGGGCGACACCAAACATCAACCCTGTGCAGACAACTCATGTGCCTGTGTGTATGCATCTGCACGTGAAATTGTGCACATGTATACAAACATACTGCAAAATAACCTTATGACACCTGTGTGAACACACACACACACACACACACACACGGCAAGGACGATAGTTCAGTGGTAGAATGCTTGTTTAGCATGAATGGGGCCCTACATTTAATCGATGCAATATGTATAACTAGAAGAGATGCACACACACACACACACACACACACACACACACATGCACATATATGCACGC
This sequence comes from Mastomys natalensis, assembly GCA_021653895.1. Classification (NCBI taxonomy): domain Eukaryota; kingdom Metazoa; phylum Chordata; class Mammalia; order Rodentia; family Muridae; genus Mastomys; species Mastomys natalensis. Next base: position 197,386 of record JAJTUV010000372.1, read on the forward strand.
GAGTGTGTGCATGCAGGCACACATGCACACACACACACCACAAGGACTATAGATCTGTGATGGAATGCTTGTTTACCATGAATAAAGTTCTACTACAATATGTATACCTAGAGGAGATACACGCATGCACGCTCATGCAAACACACACACACACACACACATCCCACCAATATTACTGTAGCCTTGCCATATGATGAGGGATCATTTTCAGGGCACAGGGCTATTGACTTAGCAGTTGTCAGAGTCTCTGAACATGCACATGTGTCCAGTCCATGGTGCACAGCCACATGGGATATCTGAGGATAACTAAATGGGTTCCAACCAAAAATCAACAAACTTTCTTGGTTTTGTTTCATTTTTGAATTTATAAATAATGTAATTAAATATCCTACTCCCCTCTCCTCCCTCCAAGCCTTCCTATACACAACTCCATGCTCTCCTTCAAACTCATGGCCTGCTTGTTCACTAATTGTTGTTGCATGCATGTATGTGTATGTATATACATATACACATACACGTATACATATCCCTAAATACAACCTGCTCATTCTGTATGATTGCTTGTATGCATGTCTTCAGGGATGACTGTCTGGCACTGGAGAACCAGTTAGCGAGAGCATGTCTTCTGCCCCCATCTTTCCTTAGTTACCTGTGGTTTTTCGTGTAAGGCTGAGGCCTTGCGAGCTTTTGTCATCCACTTTGTGCTCTGAAATGGTCCCTCATCACACAGCACCATTGCATGTAATGTTAGTGTGAACCCTTAACTTCCAACATACAATAAGGAGAGCTAAATTCAGTGAACAGTTAGTATATGTTAGGATTTATCTTAGAAATGATATACATATGTGACTCTCTGTGTGTGTGTGTGTGTGTGTGTGTGTGAGTGTGTGTGTGTGTGTTGTCCTTGTTCACCTCATGTTTGGGTAGTCATGTTGCTGAGACTTTATGTACATACTTTTTCTTATTACTAGTCTCATGACAAACTCTCTGATACTCTGGCTCTTACAATCTTCTGCCCCTCATCCTTAAATATTACAGTGACTTGCTATATATATACACATACATATACATACTACAGACAGTGCTATCTATATAATATATATGTGATATATGATATGTATATATTATATCATCTATATACATATATGTGTATCATATACCTACATCTATATCTATATATTTCATGATTCTCAATGTACTTGACTGTGTTCTGTGTCATTGTAAAGCCTTGGATAAACCACAAGTAGAGATTTGAGGAAACCTTCATAAACCATGAGTGGCCTTTCTTGTCCCAGCTGGTTGTAAAACAGACATTCCAGATTGAAAATGAACAAACACACAAGGATTTGTTGAAGCAGTTACTGCAGTCACACAAAGATAAACGATCAGGTTATACATGGTAGTCTCTTACTCCTAGACATCTCTCTAGACTACAGCAACAGGTGATCTATACAGCCAGTTCCCCCTGAGATAGGAAGGGACCTGAAGGATGGATAAGGGGAAGGATCCAAACCAGGATAGTCTCAAAACCTTTATAACACATTGACTTTGTACTAGTGTGATACAGGGCTGACTAAATGGCAGGGGACTGAGGAATTGCATAGACAACTAAGACATAAGGTTAACTATAATGAAAAAGACATAAAAATGATTTGTATGGAGCAATATTGACATGGAAACACATAGAAAGAGGTGAGAAAAGGAGGAAGGGGGAGAGAGAGAGAGAGAGAGAGAGAGACTGAGCATGCCCACATAATTTGAGAAATGATAAGCAGTGAAGACAAACTTTTAAGTCTTTCTTTTTCAGCAATAAGCTTTTGTCAAATTCCTCATAATTTTGCTGACAAAGTATCTGTGATTTTATGGCTCAAAGAAAAGGGTTCCAACATTTTGTCTTGCTTCTAAAAGCAGCCAAGGTCTTCTCCTACATGTTTGATCTTCAGTACAGGATGTGTCTATTTTCTTCCATTAAACTCTATGCTTCTGACTTTTTGTCACCAATAAGATCTGCAAACATGAGAACTTCCAATGTAATGAATTTAAGACCTTGGGATCACTCAATCATTAAGCATTATTTTATTGTTTTCTCAGCAAACCAGTACATGTCCATTGATTTTACTATATTTCTGTCTATTCAATTATTTTCTTCTCTGTGTACTAATGTTTTCATTTATTCAGTCATTAATACATCTACTCTTCCATCCATCTATTGATTCAATCACCCACCCATCCATCCACCAATCCATCCATCCATTCGTCCATCCACCCATCCATCCACCTATCCACTTATGCACCAACTCACCCATCCAACTACTCATCTACTTAACATCCAATTTTTCAGTCTTATCAATCTTACCATCCTTCCCTAAATCTACATGTACATCCATCCTCTCTCATCAGTTCACATACCTACCCACCAATGCATTTATCTATCATCCACCTATCCGCCCATCCGCCCATCTGCCATCCACCCTTCCACCATCCATCCACCCATCCATCCATCCACCCATCCATCCATCCATCCATCCATCTCATCCATCCATCCATCCACCCATCCATCCAATCCATCCATCCATCCATCCATCCATCCATCCATCCATCCATCTTTTGATCCATCTTCCCGTACACCCATCCTCCTAGGCATCTGTTCCATCTCATTCCCTCAGTGCTTCCCTGGGAATCCTTGATGTGCAAGCACATGATGAGCCACAGCTCACTAATAGGAACAAGCCAATGGACAGCTGTTACATAAAATCTGAAGACCTTATGATCATAAGGATGCTTTCAAAGTCCACAAACAGAAAAAGACCAGGAATATTGACCTCCACACTGGCGGGAAGACTGAACCACTTCATGAAGTAGTAGCTTGGTTTCTTCACACCTTTTAGAGCTCCACTAGCAAATGAAACTTGTGTATCTTATTTGGCAGCTATTTCTGCTATGCTCATGTCAGGTGTTTTCAGAGGCTAAATGCCTTTACTCCGTAAAACTGATTCTAAGAGTCATCGCCAACCAGGGTCTTATGAAAAAAGGATTATCCCCCAGGTCCCTCTTCTTGTTCTGATCCCCCAGATCCCTACTCTTGCTCTGATATTTGTTCAAATCCCCCTCTTTCCTAGTGGTGCCTCTCAGCAGTGAGGACCTTTTGAAACAGTCATTGTTGGGTGCTGACTCACTCAGAGAAGGAGACTGAGGGAGGGAACCATAGAGAGATGGGCACTCTTTAGTTGGTGCAAGTACATGTAATTTATCATCCAGGGAAGTGCATCCTAACCTGAGCAAAGCAGCAGTGTTGATAGCCAGTTGTTGAAAACTGTTCCATAACTATCAACTTTAGACATTGAACTAAAGTCAAAGATGCCTAGAATAGTTGCAGTGGAGAACCAGAGATCACTATCAAACATCTCAATCAGATTTTCTTTCTGTCCAGCCATTTTATTTTAATTTCTAATGAATTAAATCTCCTGGACCAGTGACAGTACTTAAGTAGCTTTACTTTTGGAAGTAGTGTGTATGCCTCAGTTCCTTGCTCCTTCAAACAACTGAACAAGAACTTCCTTTGGGCTCCTTCTCTGCCTCTCATCTCCTGCCGTCTTGGGAAAGCACCTCAGGCTTTCTGGACTAGCAAGAGAACCCTCTGTGTCCTGAGGGTATCTCAATGTGCCATTTCAACTCCACTGTCTAAAGAGCTAACTTGCTTGGCATGATGTGAACATGGTACACTTCCTTGAAACTAATTTAGAAGTCGGCAGGACTCTAGAGTCACTTAACAGGCTCATGCTAAGCACTTCACACGCAGTCCAAAAGTGAAGACAATAAAAGCATCTGGGAAGAAGACAGTTGAGTAGTGATAAGCTGACACCTCATCACTTCCCTCAGCCACGATCCCCAAAACAGAGGACCATATATCCACTGCTACTCACTGAGCCATGTCCCACCCCCCTAATTTTTATCCATACCCTTGGTTGTGAGGTTCTTGAAGGTCAGGGTAATATTTTAGTCATCCTTGATTTCTTAGTACCTGACAGACCTGCTGGGTGAGGCAGTTCATAAACATTGCATGAATATTGAAAACGAAGGAGATTTCAAGTGACTGGTCATGAATATAGAGATCAAAGATCAAAATCACAAGGAAGAGTCACATGAAGGCAAGTCTGTATGATTAAGCAAAGAATAAGTAGTAGAAAAGGAGTCAGTAGTCTTACCAGTCTCCTTGGCGTGTGGCCCTGGACCATCGTCATCAGAAGTGCCTGATTCTTGGGATCAGGACAATTCAAAGTCAGTGGCCATGCTGTGTTGATAGGAGCAGGGTCTACAAACAGGGCTCTCTGTGTTCCAGAAATCTCTCCAAGAACTTTTTCTGCATTCTCTGGAGTGAAATAGGCTAACTTTCCTAAATGAAACAAGGAAGAGATACAAAAGAGGTGGGAACACCTTTTTTGCTTCCTCAGTAAAAGCTGCCACGGTCCCTGGTGAGTTTTTCACAAAGGAACTAAGGAAGAGGAAACCAAGGACTAGAAGAAGGAATTGACCATGACTGTTCAGGATCATGTGACTGGTCTTTGTGCTCTTATTTTCTGGGATGAGAACCTTTCTCAATGGCTTGTAGTTGATATGAGGTGCCAGAAAATCCCTTGGTTGTGAGTCTTTGCTCATGAGAGGCTTGTGTTCAAGTTGGGGTTTGCTTGGATGGCCATGTTGAGGCTCAGTTTGTAGTAAACTGGCCTCTGATTGCCAGAGTGATCTTATATTGCCCAGACCCTCGGCTGCTGGCTGTCCCTATGTAGGTAACTCAGTAGTTCTATGCTTTGTTTACTCTTATTCAAAAATGGAATCTTGCTTTCTACCTGGTGAAAATTTCCTCAGAATTATGGGGCTGAAAAATATGAACATCTTCAGGATTATACCCAACAACAAGATCTACAAACATGGCTATCTGGGTTCCAGCTATCTCTCTAAGAGCTTTTTCTATGTTCTCTGGAGTGAAATAAGCCTCTTTAGTAAGGGAAACAGCCACGAGATGGAAAGAAGGTGAGGATCACCAGAAGGGATGTGATGAATTAGAACCTATACTTCTACGGTTTGACCTGGGTAGCCCATGCTGGTGGCCATATCAAGTCATCCTTTCAATGGAAGGGACTGCTGTGTAGGAGCTTCCTCCAAGAGTCAAACCTCACATCTTTAGAGTTTCTTCACTCTACACCAGGGTGAATCTGGGCACAGGTACTCTGATTGTAGTATTCACAGAACAAAGTTGCAACCAACCATCATAGATGTGGGCTTGACCCTGTACCGTTAATTGTCTTCCCTCTTTTCCTAGTTCACCTGGGTGTCACTGGCTCAGCAGACTTCTAGCTATCAGTCTTTGTTTTGAGTTTGAGATTGAGCATACACACACACACACACACACACACACACACACACATACACACACCTCTAAGACTATCTATGGTTCTCACGTGGAGAGGTTTCTTTCTGTTTGCAGTCCATAGCAAATTTCCCAGACCTGAAAGCAAACTGGGAAACCTATGGATCCAAATGACCTCTGCTTAGGGTTGTGTATCTGAATCACTCATCAAATGAGGCTTTGAAACCATATCTTTTCTTCAGCACCGGAGCTAAGTTTTGATGGATGAAGCAATACTCATGGTATGGAAAGCAGAAATGACTTGTGGCTGGTCACTTGTGCTCAAGTGCACATGGTTAATGGTGTGACTCTCCAGCTGGTTTCCACTCAGAGTCCCCCTCTCTTTCTCTTTGTCTTTTCATAGTAAAGCAAAGTTCAAATCGTCCATCTCTGTATGAGGCCCTTAACTCTTGCCTGTGCATAAAAAGACACGAAGAGACAGGAAGATCAGCACTGCTTGGGATATAAGCTCGTACTTAACCTTGAATCTTCTTGGCTCTTGATTTAAAGCCTTTCAATCCCGCTCTGAGAGAGAAAGACATTTCTCACTCTAGAATTAATAATCGCACCAGAAGGAAGCCATAAGAGACTGAGAGAGTGTATATAGGAAGAATCCCCAAGAAAGTGTGTGGCATCTTTCATTTGTCTATCTCTTGGTTGATTGAAGACACACTGAACATCTGTCCTGTACTCCATACTATGAGGGCTAATGAGAGCTCTTCTCTGAGAACGGAGTGGCATCTTGAGGGAGATGAAGGAAGCTCACACAGAGACAATGCTTAATAAAGAAAGATGTATCAATGGATGCTATTCGCAACCCCCCCCCCCAAAAAAAAGAAAGACTCACCTTCACTGGATGTGTGAATGGCCAGAATTCAGCAGGCATCTATCAGATCATCCACTTAAACTAATACCACTCATTTATCAATAGGGCAGGAAATGCACTCACTGTAGGACCCATGGGGATATCAGGAATGTTCCTGTGATGCTCACAGTACTGGGATGGAATGGATGTGTTGTGGCGGGCCACAGGATTGTAGGGTAGAGAAGTGAAGACCTGTGATGCAGAAGGACCAGCTCATCAAAACAACACACAATAGGTATGGGTAGGCTAGCAACAAGAAAAAGTACATTAGATGGTATAAGGGTTCATGTGATATGTGGGAACCTGAGATCATGTTTGGTCAGATCTTAGGCAAACTTATGGCCAGCTCAAAGAAACTCCAAAGTCGTTAAGTAAAAATGTCCTGTTGGTATAGGATTTGCCTGGCAGGAAAAAAGATGAACACTGTGTGTTAAAGTAGAAAGAAAAGATCCCATAGAATGCAGAAATCCAAGGGCTGAGCCAGGGAAGGGCAGAGCAGGGCAGAGATGCTGCAACAGCGGGTGGATGCTCCAGACCTGGGATCTGTAGGAACGGCTGTTGCCTGGATACAGGTGCTCAAGTCCTAGAGAGGCTGGCGTGGGGTCTATGGTGCTCACTCATCTTGGATTCTGCACAGCCTCCTTTTCTATCATCCCTGAGAGGTCACTGTGGTCATGGCACTGATTTCTGGCCAGTAGAATATTAATTGAGTCTTGGGCATTCCTGGAAGTGTGTAACTGGTGAGAAGAACAGCCTCACTTCCATTCACCTTCTGCCTTCATTGGGTTTCTATTGTTGTGATGAAACACCTTGACAAAAATCACCTTAGGGGAGAAGGAGGTTATTTGGTTTCTACTTTTATATTACAGTCCATCATCAAAAAAGTCAGGGCAAGAGCCTAGAAGCAGGCCATGAAGGAGTGCCTGCTGACTGGCTTGCTCCTCCTGGCTTGCTCAGTTTGTTTTATTATAAAACCCAGGACTACCTGCCCAGGATGGCATACTCTACAGTGTGCTGAACTTACCCTTTCCCCAATTAATCATTAATTAAGAAAATGCTTGACAAAGTTGCTTACAGGCCAATCTTATAGGGACAGTGTCTTCCAAGATGACTCTAGCTTTGTGTCATGTTGCCACAAAAACTACAAACAGCATGTGCAAACAGGATGAAGGGGTGAGTAGAGCTGATATGGAGAAGGACCCAGAAGCCAGCAGGAGGCAGGGTGCCCAGATACCTGCTCAGGAAAAGGGTTAGCTTAAGTTTTTTTGCTATTGTTGTTTTTCAGAGACAAGCAACCCTGCAGGCTTTGTGGGTCCTAGGCCTCATCTCCCAACCCCACTATGGCTGCTAGGGTGTCTTCAATTTTGACTGTTCCCTACAAAACCCACAAGTTGAAAATTTGGTGGCCGGAGAGTTATAGTTAGCAGGTGATGGTCTTCAGGGCATGAGACCTAGTGGGGACCTTTAGGTCATTGAGAATGTGCAGGCTCAGAGGAGCTAGCAAGACCCTAATTGATCCTCCCCAGTCACTGCTTTGCTTTCTGACCATGAGATGAGCAATCCTTCACAGGCTTCCTGTCATTTCAGTCCTCAGTTGACCAAGGGACTGGAACCGAAAGACAGACATGAGCCAAACAAAACCAACCTCTGCTTTTCATAAGTCCACTGCCCCAGGTATTTATTCTACTGACAAAAAAATAAGTTGGCCACCACAGTCCTACAAAGGAAAGAGGAAGCACTACCAACCCCTAAATCATTGTTCAAGTGCATCCTAACAAAAATGTTACAAGAGCAGGTGACAAGACAGAAGGGCACAGATGCTGAAGCCAGCCAGCTTATGTCCTATAGCCAACAGGTCTTACTGAAGCCTCAGTAATCTTTGGTAAACACAGCATGATATGAACATCCCCTTGACAAGCTCCTGAGACATAGCTGCTGACTCTAATGTCAATGTATACAAGAAGAGGGAAAGGAGCCATAGGAACACCCAAAGCACAATTCAAGGACTCCGGGGTTTAGGACTGAAATGCCCACACAGGTTTTAAGAAATCTCATGAAGAATAAATATGGGAGCAGATCCGTAAGGGAAGAGTGTCTAGGAAATGCTCGGAGGACGTCGCCCACACAGAGAACAAGGCTCTTGCACTCTACTGTCTCAGAGTGAAGTGGATTGGCAGTGATGGGCCCCTTTGCGCGACACGGCGTGATAAGTGGGGTTTAGACATGTTCTTTTACCAATGGGAAGTTCTGCTGTCTGCATTCCAGCATTCAAAGGCAAGAAGAATGGGAACCTTGGCTTCGTGCCAGGAAGACAAGAATTGAAGAAGTCTGTCAGCAAGCCCTCGGGTAACAATATCATAATTTAAAGATTTTCCTAATAATGGGGGAGTAATTAGTAATGTTGTCTTTCTTTTACCCTGTTTCCATTTTAGCCAGGCAGATTCGGTTGTGAGCATGTACGTGTGTGTGTGTGTGTGTGTGTGTGTGTGTGTGTGTGTGTGTGAATACATGCTGTCCACACATGCTCACACACACCCAGGTTTTTGGCAGAGCGGTGTGGGAGGAGTCTGTGACTACGCGTTTTGAAAGTAGATGTATTTACCAGAAAGCTAACAGAAAACAAGAACTGCATTTTTGCCTCTGTTGCAACTTGCAGTTCCTGGAGGTATTTTGATCAGCCTGTAGACGTAGAGACAGGCCGATAGGCTGCTGCAAACTACCCGTGGCCACATTCCTCCTGCAAGACCAACTTGAAAGGCTTTCTGATTTATGTGGGTTTGGAAACAGACAAAGTGAGTGATGCTGGCTGGCAGCTCTCTCACCTACTGAGAGCCTTCTGCCACACTTAAATGGTCAGAATTTCAGGGACCCCTTCAAATGCCCAGTGGCAGGTGTCTCATACCCTAAAGAGCACCCTTTCTGTCTAGGGCACTTGACTGTTCTCTCTGAAGCATTCAAAAGTCTATCATCTATACCTGGCTTACTTCTACACGCTCCATTTCTGACATGATTTTTGCCTAGGTCTAGAAAACATGCACAAAGCATGGAATTCTGAAAGTTAGTGTGTCTACTGTCCAGTTGCACATGTCAATAGCCACGGGCCCACTAACATACCATCTCCAACCTCAGTTTACCTCCAAAGATGTAGACACACTAGAGGACCAGGTCTGGACATTGCTAGTCCCTGTGAGTTCTCAAGGCTGTGTGGGTGGAAGTTAGGGGAAAGTTGTCCTGGTGTTAGTAAAGGCAAGATAGGTTAGGAAAGGCTAGTAAAAGACAAATGACAGTAGCTTAAACGGTCCAGCGTTTGACTTTCATTTTACTGAAAGCAGAGCAAAGGTTAGCAGTGCCAGGCTGGGGTTAGGTGTGCTTCCATAGGTAATGTGTTGGGATTTTGGATCCCAGCTTGGTAGTGCTGAGAGATGGTGAGTTCTGTAAGAGGAGGACCTGCTGGGGGAGGCCTTTAGGTCATTGAGGGCATTTCCCTTGCAAGGGATTGAGGTAGTTCTAGCAAAATCTCCGAATTCTCACAGGGGCAAGTTATTACAACAGTGAGCCAAGTCTCTGAATTTCTCTGGCTTCTTGATTGGTGATGCTATCTCTCCCCACTGTGGGAACCCCTAAAACTATTTTCCACTATTAGGAGACACAGGTAGAGTGGCCCTTCTTAGAGCCTGCACCAGGCTCTTTAGTCTTAGAGCCTCCCAGATGGAACTAGTTTATAATTTAGCCTGCGTCGGGTATTTTGTTATAGTCACAAACAACAGATGAGCAGAGCTCATGGTAAAGAACCGGGTCTTTGTATTAGTTGTCTCCACCATCCTTAGTGATGTATTTCATATTAAAAGTCACATTTTTCCCCAAGAGTGGTGGCTTAATCTCAAGTCATCACATTTATATTCTAGGAAGCAAAAAAGGAATGACAAAGCATGGTAAACCTAAGAGAACTTGTCTTAAATTAATTGGCTCCTTTGAAACAGTCTTTCCAGAAATCCTTTATGACACTTGTTTTTATTGCACATGCAGAAGGGTATTTTCATGTTCATGTTTAGCTGCAAGAGATTCTGGGAAATATGCAGTTATAGCCAGTGGTGTTGCCAAATGAATAACATCAGAATTGTAGTGACAAGGCAGTGGAAGATAATTGTCATTCACAGGCAACTGACAGTTCCTGCCACATCACTTGGAAGGGGTATAATATCCAGACTTCCATAGAGTCTTTTCCCAGCAGTTTGCAGAACTTTCCATGTGCATATGTACATTATGAAATTTCCAGTACAGGGTGTGTCCTATAATTATTTAATCGTAAGCATATTCATTGTGGAGTTTCATATACAATTCATAATTTAAAAAAAACAACATGGATAACTCTAAGACAATTTCCATTCTTCTTTGCTATTGATGAGGAGGGTGAGTGTTACATCCATGAGTCCTTTTGTCCTCTTCCCACCCTGAGGGCCCTCTGATCCCTCCTGGCCATCTCAAGAAGGATCCTAGAACCCTTTGCTGCCATCTCCCTTCCTGTGATGAAAGGAACACAACACATAGAGCTCCTCTCTGTCATTGTCATGGTTGGTCGCACGTCAACTAGTGTCTTCATCCACATCAAGTGAGGAGGGAATTGGAAGCCATCAGAACCAAACGGGCTTTCAGGAAAAGTCCTTTGTGCACCAAGACTTGGTGATTTGGAGTGTGTGGTTGTGAGAGAGGAGAGGAAAGAAGAGGAGAGGAAAGAAGGGGAGGGGAGGAGAGGGGAGAGAAAGATGAACATCATTGCCCTTGATGCAAGGCCACTTGACACTGTGCTGGCTCATGATATTGTCATATGTGGTTCTGAATCTGAAGGGTGGCACGTTCAAGGGTGTCACTGTGTCCCCCACATTGATTCAGGAGTAGCACTGTGTGAAAAGTTCATTCTCCTTATCCCTTAGACACTTGCAGTAAATCAGGAAAGGAGAATGACAAACCAGAACGTACAAACTGAATTCTGGAGGGGCTCATGGATTTGCAGGTAACTGATGAAAGGAGACTCGGGGTTTTATTTCCCTGATGGGCAGGAAATGGAAATAGTTCTTGTGAATAAAAGGTGAGTGGGACACATCTCAGCTGCACTGCTTCATAGACCTTAAGGTGGTGTGTTAACCTCCCCCAATTCAGTTTCCTCACTTATGAGGTTTAATGTGCAAGGTTTTATCTGGAGCAGGGGCAATTGGTTCAGTGGGTAAACCACTTGCATGATAACTGTGAGGACCTGCATTTGAATCCCCACAGCCCACAAGAAGTCACGTGCTTGTCCTTACAGGGAGATGGGAGACAGAGATAAGTGAGTCTCTTAGAGATCCTGAGCCAGTTAACCTGGGACACACAGCATGGCAGGAAGATGAAGAAGACGGGATACCTGAAACAGGTGGAAGGCAAGGATGAGTACCTGAGGTTGTCTTGCGACTCCACATCCACACTGTGGCTCAAGCATGCATGGCACGCGTGTGTTTGTGTGTGTGTGTGTGTGTCTGTGTGTGTGTGTCTGTGTGTGTGTGTTTTGCCCATCTCAGATTAGTGTTTTCACTAATCTAATGAAAAAGCTAACACTCTCTTGACATTGTACCTGGGTGAGAGGGGATCAGCAATGGCAGCTGTGATTGTCTCATTATGGGTTTTCACTGGTCTTGCTCATTACAGCCCAGCACTGGGAACACACAAAGAAAGAAAGGACAATTCTGTCTTAGGTAGGGGCTCTATAGGCTTGGCATGCTGGCTGAGTTGCAGAATGAAGAAACTTTTAGAAAATCCACATGTCTTCCTGGTCATTGTGATCCAAACTATCAAACCAAACAACAGATCTATCTGTGATCTGCACCATATTGGTTTTCAAACTGGTTTCATGACACCAATTCCAGGCAGTTCCGACCAGTTCCAAACAGTTCCAACCAGCTTCTGGACACATTCATATTCTATACCCAGGAGGTCTGCATATATGCAGTTTTAGTGTTTCTTACATGTCTCTGAGGATATTTTTCCTAGCATGTGCCCCATACCTGAGCCTCTAGTGGGACAGTGAAGGACAGGAGCCAATGGGGACAAAATGAGTGGCCAGGGAAAGGTGTGAGAAGCTGGCATCTGGCACAGCATTCCGGCTACATGGTACCATCCAAAGTAGGTCACAGCGGTCCTTACCCACCAGGTCACATTAAATCAGTCGCTTTCCTCCTTCCAAAGCTTGCAATCTCCTGGTTCCTTATCGAGGATGCAGGCCAATGATGCTGTGACATCATCCCAGTTGCCTGGATGCAGAGAGAAGGTTTTGTCAGAAGAAAGAGCCTTTCTCCATCCAGAGACCCACATATGCTATCCAGAAACGCCTTGGTTCTTGGAACTCTTCTAAGGAGTCCCTCCATCCAAAGAATAATCCCCAGCATGGCTTTCTTTTAATAAGCGCTGGCATCATCCCTCCCGATGCTGCCGCCCACGGCCCCTCTGCAGAAGGGCTGTGGGTGCAAACCAAGCCTTTGGAAGTCAAGGTCACCGGGACTAATGTGGCATGTTCCCATCAGGACCAGTTGCACCTCCCCCTTGTCCCCTTCTTTCTGCCTACACATCGAGGCAAGGGCCAGGCTGAGCCATTTGCTGTCCTAAGAAACAGACCCCCACGGCCCATCTGCGATTCTGTGTCCCTCAAGCTCAGCTTCTCATCACTCCTGTCCTTAAAATGTAAGAAAAAAGAAAGAAAGAAAGAAAAAGAAAGAAAGAAAAAGAAAGAAAGAAAGAAAGAAAGAAAGAAAGAAAGAAAGAAAGGAAAAATTGGGGAGTCTGTGGAATATTATCTGTCTTTTTTGTCTCTGTGAGAAGTTTGAAGTGACTAGTCCTAGGTTGCTGCGTCTTACAGTTCCCTCGCAGGAGCATCAGTCTGTAGCATATTCCTGTGAGAAACTGGTGAGAGGCAGCTTCCAGGGTAGCAGGGCCTGAGAAGTGATGTCCCCATTCCCTAGAAGCACAGAACTTTACAGGTTGCACATTGAAAAGCTGTAACTCGGTCCCCAGGAGGTAGCAGGATTGTGAGCTTCCTGCCAGCCCGAGCTTCATAATAAGACATTACCTCAGAAACCAAAAGCCCAGTGATATAGTACTCACCTACCAAAGGAAGTCTCAGGGTTCCATAGATACACAGCAGTGCAAGTAAGGAGGAGAGGAAAGGAGAGGAGAAGAGGAGGGAGGGAGGAGAGGAGAGGAGAGGAGAGGAGAGGAGAGGAGAGGAGAGGAGAGGAGAGAGAGAGGAAGAGAGGAGGAGGAGAGGAGGGAGAGGAGAGGAGAGGAGAGGAGAGGAGAGAGAAGAGGAGAGGAGAGAGAGGAGAGGAGAGGAGAGGAGAGGAGATGGTAGATAGAGAAGGGAAGGGGAGAAGATGGACCACAGAAAAGTAAGGAGGAGAGGGGAGGGGAGAAGAGGGGAGAAGAAGAAGAGAGAATAGGAAACACAGAAGAAAGGAGAGGAAAGCAGAGGAGAAAGGGGAGGGCAGAAGGGAGCAGAGGAGAATGGAGAGGATAGAAGAGGAGAGAGGGGAGGGAAGGGGAGGAGAGGACAGGAGGAAGAGGGGAGGGATAAGGAATGAGAAGGAGAAAAAAGGAGATACAGAGAAAAAGGAGAAAAGAGAGAAGGGAGAGGAAGGGAAGGGGAGGGCGGAGAGGAGACACAGGAGAGACAGGAGGGATGAGAGAAGAGACACAGAAGAGTGTAAAGGAAAGAGGGAGAGGAGAGATTTTTCTTTACAGCAGCCATCTCAGAGGCTTTGAAAGTGAATGTCTCCTGAACTCTGTCCTCACATGTGGCTGTCTCCTTTATGGCTGGGAAGGGCTTCCTGGCACCAGCTAAACTCCTAGATCCACACTCTGCATCCATGAGACTGACTAAATCTGCACAGAAACTCTGATCTGCAACTGAAGATGGCCGAAAACTCCATAGGTTTGTTTATAAGGTTGCTGAGAAGTAAATGAACTTGTAGATGACTGTCACATAGTAAGGACCAACATGGGCAGTAAGGGAGACCTTCCTTATCCTTACTGCCAAGATAAATTCACTCAACAAGTTTTCCAAAATGCAACCAATTCATTTCCTTGGTAATTTGAACACCCAAGGCTGGTAGACACTGGTTTTTGAAAACTGTATCTGTCTGTATTAGTTTAGCTTCTAAGACTGTGCTACGGACCTCGGGTTAAAGAAACCCTAGATTGGAGGAGACTAGTTAGAGCATCAAAGCAGACCACACAAGAAACAATGACTTGAGGAATCCCAATGGGACGTGAGAGGATGTACTGATGGACTGCTGGGGTCCACGGGCTAACAGGATGATAGGCATGCCTGCAAGTTCCTGGGGACCTTTGCTTAATCTCTTCAACCTTCCACTGAAGTCACAGTGAGATCATCGAATGTCTTAGAAGAATGGATATGTAGATGGATGGGTAGATGGATGGATGGGTAGATGAGTGGGTAGATGGATGGATGGATAGGTGGATGGATAGGTGGGTGAGTGGGTGGATGGGTGGATGATGGATGGGTAGATGGATGGGTGGGTGAGTAGGTAGATGGATGGATGGATGAATGGATGGATGGATGGTTGAATGGGTGGGTAAGTGGGTGGATGGATGGATAGATGAATGGATGGATGGGTGGATGGATGGATGGATGGATGGATGGATGGATAGATGGATGGATGGATGGATCGATAGATGGCTAGATGGATGGATGGGTGGGTGGGTGGATGGGTGGGTAGATGGATGGTTGGACTGATGGGTGGATAGATGAATGACTCAGTGGACTGTTTCTGCCCCTTCTTCTCCTCTCCCCCCTCCTCTTCTTCCAATACTACCAAATTGCAGTTACAGATATCAGGCTCAGCAAACAAGCCAAAGCTAGGGCATTTGTCTCTGCTCCAGGATATGGGAAGCCCCAAATGGGATGCTAGAAGAGAGGTGTTCCTCTGCTGGACCAACTGAGAGCCACTCCCTAAGACAGCTGGTATAGGGATTGCCTGTAGCTAGGCCACAATAATGACTTCTGCCAGTGACTTCTCCATGAGGTCTGGGCCTTTGCATGTATGGAGACCTAAAAGGAGTCAGGTAAAGACTTACATCTCTATCATTCTCTGAACATCGGAGTGGGGCTATGCCGTGTCCCCATTCTTGCTGGCCAA
Source organism: Mastomys natalensis (assembly GCA_021653895.1). Taxonomy (NCBI): domain Eukaryota; kingdom Metazoa; phylum Chordata; class Mammalia; order Rodentia; family Muridae; genus Mastomys; species Mastomys natalensis. Next base: position 212,840 of record JAJTUV010000372.1, read on the forward strand.
GTCAGCAGTCACCATGTATCCTGGGATCCGAGGAGATGAGTGAAGATTCTATCCAGGTAAGGAATGATGCTATGCAGGAAAACACAGGACACTAATGATACAATGGGCTTTTTCAGAAACTTCACTAATGTTACAAAGGAATGAAGCAAGAGTTACAAGGTTGGACTCTTCAATTTTGACCAGCAGTGGGGGGCTAAGAATGTTTTTGTTTCTTTTAGGAAACATGAAGCAGGGAAGCATAAAAAATAAAGATGTTGAAAGGGTGGACCAGAGAATGTGCATCTTCTCAGCTTGGGGCCCTGGTACCTGGGCAGAGATAAACACTCAAGGATTTTCATGTTAAAAATCATCAAGACTTTGCTTTTAGGACCAAGCAGGTGAAGAATGAAATCATTTGTTTCCTTTGATGCTGGAGGCCAAGATTGACATGGAAAGTGTCCTCCCTGGGAACAGCTGAAGGTAAGGTCACTGCCACTCCCTTAGTCTGTGAGCTGAGAAGCAGGCTAGTGGGGGGGGGCGTGGACTTTCATTTTTCCCTCTGACCAACTCAATGTGCAGCAGAGGCATCGGGGTTACTCTGCTGGCATTAGCTTGCCAACATGTCCACTCTTGTCCATTGCCTTCCATCCTGTGAGATGCTTCTTTTTCCTGGCCAACTGAGATAATCTTCAGCTACTTCCCTGGTCTTTTTTTCCCCAACTCTTCCAATGGAAAACTGGAAACATCCCAGGAAAGGATGCTAGCTGGAAAACCAGCCATCTGATCTCTAATATTCTCTCCCCTCCCCCCTTCTGCCTCTCCATCAGATGAGAGAGAAAATACAACATTGAATCCCTTTCAAACTCTTCGCTCTGCGCAGCCTGGCTAACACATGGAAGGGGCTGAGATTAAACCTTAATTTAACTCTGTCTCTCACTCAGACATCTCCAGACTCCTGGCCCAGTTTAACTTTCAATCATTTCCAAAAATCTGGGAAGAAGTGTGTCCTCCCTCACTGCCCCACTCTCCTCCTCGACCTCCCTCGCCTGGTCAGATGCCTGTGGTGAAATCCAAGATGGCAGTGGGGAGAAGAGGGAGGGTGAGAGGCATGAATATTTATTTAGCTCCTGGCATATGCCAGGCATTTGAAATGTATTATCTCTTCTGAAGGAATAGCCCCAAGGAATACATATGTGTTTCTATTTCTTCAAAAAGAGAAACTGAGGCTACAAAGACAGGAACTTTGTTGGTGATCACAGCAATTGTATGACAGAGGCCACGGTTTCCTAGATCTGCCTGCCAATATCGCCTACTGTTTCTGAGGCTAGACCAATCTTAAGCATGCTCAGGGATCAATATAATCCCAATAGTCATAACATCCTAGCCCCTCTCTCTAAATGATGGCAATGCTGTTCAAAGAGGTGCCGAACCCCTTACACTGAGGTCCACCACACTCCCTTTATAGCTTTGGGAAATGGAAGAACTGAGACAATGTTAGCCCCGTCATGGCTTGAGGTTACTGCTCATGTACATCCCACTCGCAAATGTCTGCACATAGTCATCCCATCTTGCACCGAATTCCAATATTTTGACATTCAAAACCAACCAAAGGGACAGAGTCCAAAAAGGACTTCAAGAAAGTAAGTTTGTAGAGAGTCCATTGTGGTTTTTCATCTTCTGTGTTTTGTTTCCACTAATCAAAAAAATATAGCAATACAACCTTCCAACAGGATCAGGCAGATGGGGCCAAACCCCAGGCTGGATCTGGCTCTGGGTAAGAGTAGCCCTTAGAAGGAAGAGACTGGTAGCCAATGGGGCAAGGAGGCCAGAAGTAAGCCCAGCTATAGCCTGCTACCCAACACCTAGAAGCTTCAGAAAATCAGAGGCTAAAACTCACAGCTGGGACTCACCACAGTAGAAATCCCGGGAAAGGAATAAATCTGGCATTTGGTTAAGTTTGAGAATGCCCAGAGATGCTAGCCAAGTCCTCTGAATGGACACAGTATTCTCAGAGCTTCTTTTCAGATGAGCTAAATAGATACACGGTGTGTTGAGGACAATATGAAGTCCGAGTTTTCCTTACATTGTCAAAGTTGTTGCCCCCACCTGCTTCTCTCTCTCTCTCTCCCTCTCTCTCTCTCTCTCTCTCTCTCTCTCTCTCTCTCTCTCTCTGCCTATTTCTCTCTCTGTGTGTAAGTGAATGTATATGAGTGTGTATGTGTGTGTGTGTGTATGGAGAGAATTTATATGTGTATGTGTGTGCAAGTGTGTATGAGAGTGTATGTGTGTTTATGAGTGTGTGTATGCGTGATAAAGCTAGTGTGGTTGTGAGTTCTCTTGAATAACTTGAGGCAGTGAGTTCTCTCCTTCCATCACACAGGTCTGGCATCAAGCTCATCACCTGCTGAGCTATATCAATGGCTCCTTCCATACATTTGCATGTGTATTTAGACACACCTGCAAAGAGCAAGTATGTAAGCATACAATATCACAGAGATAGAATAATAAAGGGGAATCATTTTAGCTCTACTTTCTGCATCCCAATAAACAAGACAAGACAATGCTGGTCTCTCTCTGAATAAATTCACCTGTGCAAAATATGTAGCAAGAACTAGGAGCCCAACTGTGCCAAAATATTCATAGCACTCAGCAGCTCTGGGCATGGATTGGAAGTGGGTTTTATTTCCCTTCCCCTTCATACTTTTGTCTTTATTTTTAATCTATAATAATTATCTATTCTGAAGAATCAGAATTTGGGTTGACAAGATGACTCAACAAATAAAGATGCCCTCCACCTAGCCTGACAACCTGAGCTCCATCCCTGGTACTTAAGTGGTGGAAATAGAGAGTTAACTCCTCTGAGTTGTCCTTGGACCTTTACAAGTGCACACATCTGAACATATGTACACCTACAAGTAGTCTTAAAACCACAGTCAAGAGAGACAAGGGGGAACTCATGGAATGGGGTAGGCTAAGAAAAGAAAGAATAGCAAGGGATTAGGGAGTATGCGCAACAAACAGCATAGACTTGTAAGAAAACTTTTAAAAATGAAGTGGGAAAATGCAGAAAAAAAAATCAACCCATGAACCCTTTCTTTCCCCAGGGAGTACCAAGTATGAAACATTGCTGCTGCTATCTAAACACTATTTTCACTCTATTAACTGTGCCCCACACCTGCAGGCTCACCTCTAGAGCTTCCCTGGAATCTCTGCAGGGCCTCTGGTAGTGGAGTTTCCACTGATCTGGAGCCTTCTGCTCTCACTTGCCCTCCTTCATGCAGGCAGCCTTGCTGGACTTAAAGGTCCCGACATGTCAGACTTGGTACTTGTGCTGCCCCCTTAGCTACACACACCCTCTTTCGGCATTGATACCCCTCCTGTCTAGGGTCAAAAGCTGCCACGCTGGGGCTGTTCTTTTCTGCCTCGCTCCTTCCTGTTTCTGTGGCCATGTGTATGTTAGTTCACTTCTGACAGCTGTGCAAACACCAGAACTGGCTACTTTATAGAGAAAGAGATGGAACTACATAGTCACATCAGTGGTTTGCAGCATGGCACTGGTACAAGCTTGATTCTGGTCAAAGGTTCTCGCTGTCAGTCTAGAGGTAGTGCCTAGAGTCTCCTGGCAAAGACTATCTGAGTATGTGTGTATGTGTGTTGTGTGTATGTATGTGTATATGTGTGTGTCTTGCCCAGGTGTCTGGTCTCTTTCTCTGTTCTGATAAAGTCATCAGTTTTCAGTGATGGAAACATCTCTCTGATTGCCTTAACTAAATTCATCATTTGCCAAAGGTTCCTCCTTTACAAACTGTCATGAGATTCAGTGACTGTCTTTATTTTCTATCTATCTATCTATCTATCTATCTATCTATCTATCTATCTATCTATCTATCATCTATCTACCCATCCATCTACCTACCTACCTATCCAACTATCATCTATCTTTCTATACATCTATACATCCACCCACCTATCTATCTATCCATCTGTCTATCTATCTATCTCTATCTATCTATCTATCTATCTATCTATCTATCCATCTGTCCATCGATCCATCCATCTACCTATACCTATTTGTGTGTGTGGTACATCTGTGTATGCAAGTGTATATATGAATGTGTAAGCCTCTGAGCAGGTGTGTGGAAGGCACAGGAAGCTGTCAGTTTTCTCTTCTATTTCCCTTCACTTTATGCCCTTCAGACAAGGTCTCTCACTAAACCTGGAGCTTGCTGCTTTTTTGGCCAGTCTGGTAAAGAAGCCTGGGGAATCCCACTGTCTGTGCCCTCCACCCAGTGCTGGAATTACAGGTATGCAAGACCTTGTCAGGTATTTACATGGGTAATTCAAGTCCTTCTGCTTGCACAGTTAGGTCCTTTACCCCCTGAGCCCTCTCCTAGCCACCGGGAGTCCATCTGTTTGGCCCCCATTAAGAAAAGAAACATGACTTAATGACATGACTTTGAGAATCGGCTCTGTGAGACAAGCCTTATGTGACCACTTGCCCAGAGAGGAGCTCCTTTGGTGATCCCATGCACCTTGGCTATGTGTGATGTGTCTGTGCTTCCTGGTAAGCTTCCTGGTAATTTTCATGGCTAACACAAGCCTGTGTGTGGAAGAAGGAAAAAGAATCTAGGCTGATATCTTAAGAGCTGTTCCCTCCCTATCTTGAAGTGTCTCTTCAAAGTGAACCTCCTTCACCTCAGCAAAGCTTTCCACTGAAAGATAATTAATTTAGAAGGGAAAAAAAAAAACATGTGTAGGATCCAGAACAAAAGGAAAGAAGTTGTATCCACATGAGCCCCTGCCACACTTGGCTCCAGAGGAGTAAGAGACACGCAGCCACGGTGCATATAATTGCATTTACGTGGCAAAAAATAATCTTCATTCTCTTTACGCTTTAGAGGTACTGCTTTAAAACTATTTCTAACATAAACCCGTTTTCCCCAGCCCTCATCTTCTGCTCTCTTTTGCTCCCATTCTCAGGCACAAATTACTCTGAAGTAGGTCCGAATAATGAATGAAACAGAGTCTGTGTCCTTAAAGACAAAGTGGGATGCTGAGTTGATGAGCTTTTGTGGTTACAAAGCATTTTCTCCCTTCCCCAAAATTCCTCAGTAAAGATCACCCAGAAATGATTTCTGCTCCTCCAAGTATCTCATTGAGAGATTATGGACCCATGGAAATACAGATGAGTGGGTCTGATACCCTAAGGAAAAATAAAAAAAGTAAGCTAAGTAGCTTTCTCCCTAATCACACTTACGGGGGTGTGGTGGTCTCGTCTTTGGAAAGGGAGCTTCAGCTCAGAATATATGGGAGTCTCACAAAGATAAGACCTCAGCTTATTAGTATCCACCACTGCGTTTAGGAAAGACTTTTCTCAAAAAGGGTTCATTTCATCCCGCTTCGCTCACTGGGGTGCACCATGCCTTGACATCAATTTCCTGCCTGACACATGTTGTCGAGATGTGAGACTCATATATATGAGCATTGTTGGAGATGTACCACTGTCCTCCAAGCATCCAGAGGGTGGGCAGGTTCAGAGTTGGAAGAAGAAAGTTTTAATGGAGAGACAGGATACCAGGGAACCCTGAATGGGCTTCGTCTCACTACCTGGACAGGTAGATAGCAGGATTGCCCCCAGCCCTGGATATGTGTAAATAACATGAGGATTTGCTGATTAGAATGGGAATAAGGGTCAATTAACAAAAGTCACACCAGAATGCAGTGGACTCCAAGAAAATGGTGATGATGCCATTTTGCTCGGGTATCAGTCACGCTTCTCATTGCTGGCACCAAATCCCCAATGACAAGAAGCAACTGAAGGGAAGAAGGATTTGCTTTGGCTCACGCTTCCAGGAGACACAGTTCATCATGACAGGGAAGGAGCCAGACATGGTTGGTCACATCAGGGAAGGAGCCAGATACAGTTGGTCACATTGCCTCAGGAGTCGGGAAGCAAGGGGTGATGGATGCTGGTACCCAGCTCACTTTCTCCTGGGTAGTCCTACTGACTCCCCACCCTACTGACGGCCCAGCCCACATTGAAGATGAATCTCCCCTCTTTAGCTAAGCCTTTCAGGAAATACTTCCAGAAACACCCAGAGTGGGGTTTCCATGGTTATTAGGCATTGAATCAAGGTGAAAATACTCTCAGAGCTACTGCTGTTACTGCTCCTGGCCCCTCCATCCTCCTGCCTCTTCTCCATCTGCAGATATGTACTCAGTCAACACACCCTTAACTAAATGCCAGAGGATGACACACAATTAACACGAAGCAGAGTAGGATTAACATTGGGGATGCAGCAATCAGTTCTTGGGTCGAGAGACAGCCATGATACAATCATGAAGCTGTACTTCTCTCAGGACTAAGCTATTGGCTGGTGAATGTCTAAGCTTAGAGCTGTCAGAGAAGGCTTCCTGTAGGTGCTACCGACATTGATGCCACCTTTTGAGAAACAAGTATAGATCTGATTCATTCATTTAACCAACCTGTCTTTGCTGGGTCTCCAGCACGTGTGTAGAAGCAAATATTACAGAGAGATGAAATCACAGACGAGTGCAAAGATCGTGGGCATGATGACAAGAGTCATATGAACTGTCACCAACACAGTGTCACCTGTAATGAAGTCCCTGGTTGCCCTGGTTAAATCTCTATTGCTGTGATAAACACCATGACCTAAAGAGACGAAAAGAAAAATGGTTTTATTTTGTTGAGGTTAGTCAATGCAGGAACCTGGACTCAGAAACTGAAGCAGAGACCATAAAGTAGATCTGTTTACTGGCTTATACCTGGCTAGTATAAGTTTGCTTTATTAAACCACTCAAGACCACCTGATCAGGGGTATCTCCTCCATTCACAGTGGGCTGGTATGATTTTATACCAATCCTAAACTAAGAAGATGACCCAGAGGCTTACCTACAGCCAAGCTTAAGTAGGCATTTTCTCAATTAAGATTCCATCTTCTCTGACACCTTAACTGGTGTCAAGTTGAAAGTACATAACTAGCACACCATTACTCATGGAACGTTGATGTTTTCCAGGCAAGGAGTATGCAGGGACAGTTAGTGAATATTCGTTCTGATTGGAGCCTTGCACATCAATGGAGAAAGAGTAGGTGAACGGTTTGGTGGTTATAACTTGAGCACATGTTTGGCTCCAGACCCTTCTGTGCAGGATCTTAGCAACTATGCAAAGACACCTAATTTGTACCAGGTGGATGCTTTGCGGACTACATCCATTCCTGAGACATAGTGTGCACCAAATGTTGAATCTAGAGAACACATTCTCTCTCGAGAACTGCAGAAAGGAAGCCAAAACCCCATGCAAAACTTCGCAGGTTGGGGAGACAGCTTTGATGGTTAACTGCTTAATTAACCAGGACAGAGCCGGGCGGTGATGGCACACGCCTTTAATCCCAGCACTTGGGAGGCAGAGGCAGGCGGATTTCTGAGTTCGAGGCCAGCCTGGTCTACAGAGTGAGTTCCAGGACAGTCAGGGCTACACAGAGAAACCCTGTCTTGAAAATTCAAAAAAAAAAAAAAAAAAAAAAACCAGTACAGACAGAGGTTCAGTCTCCAAAACCCCCATAGAAACCCAGGTCGAGTGGTGCATGCTTGCGACCCCAGAGCTGGGGAGGCAGAGGCAGGAAGATCCCTGGAATTGACTTACAGCCAGCATTGTGAAACTAGAAAGCTATGGACAAGGGAGAGATTCTGTCTCCAGGGGTAGGGAGTAGAGGGAGGAAGGAACAGAGAGAGAGAGAGGATATGAGAGAGAGAGAGACAGAGAGAGAGAGACAGAGAGAGAGAGAGAGAGAGAGAGAGAGAGAGAGAGAGAGAGAGAGAGGAGGTAAGAGTTGGGTAGGAGGTCAGAGACAAGGCTTAGCCTCAGGGACATGGCCCCGAAGTTCCTACCACATCACAATCCATTCAGTTATGAACCAATCAATAGCTCAATCCATTGATGAGGTCAGAGCTCACGTCTCAATATCACTGCACCAGGGGGAAGGATTTCAATGAATGCTTTTGGAGTTGGGAATTTAAGATTGTTTTCTCATGGTAGAGTATCCATTCTTCCATGGATCCCTAAGTCTTTTCCTTTCTAGCTTGGTTCTGTTCCGAGAGTGCCTGGCCATGTCTGAACAGACCACCAGACTGAAACCAAGTCCACCTGTTCCTATCCTTTTCCTAGATAGCGGTCCTTGTGTAGGAATGCTTGTATTCATGAGATGAAGTGCTCTGGCACGTGCTTCTCATGTCTTAGCCCACTGAGGAGTGTGAGAATCAAGAGTGGGTCTTCCCATTTATATGCAGTCCCTCCCTCGGACCACCACACACATACTGCTTAACGGCCATGCATTCCTGGCGAATGGCAAGCAGTTTGAGTGCTTGGCTAGAAAGACTTGGTGCGGCAACAGCATCCCCGAGCCTGTAGAAATGTACTTCTGGCTAAAAACAGCACTTGACACTTTGCGTAATGAAGCAGAATGCTTAACTTCTGGGGCTAACACACCTGCACCCTCAGATTGGCCTGGAGCACAGGGGAGAAGATGATATGCCTCTCCAGGTATAGGATGGCTTCCAAACAATTCAAAGGCCCAAGCCAGCCTCCTGTGCTGGGGGAAGCTACCTGCAGCTGAAAGTGGAGAACTTTTTGCTTGGCTTCTGTTATTGCCCTTGTTCAGAATTTTCTTTTACCTGCCGCTACCTGCCGCTTAACTCATCAAGATCAACAAACAAGCAGGTAACCAAGTCTTGCATCCCATTCAGTGGCATGGTACCCCAGGCCTACGTTTTATGTATCTAGGTTATTTCCTTAGGAAACCTTCCAGATGCAGGTCTATGGGGGTCAAGGGGATGCATGGTTTTTAAGGTTTTGGAGATAGGATGCCAAATTGCCCTCCAGGAAAGCAGAATCGTTTCGACCTTTCCGACGCCTGGTGTGCCGGGCTGAGCACCCTACGGCCTTTGCTGCTCTGGGCCCCATTCATTCTTTGCTTATGTTGCCATTTGAGCACCAAAGCAGCCTTCCTCTCCTCTGCAGGGGTGGACAGAGATGGCGGTTGCTGGCAGTCTCCTTTCCACAGGTGTTAACACTTCCATTGTGCTACCCAGCTGTTTGGGAGGTCTAAGGCAACTCCAGTCACACCCTACCCTGCCTGCCCATGGCTCTGAGAACTCATAAACCCAACTTCAGACTCTCCCTCTCTCTAAGAGGAGGGACGCTAGGCACCCCAAGTTCCCTGCTCCACTAGCCTTTCCATCCCTAATACTACAGTCTCCTGGCAGCTGCCACAGTAATGGATGCTTTCCCGGGTGGGACAGCTTTTCAGAGAGAGCTCAGAGGCCTCATGCAGGGCATCCTGAGTTTTCGCAGCTCACTGTAGAAGTGGTTCCTTCAGAGGCAGGCACTCCATTTCCATGGATTAGGGCTCTGGGGGTCTTTGGAAATGAAGTTTCCATTCAGTACACTCAGGATGCTGCAGAGCTGCAGCAACTTTCTCAAGCAAACAGCTTTTCTTCTTTTATCACCCTCCGAATTTTGTTACTGTTTAGGGGGAGACAGCGTTGGAATCTACAAGTCGGTAGCAGGGGAATAGAGAGGACTAAGGCAGTCTGAAAGGTTGTCATTTTCCGGGAGACAGAAAGGAGATGGAACTGCACGCGTCCGGTTTATGCTACCTACTCCCACCAGGTGGCTAATCTCCACACTGTTCCTGCGAGCACGTTATTAATAATAATAGCCGCTGTGTTCCAGAGAAGCACAGTGTGCACCAGACCCTCGGCTGGGAGTTGGTGGATTGCTTTTGGAATAATCCTCCTGGCATGATGAGACACGAGCCGCCCACACGGTGCAGATAAAGAAACTGAGGCTTGGGACAGGGCCTTGTTGCCCATACCGGGAGGTCTGATTGAGCACAGTGGATTGGTGAAGGGGGCAGAGGCTCAAGTTCAGATCAACATTTGAGGATAAGAAGTTGTATTTTATGAAGGTTCTGTATGTTGGGGGAAGGAGAGTTAGGGAAGGGGAGAGATGTGAGGGGGAGGAGAGAGGTAGGTGTGTGTGTGTGTGTGTGTGTGTGTGTGTGTAGAGAGAGAGAGAGAGAGAGAAGAGGTATGTGGGGGAAATGGGCGGCAGTGTGTTAGCTCTGCAGGAATATCTGGAGGCCAGAGGTTGACATCCCATGTTCTTCTTTTGTTCTTTTGATTCTTAAATTTACATAAATATTCATTTACATATTTAATGTGTATGATTTTTTTTTTTCCTGTATATTTGATGTGTACCATTTACATGCAGTATCTGTAGAGGTCAGAAGAAGACATCAGATCCCCTGGAACCGGAGTTAGAGGTAGCTGTGAGCCATTAGGTGGGTGCTGGGAACCCAACCCTGGTTCTCTGAAAGAGCAAGTGTTGTTCACAGCTGAGCTGTCTCTCCATCTCCCACCTTATTTCCTGAGGCAGTTCTTTCGCTGTGCCTGGAGCTCACAGATTCAGAGGGACAAGATGACCTGCAAGCCCAGGGATGACCCTGCTTCCATAGGCCAGCATCTGGGATTACCTGTGCACCACCGCTATGTCCAGCTTTTGCCTGCCAGTATGATCTCAAGTCCTCACGCAGGACTGGCAAGCTCCTTCAACATAAGCCACCTTCTAGTCCCTTAAGATTCACATGCCCTGTGCTGTTCCTCAGGTGCGTTATCTGTCATTGCAAAGCTAGTGAGGAAATCACCTGTGGTTTGAACCCCTGCTTCAAGGATGTTCCAAATCCTCTCTCTTCCTTTCAGCAACACAGCCCAGTTCTCCTAAGGAGAAATTCAACAGCATCTGAAAAGGGTTATTTCAGTGTGGCTATACCACCATTATCTTGCTGGCCTGTGTAAGCATGAGAATTGTTCATTCTGTCTGTCGGCCTGGGGATCCCGCTGCCACCAAGGTGGTAACGTCCCTGCTATAATGGTCTAGGAAATGAAGGTGTTTTTATAAATAGGAAATTCCCGCTGGTTGCATGTTTGTCTGGGACATGGAGGGATTATTTACCTACCATTAGGATGTGAATGCTTTATCTGGCAATTTTTTTTTTTTTTGCTGCTATTTTGCCTGTAGCACAAATCATATTAAATGTGTGGACCATTATGCCATGCATCCATTGCATTGTATATCAAACCTACATAATATAATACAAACAGGGAAACATCAGTCTGAAGCAATTTGACAAGTGACCTCTCTGTTCTCATCCTCTTGCCCTTGCGTGGTTCTGAGGGCAGGAAATAACTTCAGAGAACCAGGGACCGCTTGGCTCTCCTTCGTCCGTGCCTGGATGGCTGTGGTATTTACAGCACAAACTTGGAGAAGTATTTCAAAGCCACTGTGATTTCTTTGTAAAGCGCGTCCTCCATGGTGGAACCCACAGACACTGCAAGCACCCTCTCTCCCTCCTGCATCTTCCCACCCGCCTCCTGGCCAAACCTTCCCTCCCTCCTTCTGAATGGTCGCCCTCCACTGTTGCACTCCTGGAGCGGCCTTTCCTTTGTCTGCCTGTTCTGTTTATTTTCAGCATTTAATGCATTAACATTCCCTTGCAGAGACACCAGAAAGCAATCTCCCTTCTTTAATAATGAATATGTTTAGCAAGGAAATGTTGGCAGTCCTGTGTCCATAGCCTCTAATATGTGGGAAAGAAGAGAAGAACGAGATACCCTCGAATTGAACACTTGCTCGGGGCCCTAGTTCATGCCCACACACACATACATGTGATTATATATACACATGCACATGTATATCATATGTATAAACACACACATACACCCCAAATTTACATATGTAAATGCATATGTATATTATATACTTTATACTGTACATGCTTTTATCACACATGCAAAACACATGCGGTACAAACGCACACAAAACACACCTTGTGGGGCCCCAGATACTGATGTAAAACTGTCATTATAAAACCAATCTTGCAGTTTAAAAAGCAGATGTGTCCATTCTGGTAACGAAGCACAAGTCTTCTAATGTGGTTTTTGTTTTGTTTAGGGACAGAGTCTCATGAAGCCTTGGCTGGCTTTGCTCAAGTACTGTGTAGCCTAGGATAACCTTCAACTTCTGACACTCTTGTTTCTGCCTTCCAGGTATAGGCTTGGGACCATAGGCTGTACCACTATGCCTGGTTTACATGATGGTAGGTGTAGAACCTAAGCTTTGTGCATCGTATGTAAGCAAGCATTCTCCATCTGAGATACATGCCCTGTCAGACATCCTTGATGTGATTTATATAATATGCTTCCTCGTGGCCCTAAGGAAATATGTGCCCTTCTCATGGAAAACAAGCTGCATTCCTCATTTGTTGCCTGAGTATTTGGTTGTGTGAGTATTTTTGGCTATGTGTTTTCTCTCGCTGTTGACCATTTCAAACTTCGCCATGAAGTGACTAAATCATTTCAGAGAAATTTATTCATTATGAAACAAAGGTTTCCTGAATCTTGGAGAGAGAGGGAGAAGAGAGAGAGAGAGAGCAGAGAGAGACAGAGATGAATTATCAATTCAGGGTCATCACTCTGAATTTGAGTTACCTAATTGGTCTCTTACAAAGTTTTCATTATAATAAAATTATAGAGTGCTGGGTGACAGAGAGTTTTTCAGAGTGCAAAGGGAAGACAACACAGAACCCTGCAGTACCGAGGGGCCAGAGTTATGTAGGTTGTCATCCTGGGATGTAGAAGCAATAGAGGTCCCACCCAGCACCACAGAGAGGTCTGTGGTAGATGGGACAGCAGGCATGGCTGTCACTCTTGCATGGCCAATGTTTGATGGCAAGAAGAGTGTTTGTGGACCAGAATTCCTAACAACAGCTGCTGTCAGAGTCGGAAAATAGTTTCCAGTTTTGTTTTGTTTAGTTTTCTGATCTCTTATGATAAATACTTTATACTATACAAATAAAATTTCACTCGTGGATGGTATGCCTTGGAACACGATTGGTCGAAACAGTACACATGGCTCCATGAGCCAGTCTGGCCTGTGAGCAGCCTTCAGCACACTGGTGGCTTGGGATCTGTCCTTCCCCCTCCCCTCCCCCTCCCCCTCCCCCTCCCCCTCCCCCTCCCCCTCCCCCTCCCCCCCCCCCCTCCCCCTCCCCCTCCCCCTCCCCCTCCCCCTGCCCCCCTCCCCTCCTCCTCCTCTTCCCCCTCCTCCTCCCCTCTCCCCTTCCCCCTCCCCCTTTCCTTCTCCCTTGTGTGTGTGTGTGTGTGTGTGTGTGTGTGTGTGTGTGTGTACGCGCGCGCGCGTGCGCACGTGTGTGAGTTTTATGAATGTTTGCAGTACATGTAGAAATCAGGGTAACTCAGGCTGTCATTCCTCTGGTGTCCTTCACTGTTTGCTTGAGTCAGGGTCATTGACTGACCTGGAATTTCACCAAAAAGGTCAGGTTAGCTGTCCACTGAGCCTCCAGAGACCTACGTGCCCCATGCCTCGCTTTATGTGGGTTCTGGGAATTGAACTCAGTTTCTCAAGCTTCCCCAGCTGAGCAGTCTCGCCAGTCCCCGTTTGAGAATCTTTTCTGTCCATTTTACTTTGCAGCCTTAAGGAAGCAAACTTCCAAACGGAACCAGAAATCAGAAGTAGGAGGGGAAGAGGAGGCATGAGGACAAATGCTCCTCCCACCCTGGATGCTCCGCCCACCGTGGGTGGCCGCCTCCGTCCTCACTGTCTCCAGCCTCCTTTAGAGTTTGGCACGTTAGGTTGTACTTAAGAAGCTCTGTGTAGAGTCAATGAAGAAATGAAGGTTTCCTCGGCACGTGGGTGGTATTTAAACTGCCCAATCCATGATTTTATGGAGAGATAACAAACACTACAGCCTTTTTCCAGGGCTGTGTGTTCCTAGCTGCGGGATCATGGTACAATGAGGGTACTTATTCATTCCGTAGGGCTGAGCATGACTTTTTTAATGTGTCTATAAAGAACAGTTTTCCAGTTTAATCACAGCGGAATCCCCTTCGAACTTGCCCTTATCTTTGACCGCGCTTTCTTCCCGGTGGCTCTGCCTGGGTTTTATGACCCTTCCACACATAATAAAGCATCTAAACAACTTCTCCATGTCAACTCCAATGAATTCTAAGAATGCAACAGTTGGCACCCTCCTCGCAGTGCTGTTTACAGCTCAGGGCTTGCTTTCTACAGGGCTGAAACAGATCAGGTGGTAACCTGTTTCTTCCTAAGACCTGTCCATTCTGCATAGCTTAAAAATCAAGAGAAAGGACCATCCAGGATATTCTGAGGACCGTTCACCTCATATTTTCCACTGTCAAGATAACCTACAATTACTGCCTCCTCACACCTCCCAAAATTAAGCTGCCAAGAAGAAACAGGCTCTGTTTGGTGTAGAACAGTAGAATATAGCCATAAACCACATTATCAATTTTAATTTAAGTACTAATTTAAAAGGAAGACTGGCGAGTTAAAGCAGGTTTGACTAAGTGGCAAAAGGAAGAGGACCCTAAATAATGCAGAGGTCTATTCATTCCCTAGAGCCCTGAGTGTCAATTAAAATACACAAGCATCAGCTCATCTCAGTACATGCCCAGCTTCAACTGCCTCAACCCCTTATAGAAGGTTCTCCCTGTGTGTGTCAAATCATTCTCTGAAGCGCCATGTCTGTCCTGTGGTGGTCCACTCCCACCATCTATTCAGCCAAAGCTTACTGCATCCAGCCCACATGGGGACTATAATAAACATTAGAACCGTGACCCTTCCTACACTCCAGATGTAAAGACTCAGCGATGGGTCCTATGCTTAGATAATCTTCCCATCAAGGGCAGTGCTTCCTGAGGCCAAAGGGCTCACCTATATAGCTAGTGTTCTTTCTCCTCCTTCTAAATCATAATATCCTCATTTGGAGTGCCACACAGCACATTCCTTGCCTAAATCCATAATCCATGTCTTCCTAGAAACCGCCACCTCCTCTTGTCTATCTCCTGAGATGAAGGTACCACCAGTGAGTGCAGAGGTTTCTAGGGACTTTGTAGCTTAGAGCCTTGGAGTTTCTCTCTGTTACTTTCCTCATTGTTATGACAACAGTAGTTGAAGGAAGGAAAGAATTTTGACTCACAGATGATACAGTCCACCATGGAGAGGAAGGCATGATGGAATGTGTGCAACACGACCTCAGACGGTCATGTTGGATGTCCAGTCAGGAACACAACCAATGGATGCTGGCATTCTGCTCACTGATTCTTTCCTGCTTAGTTATGTGATGGCGCTGCCCACATTCATGGTGGGTCTTCCCTCCTCTGTTAAACCTCTCGGGAAACCCTCCTAAAGACACATCCATTATCCATTCGGATGTTGGTTTCCTAAATGGTTGTAAATCCCATCAAGTTGACAATGAAGATTAATCCCCATGAGGTCCTGAATCAGGATTGATTCAACATATAGGGTTGCTGGAGAGGAGACCATTGAGTCCCCTTGTCCCTTTATCACAAATAGCAGGCTGTCGTGGGTGTGAAGGAAGTTAATGTTGAGGTGGGAGAGGGAATAGCATGCAAACAGTAAAGTGGTAAAAGTGCTGGCTGCAGAGAGGTGCAGACGGCTTGAATTGATGAACAAGGCAGCTGTCAGCATGGTGCTCATTCTGTATTTTTGTTGTTGTTGTTGTTTTTACCACTGGTGAAGTCTTTGAGGAAATCTAATCACACTTAAGAGGGTTGTCCTGGCTGTGTGGACATGTGGGTGGGTAATCCCAAGGACTGAAAGTAGACTTGAAATTTACACTCTGCAGTCCAGGGATGTCACGAGTTGGGAGATAATTTACACAGGGATGGCATCTTCAAGATGGCTCCCACATTCGTAAGGTTGATAGGAATCTCTGTTACTCCTGAGGCTCCTTCTTGTGGCTCCATCTTCTCTGCTCCAGGAATCTCCTCCTGAGAACTTTTCTTGCTCTTCCATCTTCTGCTGAGCATCCTCTTTGGATGTCTGTTCTTCATCTCTGCTGTAAATTGTTTCCCACCCTGGGAGCCAGCTCCTGATAGTCTATCTTCACGTCTTTTCCTGCAGCAAGAAGGAGAGGAGTAATTTCAGTCACAACTCACAAATGTCAAACCAGGAGGCCTTTCAATGCAAGAGATGCCATGTGGAGTGCTGGTGCAATGCTGGCATACAGATTATGATAAGAAACTGTTCAAGTGTGTGAACCTGGTGAAGATCACCCCTCAGGGCCCTCAGCTACCTGGTTCTGCCACTACACTGTACAGAGCTGGAAGTACTAACCTCCTATACTATTAATGTGCTCCATTAACCTTGCCAGCCCCACCCCCACTGCTCCCGCCACCACATTCATGCACAGATTACCTCCGTGAAAGAGAAGAGCACCTTTTTTCACGCCTCTAATACTTCAGAGGATGAAACTAAGTCCCTAAGTACTAGGTACAAAGATACATCCTGTTGTTCTGAATAGTCACCCACCTCGAATGGGGCTCAGAGGAGAAACGATAATTGAAGAAAATATTGATCGGTGTATATTTATATCTGACTTATATAGCATTTTAATAGATCAGAAATCAGCTGTCGCTTTTCCTAAAGCACTCAAATTAAGGACTTAGTTTGCATGTGCTGTGAGATTGAGAGGAAAGTAGGTTTTTACATTTCCCAATCCTTCTGGGGGTGGGCTTCCTGTGGGTGAAAAGGGGTCGCTCATCCAAGCTTCAGAATGAGAGCACAACAAGGCACTGAGAGGAAATGCTCATACAAGCAGACAAGGAGAAAACCTTATCCCCTCTTGGGAAGCTGTATCATTTTAGGAAAAATAAAACATCCCTGTTGTCCCAGTGTCCAATGTGACTTCAAAATTGAAAATATTTATCTACCACAGGGAGCTGGATCAGACCCTTGACCTTTAAAACTCTCTACTCAGACTCAACCGAGTTCCCCCAAGAGGAACACACATTCTTACTTTGGTTTGCCAGTGACAGAGGCCCATCAGTGAGGGCTAATGACTTGATGATTTGATGGATGATCACAGGGGCCTCCCAATGCTCCTTCAATCAGCTATGCTGCCATGACCTTGCTGTTATACCTTGGCTTTTAATGTCTCCCCCATAGCACTTTCCCTCATGTTGGATTCCTGGGCCAGTATCTTGGGATAGGCAGCATTGGTCAGAGGCTTGCCATGTAGACCTGCTTCAAAGGACACACATGGTATGTACTCACTGATAAGTGGATATTAGCCCAAAAGCTCGGAATACCCAAGATACAGTTCACAGACCACATGAAGTTCAAGAAGAAGGAAGACCAAAGTGTGGATGCTTTGGTCTTTCTTAGAAGAGGGAAGAAAATACTTAAGGGTGGAAATATGGAGACAAAATGTGAAGCAGAGACCAAAGGAAAGGCCATTCAGAGACTGCCCCACCTGGGGATCTATCCCATATACAGTCACCAAACCCAGAAACTATTGTGGATGCAAGAAGTACATGCTGACAGGAGCCTGATATAGCTTCTCCTGAGAGGCTCTGCCATAGCCAGACAAATACAGAGGCAGATGCTGGCAACCAACCATTGGATTGAGCAAGGATCCCCAATGGAGGAGTTAGCGAAAGGACTGAAGGAACTGAAGGGGTTTGCAACCCCATAGGAAGAACAACAATTCAACCAACAGACACCCCAGAACTCCCAGGGACTAAACTACCAACCAAAGAGTGGAGGACCCATGGCTCCAGCCATATATGTAGCAGAGGACGCCTTATCTGGCATCAATGGGAGGAGAGGCCCTTGGTCCTGTGAAGGCCTGATGCCATAGCGTAGGGGAATGCCAGGATGGGGAAGTGGGGGTGGGTGGGGGAACACCCTCATAGAAGCAGGGGAGAGGGGTGGGATAGGGGGATTCCAGGGGTAGGGAGTGAAACAAAGAAAAGGTATAACATTTGAAATGTAAATAAAGAAAATATCCAATTTAAAAAAAAAAAAAAAGGAAGAAGCAGATTCCAATCTGGCTTCCTTACCTCAAGACACTTCTTGGCCCTTTTGAAGTTTCCATCAGTTCAGTAAAGATAAACATGGCTTCTCCTTAACGACAGGAGGTGATGTTTGAAGAACCAGCATTGGAGGGTCCCTGTGAAGATGTAATGCAATGGCAGATGCGGAGATCCTGAGAGCTTTAGACACAGGTTGGTTCCCTAGCATATCAGAAGTAAAATGAGAGAAATTCTGTACTGGCCTCTTTTTGGTTTAAAGGTTGGTCCAAGAAACATATGTCCAATCTATGCATATAACAGAATATTATCAGAAATCATGACATTGTTAGGCCATGTTCGGTGGATATCTCTGGGAGGTCTGTACTTTTTAAAAAGGGAAACAGAGGAGTGTTTGATCCTGGGGAGACAGGTTGGGACTGGGAGGAATGGAGGGAGGAGAAACTGACATCAAGCTGTAATGTATGAGAGAATAAAAGATTTTTAAAAAAAAAAAATTAGAAACACATACGTGTACGTTTGTGCATGCATGCATGCATCCATGAGTATGTGTTTGTTGCACACACATATGTGTACTTTACTGTAAGCGTATAGACACACCTATCTCACAGCATGAATGTGGAGATCAGAGGACAAGCCGGGGTGACAGTCCTCTCCATCCTTGAGTTGTCGTTCATTGAAGCCTAGTTGTTCAACAAGCTTTGGGGCAATTCTCCTGTCTCCACCCTCAGCTTTCCTTAGTAGTGCAGGGATTATAGCCACATGCCACCAATCCCAGCCTTACATGCTTTGTGGGAATTCAAATTCTTACATCTACGCAGCAAGGGCTTGGGTCATTGAGTCATTTCCCTGGCTCAGCATATACACTTTAATTATAGAATCATTACTGATCTAAAATACAAGACACAAATAGCTCATATTTTCATTAACTTCCTTTGTTACATAATAAATTGATGAGACAGCAACAGTAATGATTCTCCAGATGGGCAGTGACATATGCACAGAAGCCACCTGTGTTATTCATCCCTTAGCTTATGACATCTGGATGTTAGGATGTCACCATCCTCAGATGGGAAACTCAAACATCAATGAAGATGCAGACAGTCCTCAGGGTCAGGGATTCTGTCTGACTACAGAAGCCAACATCCACTGCCTTGTATTCTGGCTAATTCAGCAACAGGAGCTTTAGAGTTGCATCGTTCCTAGAACCCCTTAGGTCACGGAGGAAAGGATGCTTGGGGTGATGTCTGAAGCTGGACAGTAAGGATGGGAATGAAGTTCCAAGCCATCATCTTAACATGGTGGTCATGGTAACGGGAGCCATAACAACAGCACCACACAGCTGCATCATAAATATGCATTACAGACCATAGGACACAACATTACATCACACCTATCATGTATAAGGTGTCATATTTATCTCAGTGTCTGATGCTGTTGCTGTGACAAAACATACAGAGTCGAGCAACCAAATGGAGAAAAGATTTACTTTTTTGTCTACAGCTCAATTCTCAGTATCATTTTGGTGGTGAGGTCATGACAGCAGGAAATGGTTGTGTGGCGTCCACCATGAAGAAGTAGAGAGCAACGAAAGCCTGCTGACACTCAGTTCCCTCTTCCACATACACAATCTAGGATCTTATTTAGGGAATGGTGCCACCCATAGTAGGTGTGTCTTCCCACATCAACTGACTTAAGATAATCCCTCATAAATATGTTCATAAGCTTATCTTCAAGGGGATTCTAGGTCATGTCATGTGGACAATAAACACTAGCCATCACATAACATGTTCTGTACTAGCATAAAGATATAATGCAATATAGCATTGTATATGAATATAATTACAATGTGCCATAACAACTCAATCTATTTATGTCATTTTAATGCAATATAATATGATATCATTATGTGGTATTATAGGATTATACTATACTAGCATACTGTGATGTTCTGAATGAGAAATGTTCCCCAAAGTCTCACGTGTTTAAACACTTGGTCCCCATTGGTGGTAATGTTTGGAAAGGTTACAGAAACTCTGGGATGCAAAGAATTGTATTGGGGGTATAGACTTAAGACTATTATAGTCTCACTCCATTTGATATTCTCTCTCTTCTCTCTGCATGGATGAAAATGTGATCAGCTAGCTTCCTGCTTCCCCCGATGATTGATTCCTCTCTCTCGAAGTGTAGGCTGGAATTGTGTTATAAGTTGCTTTTGTGAAAATGTTCTGTTACAGCAAAATAGCCATGACATGCAGTTGGCAGATGGAGTATACAACGTGAGCACATGTAACATACAGAATGACACTATACATTATACATGCTAATGCTATATTACCGCTTATACTACATGAAAGACAATAATAGCAAAGTATAATGTAATCAGGGTCACCATCATCGCTGGACAATGAACTCACTGGGCCTGTTCATTTCCATCCAGTCTCACAGTGCTCACAAACGCCTGGGTTTGTGTTAGAACAGGCCACAGCCTTCTGCTCTGGCTAATCAGTGCTTGCATGGAAGGAAACCTTCAGGCCACTGGGAAGAACAAAAAGCTTTGCTAGCCAACAGCCCTCATCAGACCTCCAGTTGTGTGCAATGCCTTCAAGTGACCAGCAGCTTTTGGAAGATTTCGAAAACAAAGCTGGACTGACCCCTAAGGAGGTGATCTGAGAATTCAGATCTCATTTCTGCAAAGGTCTGTTATGTGAATGTGTCATCGGAAGCAGGGCCTTGGCAAGAGGTGACAGAGCTGCCTGCATGCCTGGGAACTTCTCTCAGTGACCATTTTCTACACGCCAACTGCAGTGACTCTGTCCGTCTCATTCTTCTTGGTTGACAGTGAGTTGTCATGGCAGGCTTTGAGGTCAGGAGTCTGCTTAGCACTGTGTGAATGTGGCCTTGTCTCTTGCTATCTCACTCTTGCAGGCCTAACAGGTCCAGAGTGAGGTGCTACTGATCTATGGTACACAACAGTTTTATGACTGCTCAAGTTAGGGAGAAAAGTCATTTTCATAACAAATTAAATAAGTAAACAAACAAATAAATAAGCAAACCTGAGGGAGATGGGTAAAGCTATTCATTGTTGTTCATGGTCTCCTACCTTTGATCATGTGACTTTCTAAATCATGTAACCACCTACAAAAGTGATGTTTATCTACCCTACCTCTATGGAATTTGACTATGTAAAGGCTTGTGTTGTGTTAGTTTCCTGGAGGTCAAGGTATTCCCATCCCGCAGGGGAGCTAATTAAGGAGGTAGTTAAACATCTCAAAACAGATTCAGGAAGTTCCTGAAACTGACCAGATTAACTAAGACTCCTCCCTGCTTGAATAAGCAAAATATGAGTGTCACCCTCAGAGCACAGGAAGCTGAGCTATAGAGAAAACGCTTGAGATCTGTCCAGCTGCCTGAAAAGGTTCAGATCAACGGAGTCACTTAGAAAGGACATTCCACAACCTGTTATCATCTGTAGACTGTGCAGTGGGCTCCAGGTTCCCAGCTTTTGTGAGCTGTTACCAATGCAGTTGTGGGCTTTGGTAATGTAGCTGTCTTTGAGTCCTTTCTACTCCTATATATTTCTATTCCTATAGACCCTCATCTATACTCCTGTAAATAACCCAATAAAATTCATTGGTTCATCAAGTTGGACTTTTGTGGTATCCATACTTGTGTTGGGATTCCTTTCTGGGCTCAGTAGACTTGTAAGTTGCATTTCCCTGGGTAAAGTTTTTCATACAGCAGCTTGTGCCAATTGAACCGTGGTACAGGGTAGAAGGACATTGAGCCAATTATGAGCTGAGATCTTCAAAGAAACTGCCACTTCCTTAGATAGTCTCAGATCCCTGTTGTTGATCACAAGCAGGTTATGCCTTGGGTTGCTGCAATCCAAAGAGAAGGAAGAAGCACAAGGCAAGGACTTGAACTTGACTGCCAAAGCGCAACTCTTCCTGACCTTCACCTGAATCATGGCTGCACTACTGAGCTCCAGGCCAGCTTAGCCAAGTTGCAGATTGCAGATATCCCAGAGGCCTGGGAGTGGGAGGAGTGTTCTTTTAGCCACTGAATTTGGGTGTGCTTTGTTGTGCAGCATTTCTGCATGGTAGCTGATGAATGCAGCTGCACCACACAAACAACTCCACTAGCAAACAACAACAAAAAAAGCCAACCTGCTGTACACAGTCTTATTGTCTAACACAGGAAAGGTTGTGATTGCCTCCTTGAATCTAGGACCATGAGTCTCAAATTATTTTGATACATGTCCATCTAAACTCAACACACTAAATAAGAAGTGGGTTGATGGCTAGGACAGTGACTTCGGGATATACAGATGCTTACCATGCCAGTTTGATCCTCTGAACCCATGTAAAGGTGGAACCAGAGAACTGACTCCATAAAATTGTGTCTGACCTTCACAGCACTTCCCTATCACAGACACAAAACACACCAATGGTAAGTACTTTAAAATGGTTCCCAGGATCCACAGCTCAGATCTGTTAAGTTTCACTCTTCGAAGACGCCTTTGACCCCGTCCCTAGCATGTTGAATCTTCACCTAGAATCTCTAGTATGAGGCATTGTGTATTTCTACTTACCCTGACTTCACAGGTCACCAAAGACCCTGCTTAGAGGTCCCCAACCACTACTGTGTCATCACTTTACCCAAAACCATATTTGTAAAATCAAGAAAGTGAAATAAAACGGGACCGGGGTGGAGGTTTTGTTGCCTCTCTCTTCTTTCTTCTTCCCGTGAATAGAGAAGACTGACATAAGAATGTACTTCAAGAGCTGAACTCTCGCACTGAACACAAATGCAAAGAAATTCTGTATATCTGTAAATGTTTCATGTGTCCCAGTCATATATAATTTATTATGTTGTGAAGCTGAGGCCTTCTCTGAATGAAAATTTTACTGTCAGAGCCTGGGGTACTTTGCTGCCATGATTTAAATCTCCCAATGCACTCGTAGCAAATAGCATGTTTTTATGATGGTGTGTTTGTCCAAGAGGTCAGTTTTCAGCACAGTAGGAAATACCTTCTCTCCCCCGCCTCGCAGTAAACTATTTCAAAGAGAAATATGTCTCCTGGGCTGAGTGTTGTGACAGAAAAGGCAAATGCAGTCCCAGGCAGCATTGGTGTCCGTCTCTCAGGTAGGCACAGGGTGGCAGGCTGATTATTCATCTAGAGATCTTGCATGGGGGCTGCAGAGATCCAGGTGAGGTCTGGCTGTACCTCAGTGTTTACAGCTTTAACCCGAGGTCAGGGATACCAGCTCCTCCATATGTATGTGTGTGGATGAAAAGGGGTGGCCTTACATCAATATACCTGTCCCACATTTATTACCACCTTACATTTGGATGAAGATCCTATTTTGAATTGAAACCACCCCTGTAGGAGAAGATGGCACTAGCCAGTAGAAAGAAGAGCAGCCATCCTGGGCAAAGACATAGGAAAATCCAACCAGCACTATAGAGATTTAGTAGCTGATATCAGCATCAGCATGAAGGTATACAACTACTATCCTGCTTACAAAGGTTTGTTAGAGAAGGCTGTGTGCCGGGAATGTCCACACATGTATCTTGACCCCAGGTCTTTCTTAGCATCTCTGCTTGTCAGATCTCTAACTAAAGAGGTTGTAGGCATCCATGCATCCATTCATCTAGGTGGTCCTAGATAGATGATCCATCTATCCACCTGTTTATTAAATTCTTAATTAGATTAGTTACCTATCCATTTTATCCAAGCAGCAGCCAATCTACTCCAAGAGTAAGTCTTCTATATGCACTAAACTTGATTCTGCATACACCAAGGTGCAAGTATGAGTCCATGATCCAAAGGTGTAGCTGTTAATGGAGGGGCACTCAGTGCAGTCACTTTGGAAGGACCGAGGTCATAGGGTGTTAGCACACCTGAGGTTTACTCAGGAGACTAAGAAGGGTCCACTAGGTACATGAGCAGAAGTCAGTTCCCACCTGGTCCAATGTGGGAAGACTAGGCTAACTCTACAGAGAGCATCTCCACCAGCAGGCTACCATAAGAAAAGACCACACACCAAAGGACTTAAACATGAGGCATGTACTTGATCACAATTCTGGAGGCCAGGAATCCAAGGTCAAGATCCTACTGGGTGCACACCCTCACCATCTGGCCTGTGGGCTGGCTTTGAGTGAAGCCTGTTGAGATGCTTCATTACTCATCATTAAGAGGTGCTCAGATAGAGAGTGAAGGGTCCCAGTGTCTCTTTGTCTTCCTAGAGTCCCATGGACTAGGGGCTTGTGCTAATGTGTTCATTTAACCTTAATGGATACACTAATTACAGGGTCTTCAAATAGAGCCAAGGAGAGGTTTAGACCTTCAACATGTAAGTTAGTGAAGGAACTATCAGTCCATAATCAATGATCACCAGCTTTCTCAAGGAGACTCATGGACAGAGATGCTGGAAGGGTTATTAGGGGTTTTCAGGGTCCACCTTCTCTGTGGCCTGGGTAAGCACAGAATCTGTCCCCCACTACCACCACCACCACACCACCACATAGGGAGAAGAGTTGTTTGTGTCTTGTTGAAAGAAACCAAGTCAGAAGCTCTGAGTTCTTCACAGTTTTCATTCCATTCAGAACCCCTTGTTTGCCCCTCCCGCCCCAAGCATCCCTGCAGGTCCTCAACCACCCTCATTAAAGTTTCCTGATGCTGTTCCCACTGCTTTCTCCAGGAGCTCGAGGCTTCAAACCTCAGAAGCTCAAAGTCTTGATTGGGGTGCTCCTCTCTCCACATCCAGGTGTACACTGATGGGTTCTGATTTACGACCTGTTCCCTCTGAGACCATCCTAAGAGGAAGCTGTCTCCAGGGAGGCTAAATTCATTCCTGAGATCTGTAGAAACAGATTAAAACCACATGCCTGATTCCTGAGAAAGCTGCAAGAGGCAGGGGGCCACCGGCTGAATGGGAAGCCACATGGCACAGGAGCTGCACTCAGCACCCTGCCTTCAGGGAAGCAGGTGCATGCCCTCTGTCCTCAGAGCCACCTCTGCCCCTCCCTCTATCCCTCCTGAGTTTATTAATTTGGCATCAAACTCAAGCGCCCCCTTCCCGGTGGTACACAAACTCGAGTGAGCGTGCGTGCTGCAGCATCCCACATCTGCCCTCCTGTCTGTCACTCCAGCCGCCTTTTAGTGATGTTAAAAGAAATCTCAACTGTCACTCACATGGTCCATTCACTTTGTTCCCCGGCTGTGACACTCTTGTTGCGTTTCTCTTGTTGTCGCCAACCGAACTCTTGTGAATTAGTATCCGCCGAATTTATACGTGCTCATTAGCCTGAATAAATTTAAAAGCTGCTGCTCCTGAGTTTTTAAAAATGTAACCAGGCTTCTCCTTGGGTATAATTGAGGCATCTGAGAAAAATAAATTGCAGTCTGACTCCCAGGTAGGCATTTTATGAGTTTAAAGTCAAGGGGTCTCTTTGTGGCATCCTGCAAGCTATAAATATCCAGGGGTAAGGGGACTCAAATGTAAATCCCCCCAATCAATTATTCTTCCCCTGTTTACTTTGTCCCCATCCTTCCTCTGTTACAGGCATATATATGGAATATCAGAATTCGCTGCTACCTGTGTCCAGTGCCGATGCCTGTGAACTCAGCCACTTGATAGACTAGAAAGGACAGAGCACAGGGTTTCTCAAACCCTATTCTATAGACAAAATCTTCCTTAATCACAAGGGTTTAACTGAAAAATAAAATGTGATTATCTGTCCTACCCTCTCCAGACCTGGAAATCCCACTCATTTCAAGTATCACATCAGGTTTGAATGTTTAAGACCTTTGGCCCTTCCTCTAACAATGAGCTAGATACGCATTTTAAAACTGTCTTAGTCTAGCCCATACTTCAACTACTGCTTCCTTGTGTGGCGGTGCTGGGTTTGTTGCTCTCCCACGAGCAATACTCACCTTGTGGCACTTATGGTTCAATAAAAGTAAGTGTATGTCACTACAGATAATTGTCATACAATGTCATATAAGCAAAGATGGCTGTTGTACCAAGTTAGGTCAAGATCCTCTGAAGCAGGTTTAGCCAGACTACCCATTCTCAAAGCTCTGGATGCCAGACATCTTTAGCCATATTCTGCTAAAGAGTGTTCACTTGAGAGACCGTAATAGTTCAGAGCCTAGTAAGGGACAGCCACAGTGGGGGATGCTAGGGATGGGACAACGAATGAGCTTTTAGCCAAATATAAAGCCAATAAGGCCAACACCAATGAAATCCTAAAGTGGGGTGCAAAGGATTTAGACAAAGACAGCTCTGAGGCGAGAAGCCAGCAAGGTAAGGGACATCGAATGGTGGGCACAGGTGGAGGTATATTAGCAAGGAATCTGAGAGGTTACAAGTACAGGGAGCATTTGAACAAATATTCTATAGGATACCATACAACCCTCTCTGCAACAGAAAGAACTGGAAAGACTGAGAGTTGGGAAGATCCAGAGCGGCAGGGTCTGAGGAATGGAGTCGCCAGGGTGGTGGTGGTGGTTGTGGTGGTGTGTATGTGTGTGTGTGTGCATGTTGTGTGCCTGTTAGTGTGGTGTTGTATGTGTGTTGTGTAATGGTGGTAGTCGTATGTGTGTATGTGGTGTTATGTGTTGTGTTTTGTGTATGTGTTTGTGTGGTATTGCATGTGTGTATGGTCTATGTGTGGTGTGGTGATGTTGATGTATCTCTGTGTGTGGTATGCATGTATACGATGTGTGTTGTTATGTGTGTGTGTATATGGTGTATGTGTTGTGCAGGGTTGTATGTATGTCTTTGTGTGTATATGTGTATTTATGGTATATTTTATTGTGTATGTTTATGTGTGTGTGTGTATTTGGGGTGTGTGTGTATGTGTGTGTGTGCTTACTTGTGTGTGTGTGTGTGTGCCTAAGGACATTCATCCTCCCTAGTTGCAGTTTTGTACAATATTCTTCTGTCCCATTCTTGATTCTGCTGATAGCTATTGTCTTCAGGCAAAATTGCGTCTTCATTCTTCCCCAAGCCTAAGCCATTCTGAGTCCTTATAACATGTAGGACAGTGATCTGAGGAAGAGCAAGCCAGATCAAAGAGAGACCTGATTTCAAGTCACATTATAGACCCACAGGACTGAAACAGCACAGTACTGGCACAAACGAAATATGTAGATCAGCGGAATAGAAGAGAGCAGTAGTTCTCAACCCTCCTAAGGCTGTGGCCCCTTAATACAGTTCCTCACATTGTGGTGACCCCCAACCATAAAATTATGTTCATTGCTGCTTCATAATTGTAATTTTGCTACAGTTAGGAATCATAATGTAAATATATGATATACAGGATATCTGATATGTGACCTCGGCCCCACAGTTTGAAAACCAGTGGAATAGCGGATCTACGTAGAAGTCCATGCAACTACATCAACAGATTTTGGACAATGCTGCCAAAAATATACACACTGGAATCAAATACTTCAATGTAACATGGGATACCATGAAATTGCTAGAGGAGAAAGAAACTGGGAGTACACTTGAGCAGATAGGCTTGGAGTACTCCAGGAATGCAGGAGGTAAGACCAATGCTTGACCAATGGGACTCAGGAAATGAAAGAAAGCTTCCTGTACAGCTAATGAAATGGTGCATCACGTGGAGAGGAAGCCCATAGAACAGGAGAAAATCACGGTCAGCTAACATTGGACAGCCAACCAATGTCTAGCATACACAAAGAACTGGAAAATCTCAACATCAAGAAAGCAACACAGTCAAAAGGAGATGGTCGATCTGAACAGAGAGTTCACAGCAGAAGAAATGCAAATGCACAATAAACACTTTAAAAGGCCATGAGCCATGGATATGCTACTTCAAACTGTTGTCAGACTCCATCTCTCCCTAGTCGGAAAGGCTATCATGAGGAAATCAAGTTAACAGAACTTGAGAAGGCTAGGCTGATTCCATGACAGTCTTCAAACCACCAGTTAAGGAGACTAGGCTTAAATCTCTGTTTCCCAGAACTGGCAATTCCAGGTAAGTCCAGGTCTCAGAAGCTGCCCCACCCTCCACCTGGCCTGAGGCAAAGACAATAGGTCAGCAACAGTTTCCAGACTTCCTCAGCAAGTTTCCAGCCCCACACCCCAGTAATGGATGTCCATAGAGATGACCCAACACATTAACATAGAGGCACCAGCCTGGAAATTCCCTAATATTCTTTAAATCAGGCCTGCAAACTCACTTGAGTGTCTCTCTATCTTGGTAATGGGAGACCCCAGCATGCTGGACTTCTGCAGAATAAAACACTCTTTGAGTTTATATACTATTTGAATCTGGGTGTCAGTCTTCAGGGGATCATGGAGCCTTACGATCCTTGGAAGGATGCAAAGGAAGAAGAACTCTGCTTTGCTGTGGACAGTGCAAACTGTTGCAGCCGTGGCATCCCTACTGGGATGGGCTGCACACTCTTGCACTGAGGCTAAAATAAGCCTTCTTAGGTTCCTCCTGTCAGGTATTTTTGCTACAGCAAGAAGAGGGTAGCTAACTGACCCAACCCAGGGTCTGATTATTCGTGGGGTGTCGAGGTGGACCTTCACCTGAAAAGAGACATGGGCAGGAGAGAGAATGGAGACCATGCAGCCGGAAGTTTTGTCACGGTCTCACTTTAATGTGATAGTTACAATATATAGTTTTCAGGGAGGGAGAAAGGGGGGCAAGGAACGGGGCGGGATTCCATTCACTCTTGATCCAGCGGAGTACTCTGCGGTTTGCCCTGGGCAAAGGTTCTTTATGAACAGGAAATCCTTTCTTGGTGAAGGTTGGGTTTTCCAAAGAGGCAGTTTATTGCCCTAGATCATCTCCTTATTGCCCTAGACCATCCTACTGTCTTAACCAACTCCCAGGAAATGCCAGACGTTCCAGAGAGAACGTCCTTACTGACTAATCCTTCCAGAACAGTGGGCAATTCCCTGAGGCTCTCTTGGAACAGCAGGTAGCTTCCTGAGTTTGGCTCCTGACAGCTAACACAACATTGGACCTGATAGGATCTTACTCTGCAAACATCATCTAGTGATTTAGAGCTTTTACAATCCGTGACACTTGGTTCTTATTTCCTTAATTATTGATTCATTTATTAAATGTTTCAATAAAAAATAACGTGTTGAATATTTGATTTAAAAACTAGAATATGATGGCTAAGGGGAAAGGTGAATGATATGAGAGGTATCCATATTTAACTAGTTTGTGCTTCTAGATCGTCTCAGAACTTTCTGGAAGCCCAGGAAAACTGGAGGCATAATCATCCATGAAATAGTTCTTGTTGGAATTGTTGGGTCAGGATCCTGGGGTAAGTTGATATGTGGGTTGTAGTTTTTACAAAATAAGTTCTCACAGAGTTTTAACTAATGCTAGTTTTGTTTTGTTTTGAGACAGGGTCTCACTACATAACTCAGCTCTCCTGGAACCCTCTGTGTAGACCAGGCTGACTTCAAACTCACAGAGATTCTCCTGTCTCTGCCTTCTGAGTGCTGGGATTAAAGTCATGTGTTACCATACCAGTTACACCATGTTATGTTTTATACACACAACACACACACACACACATATAATATATACACACACATATACATATATACACAATATATATACATATATTATGTGGTGTGTGTGTGTGTGTTGTACAGCATAAATGTGTAGAATGTTACAATGTTGCTTTAAGACCACCATTGTTAGCTAGTTTACATCTGTTTACACACATACACATATACAGGCACACATGTAACGTGAGTGTAGAAAAGGGGATATTTTGAGGGTGGAACTGACCAGTGAGAAGGGGAAAGGATAAGATAATGGGAGTGTTCATATGTAAATAAAGAACCATGGTATGTGTCTACATTAAAAAAAAATCATAATGAAACCATCATTTTGCATGCTAACTGAAAAATTCATTTTCAAAAGCATACTCTAGCTAATTGGGAAACCAGAGAATGGTTTTGGAAATCAAGCTATTGAAATTCAAAGCTCAGTGAATGGGTTCATTTTAAATAAAACACAAATTAACTGAAAACTGATGGCCACACAGATAAGATATAAGAAAGAATCAGAGGTTTGAGCAGGAGACAAGACCACAGAACTAAAAGGAAACAGAAAACAGCTCCAGGTTACAAAATGACAGTATGAGGAGAGAACAAGGTGTGTCTCAGCAAAAGACTCCTCCTGGGACACTGTTGTGACTATGAAGAGCTTCAGATTAGTTTGAAGTAGAAGAACACAGTACCTCATGATGTAGTGACCTCCAACCATAAAAATATTTGGTTGCTACTTTGTAACTGTAATTTCACTACTGTTATGAATCGTAATGTAAGTATTTTTGGAGATAGAGAGGCTTGCCGACATGGTCCCAATCCACAGGTTGTGAACCGCTGCTCTGGAGAGTATTCATCAGTAAGTGAAGCAAACGTTTGGAAGAAGTTTAGACAAAAAGAGCCCACCCATCCTTATTCCTTTGAGCCCTCAAGTCAGAGCTGTGAGGTTGTCACCCTTGCAGGGAATTGGAGGTCACAGATTGGTCCAGTTAAAAAGCGGCAGTATAGTCCCCCCCCCCACACACACCACCACCACAGGGTCAGTATTTGGTCTCAGTCTCAGAAAATAGGCTTTGCTGCCTGGCAGCACCCCTGTAAGGGGACCGGTTTCACTTTCGGCCTTCTCCCACTGTTGTGAGAACCGCAGGTGCTGCGCAAAGCCACATGGGAGAACCACCAAGCCCTCTCTCTTCCCTGACAGCGCCATGGGCTTCTGAGTTCTTTGTTTTCCTCTGGTGGTTAGGGCTTAAGGGAGAAGACGTTTCTAAGCTGCACGCAGTGAGTGCTCATGCAAGAAAAATTGGATTTAATTTGTAAGACAAGGCACCGGAAAGCAGACAGGTGAAAAACAAGCCAACGACTGTCCCTCCTGCGGTTGCTAGGAGAGAAACCTCCACCCCTCAGCCATCACTTCCTGCTTGCAGATCTAAATGCCATCAAGTGTGATCATTCCTCCATAGCTTCAATTTAAGGGCCTCTGAATTTTCAGTTTGACGAGCACATTGATAAGACGTATCGGTTGCTCAGCACAACGATGCCTGTGGGACTTGGGGGAGGGGTTTTTTTAAAAAAGGCCACACTGGAAGTATTAATACACATACAGCAGTAAAACATTCAGCTAAAACAGCAATACAACAGACTTCCGATGGGCCTCTAGAGGCGTTAGGAGAAGCGTCTTCATTCCACAGGCGTGTTCAGCCTGAGATAAATCAAATCCGCACTGCCGAAAAGAAATAGAAGCCCGCTATATCTTCTCTAAAGATTTGTAGGGTGCCCAGTTTGGAGAGTGTTGCGGGAAGACTGTGTGTTGTTTTGAAACTGAGACTTGAGTATGGCCGCAATGTTAACCACATTTACTTCTGGCTGGGGAAGCCATCTTAGCGAGTTTGAGGTTTCTTAAGGTCATTTCTCACTGAGGTGTCTGCCTGCCTTTGACATATCCTCTTGCAGGGTGCCATCCTTTTGACACACGTAGTGGGTTCTTTGTATAACCCATGGCCATTTCCATCCACATCTGTGCTTCTTACATGAAGTGAAATATGAGTGGACGGCAGGCCGGGGTCTGACAAGTGCCAGAGGCTGGAGAGGCAGTTCAAAGAACGGGCAGAAAAAAATCTACACATGTGAAAAGATGGCTCCAAGTACTGGAGTATGGAGGAAGTGCACCCAGAAAATTCCGACTTCATCACTGCCCTCCACCAATAGATAGAAAAAATAATGATGAATAAAGAAGATATTTAGAAGGAACACATGCAGTCAGGAAGGCGGTGTGTTGGGGTATCCTGTGGGGATGTGCAGGGGAGTCTGGATATAATCAAGACACTCTGTAGAGGCTGCAGAGATGGCTCAGTGGTTAGGAACACTGGCTTCTCTTGCAGAGGACTCAGGTTCAATTCACTGCACCCACACGGAGGCTCACAATTACCTGTAAGTCTAGTTCTGGGAGATGTGACATCCTCTTCTGGTCTCAAAGGACACTGCCTGCATGCAGTACAGAGAAATGCAGGCAGGCACTGAAACATACACATAAAATGAAAACAAGAGAATTTTTGAAAAAAAAAATCTAGAAGATATGTTGTACACGTGTATGAAGACTTCAGAGAATGTTTTAAAACATTGTTTTTGAAAGAGAAAGTGACACTGAATTCATTACAGATCACTGCTGGGAGAGTCTTCTCTCAAGAAAGATAGACTAGTTCATGATGTTAGAATGTCTAGAATTAGGTTTCCCGGAGCTTTCAATGGTAGATTAAGGAGATACAAGTCACTTAGAGCCCAAACATGTCGAGTTTCCAGGGCACAGTGAGCCTGCATGTGAAAGAAGGCAGCATGGGTCCAGTTCTCTCACCTGTCATCTGAGACCATGTCTGACTCTCATGCCCCTTTTAAGCCTTGCTGTCCAGGTCTGGGATGCAAGGACAGTTACCCAAACTTCTAGGTCACACTCATGCACCTAACAGTGGTTTGCAAAGCAGTCGAAGATCTGAGAGATCATTATTAGTACTGCCCTCCATAACTGCTAGTGGTCATGTCTCCCAATGACTGCAAGGGACTCAGGGAGGTATTCCAGGTCACTTGGGGTAGATTGTCTATTTGGAACTGTGCTGAAAGAAAAAACAATGCAAAGCAAAGGAATGCCTTTAAAGAGTGGATACAAAACTGAGGGGGTGGCTAGGTAGCTGGCAGGGTATACACCCTTGGAAAGGATACAAAATAAAACCAACAGGGTTTTCCGTGTTCTTACCATCCTTCCATATTGGGCTCTGGGACTTGGTAAAGACCAGCTGAAGCTAGGGGGAAAAATCCTTGTTTGTCGAGTTCTTCCTTTTCTTTTCTTTTTTTCACACATGCTTACAATGTTCTGTTTATGCCCTCCCGCATCTGCAGAGCTCATTCCTTCCATCTACTCCCCCTTATTCTACTTTCATGTCCTTTGGCAGCGGGGGGAGGGGGACTATAGGGCTCTTTTTAAGTAGCTTTAGTAATAATTTTAGATAGGGCTTTTTAAAAGTAATTTTATTACTAGTGCTTTTTTTTTTTTTTTTACAGTTTTATATAGGTATGTATGTGACCCTTGCACACTTGCAAACTAAACATTCTCCCCATCCAACTTTCTCCCTCCCCAAATGCTCTCCCACTCCCTCCCTCCTCCCTCCTTCCTTGACATCCCCCTCTCTCTCCTCCTCACATACTCATGCCTGTTCTTTCCGTTTGTGAGCCACCAAGATTAACCAGGGCCATTTGTGTGACCATGGGATTGGAGCTGTTTGCTGAAACCTGTCCCTGGAAGGCTCAGCAATAGATACACTATTGAAGGTAGCTGTCTCTGTCTCCCAGAACCTCTGAGTCTAAGGATAGCCAATGGTTCAGGGGTAAAGAGTAGGGTCCTGTGAGCCTTCTCCTCTTTCTTGGCTGATTTTCCATAGGTGGGGTGCTTGTGTGAGCCCAGTGCGCTTAGCTACAGTCACACAAGCTAATGACTATATATATCTTGGGTATGGAACAGCATTTCAATATTTTTTGTTTGTTTATTTGTTTGCTTTTGGTGTAGGGCCTTGCATACATAGCAACAGCCGCTGTGTATTCATGACTGAAAAGTCCATATCATCCAGAAGACAGGATTTCACTGCCACCTCCTCATTGTCCAACCCCCTACATCCTTAACCCCCTCTTCTACGATGTTCTCCAGGTCTTGGTGGAAATTAATTAGGGTGTTTGAGCAGCCTTCTGTAGTCTTTGCTACCTGAATATTTTACTCAGAAAACCATCTACCTCCACATTCTGGGATGGGAGCTTGGGTCAGCCCAGCGTGTGTTGGGAGAATGAGACTGTGGAGAAGAAAGGCATCTTCTGAGAAGCCAGATAAATTGTAATTCTGGGTCTAGGGAAGGTGGGGTAACTCGCTCAGTGCTTACATCTTTCCCTGGCTGATTCCCCAACCCAAGCTGGGGACCTGCTTCATTGCTCGGTGCTGGCTGCTCTACTCAACGTTCAGCAGGAAGCAAAGGTGTGTGGCAGCCGTCCAGGCCATGGGGGACCCAGGTGTTCCCTTTTGGATGATGTCCAGGTGCCCCCATGGCTCAAAAGAGAGGCACATCCAGGTGCAAGTGTAGAGCGTGAGCCCTATCACTCCCCAGCCTGTGCTTTCCTGCCTGCACAGGAATGGTCCGGGGCGAGCCTGTAGACCAGACATTGGTGCTTTGCCATGAACAGGGCCAGTGGTCGACAGAGGAGGTCCTAAAGCGTCTTGTTCATTCATTTAGTCTGATTAGGAAAATAAGGCAGGAGAGATCTTCTCATTTGGGCCTCCCTACAGTTCTCTGAAGGGAGGCATTGCCTTTCCTGCTTCATGTGCCAGAATGTTCTTTATTTCAGTTGGAAAGCAGCATCACGCACATGGAAGCATCTGGGAAGATGGGCAGAGGGAGCATGCCCAGTTCTCACTCCCCTCTTTTCTGCTCTCAGGAAGGGCTCTGACTTCCTTTCCTGATGAGCGCCTGAGAGTCAGGGACTTCATCCTAGCATGGCAACAGAGGTGAGCTATCAACAAGTGTACCTTAAACGAGGTGAGTAGGAAAGAGCAAACCGTGAGCGATGAACTCAAGGGAGAGCTCTATTCAGGGCAGGATGCAAGCCTAGGGGCTGGAGGAGGGAGTGGCATTAGCAGGCTGGGGATTAAGGGAAGAGCATGGCACAACATGGGGGCAGAATCAGAAGAGAAGGGAACGCAGTTCAAACAGTAGAGTCCCCACGAAATCAACACTCTAACAAGATGTGGGGCCCACACATCCTTCACTAGGAATGGTTTTACAGCTGTGGAGATAGATAGAACAGGACACGATAGTGTTCTGAGGCGTTCAAGGTCAGAACACATGACTATAGGAGGCCACAGCCTTTCTGTCAAACTCTTTCAAACTCCTTTCTGCAGCATGCTCCCTCTTAGATCCCACTGTCCTGGGGTTTCCATAGCAGATACTGCAAAACATAGTTTCAGCTGAGCTTGTCTCCAGCCATCCCACCTGACCCCAGGCTCAGGAGGGAAGACATTGTGTTAGAGTATATTCACCAGATCCAGCTCCTCTCAGAACTGGTACATGGTGTCCAAGGTGAGGAGCCCAGGACAGCCAGTCCTATGGGACTCTTTCTATCTCACTCTCAACCTCAGATACAAGGAAAGAGCTGCTCTTTAGTGCTTTTAGGTGTGGAATGGTTTTATTCATGGTTAGAGAAAAGAGAGACAGACACACAGGCATGCCACAAAATAAGAAAGGAAGTGATCTATTTAGGCTTGCCTGACCCTGGCACTGCTATGGAGATTTTGGTCAGCGTGCCTAGAACCAGAAAGCACAATTTTTGGATCGTGTTGAGAACAATGGCCACCCTAAAAGATGTCCCAATGGGGTTTGAAACCCATCATCAGAGATCCCCACAGAAAGTCATCAGAGAGCCATAGAAAGCTGACAGCAGTTGAACGAACAGGACAGAAAGGAAAGACACAGAAAGATAGTTGGAAAGTCCAAATCCCCAGACTAACCAGGGCGCAAACAAGAGGTGAGTCTGTGGGAGTGGGCCCTGTGTGCTCTTATAGGACAGCCAGACAGCCATACATCTAATTGATGATGATGTCATTTATTAAGGTAGAAAGAACGAAGATCAGGAATTTGGTCTTTGACATTTTGAATGTAATGTAACTTCAAGCATCCAAGAGTGGTGGCGGCGAGTAGGTGTCTAGACATATGGGACTGCCACTCAGGGAGAAGCTTGGCTCCAGCCGCTGCTGTAAAGAGTTGCCTTCCGGGGAGTGAAGTCACAGATTTGGATGTGTTGGCCAGAGAAGACATGAAGAACATAAGTGTGGTGTCCAGGATTAAGGCCCTGCAACTGTGGAAGGTAGCCAGAAAGAACGGACTGAGAAGATGTCTAAAGAGGAAGGATGAATCCTTATGCCATGTAAGTTTGAGATAGGTCATGAAAAAAAGATCAAGCACACAGGACCAGAGTATGGCCCATCCTGAAGAAAACTGAGGAATTTAACAATCCAAAGAGAGCATGGAAATCAGTCTCAGAGGTGATCTCAAATCAGAGGGGGGTTTCCTTAAAGTCACTAAGTCACAAGCGAATGTAGGTGAACTACAGGTGTGAGATCTAGGGCAAATACAAGATGATGCCTCTATGGTGCTTTAGTTTTACCCAAGAGGCAGGTCGTGTCACTGGCAGTGTGCTATGTCGGTGACTGCAGACAGTTCAGAGTCTTCATAAAGGTCTGAAAAATATCTACCGTGGAAACGGGATCTCGGTTGGCTAAGGCATTGCAGGAGAGCATCCTGGTAGCAGTGAGCCTACATCTGAGCTTCACCAGGGAGCATGGAGGTCTCCCAATAGCACATGCTCCCAGTATACACCTAAGTGTGTCACTGGGTTGCTTTGGGATTGAAGCTTTCCCTACACAGAGATGAAAGGCAGAGCATGGGAGACTTATGTATTTGCTATAATACCCGGGCACTAGATTATGCTGAGCTCAGGAATGAAGTGAAGACATGGTGGGTAATAGACCATGTTATAGCTGTGGCCTCGTTGTGGCATTCTGGTAAGTGCTCTTGCACAGTCTTGCACAGGCGATGCAAGGCAGAGACACTGACTATCTGTCACCTTAGCATCCTGTACTCCGTGCTTTAAAACTGTGAGGTGCCACAGAGTGACTCCTGCATCACGTTCCTGAGAGGCAAGTCTCTAAGAGCAAACTGGAGTATACTACTCAGCCTTGTAGGGAGGACTCTCTCCTCACCTGCAGGTGAAGACGTTGTCCTGTGAGTTTATGCATATGTTAACACAAAGCCACAGACTATGTGGAGATGTGAGATGGTGCTCATTAGACAGCATTACCGTTGTATAGCAAGAGCCTTGAGGAAGCCATCATTACCTTCATTTCAAACTTGTGGAGACTTAGAGTTGGTGAATGTAAGTTGCTCAAGATAACAAAGTCCAAAGTCAGCTGACTCCTAATAATGCATAAGGATTGCTGTACACTTGCCTCTTATTTGGCAATGGGCAGAGCTGATACCTGAGGTTGGAGCTGGGTTGGCTTCAGATTCTATGTGCTATCATGATGCTAAGAAACCTCCTGCAGAGTCTCAACACTGTCTCTACCTGGCTCTCGAAGGAGGTACCTCCACTGCACATGGCAACTCTAAACATGACTTGGAATATGAGACAGTTTGGTACACATGCTCACTCCAGCACAGGGTTTCTCTGTGACATTTTTCTCTTTATGTTTTACACCAGCCCCATTTCTAAGGGCATATGTACCAGAGGGTCTCTATTGACTTCCATCTGACTCCAGAAAGACCCAGAGGTCTGTGAATGGAATTGTGGGAGTTCAACAAAACAGATTCCATCCTCTGAAATCACCCTTCCTTTTAAAATGAGTTCTCAAACGTAGACAGGGATCCTATACATCCGCATCACCAATATGAAATCAATGATAGAAACAGAAGCACCTTTGGAGGGAATCCGTTGTCCTGAGCACAGCAGACAAGGAAGCAGTCTCTTCTACAGACCTGCAAGCCAGTTTCAACTGGTTTTCAAAGAGTGAGTAAAGCAGGACCCAGAGAGGCTTGCATTATCCAGAGATGGTGTCACCATCTGGGTTCCATGATCTCCTTGTTGTCAGATGGTGGCATAAATAATACGTGGGACCTCTTCCCTGAGACACCTGCCACCAGCCTCCGGCCGAGGTAGAGCCTCATTGAATAGAGAGGCATCGCTTTCCAAATAGCTTGTTGTACTCTGTGACCCCAGCCAGGCCCCAAGCTGGGTAAAGATCATGGTTGAGCCAGCTCCCACCAGCTCTCTGTCATTCATAGACAAATGGCTCCCTCTTCATTGTAGCTTTCCTATAGTAGGGAACTGAGGCATAATACTTAAAGGAGACAGTCAAGGAGTGCATTGGGAAGAGCCTTACACACAAGAAACTCAATGGCAAAGGAGGTGTGAGCAGCTGGCTCTAGGCAAGCAGTTTAGGGACATGGGCTGAGATGAGGTCTGTGTGGTATCTAATACTCAACTCATGTGCAGACAGAAACTTCATAATAATTAAAATGATGATAGTAACTTCTGGATATTATAAATAGAACAGCAGTGACCATGGAAGAGCAAATGCCTCTGTGTAGGATGCAGAGTAATCTTGGCTCTGTGTCTAGGAATTCTACAGATGGATCTTAACGCAGATCTATTCCCAGCTTCCCGAGGGACTGCCACACTGACTTCTCTGGTTACTGCACAAGTTCGATTCTTACTATCATGAATGAGTGCCTCCCCCCACACACATCTTCAACAGCATGTATTGTGTCATTTGTTTTATTGATCTTGGATTCTCTGGGTAAGGTAGGATAAAATCTCTTGAGTAGTTTTGATTTGCATTTCCATGATGACTAAGGATTGAATGTTTCTTTAAGCATTCCCCAACCATTTGAGTTTCATCTTCTGGGGACACTCTGTTTAGTTCTGTATCCCACTCATAAAATTTGGGTCGTCTATTTTCTTGATGTCCAGTAGTTTTTATAAATTTTAAATCTGTGTCATGTGTTAACCCTCTAGTGTGTTTCATTCGTAAAGATCTCTTCCCATTCTGTAGGCTGCCACTTTGTCCCAATGATGATGTCCTTTGCTGTACAGAAGCATTTATGTCTCATGAGGTCCCATTTATCAATTGTTCTGTTCAGAAAGCTCTTTCCTGGGCCAATGAGCTCAAGACCTTTCCCTACTTTCTCTGTTGTTGGACTCTGGTGTCTGGTCTTCTGTTGAGGTCTTTGATCCATGTGGAGTCGAGTGTTGCACAGAGTGGTAGGCACGGTTTCATTTCCACACTTCTGCATGCGGCTACTCACCAGTTTCCTCCAATGGACTCTCACTGGGTGCATCAACCACACTCCAAGGAAGACCCCGTGCCCAGGAGTAGTTGGCTAACACAAACAAACTCCATGTTTGTTGTTATTTTAATGTGCGTGTGTATGTATGTATGTATGTATGTATGTATGTGCATGTATGTGTGTGTGAGTGTGCATGTGTGTATGTGTGTGTATGTATGCATGTGTATACACGATTATGTGTATATTTGTGTGCGAATGTGTATATGTGTGTATGTGTGTGTGTGCTTTGTTTCATTTTGGCAGTTTTGTCTTAATTTTTGTTTTCTTGTTTGTTTTGTTTTATTTGTGTGTGTGTGTGTGTGTGTGTGTGTGTGAGAGAGAGAGAGAGAGAGAGAGAGAGAGAGAGAGAGAGAGAGAAAGAGAGAGAGAAAGAGAGAGGAGGAGATATAGAGAATGAGAAAGAGGGTGGAGAGAGAGAGAGAAAGAGAAAGAGAGAGAATAGGGAGGTGGAGAGAATGTGGGAGAAGTTGGGGGTAGAGAAAGCATAATAAAAATATTATCTGAAAAAAGTCAATAAAAATAAATAAATACAGAAATGAGGATAACATTTCTTGAGTCTATTTTATTGAGAAGAAGAAGAGAATGTAACATCTCCCACATCACCCCTAAACATTATTCTTTAAGCAAAGCAGTTTTCCATTAAAATATACTTTGGTATAGTTTATATTTCTTAATTACTGTCTTTATTTTTCATTAGAGCAGAAACTTTAGGTTGGGAAGAGAATAGATAGGAGAGGGCTGATTACTGTGAACGATGGTTTACAGAACATGATTTTGCCTCTTGAAATGGGTGAGTCTCTTGGGTTGTTTTACATTTGCTGCTTTCAAAGTGTCAGAGGATCAGCGTTTTCTATCCACAGAAGCACAAGGAAGCTAGTGGAGCAGACTGACCAGTGGATGCTCAGAGAAAGGTAGCCCAGCTTCCAGAACTAGCTGGGTCTTTCAGGCGTTAGAGAAGCTCTGTCCAGGGTCCTGGATAACATCTGTTGTGCGCAGTAACAAGCATCCCCTCTCTCCCTGGATTAAAGCACCTAGGAGCTGCTCCAGGCTCTGCTGATGGTCCATGTTGTATCACTGGATATTTTTTGTGTTGTAGAAGTATCCACTAATCATCAAGATTGATGAGTGACCATCGTCATGTACGAGTCCAGAGGTAAATGAGATTTCTGAAGTCTCTGACCTGGTCAGCCATATGTTTCAGCACAGAAAGCATGAAAACAAATGGTGGATGGATCTGAATGTGCCTTTAAGGTGGGCTTGAGGCTACATGAAGGAGTGATATAATGTGGGCAGCCTACCTGCTCACTAGGATCAAAGCTACCTTTCCTCCAAGGAGAGGTTGTTTCCCATCTCAGCTAAAGCAGAGTGTCTTTGCTCAGCTGACGGCTTCTTGGTTGGTCATCAAACAGGGACAACACTGGGCCGCAGTGAAGGAGGCTATAGGGTGAGGAGAAAACACCCAAATGAGGGTGCTGGAGAGGGCTATATGGATGCAATGCACCTGCATCGGGTCATGGAGCTTTATCTGCTATGCCTAGGTGAAGAAAACATCTAGTATTTCCCATAACCTCACCATTAAAACCTCCAGAGCAACTGACCTCACAGCAGTGATAATGACCTAAAAACTGCCATTATCCAACTTCTTCCTTGAAAGACATGCCTCGGGAGACAGAAAAACATCATTCTCCATCAACAAATCTGAATGTAAGGGAGTCAGTGCTTAGGGCTGGAATTCAGAAATGTGGATATGACTGGAGAGGAGATGGAGACAGAGGTGTGGATGGCCACAATGCTTTTTCAAACCAGAGACAAAAAAGTGTATATACAGGGCTGTGAAGATGGCTCAACATGTAAAGTAACCTGAGTCCAAAACTCACAAAACAAAGCATGGTAGGCCCTGTGCAAGAGAGAGAGTTCTCAAAAAATAAAAGCAGCTGAAGAAGACATCTAGCAACAGTCTTCGGCCTCCATACATATACACACATACATATATACACACATGCTCCATATGCATACACACACACAAACACACATACAAATACACATATGCACACATACATGCACATGCACACACACATATATACAAACACACATGTACACACACATACACATGACTGGCAGGGAGCCTGCTTCATACACACACACACACACACACACACACACACACACACACACACGCATATGCACACAGCTACATGCACATACACATATTTATAATACATAGATAACCTGATTTTATGTGCAAGGACCAGTATCCAAACCAGGCCACTTCATAATGTTCAGGCTGATATTTCTTTTGGATGGTGTCTAAGGTCATTTTCCTATTGTTATGATAAAATAAGCTGGCAAAAGCAACATAAAGAAAAAAAGGATTTATTTGCCCCAGGATTCCAGGTTACAGTCAGTCACTGTGGTAAACCCAAGGGAGCAGAAACATGTAGAAGTGGATTGCATTACATCCACAGTAATGCAGAGGCAGAGAGCAAGGAATGAATGAAGAACGAATGAATGAATGTGTACTTACAAGTACTCAGCTTGCATTCTCTACTCTTTTACAGTTCAGCTTCCTCTGCCTAGGGAATGATGCCAACCACAAAGAGATGGTCTTTCCACTAATCAAGGTAATCCCCCATAAGCATGCCCACAATCCCTATTGAGACTCCCCAAATTATTCTAGGTTTAAGTGGACAACTAAAACCAACCATGGCTTGTGGCCGCTGGTCAACAAGCCACAGGTCTCATCTGGAAATATCCAAATGTAAATGGCTCACCCAGGTATGAAAAAGTCCCTTCTTCCAGTCACAACCCCTCCCCCACCACCATGCATTCCTCACAGCAATGGACTCTACCCTCCAGCCATGAAACAAGTAAATTCTTCCACCCTTAAGTAACTTCTTGCCGTGTATACAGTGGCAGTAACAAGTACACACACCTGTGATTTCAAAGAAAGCAACAGGCAGACTGCAAGGTAAAGAAAGACTCCCACAGCTGAGGGTGTGACATCTACCAGAGTAAGGGATTCACCAACAAAGATGTTCAGAGCTGGTTTGGTTCATTGTGCATGCTGGTGGGTCAGTCATGGAGAATGGGAAAATGAGTTGGATTTTTGATAAAACTGTGATTAGCTTGATAGTCACTACTGTTGTGTGGGTGTGGCTATGTGGCACACACATACCAAGGTATGTATGTAGAAGTCAGGAGGACATTTTTCAGGATCCGTTTTCTTCTACACCTATATGTGGTTCTGAGGCTCAAACTCCAGTTATGAAGTTGATTTAGAAAGTGCTTTCTCCAACCAAGCCACCTGTCCAGTCTTCTTCCTAGAGTTCTTTTTCCTGGAGGTTCTACGTAAGACACAGGAAGGACAGCTGAGATCAAGACAGTTGGAGATACGTCAACAGTGGACTTGTTCAGTTTCCAAGTATCCACAATGGGGATAAAACTTTGTACCGCAAATGGATGTCAATAGGCTCAGCTTAGGACAGACCGATGAACTCTCAAGTTTCAAAGCTTCGTAAGACCTGATGGTAACTTGATTACTGATGGTCTTGCTTCAAGAGTTAGCGAAGGAACCGCTATGATCTGGGATGGTGTTGGCCCTAGCTTGTTCCAGCCGTTCGCTGCACTTGGTCTGGAACACTCTCAATGTGCTGCTCACTT
This sequence comes from Mastomys natalensis, assembly GCA_021653895.1. Taxonomy (NCBI): domain Eukaryota; kingdom Metazoa; phylum Chordata; class Mammalia; order Rodentia; family Muridae; genus Mastomys; species Mastomys natalensis. The sequence goes on from JAJTUV010000372.1 coordinate 255,429, forward strand.
GTGAGCATAAAACCTACAGAGAACTCAGGAATGAGGGACCGACAGCTTCACCTCACTCCTTCAAGACTGTGTATAATATGAACCTCAGTGTGAGCAATAAGATTTCAGGCTGGCGGGCGCGTGGTGGCGCACGCCTTTAATTCCAGCACTTGGGAGGCAGAGGCAGGCGGATTCTGAGTTCGAGGCCAGCCTGGTCTACCGAGCGAGTTCCAGGACAGCCCGGACTACACAGAGAAACCCTGTCTCGAAAAAAAAAAAAACCAAAAAAAAAAAAAAAAAAAAAAAAAAGATTTCAGGGCTGTTTGCTTCCTGGCTGGCCAAACAACCTTTGGAGCCTCAGTTTCCTCTTTTATAAAACAGTCTCTTGAAAACTAACTTCCATTTCCTATCACAATATATGATGGACCTCCATTTTGTCCTAAGCCCTTTTTACAGACCCCTTTTTTCGTTATGGAATTTCCTTCCCTTTGGGAAGGGTAGTTGATTGATAGTAGATACAAGGACATTGGAAAGAAAAATAAATTGAAATTGAATTTATGCAAGTCGGGAGGGAGCTGCCTCATTAACACAATAATTGAGCTGTTAGTTAATTTTAGTTGTTAGCCACAGAGAAGGACAAAAATCTCCCAAGCACTGTCTCCCCTTCTAAGTGATTAAAAGAACAGCGCAAAGGTCCACATCTTAGATGCGTCTAGTAATTATGTACCTCGCCCCCATCCCCCTTTAAAATATCATGAGGCAGATGTATTTTTAAAATCCTGGCAATTTATACAACACTATGAATGTGTCAGTTCTTCCTAATCAGAGATGTTCTTCACTCCCCCCACCAACCTTATTAGCAGTAATTCTTGCTAATTGATAATTATTACCTTTTTCTTTAGTCAGATCTAGTTGTTGATGTAACAACACTTCTTGCTTCGTGACGATCAATATATTTAACTGTCACTGTAAATAATGTGCAAAATTAATAATTAAAGCCTGCTTGCTCAATAGGATGCAAACTTCACAAGCTTTTCAGCCAGCTCCTTCATTTTATCGAATTATTACTGTTCTTGTTGTTATTGGCAGGTAAGGATGAAGAATTCTCAAGCCCAGGTTTTGAAGTTCCTCTTATGTAAATATCCTTGGGACTTTCACTAAAGCTCCTTGACACAAAAGAGTCTGTAGTTGGGCTCTGGGAATCAGGGGCAGAGAATCAACCCAACTTCTTCAAGTCAGTCACCATAAATCTTAATTGATCTTGCAGGAGAGAATTGCTCATTGCCTATGTGAGCTGGAGGGGAGCCCTGGAAGATGGCTTGCGGATTTGTGCAGCTCATTTCCGGGAAATTGATGATGTCTTTTATGGCAGGGCAGAGGAAGGCCAGCAGGCTTCTGGGTCCTGGCCCAAAATGACACCTAATAAAGCATCATTGGCAAATGTCCCTGGAAGAGCTTCAGAGAAGGTGGAAATGATCATGTCGTTCCAGCATATGTCCCTGGATCCAAACCCACCATTGCCAGTCTTAATTCAATCAGAAATATATGCCTATCTGGAAACCAAAGAACATGGCATGTATTTGAAGATGTGTAATCCTAAAGGTGGATTAATTAAAAAAAAAATTATTAAAGGCATCCAAAGAAAACCAGCTTCTATGGATAGGTATGCTGCTTCCTGGCCAGTTGTCTCTTTACTGTGATCAAAATCATGGGAGAGCAACTTAAAGGGTGAATACTTCATGTGGGCTCATGTTTTTAGGGCTTTTACTTTATCATGTTGTTTAATCCATACATGGTGAGCGAAACTGGGTAATGGGAACATACAGGGAAAAAAAACGGAGCAAGATGAAAACCGAGCGGCACACCCCAGAGCAATCTCTCTCTCTTTCCCCAGCCTTGCCTCTCAATAATACTATGGTGCTATGAATCCATGAAGAATTGTAGCCTCCATGGTCCACCGTCAAGCATGACTAAAGGAAAGAAACCCTTGCTCTCCAAGTCTGAAGGCATTCAGTGCTCCACAACGACCATGCGGGGCAAATGGCAAGGCCTCGATACTTTCCCCATGTTTACTCCTGTGTAGGAATGCAGAGAAAGCACAGACACAGCAACTGTCTGAACTTTCTCACTCATCCATTAAAAGCTGATGGAGAGGAACCCTCCGTACACTCTGAAGAGATGTGTGCTGCTTACGGCGCTCAGAACACAGAGGCACCACAGACACTCAAAACGGAAACGGAAAAAGATGGTCTCCAGATTACAAAGCAGAGCTGAGCCAAGTTTGTCCTAATGCAGAAATGTGTGTGAATGTGGCCTTTACCATATGTATTCCAGAAGGAATGAGCTGCCTAGGTCATACTTTGCCAGTTACTTTTAATACCTAAGAGGGAGGTTTGTTCTTAAATCTGCAAATACATTCCCGGGTCCTATCTCGTCATATCTGCAACCCTTTTTGCCAAATTTGATATCTTTTCTTTTTCTTTTTCTGTAACCAAGACCCCTCCAGACCTTGGTGGCTTACATTAGCAACAAAGTTTTCTTTTGATTACTTGAGTCTTTATCTACAGGGTGCAGCAGGCTGCCTCAGGCCTGCTTTATTCGGTTACTTCATGCTAGGCAGTAAGCTAAGTGATCTCTTCTCATAGGAAAGAGAGCTTGGGACGTCCCGTTGTACTAGCCCTTGAGTGGGTGTGGCAGGTGTGTGTTCACCAGCACTGAATCCCAAAGCCCTGCTGCCCATCAAACAGGGGAAAGGTCACATCTGCATCCAGAGGTTATATGGCAGTATCAGGGGTTTAAGTCTGTTTTCTCTCTCTACAACGGCGTGTCCAAGACCAGATTATAAAGAACAGAGATGTAATTACTTCTCTGTTCCAGGTGCTTGGAAATCTAAAGGCGTCACATCCATACCTCCCTTCCACACACCTGATGAGGATGCCACGCTGTATCTGACATGGTGGCAGGCATCCCATGGCCAGACAGAGCAGGCTGCCAGCTACGGCAGCCCATCTTTTCCTCCAAAACTTCCAGTGCCATGCTTATTCCATTTTATCCCTAGAATACCCAAGGAAACACAACTCCAAATATTACTAAGGTGACTGTGGTGGTTTGAATAAGAATAGCCCCCCACAGGCTCATGAATTTGAATGCCAGGGAGTGGCACTATTTAAAAGGATTAGGAGGTGTGGCCTTATTGGAATGGGCGTGGCCTTGTTAGAAGAAGTGACTCACTGGGGTGGGTTTTGAGGTTTCAAAAGCCATGCCAGGCCCAGTGTGTCTCTCTTCTCTTCTTGCTACCTATGGATACCGATGTAGAACCAGCAGTTCCTTCTTCAGTAGCCTGTCTGCCTGTGAGCCGCCATGCTCCTTACCATGATAATGAACTAAAAATCTCTGAAACTGTAACCCAACCCCAGTTAAATGTTTTCCTTTGTAGGAGTTGTCTTGGTCACGGTGTCTCTTCACAGCAATAGAACACTAAGACAGTGACTCTGAGTATTAAGTCTTCAAGCCACGAATTCTAGAGGTCCACAGGTTAAAACATGAGGAAAGTATGTCCTTCCTACCAGGAGAGGAAGTGAAGCATCAAGAGGGTGTTCAGTCCTCCAGATGAGAGGAAGGAAGCACCTGTCCCAGCATGGCCAAACTCTAGCCCCACTTGCCCTTCTGGGTCAGAATCCACACATCTCTCTCAGGTTTTCTTTCTTTCTCTCCAAACCCCATGTGAGACAAAGATAAGAGTAATATTTTATCTCCGAATAACTGTCTGCTTCTTAAAATCTTGTAGTGGATGACTTGAGTTCATTTGAATGACAAATAAACTACTGACATATACTGCTGTATCCATCAAATCTAACTCACCATCAGTCGTAAAAGGCAACATTGTTTTATGTACCACTAAGACAAAATAGATGCCAATTAAACTATGATGTGCCATTAATTATAGGGTGCATCGGGATTTCACAGATGTGGAAATGTGAAAAATGTCTCAAAGTTCAAGAAAGGCTGAATCTATTAATAACTTTTCTTATATCCAATCACACTTTAGCTAACACGCATGGATCTTCCCACGCTATTATTTAACAGCGTCTTGCTGATGGTAAGGCATCAACAATATAAAATACTAAAGTATTATAGAACGTTTGCAGACTACGGATGTCTGTTTACCTACTATGTCTCTATAGTTTTCTATTTTGAACAAACTATTATTAATATTGTATTATTATAATTGTAAAATAAAATTATCTGTACAATAGTTATATGTAGATTTGATCATCCTAAGTGATAAAATGTTCAACTAAACACAAGTAAATAAACAAAAAAAGCATCAAATTTTAATGAAAATTGTTTCTGGCAGTGATCCATACCAGAGCTTTTTCTTTGTCCCTTTTTCTCTCTGTTCTCTTCTCTGAAAGTTTTAACCAAGGAGGAATATTGCTTGCTCTAGAAAAGGAAGAGCTGTTCTCTTACAGAAGATTCACATTCCATTCATCCCGGTTTCTGTCAAAGCCTAGTGCAGGAAATAGTCCTGGATACAGAACATAGTCTCCATAACAGAGAAAGGCAATATTTCACCAGAAGGACTGCTGTTCCTGGGCCTAAGACTTTTATTTTCCCCTTTGTTGTTGTTTCTCGATTCTCTGAATTCCCGGTATCACCTTCTGCTCCACCAACCTGCTCCTGTCTTCAGAGAGCAATGACGTAGATGAAACTTTGGTGCTGTCAGAAGCATGTGACTAGATTTTGGTGGATGTTAACTGAACATCCACCAAATGGCTTTGAGTATTCCCACACTCAGACCTTGGGTGGAAAGGTCTTTCTTCCCTTGCTACAGTAGCAGTCAACAAGTTTCCTAATCTAAGGACTCACTGGGACATAGTGACACACTACATCAATCCAAGCACTCAGGAGGCAGACAGGTGGATCTCTGAGTTTGAGACCATCCTGGTCTACATAGTAAATTCCAGGGCAGCTAAGGCTGTATAGTGAGGCCCCATCTCAAACAAAGAAATGAAGAACAACAAAAGCAACACCAAAACTCAAACCAGCTAACCAAAAAACCAAAACTAATATAATAATAATAATAATAATAATAATAACAGTAAAAACCAGGCTACTGTAGGGCAGTGGTTTTCAACCTTCCTAATGCAGTGAATCTTTAGCACAGTTCCTCATGTTGTGGTGACCCCCCCCCCAATCATAGAATTATTTTTATTGCCTCTTCACATCTATAATTATACCACTATTATGAATCATAATGTAATACTGATATGTAGGATACCTGATACTCCCACCCCTGTGAAAAGGTCATTTAATCCCCAAAGGGATTGTGACCCATAGGTTGAGAACTGCTGATGCAGGGGATTGTCTTGGTTGATGTGGGGAGACCTATTCTATAAGAATGTGGCAACATTGCATGGTTTGGGGATCCTTGGTCCTATGCAAGCTGAGAGGGAGAGGGGGAGGGGAGAGAGAGAGGAAGAGGAAACACATGGCACCCATTCTGTCTCTGCTCTTGTCTGTAGACATAACTAATCACTTGTCACTACCTTGCACAACCTATAGTGACAGACAGTAAGCTGGAATTCTGACCAGAATAAAACCTGTTCCCACTACAGGTTGCTTTCATTGAATTATTTTAGCATACCAACAGGAAACTAAACTCAGAAAAAACTGTCATTGAATTTTCAGCCACATGGCTGGGTGACACCATTGTCCTATCTTGTGAAAAAGGAGTTGGAGACACGGAGAAAGGGGGTTATTTGCCTAAACTCATGTTGGTGGTACTTGTGCCCTGGCATAAATATTTTGTTTGGCTCCATGATATTCTCTGTCTTTTTTTCTCTGTCTCTGCGTCTCTCTTTGTCTCTGTATCTCTGTGTCTCTCCTGTGTGTCTGTGTGTGTCTGTGACTTTCTCTGATGTGAATGTGTGTGTGTGTGTGTGTGTGTGTGTAACACAGGATCATGCATGCTATTGTTCATTTATGACATGTGATTGGATTAACATTGAGAGTGGCTTTGGTTTCCTCGCTGTTTTAGAGAGAAGCTGGGTGTCTGATTTGAGGCTTTCTTCCCTTTTGATATAGACAGTTTTGTACATGAGTGTCCCTCAACATACTGCTCTAGCTGATTCCATGAATATTTACAAACCACGTTCTCAGTTTTGAACAGGGTTACTTTCTGCTCATCTTTCCTTCTCTTTTTTTTCTTGGAGCTGTCTGAAATGTATGGAATATAGTTTCCATCAAATGTTTTAGATGGCAGTCTTTAGGTCTTCACATATTTCATGTCTCTCTTTGCTTCAGAAATTTCAATTACGTATGTTTTTTGGCTATGTGTACTTTCCCCATCAGTTGCCCACACCCTCAGACGACAACCTTCCATTCTCCCTTCCACTCTGGACACTCATCTCATCAGATCTTCAATCCCTGGCCTTTTGTCAGCAATACCTAATCCTCTGTCCATGCCACACAGTACTGTTTTTACCTCAGACGTTATATTTTTCTTTTCTTTCTGGAAACTTGTTCCTTCGGTGTCCAGAGAATGCTTATCTTTACCCAGAGAACAATGAGCTGAATTCTGAGCTGAATAAAACCATTAAAACTCTTTTCTTGTTTTGCTTTTCATTTCCCTAATGACAATTCTGCCTTTATGTACAGAAATAAACCATTTATTTAAAATACACCATGCTTATAGAAATGTGGTTTACACATAAATGCAAGTTTCATGTATAGAGAAATCAGTCCTTGTCTGTGGATTGGTTCATCCCAGGTAGGGGGCAATTTCACAAGGAGTCTTGACGAGAGTCCTGGGGGCTCTTACAGTTAACAGCGTTCTCAGCTCCTGGATCTCCACCTTAAGTCTGATGGCACATCAGTTACAAAGCTCCCTACCATTTATCCTACCAGAAACAGAATTAAAGATACTGCCAAGCACAACGCGCCCACCTTTCACCGCCGTGGACTTTGTGTGTTGATATTTAAGCATCCGCGACTTCTAGTGGCTTCTAGAGAAGATCATCAGTGGGCTCACTCACACACAGTGTTTCTCTCATCTTGGATAATATATTCCATTGATTGCTTGTGAACAGAAACTAGGGTGAGCTCCTTATGGCCCTGTAATCAAAGGTGAAAAAGAAAAAGAAAAAAGGAGGAAGAGGAGGAAGAGATGGAGGGGAATTATATTTTCCTCCATCTACAGTTTTAAGAATATAACAAAATTCTTCTTAAGTCCTCACAAATAAAAGACATACTATGAGGTATCTGCTTAGCTGCTAGCACTGCGTTGCCTTTTTCCTTTACTCATAGAGCAGCATCCATACAATGGTCCCATGGGGATTGGACTAAGCACAATCAGATAACCTAACCTAACCATAAACATAGGTTTTAGAGTTGAACCCACACTTGATTAGCTTCCAAGCCTCCCAGCCCCAAACCTCCCCAAAAGAAAGGTATATAGAAAAATATTGTTAAATTTCAGAGTTATGATTTGTATGTCATTTGTCATGATAATATTCACAGAAAGGAAGATCTTTAGTTATTAGAAGAGGCATTTGGGTTGAGCAACAAATAAATAAATGCATAGATAGATAGATAGATAGATAGATAGATAGATAGATAGATAATAGATAATTTGGGTAAATCAAATGTCTATTCCTATCTCTAAATAGGGAGGGAAATTTAGTGCATCCATTTTTTCAGAGAAATAAACTGAGGTTCAGCTAAGAAAATAGATGACTTGGCCAAGGTCAGGTAATAATTCATCAGCATTGAAACTATATTGTAAGGCTAAGTCAGCTGTGCTGTGCCTGGGAATCCAGTGCCATACCTTTGAGAATGGTCAAGGTACTATGGGGCAAGTGGCTTCTGCATCCATTGAGCATTTCAGTTTTATTTATGGATCGATCCTGGGGCCTAACTGTCAAATTAACAGACACAAGTCTCCGAGCATCACTCCAAAGGAGTCAGGCAGTATTGTAGCACTAGCAAGGACATCATGTCCCCTCAAGTGTAAGAACAATTAGCTGTTCTTGTTAATTCAGTCACAGAGGCATAGAAATAGCCCAACATCTTGGATCAAGGAGCCAAATAGAAGATTTAAACACAACTGATGGATGAGAGTCTCACGTAACAGCAGCTGAGGATAAGCCGTTGAACTAGGGAACTGGCTTCACACATCTGCTGATGGGGTCAGCAAGAAAGGAAATCTATTCCCACACAGATGAGCTATGTCTTTGGGTGCATGACTCAGCTTGGGAGACTCCAGCCACAGCCGTGTTTAGAGGAATCATAAGCCAGCTGCAACACAGTTCGGGCTCTCATTTTGAATATTAAGAAATTTCACTCTCTGTCTTCTTCCAGAGCTAGAGGAAAGGAATAGGCAGTTGCCATTGCCAACACCCAGATAACACAACTCTCTCTTTGCAAGTGTCGACGGAAGCACTGGGTGACTAAGCTGTACCAGGCTCTTGTCATCCTGGCTCTCCTCTTCCCTCAGCCCAGAAGCAGGAATTTCTTCTAGCTGACATTCAAATAAATTAAGTGAGGGTTAATAAGGAGTAACTGTCAACTGACAGGTCTCAAGTCTTGAGGATGGATTTCTACATTAAGTTCAGATAGAAAGACCACTCTAAATGTGAGTAAGATCATCCCATGGGCTGAGATCTCTGAGGGGAGAGAGAGAGTGAGTTGGGAACTATCACTCACCTCTCTCTGCTTCTTGACTGGACACAACGTGACCTGCTAGCTATCTGCCTCTTCTGCCACCACACCTTCCCTGCCATGATGGCTTGGATATACTCTCAAACTATGAGTCAAGAAAGAAGCTGCTTTCCCTTGACTTGTTATTCTTTTCGGTCTTCCTCGTGCGAGATCTCCATCTAACCACTAACTTGGAAGGAACTCAATAACCATAAGCAGCCCATGTGTTTCATGTATGATTCATCTACTCAGCACTTCCAGGAGCTGACACCAGAAGTCAACTCCTCATATCCCTAGTTTCATGAGATAGCAAACATGGTGACAAACCAAGTCGGCTTACCCCATTAGCATTGGCTTCTCCATGACCGGAAACTTCAAGAGCAGCTCACAGAACAGATTCTTGAAGGATACCCAAATTCTTTGTTTACATGAACAAATGTTGATGAGCTTCGGTGCAAATCAACAAAGGGGCCCTGATATTAGCATGTTGAGCAAGACTTGTGTTGGGTGGACTATATTGTGGCACAGACTCCAAGATGATCCTGGAAGGGCCACCTGTGGATCATGCAGGTGGTGAATACTTATAATCAAGGTTCTTAGGGACATTTGTATGAAAGAGGTACAACACCACACCACACTGCAAATTAACCTTCAACCTTAATCCCTTTTTAATTAACACAGGAGTCCATCTTCCTAAATTGCTTGGTGGTAGTAACCACCCAATTTTTTTTTTTCTGAAGAAAGCTCTATCACCTGGGTTTTGTCTCTGCAGGTGTCACTCACATTGGCCACATGTGACTACTCTGTATTTCCTCCTAGTAATGTTGTCCAATGCAGCCACTGCCTCTTCTGGTTCCTGGCATTTGCTTTCTAATTCTGTTTGTCCATCTGTTGTTTGTCTTTCTGGCATTGTCGAACACTCATTTGTGTGTGTGTGTGTATGTGTATATTTTTCTCCTTTCTCCTCAGCTATTTTGCAAACTGTTCTACTGTTTGATTTTTCTTGCTCTTTCTCCAAGGACGTGCTATGAGGGATTCAGGAACTGTAAAGAAACACGGAGTCTTATTTCTCCGAGGGTTTCTATGTGAATATGTATCTGGGGATTTGTGGGGTAGACACAGAAAGATTGTGTCCTGCTCCCCAACATCAATTATAAGCCACAAGGATGGAAGACATTCATATTCATAAGTCTGGGTTTGGATTCATTAGATAAGGTAGGTCAACATTTTGTTGTTGTTGTTGTTTTAAGTAAATTTACCAATAGCACAGACGAATGCCTTTTTAGATTGTGGAAGTCTTTCTCCAGCCTTTGTTACAGAACACAAGTAGAAGAATGAACCAGAGAGACACCAACAAGGCTTAGTGAGCAGGAGAAGGAACAGTCTCTCAATGTGCCCCATCCAAAGGCATCATATTTCCCCACAATTTGGTCGTGAGATTTTCTGTGACTAAATTATAGCCCAGAGTCCAAGGGCACTGGCTTTAGTCATTCCTAATGCACCTTCTATTGGAAAATCCCTTAGCTTGGCAGATGACCTACTTTCCAAGCGCCCACCCTGTCAACACTACACTCTCACTCCTTCATCCTGGCTGAGGCCTTTGTGGCTCTTGTCTAACCTGTGGTCCAGGAACATTTACCAAGACAACCACTCTTTGGAAAGTCTGTCCAGGAAAGAGGTGAAGTCAGTCAAGTATGACACAGAGAAGATAAGACCACAGACCATGTAGAGCAATAACAGTTTATCAAGGAAAAGATCAGAGAGATGGGTGCCAGAAGGAAGCAGAGGATGTTGTGACAGAGCATGTACATGCATGTGAGCACACACACACACACACACACACACACACAGAGTCAACTGGGAGGTGGAATTATATATATATATATATATATATATATATAATATATATATATATATATATATATATATATATATATATAGAGAGAGAGAGAGAGAGAGAGAGAGAGAGAGAGAGAGGGGGGGGGTTGTGAGGACTCAAGGTGTTTTCCAAGCAGGCTTCCTTTTAAGATTTTACCAGTGTGAATGCTCACCAAGATACAGCTGTGTGTGGGATCTCTGGGACAAACTCTGTAGTCTGGGACAAACTCTGTAGTATACCTAAGCTTTCCTGTAGGGAAGAGGCCACCCCATAGTGATGCCTAGGTAGATGTTTGAACAGACCTCTAGAGAGTCCAGGACCCAGCACTGTGGAAGGTGACTAATTCCTGCCTCTGTTTGGAAAACCCAAAGGCTTAAAATGGAGGCAGAGGAGACACAAACACATAGGGCCCGATACAGCTTCATCATCCTCACATGTCACCTCTTCTATTCTTATGAGGTTCATGTTCAACCTCTGACAGAATGAAAGTGGAAACATCAAGTTATGAATATGAACAATGATATAACTGTCATTCCATTGAGTAATTTTCAAAGGTAAGGATCCCAAAGATATAAAATTGCAAGTTGTGTCATTTTTTCACTAGCAAGAAGTCACCCTTCAGGGGTGTCACAGGCTACATGGTGTATGTGCCTAGAGACTGATATGTTGATGTCTTTACCTTGGTTTCTCCCAAAGTGGACGTGTTTAAAGGTAAGTCTGTCAGTGAAAATGAGATCATGAATGTGAGCCCAAATTCATCATGGTTTGTTGCCTTTTTCAGTACCCCAAATTAGAACATGAAGAAGTGCAAGTCAGGGTCCAAAGGAAGACACACAGTGAGACCAGTGTCCATCTGCTGAAGAGGGGGCTTTGTGGATGAGAGTATGCTGAAACCTCTTACCTCTGGGAAAATGACTACATAAATATCTGTGTTCAAAACTGCCCTTTGCCTGGCATTTTGTTATAGTTGCTTCAAGAAATTGATACACACTATAAAAAAAAAAAAACTTACTCATTGTCTGCTGATTATCTGTCTATTTTTATTATCTGTCTTTAATGATCTATCTTCAGTCTACCTATACCTGTCTGTCAACCATCTATCAATTATCTATGGGTATCATCTATCACCTACGTATCTATGTCTATTGCATACTGTCATCTTCTATCGTCTATGTATATGTCTATTGTGTACTATCATCTATCATCTGTATATCTATGTCTATTGCATATGATCTATAATTTATCATCTTTCTATCTATCAATCATCTATATATCCGTATGTATCATCTGTTAACTATCACCTGTGGGTTTTTTTTCAAGACAGGGTTTCTTTGTGTAGCCCTGGGTGTCCTAGAACTAGCTCTGTAGACCAAGCTGGCCTCAAACTTTCAAACATCCACCTGTATCTTTCTTCCAAGTGCTGGGATTAAAGACGTGTGCTATCAATGCCTGGCTTCATCTGGGTATTTATCTGTCTTCCTATCATCTTTATCATCTGCTCAGAATCTATATAATCTCTCTCTACAGTTGTAAAAGGCACATTTATTTCAAGTATAAAACAGTATATAATAGATTTAAACTTCTGATGGTCAGTCAGGTAAGTGATACCTATTTTGATTGTGATATATTCTCTTTACTCCCAATCCTACTGAGTATGTGTAATGCTTCTACACAGTTACAATTATGGCATACATAGACAATGTTTTAATATTCTTATCTAATTCTTCAATGCTTGATGAAATTTACAAATATAACAGAGGCAAAACTGTTTAGTTCGTGTCTTTGTGATGGTGACTGAAATACTGTTATGTGTACAATTATGCCATTCATAACATTATCACAGGCTCATAGAAAATGCACACAAAGGAAAGATAGAGACCACAGAAGAAATCATAAAATCACTGATACCTTTACCATTCAGGAGAATGTGACTCAGAAATTTGAAGTGAGATCTTTCATTCTGTGTTTATGTGCCTGTAGCACTGACACACGAATCTTGAACACACTTAATCCTCGGCCATATAATAAAGATCTTTTCTGTACCTGTTACTCCTGCAGCAATTATGTACTGGAAGAGGCTTCAACTGTTTAAATATTAAAAGTATAAGATTTCTTTTTGAAGATAGAAATGTATAAAATCTCTTATTTTCATGCTCCAAAATGGCACTTTGTCCTGAGACCAGAGAACTTATACTTTAACAAGGTAGGTGATGTAGACTAAACATCCCTGTCCCATTAAAATTTGATGTTAAACAAACAAACAACAAAAAAAAGATATAAATTTGGGAGAACATGTTGAGAGGGTCTAGAGAGAGTTGGAAAGATGAAACATACAGTAATATACTATATGTGTAAAATTCCTAAAGAACAAATGTGAGAAATGTTTTTTTTAAATCACAATAGACCGAAACCCAGAGCCTCAATAGGACAGTGTCAGGCAGGGCCCTGAGGCTGTATCCCAGGATATAATGTGTCTTCTGTCAACAATGTTCTCGTTCTCAGGACAGTACCATAAAGGCTTCTGTCTACAAACTAGAAAGGGGCTCCCCCAGGTCCCGCCTATGACCTCAGCTGCCAGTTCCCAGAGCATCCTGATGGGACTGTCTGCAGTCCATGGAACCCAGTCTAGAATACCTCACTAGAGCAGGTAGACTTGAGGAAGGCAGCACTGCTTATCTCTCCTGTCTAGTTACTTCATCACTCCAAAATTTATTTTGCAATGAAGCATTTTATAGTCATATTAACAAATCCCGAGTAGCTGGAAAGCTGTCCTAACAGCATGTGCTGAGTTGCTCTCTCTAGCTCCCTCACCATATTAGATTTTATACCTGAAAACTCAGTAACTTAAGGCAACAGTCTCTTTGGAACTCTGTCTTGCAGCTTGGAAGCTGAAGGATAGAGGATGACATCTCTACTGTAGCCATGATCCTATCAGGAAATCCATCTAGGAAAGACTGACTTCCTGTGCCTGCAAGTTGGTGGCAGAATCTGTTCTCTTGCCAGCCTGGGACAGAAGTTGCATCTTGTTGCTCAGGGCTGATAGGGGAATCACCTCCAACTCCGGTTGCTTGTTCCTGGATTCCTTTCAGAAGGTAGACTTCCTAATCTGTGTTATCATATGGACCTTCAGTAAAGACAAGAAGGTCTTGTCTGGTTAGGCCAGGCCCATCAGGGTGATCTCCCTCTATTAATTCAAAGTCTAAGTTCATCTGTGAAATCCCTTCAGCTTGGTCAGTAAAGCAATCCATACAAGGAGGCACCATCTACTCAATGGTTCAAAAACATGGTGGATGGAGAAGAGACTACACAGGCCATGATCATCAGGGTTGGGGTGCCTGCCAGTTTCCTGCCATTCCCTTTCACTCATCACCAGACTCCATTCACTTTAGCTTCTGTCTCTGATGCATTTGAACTTCCCTTTCTTTCTATACGCTGTGACTTGCTAGAGAGTGTTACTGTGTTGGTCATTATTCATTCTTGAAGAGAGGCTGGACTAGTCTTATTTGCAAGGAAATGGATATTCTGTGGCACAGTTGGACTAGGAAGCTTTTATTTTGTATTACTTCATAAATAGTTATCTCTACAGTAGCCTCCTCCTTGTCCATGAAAGAAATATCTCAAGAACTCTCAATATCTGAAACTACGTTCTTTTCATCTTACGCAATGCCATTCAGGCTAAAACAGTAGCAACGTTAGATGAATTTCTTGTTCTCGATCATGATTTCACAGCTTGAAGATTTGAACCTACAGCAGGTATTGATGATCCTAGAATAAAGGTTTTATAGTTTGCCGGAGTTGTCTTTTATTTTTAACAAAATCACCTAAAGGAAGCATTTGGTGTCCTCTCTGTGACACACTTGAATCCCTGGTGCCACCATTCTTTTTTGCACTTTTGGTCACTCTTCACTGACGTAAGGGTGAGGGAACACAGGTACTGCATTAGTTGATGTGATAAACAAGAACATAATGAAGGAGCAGGTAGTGCATACTGGGAGGATACGCTGAACAAAGGGCGATTTTTATCCAGGCTGAGATGAAGTAAGACAACAAAAGATGACATCACACCAACTCAGAATGGTGCATTTGAAAACTTAGGCCTCGCTTATTTCCTCCGAGTTCCGTCAGACTTTTAGACTACAGTTGACCACTAAGAACCAAAGCCAGAGATAGTGAAGGCACTTAGCAGGTAGTTCTGCCACGGGGAGTCTTACTTCCGTGTTTATTCTTCCTCCCACAGCCAAATCTAGCATGTACCCAGTCTCAGTCCAGAGACCATCTCGTTTGAATTTTGATTTTGTGTTGGTTGACCATGTGCATTGCATCAGGGCAGAAAGTTTAGCGTCACAATGCCATCTTTCCATATGCATCATGGTATTTCCTTCAGACTTAAACACACAGGTGTTGAGGATTGGCTCTGCAATAGATGCAACGATGTACAGAAATCACCGTGTTCCATAGAGCTTCTGTGGAAGTGAAGGCTACAGATGATAAATAGGCAAGTAAGTGAATGATGTCATTCAGATAACGCAAATGCTGAGGAGGAAGGCGAGGTGATTGAGAGCAACATGGGGAGAGAGACATGGGAGACTCCTTTGCTCTGATTCTCCATGCCTGCCTTTTGGTTTCGCTTCTTGTTTAAATTTTTGTTTGTTTATTTTTAAATTTCAGTTGTAAGCACTTTTTTCAGTCTACTGTTTCCTCTCTCCAACTCCTCCTGTGTCCACAATCACTCAATTCCCTCTCAAATCTATGACCTCTCTATGTTTATTATTGTTACATGTGCATATCTATATCCATATCTATCTATCTATCTATCTATCTATCTATCTATCTATCCATCCATCCAACCATCCATGTATCTATCTATCTATCTATCTATCTATCTATCTATCTATCTATCTATCTATCATCTATATATCCATCCATCCAACCATCCATCCATGTGTCTATGTATCTATCAACTATCTATCTATTTCTCTATCTATCTATCTATCTATCTATCTATCTATCATCTATATATCCATCCATCCACCCATCAATCCATCCATCCATCCATCCATGTATGTATGTATGTATGTATGTATGTATGTATGTATGTATGTATCTATCTATCTATCTATCTATCTATCTATCTATCTATCTATCTATCTATCTATCTATCTATCTACAGTACTGCTTGTATGTATATGTGATGTATGTGCTTAGGGCTGACCCTTTGAGATTAAGTGTCTATGCCTCTTCCTCTCTTACCATGTAGCTCTTCATCTAGAGGTGGGTGAGTACTTGTGAGATTTTCACCATCCCTGCTAGCATGTCAACTGCAGTTGTTTTTTGTTTGGGCCTTGTCCAGGTGACTATAATGTTAAGGTCTTTTAGGTGCAGCTTAACCATCATTTATAAAAGACACTGTCTGGCACCAGACACCTTTTCCTCTGATTCTTACCATCTTTCAGCAGCATCTTTGCAATGTTCCCCCAAGCCTTAGGTGGAGGAGTTTTGTTGTAAGTGTGTCAACTGTAATTGTACACCATGCGGTTGTGTTCTGCATTTTAGAGCAGTTGTGGGTTCCTGTAACGATCTCCTCTCCTTTATCTCTAACATCAGCTAGCTTTCCTCAGATATCTATCCCCTCATAGCCACAGAGTGGCTAGCCTACAGAGGAGCTCACTGCTGACAAGCCTATCTTGAGTTGGCCTCACATCCCAGGCTGAAGGTCGTGGTCTCATAAAATTGTTCCCATGTCAGACTAATCACACACAGTAGGTACCCATATGTCTGTCTGTCCAGCATGACTAAAAGCCAAGATCTGTGTCTCCCCGATCTCCTTTTCACTGTATTTTCTGGGATAGCTCACAGATAGCTTAGGAGCCCAGTGAGTCATTTGCACTTACTGGTTTATTCTAAATTGTTACAAGAGATTCAGACATACAGAGTCAGATATGTGGAACACAGTCTTAGTGCAGCTTTTGTGTCCCCTTTGGGCACTCCACCTCTGATCTGGTCATCTCCATCTAGCTTTCTGAATTGTGTACTTTTGAGGGTTTCTTTTTTTCCCCTCTGAGTGTTGAAAACTTACCCTGGAACCTTGAGTATTCTTGGCAGGTGCTCTGCCATTGTGCATCCTGGGGCTTTCTTGATGGTAGTTAAGGGGCTTCATTCTATAGTCACACTTTATTATATCATTACCTTCATCCCCTTTCCCATCCATGCAGAGAGATGGGGAAATTTCCAATGTTTATCACCAGAATTAGTCCTTGATGATCTACAACCTTCCAGCCACCTGTCCCCTGGTGAATACACAAAAAGAAAGTCACCATTCAGTGAATTCCAAGGATTTGAGGGGCCACATACCTGTAAAGGAGAAGAAGGAATGAAGTCTAAGTAAGCAGATGGATACAGAGAGAAAGAGGTTAGAAGAGGAAGATAGGTAGATAGATACAGGTGCTGAGAGATGGAGACAATGAAGATGACCTAGGTGATGGACGTGGGCAGATGGAGTTGACCGGGCAGAGATGGAGGGAAAGATGGCAGAGATGGAGATGGAGTCGATGAAATTATAAGTGACAGAGACACAGGTGGAGATGATCAAAGGATATGAATATAGGGATGATAGAGAAAGAGGTGAGGGAGGGAAATAGAAATGATGAAGGCAGAGACAGATGACAGAGAGAGAGCCATGCTAGAGAGATGTGGATATATAAGATGACGAAGATGGCAGAGACCGAGACTGATGGAGGAGGTAGCAATAGAGATGATGGGGTGGAGGTGAGGCAGAGGTAGTAATAACAGAGATAAGAGTAGAGGTATAGATGAGAGAGGTGGAGATATGGTGGTCCTCTCAGGTCCTTAGGCAGAAATGGGTGAAGAGATGAAGGGATCCTCTTTGAGATGATACCCGATCTAGGACAAAAACAAATCCTTAACTAATTATGAAAGCAGAAAGCAGACGTCAGGGGCAGAGGGCCTGCTAAGCACAGGCTTATGGAATTGTACACGTCGCTACCTGATGTACGATTGGTAACCACCTATCCATGTCAATTTCTATTCAGATGCGTGGATCAGGCTATGCAGTGTCACTCATAGGGCTCCCTATAGTGATGGAGTGTTGAAAGCATGGTCTGCTTTATTGATTCTGGAGAGGAGTCACTGCCCCTCACTTGCTAAGTAATTGCTGCTAACATGCTGGAATGCTCCTGGCTTCCAGCTATTACTTTCAGAAGGTCTGTTCCCGGTCGGTGATTAGTCCTGTTGCTTTTTATTTCAAGTTCTGTGCCATGGGGCTGGAGTGTGTTTGAGTGTGTGTGTGTGTGTTTGTATATCACTCTGTATTTTTATGTGTTTATGTGTGTATTTGTGTGTATGTCTATGCATCTCTGTCTCTCTGTCTCTCTGTGTGTGTGTGTGTTTTCCTGTGTGTCTGTGTGTTTTGTATCTGTGTGTGTTTGTATAACTCTGTGTGTGTGTGTTTCTGTGTGTATTTGTGTGTGTGTCTATGTGTCTCTGTCTATCTCTCTCTTCTTTCTTTCTCTCTGTGTATGTGTGTATGTTTTCCTGTATGTATTTGTGTTTGTGTCTATTTGTCTCTGTCTCTGTGTCTCTTTGTCTCTGTATCTGTCTTTCTCACTCTGTGTGTTGTATGTCTGTGTGAGAATGCACATGGGCTGGAAGTCATTCATCAGGCACTCTCTGGCTAACTTTTGAGACAGACTCTTCGTTAGCCTGGAGCCTCCTGGTTCAGCAAGGCAGGCTGGCCCAGGGGTCTTGTCTTCAGATTGCTATGCTGGATTACAAGCACAGTCCAAGATGCCTCGCTTTCTACACCCATGCTGGGAATTGAACTCATGTCTGCATGTTAGTGCCGCAAGCAGTTCCCTGAGGGAAGTATCTCTTCAGACCCCTGTTTCACAAGGCAACACTCTCTGTTTCACACTGCCCCATAGGAGTCATCTCTCTATCTTGTAGTAAGTCGCTCTTTGGTCTCGGGAGGAAATGGTGTCCTTTCTGTGATTACTTTGTTGGACATAGCCACTCCTGTCTATTTGGCTTCTTTTCCCTATGGACTATTTCCTTCAAATGTTTTCAAAGGATTAACTCTGTGGATTAAAAGGAATAGGCATCCTTGCAGTGTCTTTGGCTCCGACCTCTGCTGACTGCCCTTTACTTGCAGCTAGATAGAAGAATTGACATTATAATCATGATTCAGTTGTCCAGGAGAAATATGGCAATTTGTTACAAAGATAGGGATTCATAAAGAGGGAGATGAACCCACCCAGATGACACTGTGGCAGCATGTCTAGGCTAGGTCCTTCCCAGGTTGTCCTCTGTTTTTTGAACTAAGCTGTTCTTGATAATCAGGAATGTACCCGTCCTGACTATTGAGGATGTGGTGAAATGCATACTAACCCAAATCCGCTCTGCTGACAACTGGTTAACTACTTCTGTCCTTCATGGGCCTTTAGTTTAAGTCTTGTAGGGTCTGCTATTACATTACCTATGTTGCCCTGTTTACAGTGTCTTCCTAGGTATAGAACAAGAGGTAATAAATGCCATCTTTTCTTTAGAACTTTACCCTCAAAGCACAGAAAGCTTGTAATAGGTGCACTTTGTTTACCATCCCACAAGCACGGGCAAGCACTGTGTACCTAGAAACTGCCAACCTGATGCTGATCCCTGCTGCAGCCACCAGCCCTGTCTGCCATCCTCATCCTCACCGCCATCATCCCTGTCACCATGGAAACAAGGCTAAGTCATTTAGGCTTATCTGGTTAGTGGGGCTTTATAATCCCCAGGACAATTACACATCTTGAAATAGGGAAACGCAGAGCTTCCGTACAAACAAACAGGACATTGCCTCCCCCTGTCCTGCTCTCTGAGATGCTGAGAACTTAGGAAGAAAGCTACCCCAGCTGTCTCCCACCCCAATGGAAACTCTCTTCCTCTCTCTACATGCTATGCACTAGTCTTATCTTTAGAGAGTAACTATTTTTCTGATTATTCTGTCTGTTGCCTTAGATAGGCTGAGGCTAGACTTGCAGTCTCCCCGCTCTCTACCACAGCAAATCTCTCATGCAAATTGCACAGATTTATGTCCAAACTCTGCCATAAGTTTTAAACATCTATTTGGACAACACTCCTCTAGAATTTATTATTTCTGCATTACTTCACGAAGCATGGGCTGTACACGAAGGGGAATATAAAACTGCAGGAATGGTCAGAAAATGCAAAGCACGTGAGCTATTCAAGTTCATGTCTTGTTCATGGATGGATGGATGGATGTTGAAGACAGCCAGGCACGTCACTGGCTACTAAGACTGACTCCCTAGAGTGTGGAAGGCCAGTGGAGTGCCTTGTGACATACGTGGACACTCACTGGTCATTTGTCCTTCTGTACATGCAAGCTGTTAGCTTCAGGTCACTTGTGTTGGGAATGGATATATCAAACCTGGCTTCAAGAGTGAGGGGTTTCATCCACAGAAGGGGACTTTTCAACTGAGTCATGCTGGCCCAATACTTCCCCTCTGAGCCTCGTTTTGGGGAGCTAATTCTTTGCTACATAGGTTGTAAGAATCTCAGTGCAAAAACTTCCTGATACTGAGATGCTGAGCCAGTACATTGGGTAGTTTGGGAATATGTATGGAGATTCAGTTTTCCACTCAGAAGATGGACATTGCCCTGGATACTCATCATGGCTCGCTTTGTTTGCTTAGGTGTGACAGCAAAGTCATACATATCCCACATACAGAGGCATTTTCTAAACTGAGAATCAGTCACCACCAGGAGCTCGTGGACCGAGTCAGCATGTCATTGACAAATGCTGTCAGAGTAAGCCTTCCCCTTTGAGCTGTGACCTCAGGGACAAAGCCTCAGTTCCTTTCACCTAGCTCCTAACCGTTGACTCTGGATCAAGTTCATATCCTACGTGGATTTAAACTTACTTCTTTGGCTGAGCTCCTCCTGGCCCTTTCACCACCTGGAGCTCTGCTGCTCTTGGAGCCATGCCTGCTGTTTACTTCCTGGGAGCCCAGAGCATACAGCTTTCAACACATAGCATGAGGGGAACAAGGAGCCCTTCTTCAACTATTTAGTCACACCCAGACATTGTACACAGCCCCCTAGAATATCATCCTCAGTGCATTAGCATGGACTTAAGCCCTAGAAGCTTAGAAAATATTGAGCAGAAGACATAATCCCTGAGGCATGGTATGGCCATCTCCTTCCACTCCACACTGCTGAACTTGAGAAGTCCTTGGGGACAGGCGATTCTGTGAAATTCAACGTTGAGAAAAAAAATGGAAGAGACCCAGGAGAAGCAGGCATGTGAAGGATTTTGGCAAAACTGGGAACAAAACCTGAAGCCTCACTTCTGTCTGTACCCAGCCTGCCCTCTGGAGAGTGTGTCTTACCCTGGCTACCTCTTCTGTCTTTCTTTCTCTGCTTCTTGTCCACCATGAGGCAGAGGGGCCCTCCACCACATGCTACAAACCTCATGATGTTCTGTCAAAGCACGTGGGTCCAACCAAGCTTTCCCCAACAACTGTAAGCGATAACAAACCCGTCATCCCTCCAGTTGAAGGATGATAAAAATAACTAAAATAATGATGCTTTTTAAAGATGGTCTGTGGCACCTTAGTTATCTTTGTTGTCCACTCAGCCAGTCCCCTGCATTCTCATCTCACAGTCCTTCTGCCCTGAGTGAAGCAAGTTCTCTTGAAGCCCTAGCTCAAAAATCACACTAAGTGCTGTGGCCAGGCGTCACCTACAGCTCCCCTAAGAGTTGTGCTGCTCTCCTCCTGCATCTGAGATTGTTCCCCTGGAATCATCTCAACTCCCTGGAATGTCCATTCTTAGAAAGAGAGAGAAGTTAAGTAGATTTCTGCAGTATTGGCAATCCCCCATAGACACTAGTAACTGCTCAAAATCCCGGAAGCTAAGAGCAGGGACGGATGAATAAGCCAGTGAATGAAGTCAGGGTAGTGACCTGACTTTAATCTTAAACCAACTGAGAGAAGAGAGACCTTCCCTGTGCCTGAGGCAAGCAGGAGGGATTGTGTTTCCCTAGCCACCAGTCAACATTGATAAGGACTCCTGCTCTGATTGATGACGGAGATGCTAAAGGCAGGAGAAACCCAATTTCAAGTTAAAACATGGAGTGAGACCTCCAGGTGGCAAGTGAATGCAGTTAGTCATGATTTAAGTATTGATGAGAAAGGGTTTTCCCCAGCCTGAGTCAGTCTAGAGGATTCCAAATCGAGGACTCTCCAAAATCCCAACTGAGATTGACCACTGGTCCCTGGCCCTGTGCCTAATGTCTCAGCCCAGTCCTTCTCCCTCTTGAGAAAGTCCTCTTGGAGCTGCCAGAGAGGTAGTTACAAACTCCAAACCAGGGGACCCGTGCAGAAGTGCTAGAGGGCTTTGAAGAGAATTTCTCCCATCCAAACCCTTGGTGCCATGGGCACTGAAGTTCACAGCAATTCAGGACTGTGCTGAAGACTCTCCACTCACCGGACGTTAGAAATAGTTCACGTCAACATGATAGCATGGGTGGGAGGGAGCAGGAGCCACAGACGTGTTCCAAATCAGCTCGGACTTGAGCTTGAAGCTGTTGCGGTCCCTAGGGATGTCTGGGCCTGCCTAGTGTCCTCACAACACCTGAGTCTAAGCAAAGCGAGAGGCAGGTATGACTTCACTGTCTTAAGAAGACAGATCCTGGGGAAGATTGCTAATCAGATTGATGGAAAACTACTGTCTGTACTGAGGTCTCAATGCTGGCAGTTCCTTCTGTGCCCCAGCACAAATTCCCCACACTTCGCTCCTTGGTCAGATAGGAAAAGAATGAAAAGAAAAAGCACCTTTTACTTTCCCAGCCTAAGAATTCTTGACTCCTCTCTTACATCAGTTGTGTTCTATGACCCCTCCCCAACTCTCTTCCTTAAAAGTTTTTATTTTTTAACCTTCTCAGGGAGATGGGGAAGTGGAGTCCCTCAGGGCAGAGGGCCAACCAAAACTGAGCTTCTATGAAAATGCCTAAAGGAAAGTTGAAATTTGGAAGCTAATTAAAAGTAAATAAATTTGGGCTGTGGAGTTGGCTCAGCCGGTAAAGTACTTTCTGTACAAAGATAAGGGTTTAAGTTCAGACCTCCAGAATCCACACAGTGGGATTACAGAATGCACACAGTGGGATTACAGAATCCACACAGTGGGGTTACAATGGTGTCCACCTGTAACCCCAGTGCTCCTGTGGCAAAACAGAAGGCAGAAACAGGAAAATGCCCAGAAGATGAAGGCAGCTAACCTGTGATACAAAATAATGGATGAGAGTCTTGTTTCTTCCAGTTGGAGAGATGGCTCAGTGGTTAAGAGCACTTGCTGCTCTTCCAAAGGCTCAGAGTTTGACTCCCAGCCGTCATATGAGATGGTTCACAACAGCCTGTAAGTCCCAATCCTGGGGTTCTGGTTGATGCCCTCTTCTGACTCCTGTGGCCACTCAACACATGCACACACACACACTCACACATGCACATAAACCTTTAATTGAGAGAGAGAGACGGAGAAAGACAGAAAGAGAAACACAGAGAGAGAGAGAGAGAGAGAGAGAGAGAGAGAGAGAGAGAGAGAGATTCCATCACAAGCAAAGAGGAAACTGAGAACTGACTCCTGAGCCTGGCTGCCATGTGCACATGTGTGCATACCCACAATCACACACAGTCACATGTGTGCACGCCTGCAGTCACACACAGACACATGTGCACGCCCACAAGTCACACACAGGCATATGTGTGCATGCCCACAATCACACACAGGCACATGTGTGCAAGCCTGCAGTCACACAGAGACACATGTGCATGCCTGCAGTCACACACTGGCACATGTGTGCATGCCTGCAGTCACACACAGGCACATGTGCCCTCCCACCATCTCTCACACACAAACATAAACATATACGCATCATATGCAGACACGATGATGATGTTTTTTTTAAAGATCAGAAGACTTAATAAGCTGATAAAGCAAATAAAAGCTTTCCTTTGTAAACAATACAGAATGACTCAATGAGGAAAGCAAAATGTTGTCCATGTCATGGTTTTGTTTATGCGTGCATGTGTGCCTGCACATGTGCAGATATACTGCATGTTAAGTGCACACATGCTAGAACATAAAAACTGAACTACCACCTACAGAACCGTGTCCCTGGAAGTCAGAAGGGAGTGAGCTGTCGGTGCAGGTTCTTGTTGAGCTTCCCCCTGTATCCCTGAGAGGTTCAATTAAGGGATGCGAGCCATAAAACAGTGCATTTTCTCCCTGCTATGATGCATTGTTTTTAATCTCACCGCCTTGTATTATATCACGTTCCTATAATTCTTCCGACAGGAAAAAGCTTGTTTTATAAAAATATAGTCTCTAGCACTTGAAATATAAGTTTGCATCCAGACAACATATATATCATGAAGCCGGCAAACTAACTGACTTACTTAATCCACTAAAGTTCAGGTGCTTCCTGTATTATGCGAAATGTCTTGAGATATGCAGTCGCTGCCAGTGCCCATCACTGCTCCCTTGCTCGAGAAAGATGAGAGGGGAAGGGGGGTTGGAAATCCCCTCCTGGGATGCCACAGTAACACGTCTTTCATTATCACCCGGTGTCAGGACACTGGGTAATATTCATTGTGCATGAACAATAAATTACTATTTACCTGGCAGTGTCTTTGATAAGACCGTCTCCTGTCTCTCTCTCCCTCTCTCTGTCCATACAACGCGAAGCAGAGCAACCCCCTTGCCTATAATTCTTATTAAGGTACTACCTTTCCAGAAGAAGAAAGCACATGCTTCCAAAACCGCCACTCTCTGGGGTTTTTTTTTTTTTTTTTTAGGGACCCTGTTTTTATTGGTTTGCTTTTATTCTCTCCCACCCTGCTGTGTTTGAATGCCACGGTGACTTCTGTGTATACAAGTCTCATATTGAAATGTCGGCTGCAGATATATGCAATATTAAAGAGCGCTTATGAATTTTTGACATCTAATTAGTCGCTACCCAGTTAACATGTCAGGGCTCAGAGGGATTAGGAAGGCGGCCCTTTCTGAATACGTTACAGTGAGGCTCTGTCCTTTCATGTATTATTCTTTAATGGAGGTGGTGATTATTTGGCTGTGATTAATTGATGAAACCCATTGGTCTGGCAAGTGGAACCCAGTTTGCCATTGCTCGTTCTTCTGGCTCAGAAGGGCTCTGCCACACAATCTCAAGGCCCTGCTTTTCCCTGGTCCCCTCTCTGTGCCACTCAAGGCTGAAGGGCATTTCTCGGCCCCCTTGCAGCTCTTCTCTCTACTCAGACCAGTCATGGCTCAACATCCTAGCTCTGCACAATACCACATCCTGACATCCCGGTCAGGCCACACAGAATAGGGGATGAGGGAGCCCCTAACCCTCCTCCCTCTGAAGCAAAGTCTCTGGGTACTTCTTTCCTCTCATGTTCGACTTCTCAGGATGATCCTTTGGTGCTTTTAACACCTGTGGCTCTCAAATGGGTCAGTTTACTCTGGGCCCAGCTGTCTGCCAAGACACCAGGTGACATGCAGCACTTTGAGAACCCTCTTGCCATTGTCTCTAACTGGAGACATTCAGAAGTCACACATGTAGGAGGGGAGGCTGACACCTCTGCCTCTTCTAGGATACAGGATGTCTGGCTCAGGATGTCACATCAGTGGAAGGGATCTGCTGGTGACCTCAGGCAGAGCTGGCCTTCCACTGAGAAACATCAAGATATTCTTTGGTTCAACTGTGAAGGGGCCCCAGAAGGAAGCAGATGTGCCCTACAGTATCTGCCTCCTCAGGTTCCAGTAAAGCTCCCCATCTCCCAGACAAGAGCCTTGGATCTCATGGTCTTGGGCTGAAGCCCAGCAGGAGCTAAAATATGTAAATAAAGAAGTTGGGAGGTGTTGGTACAGCACTGAGTAGGTGATGGTGTAGCATTGAGTTTGCTCAAGGGTCTACAGGAATGTTTTCACTTTGCTTCACAAGTCTCCTTCAATATATGCCTGTGTATACACATGCATGTATGTAAGCATGTGCTGGTAAATACACACATGTACACACATGGGCACATAGTCATACATTCATGCATACACAGGCTTGCACTCTATACTACACATAGCCCCCTACTCATGCACAAACGTGCACATTACACATAATATTACATTCATGCATGCACACATACACACTCATATACAATAGTTCCCACACTCATGTGCACACACGCACACTGGCATGTGATACGACACTCATGTATTCATTCACATACTCACATACTATTGTCACACTTTGTGCACACTCGCACACACACTACATGTAATATTGCACTCATGCCTACATAGACACAAAGTCATGCACACCCCCACACACTCATACACACATAAACATACCCATGAACAGACATGCACATAGCACGTAGGATAATCATACTGACGTGCACAGAGTTCCACACTTGGGTACAAATCCAATGTGTGCACTTACAGATAGTACCACACTCACGCACACATAAACACTTTCTTTCCCACAGCTTTCTAAACAAAGCCTCTACCATCAGACTCTCCTACCCAGGCGTCCTGGTTTTATGGACAATTTCTTTCTTTCTTTTTTATTTTAGAGCAGAATCACAGCCATTGTGAACTTCCACCATTCAAGTCTATAATTGGGGCAGCAATGGAGCCGAGGTCCATTGGCTTTTTAAAATGCACCAACTCTGGCCAAACCATCCCCAAGATGTATAATCATGAGTCAGCCTTCACCTTCATCAGCTGGTGGGTTTAATTGCTGCACTTGATGCCAATCAGGGCCAGCCTTAGCTGTGCATGTCAGGGGGCCATTTCGGAGAAATCTCCTGGACTTAAGCTTTCCTCTGCCTTCTGTCAGCTACGCTGTAAAGGAGAGAAGAAGCAGAAGCAAGAGCAGGAAAGAGTGACGCACTGGCAGATAATGCTGGGGGAGCGCCTGACACCCTCAAATGAGTCTGTCTGAGGTGAGCTGGGGATGGGACAGTTCACAGATGTGGACCCTGCCAGGAGCCAGCCCTTTGTCTCCTGAACTTTTCACGTTGATACAAGGGAGCTGGGGGGAGGAGATGAGGGTATGTGTATATCTGCTTCTCAGGGGTAGAGGTGGGTGGCTCTCTCTGGGATGAAAGGTAGGTTTGGGTAGGGGTAAGGCGAGGCTGAGAAAGAAAGAGCGGCTGAGATGCGGAGGGCTAAAAGGAAAAAAGCATCGTGTGCATATGGTTTTCCTTCTCGGCTACAGTGGGTTCTACCCCAAGGAAACAGTGAACTTCACAGTGTAAGAGGCAGCTGAAATTTAGAATTATTGTTTCCTTCTAACAGAAGACTCATTTTCCACGGCCACATTTGCAGCATAATAAGCTTTTTGTTATTTTTTCAATTAGAGTCAATTGACCTAACAAAATGCTCAGCAATTAAGTGATTTTTGTAATGGTCCGGGGTAATTTAGCCAAGCTTGTCAGCTGTGTTTCATGAAGCCGAGCTGTCTCTTTTTTTTTCCCCCTTCCACTGCCTCTCTCTCCTCTCTCTCTCTCTCTCCCTCTCCCTCTCCCTCTCTCTCCCTCTCTCTCTCTCTTTCTCTCTTGAGCATAATGGCTCATAATTTCGAAATCTCCCTTCTGTTTCCTCACAATAATTCGCAATTACAGGAAGTTGTTGGAGGTGATTTTTTTTTCTACCTTGCCTTTTGAGTCAGTAATTTTAAATAAAATGTACATACTTATAAAAAGCCAGCTATTACTGAAATCACTTTTTGTGTAAACTCAATTATTTTATGAATAGTGACACCAGCTTACACTGGGTCTCACTCTGAAGCCTGGAGCTTTATTATCTTCTGAGTAAAAGGGGGTGGAAGACTCACAGCACTCTTTCTAAATCAAACCAGCTCCCAAGGGGTAAACACAACTCCAGAAGAACAGAGGGGATCCAGGTCACCCGGTGATGGCAAATGGCTGGAGTGTCCACTCCCTGGCCCCTGGTCCAGCCCAGTGTCCCTCCCCCATCCCACCAGAGCCATGGCTGGACCTAAGCGTCTCATCCATTGATTTATGAGGGAAATCTTCATTTGCCTAATTGATTCATTTCCCTAAGCCGACATCTGGAGTTAGAATTTCTTTTAAAGGCTGTAGTCGGATGCGATGACAGTATCCAATGTTCTTCCATTGAGGGACTTCCTGTCTACACCTATCTTAAACCGGTCCTGTCCGCATTCATGCATGCATAGGGGCAACGGTGGGGACAACACACAGCCGGGTTCTCTCATATAGATTCACCCAGGAGGCCACTCAAGTCATTACCAAGATCCATCTTTAGCCTTTCCAATGCTCACATCTGCCTGGCTGTCTTTGTTTTGAAAGGGTTTCTGCTTTCCACCCTTAGCTGCCACCCTTGTGACAAACAAGCCAGAAGCAGCCCACTTCATGCCTTGGCAGGAAACTCTGCCAGGAGGGGGCAGTAGAAGAGCAAGACAGCCAAAACCCCTTTGTGGTCAGCCTACCAGCTCAGGGAGGCCTGGCCTCTCCTTATGCACCTGCAACCCAGTGCTAAGCTGGAAACATCCCTTAGTATGTACCATCAAACTGCCCTGGGACCCATCCAAATACCTGTCTGGATAATATCTAATCAAATGCCCTCCTATTTTTCTAGGGTTAGCCATCCCTAATAAGACCTTGAAGGTGGTGGCCACGGTCCCGCTGGATGCTGAGAGCCCTGGGTATGTTTCCTTTAACTTTGAGTAAGGGAGTAGGAGACTCCTTGGAGGAACCTGGACCAACTGCTCTAGACCTTAAAAGACAGGTGCCCAGCACCACCAGGCCTGTGTGGATTCATTTACTTGTCATTAAATAAATCGTAAACACCCTCACCGTAATGTAAGAAGTTTAGATAGATACTGACTCAGAGGACTTTCAGTTGTACGTTGTCTACCAAGACATTATGTTTATAACATCACATTCCTCTTCTCTTGGTAAAGTTGGGAGAGATCTCAGTTCAACTCCAAATGTTTCCCTCTTCTCCCTCCTCCTCCCTCCTCTCCTCCTCCTCCTCCTCCTCTTCTTCCTCTCTCTCCCCCCTCTCTCTTTCTCTCCATTCTTCCTTCTCCTTCTCCCTTTCCCTCTCTCTGTCCCTCTCCTTCTCCTCCTCTCTCTCCAGCAAATAATTTGCCCTAAGCTAAGGCATAAAGATATTCTAGAGACTTAGTTATTTCATAGCTCTTAACAAGGGGTGTGCTTTCCAGAGGGTGATTCATACCTGTAACTTTGAGCTAATGGAGACTCTTGAACCATTTCTCTATAGTCATGGGCAGCCTTGGGCTTAGCTTTAGTTCAGCTTCTAAGTCACTGTGTTTTGGCCTGGCTGGGGCTTGGCCCAGCCTCTCAAGGCTTTGATTAATCCACTGAACCTCTCATCTCTCTGACTATAAAAGCCTCAGCTACAGTCCTGAATAGCATCTTGCAGAAGAAAGAACCAAAGCAGAAAGTATTAGACTTTCATCCAGCACCATAGGAGGGATGTAGTTATTAAATTTCAGCTGCTTATCAAACTGATATGAAAGTCATTTTGCATGATTGCACTGCATCCTGGAATCTTACGCTTTTATTTGCTGTGTATCTCTGTGCTTTCTTATTAGAAAAATACTCAAAGGATAAAAAAAAAGCTGATAATATTATTCAGTTTTGACAATTAGGTAAGGAAAAAAATTCAAAGCAATGCTTTTCCACTGCAGCTGGCAATAAACTCGGGTTCCCCTGATAGCAGTCTACACACAGTACTACCCAAGGTGACACTGGCTTTGTCTTCTAATGGCCACCTACTGGTTTTACTGGGTCTGGATGAAGTGGAGAAACACTCCCAGTCTGTCCTGTAGTATCTGTGAATGGCATTTGTGAAATCTTCCACATTCTCCTTCATTTGCTCACTCTGACTTAATGTCACTGCCACAGTGCTGGTTGCTAGTGGACCCCTTGGAACGGTAACTTTGCCCTTAATTAAACATATTTTGTTTTGTTTGAGGCAGAGTCGCATGCATTCTCTGCTGTCAAACTTACTATGTAGCCAAGGATGCTCTTGGACTTCTTTATTCGCAGAGTGTGGGGTGACTGGAATCCAGTGTCTTGTCTCATTTTATCTTGGGGATGGGGATGGTTTCCAGGGCTTCATGAGCTCCAATTCAAGGATGGAAGGATGGGGTCTTAGCCAGTACTTGCCTGTACCTCCCCCGTCATTTCCCTTCTTTAGCTCAACAGTTTACTCTTAAATTACACACACACACACACACACACACACACACACACACACACACACACACTATCAATGATCTCTATCGGTGTCCATTTGCTGTCTTTCTGTGGTCTATATAAATATTAATGTGGTTTCACTTATTAGCTAGTAATGTGTGATTTATTTTTCCTTTAGACTTCTTAATAGCATATTTGAGACTTTCATATCTTCATACAATATGTTCTTATAATATTCATTCATCCCCCAATCCTACCAATTCATTCTGGCTCCATCGCCACCTCTCCTACAACTTCCTGTCCCCTCCCCCATTCCAATTGGCGCTCTACAATTACTCATGGTTGAAGAAGCATCCACTCTATCATCACCCACCTCTTAAGGGCCACACACTCGAGAAAACCTAACTTCTCCCCACTCCCCAAGAGTCTGTCACTGTCATTGGCTCCTTAGAGAGGGGTGGGGCTCCTGACAGCCTTCTCTTTCATGCTGACTGACTCCTGGTACAGGTCTTGTGCAGGTAATCACAGCTGCTTTGACTCCATGAATATAACGATCTCTTCATGTCCAGAGAACCCTCTTGCCAATCTTCCTCAACCTCTGCTTCTTATACGCTCCCTTTTCTTCAATGGTACCCAAGCCTTGAGGGTAGAGAGATAATACAGCTGTCCCATTTTGAGGCTGAAAACCCCACAGACATTTATGTCTACCTTTTCACCCACTGTGGATTTCTATCTTAATCTCTATCCACTGTATAAAGAGACTTCACTGAGAAGTCTGGGAACATCACTAATCTATGGATATAGAGAGAGTAATTTAGAGGGCAGTTTGAAATTGTGTCAGTTGAGCAAAATAGTTGTATTAGGTTCACTCCCCAGTCAAGTGGCCTTGGCAAGATTTATAAGCTTGGTCACCGGTTTCTTCCTGTGATGCTGACCTTAAATACAACAATAGCAGTTGGGTCACCTTTATAATCTTCACTCCACTATTATACCCATGGGCACGTCTTCCTGACCTGTTCACTGTAGTTTTTAGGACTCACATCTGGGTAAGATTATAAGTGACCCCTGATTCCCAGCAGCCTGCATAGGACCTTATAGCCCTGTGAAGGTTTCCCAGTGGGAAGAAAACTTCCGGGTCAAACCAACTTGGATTCTCTACTTCCTCTGGGCAAAGTATATAGTGATTTACAATGTTTTAACCTTCAAGTGCTTATACCCAACCAAGAGCATACCAATAGCCTGTGTTCTCTGGGGTATCTTGAGGATACCCATGATCAACCTAAGAGGGAGATAGTCTATAGTGATACCGGGGGAAAGGGAAAGATTGGGGGAAGGTTTACAGAGGGAGAAGGATGGGAAGGCAGAATGGAGGAGGCAGAGAGGAATAATTAACACTAAAGATGTTTGAAAAGGCCATATTTGAATCTACTGTTTTATAAACTACCTGTCCATGTGCTCATGCTCACCACACACACACACACACACACACACACACACTCATATAAATTACTTTTGTCAGAAATAGCCTACCCAGGAGACAATGGTCAGCCCAGAAACCAACGGTTGTCCAATGAAAAGCACAGTGCCAGGTCTGGGATACTTTAGAGTTTTTAACAGATTTGTAAAGGTAGGACAGAGGAAACTCAAAGACTTGACAAATGCTGCCTAGTTGATACAGGATACCCATGTGACCAAGCCAGGAGTATGAGGCTGTAAGGGGAAGCTGGTTTGGTCTTACCTGCTTTCAGAAGTTCTGACTACACAATTCTTCCTGGAGTGTCTGTCAGCCTATGATTTTACTGCCAGTCTTCTCCATACTTTTTGGATTTAGATAGGGAAGAGGATGATTGAAGGCCAGGGTTTTGAAAATGCAGCATTAACCTGGACTGGTACAGACACAGATGAGGGGGCAGCCCACTAAATACAGTTCTAGAGGGGGAAGTGGAAACCTCCACAAGGAGAGATCTTTCTACCTCAAGGTCAAAATGGATCATAGCTAATCTGTTGAGCACCTACCAGGAGCTGACATGATAGCTAGTGACAGGGCAACTGTGGTCTAGCTGTGCTACCAGATTCAGAAAGGACATGATGGTTTGTCAGAGGGGATCAGTACCTTTGAAAAGTAGAAGTGAGGCAGAGTCAGTCAAGAAGGGAAGAAATGCAGAAAGACTCAGTCTTTTACAAAATGTCCCCCATTTTGTCTAAGGGAAGGAAAGTCCCTTTCCTATGGGCTTCATGGTTCATGATTGTGAAGTGCAAGTTGAAGCAACCTACAGGCTGTTAATCTTGGCAGTTTCAGACAGTGCTAAGGGGGCCTTTCATTTCTGCATCTGTGTGCTGTTGTTTCCCTCTGCAAAGTCTATGCTGTTCTGCACTGAAGCCTATAAATCACCACTGTTGTGTGTGTGTGTATACACACACACACACACACACACACACACACACATACATATATACACACACATATATATATATATGAGATTAAAGTAATACTGTAAGGGGACCAGACTTGAGAAGCCCTGACTAAGTGGCCCAGTAGTTTGTGGGAACTCGTGGGAAAGTTAGCACCTATCGTCTCTGTACTATTGGGAATACCCTAGCACAAAGCAGAGGCATATATTTCTTGGGCTTTTACTGAGGTCACAGCTTCCAAAATTCCAGCTCTGATGACATCACCAGAACCGACTACTTCCTTTCTTTTGTAGCTCTAACCCCATGTCCTATTTCTCTGAGACTCTGAACATTGGACACGAAATTCGAAAAGAAACAAGCAAGTCAATAAAGGCTGAGAGGAGAGAACAAGGAATTGGGGAAGGAGCGACTCTGCCAACTCAGGAAAAACTAATGAGCCATAATTGCAGCAGAGCTGGTTGTATAAAGGGGGCCAGAAACTATGCATCCTACTACCTGAGTCAATGGAGACAGTGAAGTCCTTGATGGTTGGCATGATGAATGCATCCCACATTGGATGGAGCAGAACTTCCTCCAGGTCTGTGGGTGGCTGAGGGTAGAAGTATTGGGTAGAAGTATTCTTACCAGCATGGTAGCTGGTAAGAACTGGGTAACACTGGGTTTGTGAACCCTTGGGAAGTTTTCCTTAACCAGGAAATGGGATGTGGGCCATGCAGAAGCTTCTGTGGCCTTCATCATCTCTTCTACCTCAGAACTAAAATTGTTAGGAGAAACTATAAATTAAGTTGATACTGAAATATGAGATATCAACATGACTGACTGTGTTTCCTATTTGAAAATGGAGGACTCCTTTCCGTCCCCATCTCCCACGTAAGCATCTTCCCCGTCCTTCCAATCTCTCCTCTCTCTTCTGTCCTGTGCTGTGCTTTTGCTCCTCTGGGCCACACCGTTTGCTCTTAGTGCTACACTCTGTCACTTCTTCTGTCTTGATATCCTAATTTTCATTTCTCCCCATACCTGATTCAAAACAGGTGCTTATGGGTGGTTTTTATTTATTTTTTATTTTTGCATAAGGAAATTTCACCTCACTTCTTGGTTTATATAGCCAGAATAGCTCAGATCTCAATATTCTCACACTTAAATTTCTATAGCCCCCCACTAAGCTGGTGTAATTGTGGCACACCTTACAGATAAAAACAGCCAATTAAAACTGGAATAAATCAAAACCAATAGGGAAGAAGCAGGCACTAGAAGAAAATCAAATTTAAAAAGTATTTCATTTGGTACCATCAACTTTATACATTGCATATTGATATCTATTGGCTTCCCATATCTTATAGATTGACTTTTAATTTGGGGGTATATTTGTTTTTGCAGAATCTACCTTGTGAAGGACAGAGTTGGATTTGACGGTCAAAGGCAATCTTGAAAAATCTGTTTGCAAAATTCCCCATTTCAAGTATACTCCAGGGAAACAGACAAGGCTGAAATATATCTGCAATGAGTCAAACATAGAGTTTATTTTTAAAAACATACTTTGATTAATTTCAGGTACCTAATTATCTCCTCAATTTAACAACCATTTCTGTTTAAATGACAGCTTTTAAAATATTTGACTCTAATAAACCTCCCCTGAAAACTTGTTATGCTATTAATTTGATAATACATTTTTTAAATTGAATGTTCATTTTGTAAAACCAACTCCGAGTATCTAAAAATAAGCCAACCCCTTCTAGAGTGTGCTCCAAAATAATGTTTTGTGTTTTGCTATCTCACTACCAAGACGTCTATGTCAGTTGGCCTCCCTATCTGTTCTGATGGTTACAGGTGAAATTTTTCTCAGGCGAGGATCATCCCAAATTAACTTAATTCAAACCCCCAAGTCCAATGGAAGCTTGGTGGAAGAAGGGGTCTCCTTGCCATCCAACCTCATGCACAATTACCACTTGAGAAACTCAGATTTCTTCCATCCCTTCGAGATCTATATACCTTCTTAGCATGAAACCATCATTAGCTCATCAGCAACAAGAGAAAGAGAGACTGTGATAACAACCACAGACTCGCCTGCCCCGTAAGGCATGGTATGTGGAATATTGACTCAGGAGTTCAGAGGCTCTTGAATCTAAGACTCATTCAACCAATGACTCACGTTCCAGCCCCCGGATCTGCATTTATATAATGAAAATTTGTGAGTAACATTTTTATTCTGTTAGTTTTCAAGGTAAGAAGCATAGCTGTGGAAAAGGGTTGAGCTTTGTTAGAGACGCAAGCCAGAAAACATTTATCCTAGGAAACAGTGTTATCTTCTTTCTGGAGGATGTAATTGTAATACCCGCAGGCGTGTGCATTTGTGTGTAGTCATATATATACACATGCCCATGTGCGTGCATGCAGTAATGGATGCCTACAGGAGAATTATCACCGTTGGGATGTTGTCACTTAGCAAAACATCATCGTAGAGAAGATACAGAACACATCCTAGGTTCAGGTCCCAACATCTTCATCATCTTTGTGGTTGTGATAAAGTTGCCTAATCTCCTTGAGTCTAGATGAAGGTCACCTAGAAGCAAGGATGGACACAAGGATGTGTGAGCACATCATGAGGCAATTATACTAAATCTGCTTGTTTTAACAGACAGTAAATATCCGCCTCAGACCACAGCAGGTGCTTGGTGAAGTGTCTGCAGTGACAGTGGTAACTAGGATGACGCCAACGGTAACGATGGCAATAGGAGGTATGAGGTTGTGTCATTGCAGAAATGGGGTTCCCAGGACAATAGGAAATTGCATCTCAGAAGCTGGAAGACAAGGGCCCGCGGGCTATGAGTCACCGCTTTTCTTCGTGCCTGTCAGTTTGTTTTTGAGAATCCACAGAAATAGAAACGCTCTATCAGACCAACTTGGATTGCCATCTGGCCCACACATTTTCCTGGCACGGCCCGAAGGCCAGCACTGCTAGTCTCCCCTCCAAGCAAAACCCCAAGTTTAACAGAACAAAAATCTGCTGCTGTGCTGCAGGGAGCACAGCCTGGGTTCGTTATCAGGATCTGTGGATGAGCAGTAGGCATGAGACAATTAATACCAATAAGGACTGATCAGTAGGATAGCCATTGACAAAGCTCCTGGCTACGTTGTTACAAACTGCACCAGACTATTGAGCAGCAGCAGCGGTAGACTGCCCACAGAGCATCCTTATTGAGTCTGTTAGGTTGTGTTATTGACCTTGGTTTTTCACTGGGAAGCACTGAAAAGACTTATCCCAGAAAATGAACTAACGTTGGACATGTAGAACTTGGCACCCTATCTTCCAACGACTGGAGTGAAAACTAGGTGATGAAATCTAAGCTGTGTATCAGCACCCTTTACCACTCTATTAGGGTTCGTTGCTTTGCTTCTGCATGGTGACATCAATTATATCATATGTATTTATAATATATTCCATGGTCAGTTGCACTTGAAGCATCCAGGTTGAAACAGGATTTCAACAGGCTTTTGAAAGTTCTTTTATTGCAGGCCTTTTTGCCTTCCATTTGTGTTTCTACTCACCTTTGTGACATTCTTTGTGCTCAAGAAATACCCCTTAGACTTGTGTTTTCTAGACCACAGAGTGGGCAAGAGCCTTAGGGGGCCATGACACCTTCACTGGGTTTCAGTACTTTACCCTAGGGTAGGTATTTCTGGTGTCTGAACTCTTGCTTGGCTACCCAGCGAGCCAACTCCTAAAGGAATGAAGTCTCTGGGGACCTAAACTGCAGACACGAGAGACTCCGAAAGCAAGCATCGTCCTTGTAAAGCTGCAGTGCCCCTAAAGGCCATGGACCACATTAGGGCCACCTGAGCCTCCACAGTCCCCAGGAATGGCATATGTCTCCCAGTATGTCTACCATGTGTGATTTGGGGAAGGATTTCTGGCTCCAGTAAGGTCTTGCTCTGGATTTGAGATTCCTAGACTGAGGTATCTGAGAAGGGAGTCTGAGAAGAGGTACTGATAAGGGTATTCATAGATCCGGGGCTGTGGGATTAAGTCACTGTACTTTGGTGGAATTATAATTCCTCATTGTGATTTGGGAAGGAAAGTGTCCTTTCTTCTCAGGCTCCAGAGAAGAATGTGAGGAGATGGGAACAGCTTTCCTGAGGAGACAGGACGTGAAACATCAAGGAGGCTGAGCTCCAAGCTTGGTGCATTGCGTATTTTCCACAGAGGGAAATTTCCTTTTGTGGCGAACTCTTGTAATTCACAGACTTTGAGACTAAGAACTTAGTTCTTACAAATCCAAAGTGAAGATTTGCTTGATAGACATTTAGGAGAAGAAATTTAAAAAGCATTGGCTTTGAAAATTCCATGAAGTAGACAAACCCAGGGAACTCTCCCTTTCTTCCGGGAAGATCCACACCCAGGGATGCTTTGCTTTGCACCCAAGACCACAGTTACATTTTGAGCTAATCTCCCTTCCCAGCCTCCTCTTTAAATATGTAAAACTCGGCATGCATCTAATTGTTCCTTCAGTTGTCCACTCGTACCTTCAAATTATGGGACAAGTGGCCAATTGGGCCTGCAATTGGCTAATTGTGGATGCAATTAGCCAATTGTGGGTATAATTAGGCGCATGTAGAATTAATCATATGTGCAAAGTGGGCGTCCACCCTTTGAAATTGTTGAACTAAACCTGTTCTAGATGCACATCTGGACCAGGCACAAAAGGGATGCAAAGAGAATCCTGGATGAGTCACTCCGCAGAGGATCATTAAAGCAAATCTGTGCCTGGTTAATAAGGACATGTGGTGCAACCCTACAATCAGATGGCCTTCCCGTCTCTATGAGGAGCTCAGCGCAGACAAGGCAACACAGATCCAAGCATCAAAAACCAATTGCTCAAAGGCTAAAGAGGCAGCTTAGTGGATAAAAATATCCACCCTGGAAGCATGAAGACCTTAGCTTGAACCCCTAGCACCCACAAAAAGACAGCCATGGTTTTACATCCCTATCACCCCAACATTGGGAGGGACAAGCAGACCCTGAGAGCTTACTGGCCAACCAGCATAGAGGAGAGTGCGAGCTTCCACTGCCTAAAGGTATTAAGGTGGAGAGCCATACATACAGGAATACATGGGGGTTGCTTAGCTCAGCAAGCATGTGTGCCTCCTTATGCAGTAACGTACATGCAACCATCACACACACTCATACCCTCACAAATACACAACACATAGCCACAACGTACACATATAAACCAGAGTCCTCTCAGAAGGCCTTCTGAAGTATCCCAGCTGCTGCTGCTCCCCAAATGAAGGTTTTTAACTCTTCTTTGGATTGATGAGTTGGTTGATGAGCCCTAAAGGCAGACCCATCACAGTAGCTATTCGTCAGGTACCACATTCATTTCAGACCAAACACTTGCCACTGCGGTACGTCACTACTTCAGTCAGGTGGTAACTGATGTCTTCAGGTTGCTTGGGAGAGAGAAGATAAAATGGAAGTGTGGAATGCCCAGGCAAGCATGGTAGATATTGGTAACTCAGTCATATTGTGGGCAATGTGGTAACAGAGATACAGTAATTTAAATATGTTAATGTCTTGGTTTATCAAGTCTGGATTTCCTCTCTCCTTCCATTCCATTTTTGTTTGTATAAGTTTAAATGTTCCGTCAGACAGCAGGACATTTTCAAAGTGGTTTATGTGGAAGTGGACAAGGTCCTACTAGTGGATTTCAGTCAAACTGGTTAGTTAGTATCTCTAAGACCTTGGTTAAACCTTGGATTCCACCTCCTGAAACAAAGTTTCCTCATCTCTAAGGACAGACTGATACAAACTGCTCACACCTGCTTGCAGGAGGCAGGAGTGCCCTTGCCAATTACGTTTAAAAAGTCCCATTAAGATTTTATAACAAAATGAGATGTGGAGAAAAGAGGGAAATTGAAACTCGGAAATTTGAAACATGAATGCATTAGCAGCTATTTCTTGCTGTAAAGAATTCTTTATCTGCAAATTTTGCAAACTAGAAAAGATCAAAGCCTAGGCCTTTATGGAATGCTTGTTTCTCCCTAGAAGAAATACCACTGCAGATTCAAAGCTGTCAGCAGATGCCTCATGGCCAGAAGACAAAGTCCTGCACATTTTAGCTAATTCCATACTTCACAATCAACCCTAAACTCCTGTTCTTCTCTTGTCTCCCATTTATAAAGAATCTTCTGGAAGCCCACCATACAGGCAGGTCAGATCATTCATGGAGTCCTCAACCTTGTATCCATCCCCTATGTTTACAGGATAGTGACTAACTTGGGACAAAGGCCATTTTAAAATGAATGGGGATATATAAAATTTATTGGTGTGGGGGAGGATGGCAGGCATCTTTGAGAAGGAAACAATTCCTACATATAGACAGATATGTGTACATGTGATTTTCAATTGTGTACATGTAATTTCTTTCTCCCTAGGTTCTTGTCATTAATGGATTTTAAACACATATTTAAACAATCTTGAAGCATAGTAAGCAGCAAATGTATTATATGTAGTTCAAGGAAGTCTGAAGAATGAAGGAAGGGGAAGAGGAAAAAGGAGGGGGAGAAGAGGAAGGAAGTGAAGAAGAGAGAAGAGAGAGGAAAATAAGGGAATGAGGGAGAAATTACCTAATTTTATGTTAGTCCTTTTTGGTTTTCTAACGGATGTTAACTCATTGTTCTTATTTAAAATAATGTCGCCAAATGGTTGCTTTGTTTGGAGACTGAGACTACTGACCCTCAAAGAAGTCAGGTGATTTTACATAATTATACAATGTGAGTGGCCAAGGTACAGGTTCGAATGACCACATGTAATCTACAGTGTCTTCTGAATAAACCATACAAACATAAATATATAAACATGTACATAGGAAGGCACATGGTAACCGTGTTTCATGTTCAAAGAACAATTTAGAAGCATCTGAACCCCACAACTCCATGCTGTGACTTTCGGATCGATGCTTATATTTGTTAAGAAAACTTTGACTGAACATACGGATGCTAAAGTGAGGTGAGCATGTGTGTTTCCTTCTGGTTGAGTGAGGTTCTAGAGCTCTGGATTTACAGATCAGGGATTGCGTTCTGAATAATTCAAAGAGAGTCAGGATCAGACTCAGGTTCCCAAGCTTTATGCCACCACAGAGCAAAAACTCAGCAATAACGCAAGCAGGCATTTCTTATTTACTTTTCTATCACCTTGAAGACACCAAAGCAACTCATAGAAGAGCTTATTTAGGGCTCAGAGTTTCAGAGGGTTAGAGTCCATGGCCATCATGGTGGGAAATATACAGCAGGTAGACATGCATGGCGCTAGAGCAGTAGCCAAAAGCTTACATCTTGATGTGCAAGCACAGGGCAGAGAGGTACTCTGAATGGTCCCAGGCTTTTGAAATCTCAAAGCTCAACCTCAGTGACAACTCCCTCCAGAAAGGCCACACTCCTAATCCTTCCCAAAGAGTTCCACAAATTGGGAACTCAAATATAGGAACCTATGGGGACCATTATTCAAATATATGAACCTACTGGCGCCATTATTCAAACCATCCCAGGGGCCTAACACATTGGACAGATTCTTCTAGTGATCCCTTTGTGCAGACTAACTGTTGTACTCTCCAAAGACAACACACTTGAATCTGCATCAAATATACTGTGAACATTTCAACAAATGTAGACCCTTCCTACCACAGTGCTTGACCCGCTCTTCAGATATTATCTGTCCAGAAAGTGTGTTCTGTCACTTAGTGATTAAAGATAAATACGTTCTGATACTTTTATAGCTTCCACCTTGCAATGTAACAATGCCTGTTGCATTCTTATCTGTAACTGTCAGCTGTGCCCGCATAGTGCTGTGTAACAAAAGATCCCCATTTGTTGTCCATATTGCACATAAGGCTTGAGTAAGCTGAAGTTTGCAGCTTTGCCTTCAGACCTCGCACCAGTCAGCTGGTGGGGCTTGGATCTGCTCCTCTTCACATTCTGAAACACAGGTTAATACATATTATTTACTCAAAGCAGTGGAAGAATGGATCAGCAATCATTCATATGGCTTCTAAATGCTCTAAATGTAAGCATTACATTATTTTACATCCCATTGTCAGAAGCAAATCAGGACATCAAAGAGATGAAGTGTAAACTCTCTTCAGAGATGGAGACAATGTGAATATTTATGAATGAGTAACAGAGGCTGATGTGCTATCTTGTGTCTTAGTTCAGGGTTAAACAATGTTATCTTAGGTTTGCTGGGAATTGTCAAAGCTGCAGAGCACTGTCAAGAAACTGAAAGTGTCTCCCAAGAGGTAGGGTGTTTAATCAAACATGCACAAAGCATCCAAGGTTTGATATGGCTTGCCCCAGCCCCCAAGGAATGCATGTTAACATTTAATCTCCATTATGAGTTATTAATAGGTAAGACCAGGTGAGAGGTTTAAGGCTATGCCTCCATGAATAGCCGTCTATTCATGTGATTCATAGATTGATGGCTTAATGTGCTGTCTCTAATGGATTATAGCAGAATGGGTTTACTCTAAAAGCCAGTTTTTTCCAACAGCCCCTGCTCATTCCCTATCTCTGCCCTTGGATACCCTGAGCTGCCTGAAGAATCTGCCAGCAAGACAGAGACCATCAATCCCTTGTCCTCGAGCCAGAATCATGAGGCAAGCAAGTCTGTTTCTTATAACTCACCTGATGTGGTGTGCTGTGTTCTTCACAATGGAAAATGAAGGAAGCCCTGGTCCTTTAGGACTGGCTCGGTTCAGAACCAACAAACAGAATGATAATCACCTGGTTTAGGACTTGTTCTGAAGGATAGAAGGAGAGGTCGCTGATATGAGAGTTATATCTTCAGGGAACCAGTCAACCAAGAAAAGAAAGACAATAAAGAGTTATTCTAAGAGGAACTAGTAAATACAGAAAGATGCATCATGCCATTTGGGAGCTATTTGATGTTAGTCACAGAGCTAAGCAAGTTTACCTGTTAGGTACTCTATACAAAATGAAGACTGAAGAATACTTTACTGCTGTGTATGTATGTGTGTATTGTATGTTGTGTGGTATGTATGTAGGTATATGTGTATTGTATATAGTATATATTATATGTATGAGCCTGTGTATATGTATATATGTATATGTGTGTGCCTGGTATATGTGTATATGTATATATGAATATGTGTGTGTTCCTGTGTGTGTGTGTGTGTATATATATATATATATATGTATATATATATGTATATGTGTGTGTTATATGTGTATGTGTGTTTGTGTGTCTGTGCCTGTGTATATGTGTATATGATATGTGCGTATGTGCATGTGAATATGTGTGTATAGGTATATGTGTATATGTATATTGCAAAGTTTTCAGACCATGTTGAAGTCAAACGGAGAAATAAAACTAAGACAGTCGGAATCAGTCTGCTTTCTGAGAGAGGAGAGAAATTCTCCTGAATTGTGGTTCCACCTCCGGCCTGAGACTTTCCTCATGCTTCTTTACATCATAAGGGACTGCTTAGTCTCAGCTTTCCCCGCTCTCTAAAGTTCTATCTGGACAGTCAGACCCAGCTGCTTTTTTTTTTTTCCAAACCCTGAGCTGCAAGGTTTGTAAATGCTTCTGCCCCATGACACTTCAATCCCATCTGCAGGAAGGTAAACTGAGGCCCAGGCCATAAAGCCAATGACTTGATAAATGGGGAGTGGGTGACACATTTGTACAGACCAAAGGCCTCATCCTTCCCTGCCTTGCTGGTAAAGATGCGAGGGAGGCAGAGCCCCCAACTTCACATGGAGGCTGTGCTCTGAGTGATCTGCAGTAAGCAGACCCAAAGTGTTAGCTGCCTGCTGCCTTTTGAGTATTTATAAATAATAACAGCCGTGTGCCATGACTGCGCCCCATTCTGTTTAATGGCATCCAGCACTGAGGGATTTAATTATTCTCTGAGTCATGGGACATCCATCATGGTTTTCCAATGGCTTCGAGAGTCAGCTCTCTTCTTGGTGGAGAGATGGGGGGAACATGGACCGGGCTCCTCCTGTGTGAGAGTTCTCTCAGCTGTGAAGCTGGGCAAGGGGAAACTGGAGCACTGAGGTGTTTAGGAACACAGTGTCAGTGGGTGTTATTTATGAGTTTAAGAAGTTAAAGATGGGGGCTGGGTGGGTGGTTCAGGGGTGAGAACACTTTCTGAGCAATCTTGAGCACCTGAGTTTGAATCCTAGCACCTTTGTAAACAGCCACATGTGGCCTTTGCATGTCTGTAACCTTAGGATAGTGATCACTGATCTTGGTCACCCTAGCTTCGGGTTTAATGAGATCCTGTGTCCTGAGCATAAAGTGCAGAAGGATATAGCAAAACCACCCAAGTCTCTCTGACTTCTATGTATGGACACGGGCAGTGCATGTAAACATACAAATACGCACATATCATGCACATACATATATCATACTCACATGCAGGAATACACACAAATATAAACAAATAAAAGGTTTAAAAGATTGAGAAAAAAAGAAGCTAAAGCCATCCTAAGCCCAGCACGAGTCCTTGCTATGTGGCAGGCTCCATGCTGGTCCACTTTAGTTAAATATTCTGATGATTTCTCAAGAGACCTTAAACAGGCAGATGTATTCACTCTCACGTGTCAGGTAATAAAAGTTAGTACCATAGAGTTAAGCAACACCAGCAAGGTCAGCTGTATAGCTGCCATGGGAACACGGGTCTGTCCACAGCCCTCACAAGGATCCCAGGATCCCTAGATAATCATACAAACCTATGAGCTTCTGCTGAGCACAGCAGGTGCCCACCCTTCCATTGTCAAGTAAAGAAATCCAAAGAATCAAATGAAGAACTAAACGTTACCCAGAAAATGGACAGATCCCGATCTCTTTAAGGATCTAGCGCAAAGGTGAAGAATTGTTGCTAAATTCTCTGTCCTGGCCATTTGTCACAACAAAATCTTGGTAGGTTCCTGAATTGGTCGATGGGTAAAGATCGTTTCCTGTTCTGTCAAGGCGGTGGTTCTCAACCTTCCTAATGCTGCAACCCTTTAACACAGTTCCTCATGCTGTGGTGGTCCCCAACCATAAATTATTTTTGTTGCATCTTCATAACTGTAGTTTTGCTACTGTTATGACTCATAATGTAAATATATGTTTTCAGTGACACTTGTGAAAGGATTGTTCAACCCTCAAGGGGTAACATTCCTCAAGACAACCACTGTGTTAAAGAGTTAATAGTTTTGAGGGGCGTCTGGATGTTTAGAATGAGTCAGTTCATGACACATGGCCTACACACAGAGTGAAGCTCTGTGAGTGTTTGTTCATTTTGAGGAGGGTTCAGGTTACCTTTAAGTCTCTGTGTAGCTGAGAATGTTCTCCAACTCTGATTCTCCTGCTTCTTCCTACTGGGTCTATAGGAATCTAGATGATAACCAGCCACTAGATGTTCTGAAGTCAATCATGCAAAGCTTGGGGTGTTTGTTTGTTTTTGCAAAGAGAACTAAAGCATGTTGATGCCCCTTTTCTTTCCTGAATTTTATTCTGAAGCTACTAACTGCGTTGTCTGTCATCTTTATAAAACATGACATGCACAGTGATGCTATTTTAGGAATTTACCTTAAGAGAAAATCATCAGAGATTCACACATATTATAATAGCTGTCCGTTGCTGGATCGTAATGAGAAAAACTCTAAAGACATCCTATTATTGTATTAGAGTGAATTTACCCAGATGCTCAGAGGAGCTTCTTGAAGACAATGGACACATAAAATCTATGTGTGCACACATGAGCATGCGTATGCCCACTTGTGTACACACCCACCCATAAATGTTCCATGGAAGATGGCTCGGTCAGTGCTTTCCCTTGGGGAGGAGACCGATATGGATGAGTTTTGGTGGTGGTGTGTGCATGGTGCGTGCTGTATTTATTAAATTCTATTTCCAGATTTTTTTTTCCGAGTGTTGTGTTTATTCATTCATTCCTCATTTGGTCATTCATTCATTCTCAGGCATGTACCCTGTGGAAGCATGAGTGTAGGCTGGAAATCAACATCTTCCTCAGCTCACTGCTCACCTCATTTTTCAAGCCAAGGTTTTTCACTGAACCTAGAGCTTTCCCTCTAGACGAGGCTGGCCAGTGAGGCCCATGGGTCCTGTCCCAGTGCGTTATAGACACAAGTTGTCACATCTAGTTTTTATACGGTTTCTGGGGATTTGAACTCAGGTCCTCATGCCCTTACAACGAGCACTTTACCCACTGAAGCTTGCTCTCAGCCTTTGCCTTAATCCTCTGATGCACAGTCCAGGTCTGATTTCA
This sequence comes from Mastomys natalensis, assembly GCA_021653895.1. Taxonomy (NCBI): domain Eukaryota; kingdom Metazoa; phylum Chordata; class Mammalia; order Rodentia; family Muridae; genus Mastomys; species Mastomys natalensis. The sequence goes on from JAJTUV010000372.1 coordinate 299,972, forward strand.
GGCAGGAGCATCGCTGAGGCTCCAACGCAACCCTCGGAAGCTATCATGCCAACTTCCCAACCCAGTGGAACCACAGGGTCTCACCAGAACTGGATGAGTGCCAGCCCCCAGTGAACCCAGAGGGTTGCTGTCTTAACATTTACCTTTGACTGGAGGAAAATCCTTGCTGTTTTAGCTGGATTGTTAAGTCTGCCCAGCCATTGTTCTGGAATCAGAATGTGCTTTCTGTAATGGGCCTTCAGTCTAGAGGAGTGAAATTTGTTAACTCAACTCTTGATCCTTTGACTTTCTGCCAGTCCTTGCCAGAACACAGTCAGTGACTGTGTAGAGAGGATGACGCGCCTTCACAGAGCTCAATAGTAAGGTGTCGTTATATCACGACTTACAGAAGTCTCTGGAAGGTCATTTGGACACTCACTGCATTAAGTGACTAAGACAAGCCCATGAATAGATTCTCTTTTTTTTTTTAAAAAAAAAAAAAAAAACTATTTGAAAAACACTTTAAATGATTTTTAAATGATTTTCTATATTCTGTCTTATGTCTGTCTGTCTACCTATCTATATCTATTTTTCTATCATCTATCAATCTATTATCTACCTATATATCTATCATATAATTTATCTTTCTTCTTCTCATCTCATTCTTCCTGTCTGTCTTCTCTCTCTCTCCATCTATTGATCTATCTATCTATCTATCTATCTATCTATCTATCTAAAGTAATGTGTGTGTGAGTATCCACCTATTACACATAATTTAACATTTTTGCTTCTATGCAAAACCTATGCATTTCCGTGGCTAGTGAATGTCAACTACTGAATGCCTAAAAGCACTGGGGATGGCATACAGTACACTGGAGATATGTGTTGTCAAGCTGTTGTACACGCTTGAGAGATTATTCACCCGACATAGTCCTAAAACAGACATACCCCTAACCTTGAAGCCAAGATCCTGCAAGTCCAGGTAGATAAAATGTCGCTTTCCCCAGTTCTTGGCCCTGAGGTGTCTTGACTCTCCTATCAGAAACTTGTTAGGATGCTGAGTACCATTTCCATCCACTCTACTCATATCTCTTTGTGATGCTGTGGGCGGGACCATGGGCCTTCCCACTGCTCCACTGCAGATGATGCAAGAGTCTCTGGGCACTGCTGTGAACCACAGGGCGACCTTGTCCTGAGCCTCATCCAGACCTTGAGGGCATCATGGAACACATACACGTGACTGGTCACCCTACACTGAGACGGTGGTCACCCTGTGGTGCTACCTCATTTAGACTCTAGAGTCTTGCAGATTCCATGCAGGCTCTGAGCTATCAGTTGACCCTGAGCTAAGGGCCAGCTTTCCCTCTGGCTCCTTGTAGTTGTAACTATGCACAGAGATACCTATCTCTGTCTAGCCTGGTAGCAGGGACTCCAGAGAGGGGGGATAGTGAATGTCTGTCACTGTCCCCAGCAGCCTAGGACAAGGAAACAAGGACTCGAATTTTTCCTGGTATCACCCCGGTGCACTTAAGGCCTCCCTTTGGGATAAGACTATTAACAAAAGGTCTCAGAGCCTCTTGTCATTTGTTAGTTTGTTGCTTTCTGTTGCTCCAGTTTTGTTTGTTTATTTGTTTGTTTTGCGTCTGTCATGTTTTGAACAGACTCCGCTAACACAAGAGTGAAAGCAGATCACTGTCCCAGGCCTCCTGGGTGACTCCGTGCTGTCTCTGTAAGCGTCAGCGGTTAGTGCTTTGAGCCCTAGCACCCCAAGAAGCCAACTGGAAAGAGACACAGATATGGTGAGGCCAGCTCCAGGGGCCCAGCATCCGAGTCCAGTTCCTTGTTGAGGTTCCAGGGCGAATCTGGCCCAACAATACACTGGCTCAGCTCTCTGCCGGCCTCTCCCTGAGTTAACACCCCAGCACACACAATACCAGCGAAGGTGATTATCTCTGCTAGCATAATTCCTCACTAACATCTGCTTTCGCCCATAACACTCCACTAATTTCCCCCTCATTTCATTACACATAATTTTCTTTCAACACAATCTACATGTATTAACTGGTAATGACTTTCCAGTTAAGAGCAAATCGACACCAAGGGACCCCCGTCCCCCCCACGGTTGCCTGCCGAGCCTGACGCTGGCTATTAGAGATAAATTTGGTACCTCAGGAAGCTGGAGCGAGGTAATCAATCAATTAAGCGGTTAGGACATACATTATCAAACTTCCACAGTGCGGGGGGCAGGGGGCCATGCTGATCTTCTTGCCATGATTTTTTTTTAGGAATTCAAAAAAATGAATAAATAAGATGAGAGCTATTACACAGGCAGGCTGTAATTTGCCACTCAAAGTTAGGGGCTGGTGCGGCAGGGCTCGGGGCTGCAGACGGGCAGGAGGGCCTTTGGCCTGGGATTCACACTTTCTGGTCTTTCCTTGGGGACCTCCTGGAACCTTCTTTGTGTTTTCAGAAGGGAAAAACTTTGCCACCCTGTGCAGGCAGGTGAGGGCAGGGAGCCATCCTGTCACCCCAACCTATGAACTAGAAAGTGGGAAAACAGAGGACGACCCAGATCGCAGGAGGCTGCTGACAGACCCAGCCTGAACCCCAGTTGTCTCCGTTGTCATTGTCTCTGCAATCACTGCCTCTGATTCCCGAGAAGAAGCCAAATGCACAGCGCCCTGAAAATAAATGCAAAACATATTCCAGTCCTTGTTTGCTTAGTACCGTTAACTGTGTGTAGAAAAATAGGTGTATTACTGTCATCCATCTGCTATAGAAAGGGCTTCAAAATACCCCAGAAACACAGCAAACGGCCTAGAAAGTGTAAGGCACAAACAAAATACGATTGTGCCTAATAATATCATTTAGTTGCCTGGTATTTCCAAAATTCGATTCACCCATAAATACTGCATGAGCTTGAGACGTGTGTTAGCCGTAGCCTGCTCTGTTTCAAAGGTAAATTAGCCTGAAAGAGAGAGAAGCCAAATATATTAAAAAAAAAAAAAAATAACCAAATACTGTGGGGATGTGACAAGATCGAGATAAAATACTTATCAAATAAATTAATAAACAAAACATTTTCAACTGGGTGCCGAGCGTAAAGGGTAGCGTGCGTAAGTGGGCCCCGGTAATTCGTGGTAAGTAAATGCTTAGACCTGACGACAATAAAATAACATATAAGCCTAAGGTCAGTGAACAGTGGTCGTTCCAGGTCAGACATGGCTCCAGGATTCTGTGTATTTTATTTTAAAAGGAGTGAAGGAGCCCACAGAACAGGATGAACCGGGGCACACACATTGGAATGATATGCGCAAAGATGAGATCTCCTTAGACTCAAAGGAACACAACGTGACAGTGACGGGATAATAGCCTTTCTTCTGCTGAATTAATAATGCGGTTTATTAAATATTTTAATAATCATTTAGATTTCGTATTTGAAAATTTCACGTGTACACAATACATTTTGATCATGTCCACCACCCTCCCCCCCCCCCCCGCACCAGATTTCTCCGTGACCCTCGGCATTCTTTTACCAGTTCATGTTCTCCCCCTCCCCCCTCTACCCATCCTTTCCCCTCCCACTCCCTCTTCCCCTTCTCCTCTCCCTTTTTCCCTCTCCCCTTCTCCTCCCTCCTCTCCCTCTCTTTCCTCTCTCTCTCTCTCTCTCTCTCTCTCTCTCTCTCTCTCTCTCTCTCTCTCTCTCTCTCTCAACAGTGGAGTCCAATTAGCTCTGCCCATATGTGCATGAGTGAAAGATATCCACTGGAGTGTGGGGACCTTCTGGGTCAGAGCCCCAGAGAAGAGGCCTGCTCCTTCGTGCATTAACCGCCCATGGCCAACACCTAGGGAGCTAGGGCTGGGCTCTCCAGAGCCCCGCCCTAATCCATGCTGACTTTTGACCTCCACCTGATGCAGGTAACCACAGTCTCTGAGCTCATGAGGGCACCTGCCCTGTGTCTGGCCCAGAAGCCAGCGTTTCTCATTCTCTTCCCATCTCACCATCTCTCCACCCTACCTTCCTGGTGTCAACCAGGTCCTTGCTCCAGACATTGCGGGAGATAAAGCAATGAGCAGAATGAATCAGATTCCACTGCCAAGGATACAAACTGACAGCGTAGGAAGATGCGAGTCAAGGAAACTGAGACTTACTGAAAGGAAGGGAGGGAGCACTAGGGACTCCAAATGATTCCAGGACTCCCTCTCAGCCCAACACAACCACTCTCCGTGGCAAAAGGTGAAGCAGGAAAGGAGAACGTTTAAAATGATCGTTGAGTTGTGGGATTAGGCTTTATAAAGTGCGGCAAAGAATCGGAAGTGAACCTGCGCACTGGACTGGATTGCCCAGACGCTGTGAAGCTATGGATCGACATAAGCAAAAGTGCGCATGCGTTTGTTGCTTGACGCTACAAAGGCAGCAGGATGCGTTGGGCAGTTCCACCTACATTCGCTTTATTTATTTATTTATTTATTTATTTATTTATTTATTTATTTTAATGTAAAACTTCCATAAGGGAACCAGCTCTCCCCAGGTCAGCCTCATGCTAGTTCTGATTGCACTGGATGGAAGAGCTAGCTTAAATGCTAAGTGGTTCTCAACCTTCCTTATGCTGCGATCCTGTAGTACAGTTCCTCATGTGGTGACCCTGGACTATACAATTATTCCGTTGCTACTACCTGACTGCAATTTTGCTACTGCTACGAATCACAATGTGAATATCTGATCTGCAGGTATCTGCTATGTGACTTCTGTAAAATGGTCATTTGACACACAAAGGGTTATGACCCACAGGTTGAGAACTCCTGGCTGAGAGGGTACCGTGATTGTTGTGCAGACGTCGTATCTGCTTTCAAGGACCCAGAGCCCACATAAAAGCCTGGGGTAGTAGCATGGACTTGAAATTCCAGTGCTGAGGATGTGCGACACAGACAGATCCTGGGGGCCCATCAGCTAGCCAGCCTAGCTAAAATGGGAAGCAGTGGATTCAGAGAGACTCCATCTCAAAAGTGGACTGAAGAGAGAGATGAAGGAAGTCACGTGATGTCAACCTGTGTCCTCCAGAAGTGCACACACGAGTAAGCACACCACATACACATGAACACACACAAATGCACATACAAACTAAACATATGCACACATTATGCACACACACATTCACACACACATACACGCACACAAATGCAACATAGAAGCTAAAATACACACACACGTGTACACACACATACATTCACACATACATACAGACACAAATGCGCACATAAGCTAAAATATATGCACACGTGTATGCAAACACACATACATACACACAATAATTTTTAAAAATTAGTCTATGTATAAGTTGTGGCAACCTTAAGATTTGACCCCTTAGGTCAGTAAAATAAGGACTGGGTCACTTTCTGAACTGTGTCTGTGTATACAGAAGAATGAAGTGCTAGACTCTAAAGCAAGTGACCCTAGACCTGTGCCCAACCCTCTAGTCCTGTGGAAGAAAGTCATGAACATCAAGGGGACAGAAGAGACCATCCAACCAGAATGACAGCACTGGACCAACCTCTGAAAGAGTTCGTTTAATCCTCAGCCTGGCTCCTGCTTGCCTAGCAGAGAAAAAAAGGAAAATGTAGGCCATCACAAATGACCAGCGATCATGTGTCACAATCTATACAAAAGTTGAATTAACTCTCATCAGAGTTCCACACTGCCCCTCCCTCCTGCCCATGCTCAGGAAGTCTAGGAGCAGGCACAGCGGAGGATTTTATCTATGAAGCAGAAAGAAAACTCGTATATATTTTGAGCCCAAATTGTTCCAAGTCCGTATTGATCATGACGTGGGTGTGGAAATCTCATCAAATGTTTGGGCGGACAGACAGCAAGAGACTGCGAACGTCCTCACAGCTGATAACGGTATTGGGATAAGGATTCCTGAGTGTAATTGGGATCTGACTGGACATAGCCTGTGCTTATCTGCCATGTTTATCATCGTTGTGCTGCGGACATGGCTCTGGAACCTGGTGTCCAGTTGAAGCAGAGCATCCTGAGGGTATGATGAACAACTGCTTCCAGATGCAGCTGGAAAGTGGAGGGGGCCTGGAGCCCTTTGGTATCAGTTGGGTGAACTCCTCCTGTTCCATCCATACTTTTTTCTTCCCTCCCTCACCCTTCCCTTCTTTTTCCTCCCTCTTCTCCCTCTGTCTCCTCCCTTCTCTTCTGCTTCCCACTCCTCTCTTCTTCTCATGCCTTTCCCACTCCTGTCTTCTGCCTCTCCCAGCCTCCCCACATGTTCCTGTTTTCTAGACCCCTCTGTTCCCTTTCTGTTCTCTCTTCTCTCCTTCTCCTCCTCCCCTCCTCCCCACTGTCCTCCTCTCTTCTGTTTTCCTTTCATCTCTTTCTCCCAGTCCCCTCTTCCTGATGCTAAGAGTGGCACCCAAGGCTCCCTGTGTCCTACCCAAGCACCCACCACCGAGAGGCATCCCTGGTCCCTATTGTTCCTTCTGGAGGGACAGAACAAGGAAAAGCTTTCTGTCCTTGGATTTCAATTCAACATGGAAATATAGTAAAAAACCAAACCAAGAATTTATTGCAGGCTTTTCAAAAATAAGTAAATCCATCGAAACCCATTGTTTCTAGATCTGACAGCCCAGCTGCCTATTTGTCTCCTGTTTAGCTTTTGAACCACAAACTCCTTACTCATCCAGATTCTCAAGCCAAGAAGGTTTTTAACTTTTTAAGAAGATCCGTAGACAAGACACACGTGAATACCCAATAAACCGTAAGTAGCTTATGACGAACAAATGTGCTTACTTAACCATTTGTTTTAAGACAAAAGTAGAAAGAGTAGGTGAAACAGAGTCTTCCAGAGATTTATTCTGAGGCCATAAGACTGGACAGGAAAAGGCATGGCTGGCAAGCCAGCCTGGTGTGCAATTCCAGATACAGCTGTCTCATCGATCCTAAGGCTTCTTTCAACCCCCAACCCCAGCTTCTTTCTTGATCTGGGAAACAGGGTCACATTATAAAAATGTGACTCAAAGGCCCTGCCTCACCCTGCCAGTCTGGACTCATACCTCCCCACCCACAAGAAAGGTGCTACGTCATGATGCCTACAGTCTCTTTGGGCCTAAGAAGGGGGCAGTCCACAATGCTAGGATAATCTTAGTTCTGCTGATGGGTCTTTCTAGCCTCTCTTTCTGCTGCTTACTCCTCCATTTAAATGTTTTCATAGACTCTCTTTGATCTTATAGCTAAGGATGGGTACACACACACACCTATATATATATATGCATACTTCCATGTTGAGGCCCAAGTCTTCCTCATTTTCTCTCCACCTTGTATTTTGAGGCTGGGTCTCTCCGTAAACAATGCTTTGGGCAGTTTAGCTAGCTTTTTTGCTCAAGATGTTACCCATGGAGGTCTGCCAGGCCCTGGGATATGGGTGGCCACCACTAAGCCCACCTGGCTTTTTCCCTAGGCTCTAGGGCTCTCAACTCATATATTTTTATAACACAGTTCTACTTACTATCAGTTTCAAATGTTTTCATAGACTCTCTTTGATCTTTGAGCTAGGATTTATATCTCTATGTCATATTATTATCTATCATATTTATTATCTATCTATCTATCTATCTATATATATATTATATCACATTTGTATGATGTGTGTGTGAGCACAACCAGTATGGGTACACACATATATGTGCATGCTTGTACATGGAGGTCCACTCACTCACCTGACAGGTACCTTTCTCCATTGAGTTCTCACCCAATATTGTTCCTGACTTCTATGAACATACAGTCAGTTGTACACAGGAAAGTGATCCTGAAAGGGGGGAGACCATGGTGGGCAGACGGCTGGAGGGATGGACTGATAATCCAGATGACAGATGCATATTTGTGCATTTATACACATGACATTTAATGGATAATTATTTTGTTGTTTGCATAGACCTTTAATATGCATCTCACTGCACCAAGACAGGACCTGGCCTCCTTTCCCTGGCTTCAGAGCCTGGTGCCCGCAACACCTGGAACCAAGTAGATGCAGAAAAAGACTTCGAAATAGAAACATCTGTCCCCTTCCCCCACGCCTGCCAGAGGCTCGTGAAGCTACCAAGTGGTGCACTACGTGTCAAGGTTCCACCAAGTGGCAGCTCCTCCATTACTCCCCATCCTCTTCTTCATTTCTATCTGTTCCAGACAGGCTCGCACTGCACAGCCCTCCTGCCAGGCTCTGCCCGATGAGATGACAGGTGTGTGCTACCAGGCCTGAATCACAGGCTCTTACTCTGAATTCTGGTCTTTATATAGGACATGTTCTCATCGGTCCTCCACTTTGGGAGACTCACACTGGAACCCAGTTTGGGATACCAGGAGACATCTTTCTTTTCCCTGAAATGTCTCAGGGAACTTCCCAGGACAGGACTACCAGCTTCCTCCTCCTCCTCCTCCTCTTCTCTTCCTCCTCTTCCTCTTCTACCTCCTCTTCCTCCTCTCCACCTTCTTTATCCTCCTCTTCCTCCTCCTCTTTTTCCCTCCTCCTCCTCTTCCTCCTCCTCCTTTTTCTCTTCCTCCTCTTCTTCCTCCTCTTCTTCCTCTTCCTCCTCCTCCACCTTCTTTTGCTCCTCCACCTTCTTATCCTCCTCTTCCTCCTCTCCTCTCCTCCTCTACTCTCCACCTCTGTTTCCTCTTCTTCCTCCCTCCTCCCCCTTTCCCCTTCCTCCTCCCCTTCTCTCTCTCCTTCCCCCACCCTCCACTCCCTTTCCTCTCTCTGGCCTGTCTCTCAGCACAGCAGAAGCCCACCTTGCGCCCGCCCTCTCCATGGTTCAGGCGCACCTCTCTCCTCCAATAAACTGTTTGCATTCCATCTGGTGAGTGTTTGCTCCGAAGACATTTCCCTGTCAATCTCTCTCGCCACATTAAAAATCTGTCATTACGATTGCGTCGCCGCCTGGCTCCTGAGATTTCTGACTGCTTTATTGCTCTCCTCATTTTTTCTCTTGCCGGCTACAGCCGAGAAGCAGAAATAAAGGTTTGTTGTTGAGACATGGCCGGGAGGGAAGTAGGAGGCGCGCATCTGTCAAAGCATTACCTTTCTTCAACCAGGGATTAAGGTGTTTTACTGCGCTGGCTGCCGAGCAGTCACACTGAATAAATTTTCTCAGTAGAACATAAAAATGAACTCATACATTTTGAACCAAGTTTCCTTCTTTGGAGGCAGCCTGATTCTGCAGCAGAGCCTGCACAGGGGCCCTATGCAGCCAGGAAGTTTCTTGAGACCCACCCCACCTCCCACAAGAGGTGCATTATTTAAATACCAGTGGAGGGGAGGGAAGCATCTGGATTGGTGGGAGACATAGCTGGAGAATGCGTCTTGTGAGAGACCAGAAAGATCCTGGACCGGTGACTATAGACTTTTCCCGTTGCTAACTATGTTTTCAGAATGCGTACTGCACAGTCCCGTCCCAGTGGCATAATGGGCTTTCTGCGCTGTCCTGAAATCTTGCACTGAGGAGAGGGTGCTTCTGGGAGATCAGTCCCTGCCACATGTGAGGCTCTTGCTTTGCACTCTGACCTTTGCACCCTGGCTAGCCTGCTGGAGCTCTCAAAGCTCACTTCAGCTGATCCTCTTTCCTCTCAAATAGAGGAACAAACAGGCACAAAGAGGGGTTTGGGGAGGACCTTATCTAAGTTCTGGCCACCAGTGAGCACAGACCTGGGATAGATGTCAGGGCTGTGTCCTCAAACGTCATTCCGTTCTATATAGGGAGAGGAACAGTAAGGAAAAGAGAAGAGCAGTATCACCACGTTCTGTGTGAGAATGTGTGTGTGTGTGTGTGTGTGTGTGTACGCACACGCTCACACATACACTAATGTTCTACGTTCATCTGATACATGAAATCTCCCTTTACCTGGTAAGAAGTGCTGGAGACTCTGCAAAGAACTTGTCTCCAGCCATGACGTTCACTCTGTCCTTCTATAAAACATTTATTTATGGGTCAGTCTCTGCAATTATTCATACTTGCCTGTCACTGATCACTGGGCACACACCGTGAGCTCTGCTATCCTTCAGTGGCCCTGAAAGAGAGGACAGCTATGTACCAAGAACCCTTTTGCATTGCTTATCAAAAGTGGAACTTGTTCTTTCCGAGAGCAGGATGAGGTAGAACACACAGGGTGTACAGTCAGCGGTGTTTTGAAGAGGGTTGGGGCAAAGCTATACAGTTCTAGAATCCAGTGGTGGAATTTGGTATCAATGTCCCTAGTTTTCAAGAGGGACAAATGACCCACCAACTCTCACAGACTCTTGCTCTCAGAGCCCAAAAGGGTTCCACCTGGGTAAATCGGTCCCAGTCTCAGGACCACCACACAGGCATCCTGTGGACAGATTCCCCCCCCCCCCCATAGCTTATTTCCCCTGTTTTTAAGGACCTGCCTTGTGTTTTGTCCAGGGCTATTTAGATCACGGAGGATATAGCTGGTTCTTTTCCAGAACCATCAGAGGAGTTTTTTCCCTTTCTGTTGCTGTGATGAGACACCATGACCAGAAGCAACTTATAGAAGCAACAAGAGTTTATTTGCACTTATGGTTCTATAGAGGGTTCACTGTGATAACCCAGCCACATAAAGAGCACAAAACCAAAGCCAGATGTGGCAGTCTGCACTTGTAACCCCAGAGTTGATGAGGACTAGACAGGTGGGTCCCAAGGCCACTGGCCAGCTAGCCTTGCCAAAATGTTGATTTCCAATCAAATGAGACTTTGTCTCAAAAATAAGAGGAGCACTGAGAAAAAGAAGACACCGGATGTGACCTCTGACCTCTACATAACTATACAAGGCAAGGCAAAGGGTACTCACAGACACAGGTGAACACACACACACACACACACACACACACACACACACACACGAGAGAGAGAGAGAGAGAGAGAGAGAGAGAGAGAGAGAGAGAGAGAGAGAAGAGTGGAGGGAGCACAAAACAAAGTCACTCTAAATGAGCAGACACCTAACAGTCAACAACTTGTTAATTAAATTAAAGGGAGAGTGACAGAGACAAAAGAAGACAAACACATGCACACTCATGACAGAGGACTATTCCAGAAGGAACGAATAGGAAAACATGCTGCATGCTTACTGCAGATACAAGGAGAATTTCCCATGCACTCATGTTGTTGGTGTGGGTTCTTCCAAAGGTGTAGTACTGTTTGCATGACACCTGAGATCATTTGATTTTAAATGCTCTACTACACTTAAGAGCCAAGTACAATACATAGGCAGGAGCAGTGAGCATGCCCAGACAATGGTTTGTGAGATAGACAGTTCTAACCCAGGGCAGGAACATAAGTCAGAATTCCTATAGCCAAGTGGAGCCAGCTAGAACTAAAACCTCTCTCACTATGCTGTTATCTTTCTGGCTCATGCGTTGAGCAAATGTCCTAAGCCCCTTTTAGCTATACTTTCTGATCATGTGACTGGGCCAATTGAGGGAACCACTGTGAATAACATTGGTGGTCCCAGAGTACTTGCCTTCTAGAATTCCAGTTGTTGGCCTTGGCTTCGGTTGCCATAGTGTCTGAATAATAGTCATCACAATCCCAGCCACTATCCCTGGCTTGGACCATTTCCTGGTAGTCTTGTATCCAATTCTATCTATTGCTGATAGCAAGCCACTTTGCAAGTCAAGTGTGATTGATCGGTTGCAAAGTCACATACAATTCTGTTGATTTTCTATGAAAGGAAATAAAGGACAGAAGGAGAAACCACAAATCCTTGGCAACTAACTGCTGTGGTCGATCAATATTTTCATCAGGTGATATTGAACAGTGTCCTAAGTCAACCCTATCCATGCCCACTCTGCAGGTACTGAACACTGAGACCCAGTAGGGAGGTGGTGGACTGATGGGATGTGGGTGTGTCCGGTAGTGATCTTTACCGTCACCTTTGACAGAACTTAGAATAACCACAGAACAACTCTCCAAAGAGATCTTCGATATATGGGTATGTGTGTGTATACATATACCTATATACCTATAACATACACATATATATACATACAACACATATAACATATAACACACATACACATATGCATATATACATACATATATGCATATATATACACATATATACACATACACACACACAAACACACACACACATATCTTAGGTTCTTTGAGAAGGGAAGACACACTCTAAATGTTGGTGGGATCACTGCACAGCCTGGGATCTCAGCTCAGAAGGAATAAGGAGGCAGTGAGTTGAGCATCAGTATCCGTCTCTCTTGTCTCTCTCACTGCAGATGCGATATGACCAGCCACTTCACACTCCTTCCTACAGACTCTCCCCTTCTGTCCTTAAGTTCCTTTTTCTTGGTATTTTGTCCCAGCCACGAGGCAAGGAGCTACTCCATGACCTAAGCTCCTTCTACTAGCATCTGTTCCCACTCAACCTGGACAGTTAGATGAGAATGTGGAGTTTCTGGGGCCCCTTTCTAAGTGTGACTCAGCTCTCCCACCATTGTGGAGCTGAGGACTCTGGGTGATTATATTACCCTTTTTTTTGCTGTCTGCAGAAAATTGAACACTCTACCAATCCTGTGGGGAGACCAGAAGAGATGCTCCTCTGAAGCAACCAGCTCCTGGTCTGACACACAGGGAATGCTGAATGACAGCCCTCAGCAGCATCCTTCCTTGCTGAAACCATCATCTTCTCTGTTGGGCTTCACTCAAAATACAACAGAAACAGACACTCAAAGACTAACAGAAGGTCATATGCACACACAGAGACATGATCCACAGTTCAATTCTTCTATCCCCACCCATGTCTTGTGTGATATTTCTCTCCTCATGAGCTTTTATAAAACCTGACTTTAGAGTGCAAACTAACTGCAGTGTGAAGACATTCATCTGTAGTCCCTGTGACGACACAGAATGGGATTTTAGATGCGTTCTTCTCGGCTTAGTAATATCACGCTCACATTTTGGTCTTGGTGGTCTTCATGGCCTTGCCAAATTCTGGGGGTTTTGTTGTTCGTCAAATAAATGAAGTCGTAGTTAAAAAATCATCCCCAGATCCTCAGCTTAGTTATTTAGAAGGAGTGGGACCCATTGGATGGCAGTACTTTGGATTCACTCTTGACTCTTTCTGAATGCTTCTTTCCTCCTGGATTTCCCCAGGGTACTCCTCAGCTGCCTTTGAAGGTACAGACTCTGCAACAACCCTGACACTTCCAGAGACTAGAATTGTTTTTCTCAAAAACATTTAAAAAAGAATCTCAACACATTCCAGTTTCTAGGAGTTGAGATAATTCAACAAGTCCCCGACTCTTCTGTAGAAAATAAGTTCTCCACCAGCCACTTACCCTGAGTTTCTACAGCAAACACTACCCAGAACTCTGGCAATGGCAGGAGTTATGTGCTGGCACCTAAGAGAAAGGCAGGGGGCACTCCTTATCAAGAGAAAGCAGGCTCAGGGCCTCAGGAGTGGGGTGAGGGTAGGCTTGCCATGGTCATCTTTGGTCCTAATGCTTTGCCTCTCAGCGAGCCTGTAGAGGAAGACGTACATGAGCCTTGTGTTGATTGATCTTAAATGAAAAGTATCTTCTTTAGAAAGTTCAGCCATGACTAACATACCCAGTCTCACAGACTCTGAGCTCTTTTCTGATGGGTTCTTGTCCCTTCCATTCACTTCCATACCGACCACCTGTTCTATATTAAAAGGCTGCCATGGTATTCAGACATGCTTCTGCCTTCTTCATCTTGACTTGGCACTTCTAGATAGGAGCATTTAGCTGTTAATGTGGGGGAACCAAGAATCAGGTTAGCCACACATGGGCCAGAGTCAATTGGCCATGTGCAAGCTACTCTGCTTCTCCCTAGAGGTTAGTATGGCTTTCCCTCCTGTACCAAGTTCTTAATATGGACTTCCTTAGCCAGCCTTTGTAAAGAGCTGCCCTCAGGCTGATTCATGTTTAAAACTCAAGCTCAGAACAAGGCTGCTGTAGCTATGTCCCCCTGCCCTCGGAATCTATCATCAGGAGAAGATTCCCAAGAAATGGTTGTCCCAGGCAACAGGCATGGGTTATATCCTCAAGCATTTACAGTTCCTGGTCCCCTGCTTCCTTCCTACTCAGAGTTAGCCTTTCTGCCTCCTGAGTCCTGGTGTGAGCAGATGTGCAGGTGGCTGCCCTAAGCTTTGTCCTATGTCATTCAAGTGGGTGTTTAGCCAGTTGACACCATGGCTTGTGGTTACCTCCATTGAAGCACCTGCCAAACTGGGGCTTCCTCTGTGAGATCACAAACGTGACCAGGACAAGAGCTCAGATTCTTCTGGCAAAGAGTGTTGCTAACTGAAAGCAAGAACACGGGGCCAGGACGGGAAGGAATTTAATCGTCACACACTGTCCTGCAGTTTCTTTGTGAGTTATTTTTTCCTTTAGCTCCCACCTCTTGGGTCGTATTTCTTAAAGGAACAAAACTGCTCACAAAAGAGAGTAAATGCTCGTTAGAGGATAGAAGAGAGATCATAGTTGGAGAAGAATGTTCTTCAAGAGATGAACCAGAGGTTTTGGAGGCTGTGACTGGCTGGCCAGTGAGAGAAATAATTGCCACTCTCTGGGGAAAGCTCAGATGTGAGAGCTCGGTATGAACATCACTGAAGAGTTTCTTAAAAAGGTGTGAGGAGTTGGCATTAAAGGTTAGCAACAGACACAGAAAGCAAAGGAGGATGTAGAACGGTAATAGATAGGATTTCAATAAATGTCAATGGCCCCACACTGTACTTACCACATAAAAGAGACATTCAGTCAGATACCAGAGTCTAACCAGAGATACCAGGGTACAACCAGAGATATCAGGGTCCAGTAAATACACCAGTCCAGTCAGACCCCAGCATACAAGCAGAGACACTAGAGTACAATCAAAGGTACCAGAGTTCAGTCAGACACCACAGTACAACCAGAGATGCTACGATACAACTAGACACACTGGGGTTGATGAATGGCATCAGATTTTCTTCAAAGCTACCAGGTTCAGTCATAAAAATTAGAATTCAGTCAGAGGCCCCAGAATTCAATCAGAGATCCTAAAGTTCAGGCAGAGAGACATCAGATTTCAAAATGCCATAGTCTAGTCAGAGACACAAGAATTCTACCAGAGAAAAGAGAGCTTATCCAGAGACAGTGGAATGCAGTCAAAGAAATGAGGAATCAATAAGACACCAGAGTCCAGAAACAGAAATGAAGGCTTACTCCTAGACACCAGCATTTAGTTAGAGATGCCTGGAGTTCAGAGGCCCAGCATCAGTTCTAGATACTCTAGAGTTCAGAGAAACTCAGGGTTCAGCAAGAGATCGAGGTCATCAGTGTGCAATTCAATCTATGTCTTTCCCAAAGAAATCCTCTTTTAAAAAACAGAAGCACTAGCTTCAATGCTGTTATGGAAATCACAAAAGTCCTCTTCTATAATCCAAAAATAAAAACAAAAACTTCAAAATTCAAATCAAGGATAAAGTTCAAGTCGGGCTTTATTGGTGCAACCACCAACAAAGTGTGTTCAGTATGCGTAAATGGCCTCTTTTGAGCAGGAGAGGGCACAAGGTTTGAAGCCAGACTATCTTGATCAATGCATGTTATGTCTATTGTAATGTGCATTACATCAGTAAATGTTCATGTGCTGTTTGAGCTCGCCGAGAAGATGACTCTGAAAACAGGGGTGCCTGTTCCTCCATGCAGATCCAAATGAATTTGTCTCATAGTGTCTTTTAAGGGTCTTTGCCAGGGGATTGATCTGGTCCACAACGATAGGACATGGTAGAGAAGACAGGGAAAGAGCTAAGTTTAAAATATTATAGCAGTCATTGCTATTGCTTATCCAGAATGCTCTGCAGAGGGAAGGAGACATGGAAACCTGTCCATGGAGAGAAATCTCAGTGCAGAACGAACCCACACTGCCTGTCTCACCTTGCCTAGGTGTCCCCACTGTGCTCTGTGGGCTCCCGATTTGACAACGTTTTGCTGTCTGACTGCTGCTTCTCTCTATCTGCTACGAGTTATACGTGCTTCTTCTTTTGCTTGCCATGCACTTAATAAGCTCACTCATTCAAAACTGAAAATAGAATGAGTTTAGAGTCTCTTCCAGCCAAAGAGAGTCTATGAACCCAAGAAAATGAAAAACTGTGAGAGAATCTTTCCCTTGAAGGCCCGTCACAAACATGACTGTGGATGGTATGTATGGGTTCTTGAAGAGTCGTTGGCACAAGTTAGGTCCTGAACAACTGTTAGGAGAGAGAGAGAGAGAGAGAGAGAAGAGAGAGAGAGGACCAAGAGCTGCCTCATGTGGCCCACTGTTCCACTATCATGGCTGGCGTTGTTCAGGCCAGGAAGTGGAAAGCATCTGACATCTCTAGAGCTGCTCATTCATGGCCCGGTGACATCATGTCTGGTTCTCTTTTAGGTATGGCCAGCCTATGCCCTGAAGGATATTGAACAGCCCTGTCCTCCACCCACTAGAAGCCAGTAGCAGCTCTCCTCCAGTTGTAACAAGGGGAATGTGTCTCCAGGCACTGCCGAATGTTCCCAGAGGACAAAATCATCCCTGGTTGAGCTTACTATCCTAAGGAAAGGCAGGGTGCACAAGCAGTGGGTGACAGAGTCCTCACTGAGAAGCGCCTATGGAAATCATATGGGGGACATACAGTGTCTCCGTCTCTGGGCCAACACCTAGCACACAGTAGGTTCTTGGTAAAGTGAGAGTCACAGAACAACTCTTCCCAAGTACAGGCTCTGTCTATATTGAGCAAGGCCAGGGCCCTGTCAGGCTACATCCTGGGCGGCAGCTGCAGTGGGCAGCACCTCAGGGGCCAGGTCATGCTGGGTGACTGTTTATCTGTATGCCCAGGGCTGCCTGCTGGGTGTATTAGAGGCCATGAAATAATGATGAAGCCTAGGAGGGGTAATTAAAAGCCACGGTGACATTGATCTGCTGAGATTTCCGAAAGAGCCCTGAGCACATGGGGCGACTCTCATTCTTACCTCATGCAGGCCCAGCCTGATTGGCCCCCTGGGCATTGCTAGGGCCATGGAACCTCACCTGTGGCCAGGAGACTCCCAGGGCAGCAGTCAGGCTGGCTTCAGAGGCTGTGCAAAACAGGAGGCCTGGGCCTGGGGGGCAGCCCAGCTGCTGTGCTCTGCCCAGAGAAGACAAGGACAGGCTCACTGTTAAAGACACAGCTCCTGCTCACTGGGCCTCAAAGCTTTATCCTTCTCCCTTCAGGCCTAGAAAGAAACTTAGCCAAGCAGAGAACTTGATGTGTTTTGGGGCCACCTCATCCCGGTCCTTTGGGCCATGGAGTGAAAGATTGCTTCATGACAGAAAAATAACCTAACCCTTACTTCTTGACCTTCTGCTCAGGGCAGGGAACTGAGCATGCTCTCCCTAGCAGGAACAGTTATTAGATTCTTATAGTAATTATCTCTTCAAAGCAGGACCCTGATAAGAATCATTGTTTCCTTGTGTTATACTAATGATCTGCTATCTTCTTTGTTGTTGTTAACTCTACAGAGTCAATCTCTCTCTCTCTCTCTCTCTCTCTCTCTCTCTCTCTCTCTCTCTCTCTCTCTCTCTTTCTCACTGTGTGTATGTAAATATGTGTGTATATGTGTGTGTACTGGTGCACATACATGTGGGCTCATGGACATACACATATACTTGTACAAGCATAAGTACTTGCAGGCCAGCAGAGGACATTTCTTGGGTACCACCTTTCTTTTGACATGGGATCTCTCACTGGCTCTCACTCACCCCAGCAGGCTAGGCTGGCTGACCAGAGAGCCCAAAATATCCACCTGTTGGGATTACAAACCCACACCAAAGTATTTGACAATTTATTACTATTATCATTATTATTATTGTTACCATCATCATCGTCGTCTCATCATCATGATCATGTTTCTGTGAATTGAACTCAGGTCCTCATGTTTGCAAAGCAAGCACTTTGCCAACTCTCAGCCAGCTCTCCAGCCTTGTTTTGAGGTGACTTTGCTCACGTCTGACAAAACTGAATTTCACCACTCCAGTCTGACCCTGGAGATCTCTGATCCTGAGCAGATCCTGTGAGCACACCATGTCTGAGTGAGCTGCTTCTCAGCAGGGTAAGAAGACAGACACTACAAGCCAGCAAGGGCTCAAATGGGACGTGTTTGCCAAGATGTGATCTTGAGAACTGGAAACTCATTAGCTCTGGTGCTTTGTGTCAGAGTCTTGCCGGCACTCCAGATCCTCTGACCTAGCAGTCCTGTAAAGGGTGTATCAGCAGCTCATGTCACAGATTGGGAAACTGAGGCAATCCGAACCAGCCTGCCTTGCAGATTACCAGGGTCCACACTCACTGCACAGGAAGTCTGGTTGGCTGTTGTTGGGTATTTTTGTTGTTGTTTTGGTTTTTTTGTGTGTTGTGTGTTTTTCTTTGTTTTGTTTTTAATTCTAGCTGCTAGAGTCAGTCACAGGCAGGTGGCTCCTCAAAGTCCCATGGCTATCTTCCTTCCTGCCGGCCCCTGACCGAGCCAGCACTGTACCTCCATACATAATCGCAGCCTCTGGCCTTCCTTGGTGACAACCAGCCTGCTTTCTGCCCTTGCCTCTGTCACATGGGTGGGGGATGGGAGCCACACCTCTGATCTCCACATGGTGAAGGGTGAAGAAAGTCGAAACTCTATCAGAGGTGTGACAGGTCTTCCCACAAGGGTAGAGTTGGACACCCGCTCTGAGGTCCTAGGGCTCAACATGAAGACACAGTGTCTGCCCGGGGAACTATCTGGAACAGGTAGGAAGGTCTTCTGGAATCTTGGAGAGGTGTTCTGAGTTAATGTCCTGAGGAAAGTCCAATCCTGTTGTCTCAAGGCCACTCACCCTCCCTGTTCCTATTTGCACTTGTTAATTCTGACAGAGTACTAATGGTGTCAGTCAATGGGAAGGCACATCTCTAATGTACCCAGAATGATGGTGGACTGAACTGGTTGGAGCCAGGCTTGAACAATTTGAGTTAGCACATATTGAGTGTCCAAGTATATAGCCCTATTTACTTAATATAAGTCTAATGCAATGGCCTTTTCTAATGATTCTTCCAGGTCCTTATAGCTGCAGGCTACATTACCAGACACTGTCTGTACCTCAGCCCCTGAGGTGATGCTTTGATTCAATCCCAGATGTCTTCCGTTGAAAGGAGGTCAGAGTGACTGGTTGTAGACCAAGGCCGCGTGACCCACCTACAAAGATGATACGTGAAGTCATCCAGGCCAACAGAGGGGTCCGCCTTCCACTGCTGTGAACAAGGACTATCTCTGCTTTGCACACACCTTCCACTTCTGAAGAGCTGGCTTATAAACAGAAGTCCTATTCACCCCTGGGTCACCATATATGCAGGAGGAGCAAAGAAAGCTGTTCTCATGCCACTCAGCTGGTGACTGGCCTGTGATCTCAGAGTCAAATGGTTTTCAAAGCTTCTTATCCTTTCTCTGTGGGTAAAACCTGACCTGAATTGTTAAACCTCCTTGAAGTCTAGAACTAAAGCTCACGTTCCCCTCACAGAGAGAACAAACATGCTCACTGCTGCACCTGCAGAAACACATTCTGTCCCTAGGTGTTACCTTGACCCCACGGGTAGTTTTGCACAGTATAGTTATGAGACACAGTTCTGATTTATAAAGTACAGAGAGCTTCAGGGTTCTGTGAAAGAGACTGAAGACCACAGATCAAATCCGTAGTCCCAGTTTAGAGCTGTGTCCCTTCAGCAGCTTGGGTCCATGGTAGTCATGGCAGTTTGACAAATTAGAGTGACTTTAACTACAGTTCTGGTCCATGCAACCATGATCTGTGATGTCCTCAGCCAACTGCGAGCTCCTGGGAGACTGAGGGCCAGTGTCAGAGAGGAGTAGGAGCCTCTTTCAGGCAACGCTAGCCTGAGGTAGCTCTGGGTATGGGCATACTCGGAAGATTCCCAAGGAGGGGGTACTCCGTGCATGAGGTGGGGGGAGTCCTCACTTCTCTAGACATTTTGTGATAACTTGCAGGCCCTGGGCAAAGAGGCAGTGAAGGTTTAATCTCTTCAAAGTTTGCATCTGTGTGCTTGGAGAAGTATAGGGCCCCTGGGAACTGAGGCTGGGGAGGAGGGAAGAGAGAATTAAGACCTGCTGAGGCCACAGCAATTAGCAGGAGTCACCAAGACCTTTTTCTGTGGTAATTGGCTGTCCCTGACCTGGTGCTACAGGGGACGCCCTGGTCTCTAGGGGAGCACTCAGGGACGTCGCCACTCACAAAGGGCTCAGGGCTGACCAGGAGATCCAAGTAAATAAGGTGGCACTTGGCTTCCAAAGGGCGAGGAGATGATGTAATAAGGACTCCCTGCATGCAGGTGCCAGGCATACTGGAGAAACATGGCCTAAGACTCCCGACCAGGCCTCAGCTGTCCACTTCTGTACTCAGGGCTAGACATGCTTTTCTCCTCCTCCTTGGACTCTCTGCTCTCATCTTTCTCTCTCTCCTGCTCTGGGTCTTCCCTAGCTCTCTTCCCCTCATGTTTTCTTCATCTGTGACCTTGTGGATTTTTTTCTTGTGTTTCCTGGACTCAGGTGCTCGGCTGCCCTTGACAGATATAAGTGGACCCTGCAGCTGATGTCTTCTCAAAATGTTTATGGAGCACCCAGGACCTGGCCCACCACCACTTAGGACAGAACAAGAATAGAGTTGGAGAAGACAGCAGAAACATTAATAAGTAAAAATGCTGTTTTGAGAAATGAATACCATGAAGAAAAATAAAACTAGACATGGGAACTGACTCTGTTGGTAGCAATAGGGAACAACCAGGCTTGCCAGACAAGGGATCTTGGTGACATTCTGAGGGAAGTGTGGTGTTGACTAGTTGAGGAACATCTCAGCCAGGGGTAACAAACAGAACAAAGGGCCCATGGTAGAAGTCAGCTGGGTATATTTAAAGTCAAGGGAAGAGCTGTCAGGGGATGATAAGATGACAGGAAAGGCTTCACGCTTACCCACGACTCTCAGATGAAGAGATTACCATTATATGGTTTCACAGAAATTGTACGGGTGTTACCAAGCTGAGATTCTAACTGGCCTCTGTGAGAAGCAGAGGACATTCCACAGAGTCCTTGGTACAACAAGGGGAGAGGATACCAAATGGCGTTGGGTGGTACTGGCACACACTTTTAACCCAGCACTCTGAAAGCAGGGACTGGTAGATTGCCCAGGTAGAGGCTAGCTTGGTCTATAGATCAAGTTCCAGGACACCAGGGTCACACAGAAAATACCTAATGGACAGACAGCACTTAAGGGCCTGTCTAGGAAAAGCTCCCACCAGGCCTCTGAAGAAAGAAGCAAATACCACAGCTATGGTCTTGAAGTCTAGGCCCCCACCACTATCAAGCAGATGCAACATGGTCCCAAATGAATAGGCCACTTTCAGTGAGGAATGAAACCCCAGGGAAGATATTTCTTCTTCAGTGGCCTAAAAACTTTTCTTTTTCCTGTCTGCCATGTTACATAGACCTGGGATAGAAGTCTAAAGTACAACTGGGAAACTAAAGGAAATTGAGATCAGGAAAAAATTAGTCTTTTGAACTGATACTTGACCCCTTGTAAATAGATGGACAGGGTATCTGGACAGTCAGTGCTAGCACTGACAGACAAAAATCTTGATTTACACAAAGGGCAGGACATAAGTCACCCTCGAACCTGACTCAGTGTTTTTTAAATTGTAAAATGTGATTTTGAAAAAGATTCATTACATGTATTTTTGTTACATGGGGACTCTGACCTCACCAATGGAGCATCTAGTCTCTACAGCTCCCCCAAACCCCCACACACACACACACACACACACACACACACACACACACACACACACACACACACACAATACGGGACACCTAATTTATAGAGTATACAGACTCACCCAGTAGACAATCCCACGAGGAAGTCTTGGATAAAGAGAGGATAGTTTGCACTTTGAGCACTTTGGATAAACTTAGAGGTAGAAAATGTACTCACCTGCCTACCCCTCCATTCCTTTTGTGTTTCCCTCCCCTTTCTGAGTTCCTGATGGGCGCTGTGGGTCTAATAACAAGAAAAACAAAGTCTCTATGGTTTCTCAAGCCAAGGCCACTTGTAAGACACAAACAAGGCTGCAGAGCTGCAGTCCATGCTAGGAGGTCATCTTTCCAGAGGAAAAGGCAACGTGGAAAGATACTAACTCAGCCTGGCAGAAGGAGCTGCTGAGGCTGGGTAGAAGCTGAGCACTGAGGATGGATGGATGCTTTGCTCATCCCAAACTTGAGATGGATGCTAGCTCATGCAGCCATAGTCACTGGGATCATATGGAGACAGAGGACAGTAGAGGGCCCAGGAGAAAGAACAGAGTTCTTTATCTGTCCGAGAGGATGCAAGGAAGGACACACGCATTGCTCACTGCATGGAAATACTGATCACTGGCTGAAGGCTCTGAAACTGTACATGAGTCATGTCCTGGGGCTGGAAAGCCCCTACCCCAGTTTCTTCTCAGGCGTTCAGCCAAAACACTAGAAACAGACTAGGGGCCCAGTCCCACAGTCACCCAGCAAAGTTTTTTGTTCTGACCAAGCACCCTGCTAGGCCCTTAAAGATATAGTATAATTGTCAGGGCTTCTTAAGGCCTCGAAAGCCAGCCTTCTCCAGAGATGAGCCACTACAGAGGTAAGTGCATCACTAGAGAATATTGGGAGAAAGAAAAAAAAAAAGGAGGACTAGAGCCTCTGATTAGCTGCAAGGCTCGGGGCCAACCACACAGCCTTCACAAGTGCTTTCCATCAATCTTACCATTTAAGGACAATGCACCACAGCCCACTCGGTCTGAAATCGGGTTAAGGTACATACAAGCATTCTATGACCCCCCCCCAACCCCACGGAACATATCATTAATATGAGAAATTAGCATTCATTTAAAAGGAGATATTGATATGAGTATAAAAAGTTATCTCTGTAAGCAATATCACATACGCCAATATACGCAATTTGATTTCAGACGGGTCTTCAAGTGTTATTTTATCTCATGGAAAGATTTTTTGATAGCCCCGGAATCAAATTAGTCCAGGGCTATGATAGCCATAGGGGAAGATAATTTAAGGAGCGATAAGAATCGCAATATCAGTTAGTCGCAGCCCACTAATGAAACTTCAAAGTTGAAACCCAAGTTGGAGGGTGCAGATAGCTTCAGAGAAGAAAGTCCCGTGCCTCTGCCATCCTCTGTCTGCAATGAACGCTCTGCCCCGTTGCATTTGAACCTCTGTGGCATGGCCAGTTTTCGTTCTAGCCCATGTAGGGTTATTTTTTTTTCACTTTTAATCCTGAAAATGTGTGACCATGTCATCAGCTCCTTCTTAATTATACCATATTCTTTACATCTGTCCTGCTAAATAACTGTAATTGAAATAGCTCCGGCGTGAATTTTTGTAATGTTCCCCCCAAGACATCCCGAAAGTGACTCACGAGGAAACAGACTGAAGTCACAGCTGGAAACCCGTCAAGGATCATTTCCATTTTTACATGATTAATTTGAATTTAATATCTTAAATCAAAACCTGATTAATTTAAATAAAATTTTGATGGTGCCCTGCTTCTAATATACATTGCAGTAATTAGATTCGGCTTAATGTGATTTTTTTTTTACATAATTAAAAAAAAGGGGGAAGTCAAGTGTAACAATGCGATGTTGATACAAATCTGTCTAAATATATAGAAGGGACCTCGCTTTCGGACATGAGTCAGGTGCGGAGAGCCTGGTTGATGAAGGGGATGTAAGTGAACCAGGATGAAGATCTGGGCTTACCCTGTGTCCACAACCTGGCTTGCACTAACGCTGAAAGGATGAATTTCATCCTAAAGAAGTGATACATGGCTGGCCATGGCAGAGATGTGATCGGTGGTCTTACGACTTCCCTAATGCAAACTGTCGTTTCTGCTCCATTAGATGGTGGGTGAGGCTTCTATTGAGGTCTGAATGGGCCTTGGGTGTGTCTCCTTAAAAGCTCTCAGGCTGGGACTTGATCCTCAGGGGGGAGGGGTGTTAATAGGTGGTGGGACTTTAAGAGGCGGGGTCTCATAGAATGCATGCAAGACAAGGTCTCCAGCCTTTAGATGGGGTGTGCTCTGATCGGACAAAGTGGGTTAGCTCTCACTACTGCAAAGAGACCTGGGGTTTCTCAGCAAGCTCTCTTGTTTCCTGTTCTGACCTCTTTGCGTGGCCTTCCATCTTTCTGACACTAGCCCACCCAACCCTCACAAAGCCGAATGGATACAGGCACACAGAGCAGAACTGATGCTGGCAGCATGCTTTTGTACTCCAATAAACCCCTTCACTGCATAATAATACAACCAGGTGCCAGTGTTTTGTTATAGCATCACAAAGCAAATCAAGCTAGCCCGCTCTGTCCAGGCATCCCTCTGGGAAGGAAGCATTGACGGAATGATGGGAATGCCAGACGAGTCAAGCAGGGATGATGGGTTATCTGTTAGCATACCCCATCTTTAGAAATTCAGCTTCTGCATCAATTGTAAGAACCCTCCTCCTCTTTTTTTATCAGGACTCTGCTTCTCTTAGTAAAGGTCATAATTCTGGAGTCTGGAACGCTACCCATGCTGTAGGGGTCTTGGGCGGATGATGTACTTTCGAGACTTCTAGAAACACAGCACCCAGTTTGTGCAGACAAACTCAAAGTCCAATTCTAGCCAGGCACAGTGCTAATACCTTTTTTAACCAGCAGGAATGGCATGGTTGAAGAGTATTACAAAGAGGTTCTGGAGGATTCCCTGACGAACCTGGTCTTTGCTCTAATTTGTTCAGAAAGCCTGGTGCAGCATTTCCTTCTCAGACCAAGAATGACGCCAACCCTAGATGGGCTAAGCATGATACCACACTCCACAGAGCCCTCACCTCAGGAAGCTCCTCTGGATACAAGGCCATAGACCCAGACCAAGTCCCAAGCCAGGCAAGGTTGTAAGGGTCCTTACTTGGGCTAAGATTACCTCAGAGGCAAGGAGGACGTATGTGGGCTCCTACCCAATTTGGACCTGAACACAGTGAAAGAGGCACAGCTACACACACGCACACACACACACACACACACACACACACACACACTCATATATACAGACACATCCATACATATTCAAATATGCTTGTGAATATTCATATACACAAATATCATGCATATACACAACGCAGACATGTATACCACGCACATACATACATCAGTAACCAGACAAGGTGACCGTTACGTTATTTGGCTTTGTCTGTGTGATAATACCATGCATGTATGTGTATATGCCTATAAGATCAAGTCTTATACCTTAAATATTATACTTCTAAAATTTACAGGATTACAAGTGAGTCTTTGCATTTCATCTGGGTTGGCAGTGGTGAGTTTTATCATTCCAGATTAACTTTCTTATGCATAATGCATGCATCATACTCTCCACTGTTTTCATTCAGACCCATTTAAAAGAAATCTGGATTAATTTAAGAAATAATAAGTAGACATTACATGCTCTGGCTTTTAGAAGTATAATATATAATAATATCAGATGACTTTCAGGTGCACCGTCTCATGGATAGAATAGCAAACCTACACTCCACGACTCAAAATTGATTAAAAAAAAAATGAATTGACAAGACAGCTCAGTGGGTAAGGGCTCTTGCTGCCAAGCTTCAAGACCTGAGTTCCATCCCCTGGCCAACACAGTAGAAGGAAAGAAAGACTAGATTTCTGCAGGGTGTCCTCTGGCCAGCACAAGTGCACTGTGGTGTGAACGAACCCCTTCGACTCTCACATCACACATATATGGATATATAAACACATCATTAATTTTAAAAACTATGAAATGTTGTGATCTGTCCACATCTGTCTATATATGGTGTCTCCTACCATACACAAATTTGTCCCATCCCACCCCTCTTTCGGTTCTCTTTCTTGTCTTCCCTCCTTTGTTAATCCCTTCATCTGGTCTTCATTTCTTCTCACACACCTTCATCCACATACCCTATTCTCTGTAGGACCTTAGAGAAAAACCAGAAGTACCAGAAGATGCCTGTGCCGGGAGACAGAAGTCCTGATGAATTTCAGTGTCTAAGTTCACACTGGCTTTATTCTCAGCAGCCTGATCACCTCTCAGAGGACTAGATTTTACATCCCATCCCTGTGGGTTGTGGCCCATTATCCCCATGTGACAAATTGTGTGAGTGGAGCTGGGCCTGCTGTCACTCAATGGTGGGGTAAAACTCTGACCTTGGATGGCACCTGAGCAGCAAAGCATATGTAAACAGGGGTGGGAGGTGGAGTAACTTACTCATTAACTCTGAGTAACGATGGAAAAACTCACTGGACAGTCCCTTGCTGGATTCCCCTGTGGATTCCGTGTTATGAAGTTACTGTGGCTGTCTGCTCACTCTACATTTATAACACTTGTCACTGTGCTAAGACCCCCCCCCCCGACAGTGTCTTCCTGAGCACCCATTTCTCATCATTTTGCTGTGTTGTTGGTAGTACTCAAACCCCTTTACAGATCTGAACACTAAGGATCACAGAAAGAGGCAGGGACCTGGGTGCTCACCATGGCTGGCTACAGAATTCAATCCCAACACCCTTTGCTCCTGTTGTGTTGTTTCTGTAGACAGCTGAGTGTGGTCACACTGAAGCCAGCTCATACCCACCCGTCCAAACCATCCTCACACACTTCCCGTTGACATAAGTTAAAATACATTTCTGGAGGAAATCACTGATTTGTGATTTATCACAGAGGGTCGACCAGGATGATTTTCGAACCTGACAGCCAGAACTTTTAATGACAATCAACAATGTCATTTTTTCTTTCTCTAAATTTAAATACCTTCCCCCTTTTCTGCATCAAACCAAGAGCTGCCTAAAAATAGCTGAGCCCTGTGTGTTCGAGGGGAGATTTTTACCTTTCCAGCACTGTCTTTTTCTTTCTTTAATGTCAATGTTAAAGTCAAAGCAAAATTAATCAGGAGGGGTTATCTATAATGAATCGCTGCAGGGCAGGAGCAAACATATCTCCCACAGCAGCCAGAAGAAAGTGCTTTCAAAGAGAGCGTGGACCTGAGAGAAAGGTTGTGCATCTTCCACACTTAGCAGTGTGAACTCTCCCTTTGGATCACAAAGCAACAGGGGTCGGGGGTTTGTAGGGGCTGTGATTTAAATGGTTAATTGAAAGAGAGCTGTGACGGACTGTTCCTGGCTATTATTACTGGCACAATCTTATCTAGGTATACAGAGGTATTTCCAATATGTAAATGCTCTCTGCACGTCTACCAGACAAAACAGTTGAAAACCCAAGACCCTAGTAAAGAGATCTTGCTCACCCTCTGCCTCGTGACCCCCTCTTATCCTATGAATTGCCCTTCCTCCTCCCTCCTACAAATTAATGTCATTGCTCAAAGCCCCAACCTTGACCATGAGGGCATAGAATACAATGGAGATTTTTGTCCCCAGCTCATGAGGCTGAATAGGAAACAAAGAGTCAGAGAGACCTGGTGAGTCATCAAGGGCTTGCAATGAGTAGGTAACATTATGGAGACTGGAAACCAGCTTCCACCTAAGCCTTATACCTTTTGAGTGACAGGAAGGTCATCAGAGTGTTTGGCGCCAGAGGACTTCATGATGAGTACACATGCATGGTAGAGAGTCAAAGCTGTCTGCTTCAAATATTTGAATGAAGCATAACATGGCTTCAGTTTTCTTTGTCTGGGAATAATTAAACATTGCAAATATCTTTATAGCTTCTTCAGTCTTCCTCAATCCCCAGTCAGGAAACTATCCCACAAGACTCTGCTTTAGCTGGACTCCAAAAGTTCACAGAGGCCCCACTAAGGCTCTGCCGAGGTTGGCATAGTTCCTACAAGGCAGGTTTATCATCATCTTGTTGACAGGTGCTGAGGACCAGGCTCTGACATGGGAGGACAGGGAACAAACTGTGATACAGACCAGATGCAGGAAGGTCTGGGTCACAGCTGGTTCAAGATAGACAAGCCTCTGGAAAAACAACAGAGAGATCTGGGCTATGAGATAAACCCCAAGAGCTGACTAAGGAAGATCTAGTCCCTCGGATATGAAGAGAAGGGTTGCCCTCCGGCACACCACTGTTCTGTTGGGGGATGTGCCAATACCTAATATCTTGTACCTTACCTCCATATGGGGGTTTGGGGAAATGCAAAATGGCATATCCCTAGGAGGGAATGCTCTGCATTTTATTATAGCTACAAGAGACTGAGACTAGGCATCTCTCTCTGACTGAAAAGCATCCAGAATGAGAAGTGGAAAAAGACAAGAAATGGCTGTCCAGGGACCACAAAGCTTCCGTGTCCATTCTAGTGTCTCAGGAACAGTCTAGGTGACACCATTCAGTCTATTTGACTCTGGACAGATTTCTTGATGTCATCCAGGCCAAAAACTGCAGCCAGGACCAGGAAAAACAACCCAAGTGTCCACCACAATAGAAAGACTGCAGCAACATAAAGAACGGCCACCCAAAATATACAGAGGAGTATAAAGCACACATTGTCATGAGTTTCTCTGTCATTCTCTCAGTCCTTTGATTAAAAGCAAAACCCCATGTCTGAAACATGTCCTGTCAGAAACTCAGGTGTGAATTTGAGGGAAGGCAAGTCCCTTTGGCTCCCGGTTTGCTGGGTGGAGGTAGTGCTGTCTCTCCATCCTCTCTGTTCCTCTCTTGTCCGTCAAGTAGGTGAGGAGTATGACCACCTCCAAAGGAGTCCTCAGTCTCTCAACCTCATCCCAGCAGCCCGTTACCCCTGCAGTGTATCACCTCCACTGTCTCTGGAGAATATCACCTTTGCAAATCCATCTCTTGCCCGAGACACCAGGAGTGTCTCTGGCTTTGTTTCGTCTATTATAATAGATGTAAATTAATGTTTTGCCTTTGTTTGCTGCAGTAATCATAGAGGCAAGCGTATATTCCTAACAGCTATCTTATTTTCAATTTGCACAGCATACTGTGCTTAATCCCACGAGGCAGCCCATGGCTCTAGATATGAATTTTAAAAAGTAATTAGCCTGAGCAGAAGGTGTATTCTGTGACACGAGTGTGAGGCACAGCCTGGTCAGAAGGGTCCTCCGGGGGACCCTGCCAGGTCACATAGCCCCCTGTGGCTTGTGGTGTGGTTTGTGTTTTCTTTCTTTATCCCTACCACTGCTGCCTTTGTGCGAACTAGCTGATTTGTTCATGAAAATTTAAATCATGTCTATACTAGAAGCTGGAATTTCTCTTTGGGGTTGTTGTGTCAGGATCTCCTCCCATTCCTACCAAGATTTCTTTCTTATGATATTCATGGCAGGTGATAATTTTTTTTTCTTTTTCTTTGCCATGCTTTCAGGGAGGAAGGATGAGGATCGAGTTGGTTATGGGTAAATTCAGTGGACCATCTCTTAGAAAGATCCACAGAAAGCCTTGGGTCAAAATGACGAACCTCCTGCAGGCTTTGGCCCCGGGCTCTGCTCCTAAGAACTGGATTCTCAGGAGATCAGTTACAGAAACAGCAGGAAATCTGACCAGATGACAGATCTGGGTCCTGTCCATCCTGCCAAGGTCAGGCTTGACCCTGTGCACATTCCTGTGCAGTTGGCAGATACACAAACAGGAGCTTCTGGTGCGTAACGCCAAACCAGTGCTGTGGGCACGTACCCAGATGACCAGGGTGGACTCATGCCCTCAGGGAGATTGTCACTGGCAGTAATGGCCAGAACCCTTGAGGACAAGTGGCTTGAGAGGTGTCACCAAGGCAAATCCCCTCCCACTGTGAATCTGGGAAGCCTTCCACAGAGAGGCAACAGGGAGGCAGTTTTGATCAGGTGACTTATTTTAATGAGGTCACAACTTTCGCTGAGTTACTTCTATTTTGGTGGAGTAGTGTGTACTTTAATCAGGTCACATAGTCTGATGCTACCATCTTCTAGGTCAGTGAGAACTGGGCTACTGTGGTAGCCCATCCCTTGTAGACACCCACATCCCAAGTGATTTCCTCAGGAGGCACAGAAACAGCCACTCACCAGGTGACCAGGGTCATTCTCGCCTCACAGGGGAGAAGGGACCAGAGCTCTGAGCTTCAGGTGCAATGTTGGCCTGGCTCCATAGCCTCTGAGAGGGCCTAAGACCCTGCAGCTATTTAGACTCAAGTCTGCTCTCCCACAGACACCAAGAGCCGAGCACAGCTTTGATTATGTAACTTGAATAAAGACAGAAGGAAAAGCACTGGTGTCGTTTAAGGTCCTTGTTCCCTTTGTGAAGAAGCTAGGGAATGTCCCTTCTGATGAGAAAATGTCATCTCACCTTTAAGTCTCTAAGATCACAGGCCTTCTGCTGCTAGAGAACTGTGTCTGTGTGCCTCTATGTGTGGATGTGTTTACCTGTGTTTGTATGTGTCTGTATGACTCTGTGTGTGTGTCTGTGAGTATATGCATATATATGCACATAGGTCTGTTTTGTGTCTATGTGTTCATATGTATATGTACATATATATGACTATATTTTTGTAAGCATATGTCTTATGTATTATACATATATATATGTGTGTGTGTGTGTGTGTGTGTATGTGTGTATGTGTATGCCTATATGTGTCTGTAAGTATGTCTGTGTCTATGTATACATATGCATACATTCTAGTGTATGTGCCTATATCTTAGTGTCTGTCTGTATGTGTATGCATTTATGTGTGTCTATATGTGTCTTTGTGTGTGAGTATATATATGTGTGTATATATACATATATACACATATGTATGCATCTATATGTATGTATATGTATGTTTGTATGTACATATATATGTATGTGTGTCTGTATATACACATATGTGTACATACATTTGTCTGTGTGTGCATGTGTGACTGCATGTACATATGTATGTGCCTGTATATTTTGTGAAAATGAAAATATATACTTGTACCTGTCCTTTCATGTGTAAATGTGTGTGTATGTGTGTCTATGTCTCATATCTATGTGAGAGGGAAGAGTAAACAGGTTTCAAACTGATATCCAATGGACTACCAAAGTATTGATACATGTTCTGACTTGGACTTGGCATCCATCTCATGCTCCCATGCTTGTCTTTGGCTTCCTGGATCTTCAGAGTTTTTACTCACTGTGGTCACACAGGGTGCTTGGTGTGGCATTGGATAGAAAAAAATATTTAATAAGACAATTCTCTAGAACTCTAAAGCTGGAGCACAGTGCAGCTGTGGAAGTCTTGACTGCATCCCTCTTCTTCAAACAGACCAAGAAAGTCTCCATTCCTGGCAGCACAAGTCCTTGGGGCTAAAATGGTGGGTGGAAGATGGGATGGTTCCACTTGAAAAACTCTAACTGGTAAGTTCCATCCTCTACTTCATAACAGCACAGGATCCTGCTGATTTCAGGCCTGCCCCACAAGGGAAACCATTTAAACCCTGTCTGAGGATGTTTGGGGATCTACAGAAAGGGTGAGGTGGCTCAGCTGTTAGAGGGTTGGCTCACATTGAGTTCAGAATCTCAGCACCCTATAAGAAGCTGGAATTATAGCTCTGGCATGAAGTCAATAGAGCCCTTCTGTCCACCAACTAGTCAACCAAGTATTGAGCTCTAGATTAGATGAGGACCTTTGTCTTAAAAATAAAAAGGTAGAAACCAATGGACTGAACTTACCTTATGTGTACGTCTAACCTTACATGCAGACACACACACACACACACAGAGAGAGAAAGAGAGAGAGAGAGATATGAAATGAGCCAGTCATGAGTGACAGAACCTTCTCTTGGCAATTTGTCACAAGGCACTGAAGCTTGAGAGCTCATATGTTAATCTACAAGCATCTCATGAGTTTACGGGTAATGGCACAGAAGGAAGGAATTCACTCATGTGCTGAAGGTATACAAGAATGGATTCCAAGAGTTACTGAGCCCCAAACTACCCACTGTACCTTTATCAAGCAGAGGGGGCCCACATCTTCAGTGTGGACAGGAGATATTTCATCCGTTTACAGTATGACACATGAGAACTTGCTTTGAATGTCTCACTTGCTGGATCAGGTGTGAATTCCTCAAACCATGTCGGCTTCCTTACATGTAAGGTGTTAAAATGTGCAGTTGTTTGAACACTGAGAGCTCGGAAGGGCTTGTTTTGTGGGTTAAGAACATAAAAGTGGAATCTGAGGTAAGAAATCGCTCTCTTGTTACTCCTTCGAGAACATACTGATAACGGGATGACTGGCCCCTGAGGAAGAAGATGCAGAACGGCCCTTTGCCCACATTCATTTCTCTGTATGGGGAAAACACAGCTATTTTATGAAGTTGATTCAGAAAACATTCTGAGGATCTTTCCTTTAGAAAGACGTCTATGATGCTGTCTGTGCTGAAGGTGGCCTCTCTCTGCTCAAGGAAGGTCCAGTGGGTGGTTTGGGATTCCATTGCTCCTGGAAACCTCTCTTGTGTACCTTCAGCACTGTAAGTGAATCCTCTCATTCTCTGTCTTCCTCTCATGAGAAGACAGGTAAGGTGTCAATTACATAAGAGCAGAGAACATTTTGAGCTGAGCACAAACAAGTAAGAATACATGCATATTCACCTCTCTTGGCTCTTGATGTTTTGACAGTTTTACCTTAGACTTACACTGATGGACTGTAGCCTGGAATTGTACACTAAAGGAAAATCGTCCTCCCTTAAGTTGCTTTGTGTTGGGATATTTTATCACAGTGACATAATGAAACCAGAACAGCCTTGCCAGGCAATGGCATCTATGAGCATAATAGGGTGTTTAAGGATAGAAGCTTGAGTCTAGGAGTTTGACCATTCTCTTTAAGTTATTCATTTCAAGGTGACAACCTCAGATACCGTGCCATGCCCTGTATCCTGAAGGAGATGACTTGCCTTGATCTTGAGGATTAAGATGTCTAGGATATATCTTTCCCCAGCCCATATAATCAAGAAATTCCTAGGGTGAATGGGGTGCGGTTAAGTTTGAACAGGAAATTGAGGAGTAGGCTAGTTGGCCTTGAACTCTGAAGCAATGTATAAGCAACATTCAAGAGAACTTCCTAAACTACTAATTCTTGCCCCTGTCATTCCCCTAGTGTGTCTGCATGGTGTCTGCAAGATGTTGGGGACTGGATCTCCCTGGAGAAAAAAGTTACCATGCTCTTTGGAGATCCTGACAGGGACTTGGCAAATCAAGAGTCATCATACTTCAAAATCTCAAGATTGGGGAACAAATGGCTCATAATCCATGTATAGTGCAGGACACAGAAGCATCTCAGTGCCTGGACATATCTTGAAATCAGTGCTTACATCTTGAATGCAGGATCGTGGAAAGAGATACAAAATACCTTCAGAGTTCATGTCCTTAAGGAGTCTATCTAAGAAAGCTGGGAATCTGATCTTCAGTCAAGAAACTCTAGTCCTATCCTGCTTCTCTTCCTAGGTACCTGTGCTTACCTGTCAATCTCATCTCAACTCCAAAAGAAGACATGACCTCCTAACAAGTCTGTGAGGACAATTAGAGTCACAAGGGAAGACAGTATGAGAAGATAGATGACATGCAGCAGGCACTGTGGATGGAAAGGTCTTGAGGCCACGTGTCCCACAGCAGGCTCAGCAACTGTCAAGCATCCCCCAAGGTGCAAGGCCACAGCCTTACAGGAGTCCTCTGGGCATCGTTCTGAAGGGCTGTGAGGGAGGATGCAAGGTAGCTTGCCTATGGCTAAATGGTTTCATCAGTGTCTGCTTCTTCTGCAGGTCAAGACTTTGGACAATTCAGGAGGAACATAGGGAGGGAGAAAAGTAAAAAAAAGAAAATATCTCCAAGAGTATCTTGTAAGAATACAATAACAAAAATAGAGTCTTGCATGAAAGGAAGGCAAAAAAAAAAAAAAAAAAAAAATGAAATCGAGCCATGACAGACAACATCCGCTCTCATTTCGGTTTCCTGGAAGCCGAGTGTGGTTGGGCAGATGGGTGCTCTTTCGTTTCTCTAGAAGAAACGATAAGATGTAAATACGCATGGCCATCTTCAGAAGGGCAGGGTGAAGAAGGGCGTCTGTGCCCGGTGGTGGCTTCTAGGCTTGTGGCAAGCTTTCTTCTTTGGGTTGTGGCCCCACCTGCTGAGGTCTAGAGCTCCAACTCTCAGAGGCCCATGAGCTCTCTCATCTCCCAGAAATGGGTCATCGGGGTGGGGGGTGGGGGGTGGGGGGGGATCTGGCAGCTCCCTTCCATGTTGGCACATTTTTCTGGAGGGGTTTCTATATCTTTCTCAAGATTGACCAAAGATCTTATGACCATGGCTAGCATCTCATAACATCTTTTTACCCTGACATCCAGTTGGCTTCCATGGAGATCCATGACATCGTCTAGTCTCATTGACTCAGATCTGCATTACTCTGGATCCTTGCAGAACTTTCTCACATATCAATAAATACTTAGACTGAAAGGTCTAAGCAATAACCAGCAGGCCTGTGTCACAACAGAAAATGAAGGTCAGCCAGCAGATAGCTTGCCTGGCTCACAGAGCTGCACATGTCAGGAAGAGACTAGAGACCACCCTTTGTACCCGAGGTTAACTAGTCTATGACCTTACCTACTGCTCTTGTCCTTATGGGGCTGATGACCAAAGAACCCTCATTGGGTAGTAGAAGGATTGCGTCTAAGACATTTGAGGACCAAAAAAAGAGAACAGGGGAAGACAGAAGTCATTGCTACTCAGTCCTGCTGATCACCAACAGGGTTGGCTCATGATTACATTATTGGAGGTAAAAATAATACTTTAGTTAATTCTGAATTTCTAATGCCAAACTGGTGTGTTGGGAGCAGAGGGGTGCTCAGCTATCTGAAGTATTCGTAAGCAACTGAAGGTATGGAAAGGGTTATAGACACGAAGAATGAGTATTCTGGCTTCCAGATGTCTACTATGGATTCTTTTTAGTGTTTTCAGGTGGACTTTTGTTATTTGTAGAAGTGGCCAACTGCAGCCAAAGGGTGAGAGTGAATTTTACCAGATGGCTTGTGGTCATGAATATCAAAGTCTGTTGACTAAGGAATTCCCACTATGCAAGGTTCTATAGCAGAGGCGGCCATGCCTTCTCATGAGTGTGCAGCAGCTGAGCGAGCCCTTGGGGCTGTGAGTAGACACATGTTTTGTGTGTTTAATTCAACAGGTTATTCCTAAGCCAGTCATAGATCCTGAGTGCCCCAAACTAGAGCAACTTCCTCAGAGTATTAGAGTCCACTCTGAGATTCCAGCGAGCTAAGGATGGATGAGATGGACTTGTCAATCTTACCTGGGAGCCCTCCGAAGCATGAGGAAATGTTGCAGTAAGAATTGTATCTGATGAAAACAAGAGTTGCAGAAAAGGTGAGGTGCATGCTGGGAGTGTGGTGTTAGCCTGGGTCTGACCCATGTGTCCAACAGGAATCCCAGATGACCCTATTATTTTCACACAAATAAAAGGGTCTGGTTTGTGTACTTAACAGGCATTTGCTTCTAAAATTCACATACAGGGTTTGAGACACAGGACAGTGATGGAGCATCCATTTACCATGGACAAAACCCTGGGCTTTATCTCTAGTCCTGCTCATAAATAAAACTTAGAACCAAATAAAATACATTTATTTTTATGCCCAATCTAGGTGTTATATGATATGGTATACATTTCAGGAAAGGGAAAATCAGTTGAGAATCCTGTACGGTTTAGAAGTAAAGCCTACAGTATTTGAATAAGCTACCTGGGAGATGATCTTGCCAGAGGTGCCAACCAGTCACCAAGCCCACATAAAGTAACTTCAGGGAAAGTTACCATAGGGTGAGGCACGTCACTTTGAGCTCTTTTATGTGAGATGTAAGGTACCAGATGCAGGTAAGCAGAGCTGACATTTACTCTACAACAAAGCACAAAGTTTGCCAGGTGGTAGGCCTGCCACCTATCAGCTCTGAGGTGCTGGAGTCTGGAGGTGACATGCTTTTAGTTTTAGTTTGCACATAGTTTTCCCAGTGAGCATGTTCCAACATTCTCTTTCTTAGGGTCTTCATTCCTCATCCATTTGCCTGCCAGATAATCCCAAAGAGAAGCTAGAAGGCCTGGTTAATGAAAGAATAAAACTGGGACCTAGCAAAGATGATTCCCTTGAAACAGGATTCTCAGAGAGTGAACCTTCTGGAAAGAGACCATCTGAATGGAGCCATGATCCAGTGCACCCGCACTACGATGCTGTAAAGATAAGCTAGCAAAGCGGGATGACAGTTGGTAAGTTCACCTCATCTGAAACAGAGAGAAACCCCTCCCTAAATCCTGCTCGGGTTGTACAATAGGCACATTTATTGTCACTGTACATAAAGAGCACTGAGGCCCCTCCCTTCTTCCTCATTCATCACCTGCCATAGCTGGTAGTTGCTTCCACAGAGCCTTAAGATTAACCGGTCTTCATTCTACAGACAATGAACAACAAACATATCTCTGGTTTGGCTAAGATCATACATTATTTGTTTTTAAATGTTCCTATGAGTTGGAAAACAGATTTTAGAATCCGGCTTACTCTCAACCATCATTTCTGAATTGATGGGATCTAAAATATCTTTGGTCCTTCAACAAAATGCTGGGTCTTATTTTAATTATACATCATGTACAGAACACCTACTGTGCGCATTCTAATCATATAATACTTATGAAACACCTATTGTGTGCATTTTAGTTATGCAATATTTATGAAACACCGTGTGTATTCTAATTATACATTTTTTTATACAATACCTATGGTGTGCATTTTAATTATATAATATTTATGAAGCACCTACTGTGTGCTGTCAGTTTTGCTGGGTACTGAGAGAGATGGAATCATTCCTTCTTTCACCTAACGAAAGTCAGAGACTGAGGGCCGATGAAGATCAGAGCATGACTTCAAGCACTGAATCAAAGCGAAGAAGGAAAGAAGGGGGGTGAGGAGAGTGAGGGTGCTGACCGTGAAGGCAGAGAGCTAATGATGCTAGGAAGAAGGTACTGGCAGAGTCCCAGGAAGCATCCACACTAGTAAAAGTAAGGCTGAGATTTTCAAATGCAGGCGCTTTTAGCTGTCCTCCTGTGTGTGTTGGTATTAGCGTTAGATGGTGTGGGTATTCTCTGGGTAGGAAGATCTATGTGATGTCTCCTTCCTGCTCTGGCAGTGCTCCCAATGTGGGTGAGAGTGTCAGCAGCATATTGAGGGACCTCAGCAGGCCCACAAGGGGACGATAGATGCTCAAGATTCAGGGAAGTCAGCATGGCCATTTGGACCACAGTGGTTGGATCCGCCCACTCCTCACTGGCATGCTACCCACTGCACTTCTGCAAGGAGAAAGAGAAGAAAATGTTGCAAGCACCCACACTTCCAAAAGGAAGAAACATGTCAGTTGTACCCACTCATGTCATCTCTGCTTAGTGACAGGCAGAAGGACGCCTACTTGGCGTGGCCCAAACTCCAGAAGGCAAGGCATGCCTGAGCTGCCCACACTCAAGAACAGCTTGGGAGTTGGTCAGTGTGGCACAAGAAGGCCGAGAGAAGAAGTCCCATCACAAGAGTGACACTGTGTCTGTGTTCATTTTTCCTTCTAGATGGAGAGAACCTGGAACCCAGGGATAGCTAGGGCTTCGTCATCTATGGAGCACCAGGAGACCCAAAGCTTGTCACACAGCAGGATTTAATAGAGATGAAGAACACAGCAAAGGCTGTGGCATGCTCCATTGAACTTGACTTTCAGTGAATCCAGGGGACGCACACAGAATGGGAAAGGGATTTGATTTCAGAAGACCTTTGGTTCAATGGCATTGACTCATATGCATTATCAAAGCTCTAATGAATGTCAGAATGCATCAAAGGGCTTGGAGATGCACAGAGGTAAAAGCACTCTCCACACAAGCCCCATGACCTCAGTCTGGATCCAAGGGAACCGTGTTTGCAAGTCTGGATCGAATGCTGTACATTTGCAACCCTGGGACTCCAACAGCAAGATGGTGTGGAAAAGGGAGACTTGCGCAAAAGCACATGGGCCAGCTAACCTGGACAATGTGATGAAGTGGCAGAAACCAGAGAAGTCCTGCACCAGATCAAAGAGCAACTCCTAAAAGTTGTCTGCTGACTTCCACATGTGTATGCACATGAGCTATGGCATATTTACTTGCACATATAAATATCATGTATGTTCACATATATCATATACACATGTCATATACACAAATGCATACATGCTATTCACACATGCATCATATAACATCACACACACAAACACATACACACCTCATATACATATGCAACATACATGCATCATATACACATACACACGACAAACATGTATAATCATCTCATGCACACAAACCACATGCACACATATAAATCCTATCCACATGCCACATGCACACACACACATATATATATATCACATAAAACACAAAGCCACATATTAATATAATGTATATATGCCATACACTTATACATATCATAGACACATACCATAGACATACTGAATACACACATCTCAGACACATGCATACTTAGGTTTGCATACCACTCCACACATTACACCACACATCATATACACACCACACTTGCACACACATTCTACAAACAATTTGCACACACACATACAACGTACACACATGCAAACACATCCAAAAAAGCAAATAAGCAAATAAAAGAAGCTTCAGGTTTAAATCCATGGCGGTCATATGTGCATGGGCTGAGAATATGGGACTGACTGCTAATAATAAGGTAGACAGACACAGCTCCTAGTGCAAGCACAGAGACGCTCTATATGTACCCGCAAAGCCAGCCTGGCAGAGTTACAATGTCTAGCCAAGGCTGATAAAGGTTTTTAAGTTCCCAAACTGGAAGAAAGGATCTATGTTCATGTGGGGTTCCTGGGGTATACATTCAAATCTAGGATATCTTCCTAATTAGATCTAGTCTTCCTTGTTATGACATCAGTTATGGACCATGTTAACTGGGGCAGGACTATGGTTACAGGAATGGTATAGAATGCTTAGGGAAGTCCTTCGTCAGCCAGACCTCCTGTCCCATCGCTTCCCCCAGACAGTGAGGCTAGCATATCTGCTGAGTACCCATCAGATGAAAGGGAAGAGTCCTAGCTTGTAATCCAATGTAGAACTGGATGCTGCCACCTTTGCTACTTATCTGATGAGCCATAGAGATTCCACTCATCCCATGGGAAACTCCTGCCCTAGAGTTACAGTTCTTTACTCCCGGAAACTCAACCCAAGATCAAATCAAGGAAACCATCATTTGTCACTCAGAGTCAGACAACAGTCCTGAAAACCTCCTTATAGACTCATCACCACAGACTGACCCAAGGGCAATGGATGCCAGCCTTGGAAACCTCTGGCCCTCAGGGCTGGGATTGGAGCCTCGTGGACACAGCTCTACATTTTTCAGACTAGCAACTGTAGGCTACTGATCTTGTAAGGAGCACTAATCTGAGAGTTTGGTGCAGTGGGGGAGGGGAGCTTGAATGGCTTAGTGGTGTGGCTCCTTCCCCATTTGTCACCTGTGCCAGTTGTTAGGAAACACCCCAACACTCGGGCTGTCATCTAAGAACAGCCCAGGCTGAGAGGTTTTGAAAGTGGCTAACGGCACAGCAGCCTGTTTTAGAACTGAGCTGGTGTGGCTGTAGACGCTTATTCTATGACACCCATTCACTCAGCATAATCCTGTCAACCTCTACACACCACACTGCAGACAACTGTAATTCTTGGTAAAATGGATCCTATTTGCCCTCTTGAAAAAAGTGGGCCAGCTAGATGTTAGAATCAGAAGACACTAAGACCTCTCCAGAAGAGACTTGGAACATTCTCCCTGCTACCCCTAAGGAAAGAACGCACAGGTTCGCTTTGTCTTGGGGGGCATCAACAAATATCCTTTGGGGGAGATGGTCAGGCAAAGGTCTTTAACTTCAGGTAACCTTTAGTTTGAAACAAAGAGAAGGAGAGTAGCTGTGGGAGACTGAGGCTCTCTCTCCTGAAATTGAGCTTTGAACATGAGCCTGTGCAATGACATCTCTGGGGTTAGTTTACCTGAGGGGCTGTGCAGCACACTGACCCTGCCTGGCAGTCATGGCCAGTGTGTTCAGGTCTTCAGCAAAAGCCTTAGAGCACTTCCTGCAAAAGAGTAACATGTTCCGCTGACCTCATTAGAAGATAAATCTGACTATGGTGTCAGGGATGCTGAGGGAGCCAGTCCGGGGACAAGTCCAGCAGGAATAAAGCTTTGACAAGAGTACCAGTCCTATCAGGCCAAGATTCTTGATCCCCTGACAGCCAGCTAAAGAAATAGTCAATGTGACTATGAACTATTGTTTTCTGACATCCCATATGTTGAGACTGTCCCCTCTTCCTGGTTAGAAGGAAGTATGTATGACAATCCAGAACGAGCTGCTTCCTTTATCCCGAGGGGTCACACTCCACTTCTCAGACTGGCTCTTACAATTCCCAGTCGATAGCCAACAGGCATCAGTCAGATGTTGAGGTCCAGAACCTGAGCCCTTGAAATTACGCAGAAGGCATTGACCTGTTCAATACCTATAGCTTCCTGTCCAGGGGTCAGTTTTTCCTACAACACAAGGAGGAGGAGGAGTATCTGTGGCTTGTGGCCTTGGTGACGAATCACCTGGGTGCCCTTAACCCTGAGCCTGGAGGGCAATAGACTCTCATCTGTCATGGAGGTCCTCCATCACCTCTCTGTAATTCTGAAGGCCCAGGCACTTAGAAAATCCACAGTTGACAACTTACTTGGCTGTCAAAACTACCCTGGCCTGAACTTACTAGGCAGCAAGCATTGACCCAGGCTGACACTGGGCTATTTATAGCCCAGTGTTTATTTCACTTCACGGACATGTTCATACATTTTCTGTAGAAATATCACTGTGCCCGATTGCAAGGCATGGCCCCTGGTCCCACTGGGGATGTTAAATAATACTAATGCATGCATCTGCTTACATTCTAAACCGGTAGCCTTCTGAGTGCCAAAGGCCACACGGCCTCGAGGTTTCTCTTACGGGAGTCATGGATTCAGTCTCGTGGTATAAAGTTCGCTCTGTTTTGAGGACTGGTGGGTGGCTTCCTCACTCAGATAAAAAGGAGTTCAGGGTTGGAGACGTAGCTCACTTGGTAGACTGTGTACCTACTATGTATAATGTACCTACTATGTGTAAACCTCCTAGTCCAGTCACCAGTACCTTTGACATAAAGCAGGTATAGAGGTACATACTTGTAAACCACCACTTGATGAGCAGAAGCCAAACAGGGAGTTCAAAACCAGCCTGAAATATATGAGACGCTGTCTCAAATAGCAGCAATGATTGTAATAATATAAACATCAAACTCAATGCTTTTTTTCAATCCATCAGGTACATGGGATGACAAGGAAGGCTTGGGGCTCCTGGGAGGCCGGCTTTGTAGCTCCCGCCCACCTAAGTAGACTCCGCCTCCAAAGCCTGTTTCCTGTGTTTACCTCCCATTTGCAGGCTGTGAAGAGAGGACAGAATGTGATCATCCCTCCTCTCAAAGATGAGAGAAACTGAGGCTCGGAGTGTTTCAGTGACTTGCCAGAAACAGATCCCACCAGCGGGAGAAGAACAGATATTCATGGGGTTGGAATCCTGGAAGCTAGGCTCTGGGCCTAAAACTTTGTTTCTTTGGATTGTGCATTAAGCATAGCACACAGTAAGTGCTCAATAAACGCACTTGCAGTTGGACTATTTCTTTTTACTTTTTCCCTTCCTGCCCTCATTTCCTCCAGCACCAGGAGGGAGGTAAGACAAGCCAAATGACGAAGGCACAGTGCTGCTAATGTGGTGTGTAACATGAACACAGCATGGTAGAAACATGCTGTCTGTCTGTCCTTGTTCACTCTGTCTGAATGATTAACCAAAATGAGGTTCTCTGAAATGTCCTCCCTTCAGATAAATAACCAAGGCGTTGGGCTGCATCTGACTTGTAAGTTGTGATGTAACGGAAAAACACCTCCCATGAAACTGGCAGGGTGAAGGCCAGCAAAGGTTTCTGGATCATGGAGGAAGGGGTTCAGGGACTATTTCATCTCCGCCCCCAAAGCCCCACTGAGGGCCCTTGTGCCAGGGGATTTCAGAAGCTCTGTGTGTTCATTCCGGAATCTTCTTGCCTTTTCATCTCGTTTGCTGTGTACAGTCGCCTGCCTGTCCCCATCCTTCCGAGAACATCTCAAGCCCTGCCTTGACTGTAAAGCCCCAGTTCCTTTTCATACCTCTCCCCTACCTATTTCTCTGTGACCAGGAGCTGTAGTCAGAGTCTTGGTACCAGTGAGCTGGGCATGGGAAGCCCCGTGGTCTGGCTCTCTCCCTTCCTTCTTCAAGGGTGCCATCTATCACACGGAAACTTCGCAGTTAACTCTCAGTTCTTCATACATGCAAATAGTCATTTTCATCTTTCCAATGCTGTCCTTTTATGAGGAAGCACAGGCACCACATTCTCTGAGGAAGGCAGAGCACTCTGTGTGCTGAGCCCCTGCAGCTATCATCTGCTCTCTGGCTTTTTATGTTTTACTTTCTGGCTCTTAATTGTTTGATGGCCTATTGTCCTTTTGAGACCAGAGGACACCCGAGTCTCCTTTCTCAGCTTGAGACACACACACACACACACACACACACACACACACACACACACAAGGAGTTATGCCTTTCTTACCATTATCAGGGGTCAGTGATTTTCAGAGGCCCCCCCTCCTTCCAGTTTGGGCTTCTCAGTGTGGCCTTTTGGGCAACTGCTGGTCTATACCTGAGGGTTTGCTTGAACATCTATTCCAAACTTTGTGCCCATTGGAGCAAGATAGGCTGGAAGGAAGGGCCACCACCTTAACTGCATAGTCTGGTGGTACTGGGGCTCAAGCCTAGGGTCAGGTTATGACTAGCCTAGTAATCAAAGCTCTCTGGGTTTTCAATAAAGGATGGATGCATGCTAGAGAACACTGAGGTGACAGATTTTGGGTGACCTAAGATTTAGATACAGACAAACAAAAAGAAATCAGCATAGGTTCAGGGTCGTTCCCAAATGTTCAAGCCCTGCAAGGGTCAAGACTCTTTTAAGAAGACCTCACATTCAAGGCTAGTTTCTAAGATGGTTTGCATCCTCTCAGGCTGCCCAGGAAGGGTTAGAGATGGAAACTTCTGTCTGTGAGGACACCCTCTTTCCTTGCGAGTTGCTGGTATTCTAACTTCAAATATGTCGTTTCTGAGCTCCTGGCAGGCAGCCCTTTTTTGTGAATGTATAGAGAGGGGACACCAGCAACCTCATCCTGGTGGGACTTTCCAGGGGCTGACCTGAGCAGGTTTCTCTAAAGAAGTGACAACTTGCCTGGAGGCCCCATATCCCTGACTGCTGGGGATAGAGCTATAAAGTGCTACATCATGCTCTCCCCTCCTCACCCTCCCCACCCCACCTCAGGGCAGGCGCATATTGCTGGGCCTGGCGCCAGAGGAACTGGTGGTTGCTTTTGTGGTCACCCAGCAGTTTTATGAAGGCCCTTGAGGTACTTCAAGTACCAGGTGGCCCCAGTGTGGTTAAACTGTCTGGGGGCCGAACTCCTTCAGTGGCCACCTGAGAAGCCTGGGCCTGATGTTGAGAGCTGTTCAGTTGGCTGTGGTGATAATTACATAACACGGGGAAGGTACAAGGGTCATCACTGTCAAGTGACAGACCATACACTGCATATTCAAATATGATAAACATACACATACACAGTCTTGTGGGGCACTTGATGGGCCAGACCTGAGTTGTGGAAACTATTCCTTTTTGGAAATCACACCAACCCCCTGGGTATGTCGTTTTTTCCGAGTTGCACAGATGTAGAAGCTGGCTGTCCTGGGTGCAACTGTCATAGAGCCTTCGGTGAGCTATGTGAGATTGTTCTTCATTACGGACCCCATGAGCAAAGAGGTTTTTTTGTTCTGCAGGTAGTGACAGCAGCAGCTCTGAATCCGGTAGGGGACAGTCTTTCTGGGGCTTTAAGTTCTCAAGCAGGCATGAGGTAGAGAGCTATCTGTCTCTTGGTCTTTCTAGATGATCTGCCGTAGAGTGTTTCTTAGGCTGAAGTCAGATTTCAGAGTCACTCAGATCCCTTATCTTCTCCTGGTTTCAACCCTTTGTTCT
Source organism: Mastomys natalensis (assembly GCA_021653895.1). Classification (NCBI taxonomy): domain Eukaryota; kingdom Metazoa; phylum Chordata; class Mammalia; order Rodentia; family Muridae; genus Mastomys; species Mastomys natalensis. The sequence continues at coordinate 344,199 of JAJTUV010000372.1, forward strand.
TTCTTCTAGAGCAGTCTTTCTCAATCTTCTGAATAACCTTCTAATAACCCAGAAATGAGTTCCTCATTTTCTGGTGGACCCCCCAACCATCAAATTATTTCATTGCTACTAATCTTGTATTTTTATGAATCATAAAGTACATGGATGACATGCAGGATATCTGATACACGACCCCTATTAAAGGGTCCTTCGATCCTTCACCAAAGGGGTGGTGACTCTTAGGTTGAGGACCCCTGTTCTTAAAAACATTCATCATAGTCTGGCATGCAGACAGACCAATTAAGGACAGATGTGTTCTTATATGCACATGTATGCACAAGCACATGCATACCTATATTTACATACAAACACACCCATTTATACACAGGCATACACATCAACACAAACATGAAGACACAGACATATCTTCCACCCCAAACGTCAAACACACCCCCACCTCCCTGGAGAAGATCTTCAGTGGGGAAATGCAAAGCAGTGTGTTCAATGAATACGACGTTCGGCTCTTTACTGTTTTGTACATAATATTGCTTCCTTGAGGCTCCCAGAATGTTCTCTTCACTACCAGCTCTTGTTAAAGCCCCCATCCTGGCATGGATGCACTTATCATCTTGTTTATCTCTTTAGGCTATACACTGCCCTCAATGGAAGAGCCCCCCTGACTCCCAACTGTCAAACATTGTAAGGCTACTTCCTAAGTCAATCAACAAATGTGTGTGGAGTTTCTAGTAGGTACTTTGTATATAGTGCTCAGGGTTAAGTACAGACTCAAGGATCTGATTATGAATGAGCGAATGAGTGAATGAATGAATGAGTGAATGAATGAGTGAATGAATGAATGAGTGAATGAATGAGTGAATGAATGAATGAGTGATGTGAATGAATGAATGAATGAGTGAATGAATGAATGACAAACGAACTAGGCTCATGCATGTGGACACTCATGTTTATGTTTGAAGGACCCTAAAATCTAGCAGTCTAGCAAGTATTTGAAAATTGTACAAGTACATAAATATATTTATAGCTAAAATAAATAACCAGTGGATCCTCTGAAGTGGAGGCCCTCAGTATAGCCCTCAGAGAAGGGGTTGTTTGTAACCTTGGCCCAGAAAGTTAGAACAATTGAGGTGGTTGATTGTAATGGCAGAAGGCAGAGTCCTTCTTTCCATGAGGGGGTCATGTGCTCAGTGTTGAGTCCGACTCCCTGAATTTCACATGTTACAGCATTAATTCCTCATGAGACAGCACCAGGAGGTGGGGCCTGGTGGGACGTGTCTTGGTCATGGAGCAGAGCTAACCAGTGCAATAGTACTTTCCCATCAGCCCACATCACTTATTGACATACTGTCCCTTTTCTCAACTCCACTCATGTCCACTCGCTTCTAGTTTCTACTGTCAGTTGAGATAGCAGGAAGCCCTCACCAGAGGTGGCTACCCAGTTTTGGACTTTTCACCCTCCAAAAATATGAAGGAAGACAACAAGTTATCCCATCTCCTGTATCCTGTTATACCAATGAACATGGTAAGGCCATACTAGGTCATAGTGGACAGCTCCATTCATCTGTCTCCATCAGTATTCACAACCACAAGCTAAGAATTTCAAGTCCACACCTCATGGGGGTTATTTAAGTTTTATATAGGCTCATGCATGTGGATACTCAAGTTTGTGTTTGAAGGACCCTAAAATCTAGCAGTCTGACAAGGATTTGGAAATTGTACAAGTGCATAAATATACTTATAGTTAAAATAAAACCCAAAGCCAAACAACAGGAGAGAGACAAGGTTGACCCAACTTCACCCTTCAGGGTTCCAACTCTCTTCTGTCCTCTGTAGAAGACTCATGGCAAATTCTCACCAGATGCCCACATTGGAGGCTGGAAAGCGTAACCTTCCCCTAGTCATCTGGTCTTCATGGTCAGGCCCTTTCCTCCTCTGCCTTCCTCTTCCCCATGGGGTTGAGTCACTTCAGTGCTAATAGCCAGAGCCACAAACTCCCTAGTCTCATGAGCTTGAGGTAATCCAGCCCACCAATTAGGTGAAATTAAAGCCAGGTAATTTGAACCCATCTGCTGGGCACCTGACCACAAACCACCTCTTAGCTAACCCTGAGTAGGATCTGATTACTCCCCAGCGCCTGCCCTGCATCATTACCACGGCCATGGGAAAGGAAGAAACCAAAGGGTTACTGGGGTCTTCAGTTAGTGCTTTGTCGTTAGCATGGTTATTACAAAGTTGTTTCTCCTGGGACAGCTGGATACAGTGGGGACCAGAGGTTCCCAGGGCTCAACAGATGGACGAGGCCTTCCTCAAACAGGCTAGCAAAGACTGAGGCTTACCTGGGAAGGTGGGTGGATTCCAAGAGGCCAGGCTAGGACTCATGGTCCCACCTCAGATGTTTAACAGATGGCTCTTAGGGACAATTATGGTATCCAAGCCTGGAAGCTGGCATCAGGTGAACCCAGGTTTGCTAAGTGGATACACACTTTAGACCGTGGGAAGATTTTTAAATACTAAAGTCAAGGTTGTTGATGTTATAGCAGAACTCTCCCAGTGGGATTTTGTGAGCCTTAGACCGGACTCTTTTTCGAGAACCTAAAGTTTCCACTGAGTTATCTGGGCTACAGTCCAGCAAGCCAAACACTTGGTGCACCTGCATGGGGACCTGGGTTAAGATGTCCAGTACCCACAATACAAAGCTGAGCTGTAATCTTCACACTGAGTATGAGGGGACAGGAGGAGGCCAAGTCCAGCAGACCACTGAGTCTGCCTGAGTAGGAGCTTCAACTGCAGTGAGAAATTCTGTCTCAAAAAAAAAAAATAATAATAAGATTGAGAAAGATTGAGGAAGACACCATTGACTGCCAGTTTCTATGTGCACATATACATGTTCACACATATAGACACACACACATGAACACACATGCTTACATAGAGTGTAGGCACACATGTCTCCATGGAGGGTGAGTAGGGCCTTGGCATTCCAGAAGGTAGTGCAGAGGATTCCACCACAAGATGGCAAAGGCCTCTCGGGTGACCAAGCCCATCCGTGGCTTTCTATAACCCTACATCTCCCCTCTGAGAGTGCGTAATAAGCTGACAATCATTCTATAGATTAAAGATATAAACACTCTAGAGTCATGCCCCGCTCTCTAAAAGAGAGATCACCTCTGTTGATAGCAAGGCATCCAACTCAGGAGTGAGGAGACACACAGAGTAGGTGGAGGTGATGGAGTGTCCTAGTCACTTTCCCAATTGCTTGGTCATAATACCTGACAAGAGCAGTTTGAGAAAGGAAGAAAGGGCTCATTCTGGCTCACAGGGAAGTCACCTCAGAAGAGAGTGAGATAGCTAGTCACATTGTGTATGCAGTCAGGAGGTAAAGAGAGAGATCAATGTAGATATGTAGTTCTCTCTCTCTCTCTCTCTCTCTCTCTCTCTCTCTCTCCTCTCTCTCTCTCTCTCTCTCTCTCTCTCTCCCATCTGGGGATGTAGACCATGGAATGGTGCTTTGTGTTGAGTCTTTCCACTTCAGTTTACCTAACCTAGAAACTCCCTCATGGGCATGTTCAGAGGCTCGATTCCTAGAAGATCCACATCCTGTCAAGTTGCCAATTAGCTATCCCAGAGGATAATAGGACTTAAGCCCCATCCATTTTGATGTGTCTCCCAGGGCGTTCAGCATTCTGCAGCCAGCGGTATCCCATTTCTTGGTGGCAGAATTTTCTCAAGATCTCCAGAATCAAATGGGGAATGACTCTTCCCTCTTAAATATGATAACATTTTAACCACATCCTATATTTTTTTTCGGTGTGGAAAACTGAACACTTTGGTGATAAAAGTCCATTTGACTTCACCGGTATAGAACTGAGAATTTCTGAGCAGAGATTAGATTGGGATACCTGGGTCTCTGTTGCCATAATCTGACATCAGGAGTATAGACTAGAGCAACTTTGATGCCAGCATCTTTCCAAAGTCCTAACCTAGCAGGGGCAGGGAGTACTTTTTGATGTAGCAAAGATTCCATGGTGCCATCTTTTGAACTGCATTCATCTCTTATCTTCTTATCATCAGCGAACAATGACAAGATCACGGAGGCTCCTAGTAATCATTATTGATTGATTTACTTTCTCGTTCTGGGCTTTTGTAGTCAGTATGAGTTGCTGCTGGGGTTTGCCTTTAGTATCCAGTTCTAATAAGCCAGGCACAACCTTGCCCACTCCCTGCCTCTGTAGTGCTGAGTTCCTGACCCCTCTTAGGTTGGTGTAGGCATTCCCCCTTCTCCATCCATGTATTCCTCAGTGTTCTGAGGTCCATCTGGTCAGGTGTGACACAGACACTTTGGTACTGGGATGGGTGAAGTTTCAGTACAATCCCCTTTGGCCAAACCTAACATTCAAATCACTCTTTTTATACTTTTAGGGCTATCTAAGAGTATACTCTTGTAAATTCTATACTCTTGTAAATTCCTGCATTGGGAAGGACTCACTCCGTCACATACGGTCTACTCTGATTCACTCTTCTGTGTGTGTGTATATGTGTATGTGTTCTGTTTGCCTCTGTGTGTGTGGTGTGTGTGTGTGTGTGTGTGTGTGTGTGTGTAGAGGCCAGAAGACAACTTCAGCTGTTATTCTCCGGGCACTATTCTTTTTGTGTGTTTTAAAGGCAAGGTTTCTGACTGTGCAGTGTTCTTTCTGGCCAGTGACCCCCAGGGATCCACCTGGCTCTGCTCCCCAACATAGGGATTATGTAAGTACACCAAAGCACCCATCTTTTTGTTATGGGTTGAGGACTGAATTTGTCCTTGTGCTCAGGAGGCAAGCCCTTGCGGAACTGAGGTACCTCTGGAGTCTCTAGATTGACAGTTCTTAGGAGCCTGGGAGACATGAGCTTGCCTTTGCTGCTGCATAGCAAGTACACAACTCTGCAGGCATTGCCGACTCGACCTCGCTGCCTCGATAGTTCTGGTCTGTCTTGCCAGGGTGAGAATCAGCCTGCTGATCCCTCCCTGAGAGAGAGCCCTAATCCAGCCTGTCCCATGCTGTGGCCTTGGTTTTACTGGGGTCTTTCTTGATGTCTTCCTTGGTTATCTCATCTAAGGTGGCTCACCACTGCCCAGGATCTCATCCCTTTGAGTATTTCTTCTTTATCCCACCTGTATCTTCCCATTGTGAGAAGCCACATGACTAGTGTCTGGGTTTTCCATAAGTTGTTAATGTGTATATTTCTATGTGTATATAATGTATGTGTTACATAGACTCTTGCTTAGGTATGTCCATTGGTGATACCATCTATTCCTTTTGATGCATTAATCTGTTTTGTACTGTGCGAAGAGAGCACAGGAGTTTCCACGGACAGGACAGACAGAAGCATGGATTCAGTCCTCATGCTTCCAAAGGCTGAAAGACAAGATTAGATACTGGGGGATCCAGCCCACCTCTCCATCCATGGTGCTAACTGGTTCTTGTGACCAAGGAACATTCTTGCCTCATATATCTTAAGAGTTTAAGATAAGACACAAAGAAGATACTGCCCCCAAACACCTCTATAGGGACATTTGTACACACAGCCCTGTTAGAGACAGGTACACAGTCAGTCCTCAGCATGGCACCCGTGAACTGTTATAGCCTGCTTAATCACACATTGCCTGTGTGGGATAATGTACTATCCACCTACATGCTTGCCATGTACTGTCATGGGCCATCTGAGAACTTGTGCACACATTCCTGAGTGTGGTTCAGTGCAGTCTGTGGGCTCGTTCACCTGTGTGGTGTTTGAACTTCCTGCTTCCGTTTTCTTATGTGATCTTATGTCATCTGTGCACTTGTTTGCTGTATCCTACTGTGTATTATCATGTACACATTGACTGATGTATACTATTTATATATGAGCTCACCTGGGTCCTTAGACTGATTATACACACTGTTTGCCTGTGTCCTATCCTAGGCTGTCTGTGCTCAAGCTCACCCATGTGCTATTATTACATATTACATGCTGTATGTGGATTGTCGGCTTGCTGTGCTATATCTTGACTCCAGCCTGCAGAAGAAGCTAGCTAGGAATATGAAAGCACTCAGAGATCAGGGGCCCAGCTGGATAAGGACTGGGGTTAGGAGGAAATGATCTATGGCTTGCAGAGCCCTTTGGAGGATCTGAGTGAAAAGGAAACTACCAGGAAAAATGCTTAATGTGGCCATGCAGGAGAGAGAGAGGCCTGGGATCCCTTAGAGAAAAACTGGGAGGCTGGTAGAGAAACGCAGCAATAAGTAATGATCCAGGGATAAAGATACTGAGCCTCCTCCCCTGCTATGCTTGCTCCACCCCCAGATGCAGAAGGCTAACTTACCAACTCACCCCTGTGGGGACTGCAGCTGGAAAATGAGGCCCAAAAGGCATGGAAGAGGGTAGCTGGGTTTGGGGGTTTACTTTTTGATCTTTGGATTTTTTTTTTCCGACTTCTCAGGACAACTTGCAAATAGAAGGCTCATCAGTCAATCTGCCACTTGAGTCCATTGTGAACTGTACAGGACAACATCCCAGCAGCTGTGGCCTTGGTTCCAAATACATGAGCCTCATCTAGAGCTTTCCATGGACAAAATCAGGAAGTGTGAGACTGTGAAGAGTCTCCTGGGATCCTCCATGTCAACCTGGGATGGGATACAGTGGAAGCAACCTTGAATGGAGGCAAGATGATGGATGGTAGCCATGGAGTTCTTCTGAACAAATCACTTTCCTCCGCTAATCTGTTTGCTCTTGTAGGAAGGCGTCCCACAGATCCACAGATCCAGAGTCTGAGGCAGTGATGGTTTAAGTGACAACTAAAATGATACCCAAGGGCTGCCTGTGCTGACAAGTACTCTGGCCAACTAAGCAAGCTTCAGGGTCAGTGAAAAAAAAATGTCTCAAAACAAAATCAAGGTGGGGAGCTACGAGGGCAAAACATTTTGACATCACCCATAGGCCTCTGTACACAGGTTCAAATCCCTCCACACACAAGCACTATCAGGTGCATGATCAAGTGCAAATTTAACAGCACGTAGGTAAATAAATAATAAATAAATAAATAAATAAATAATAGAAGATGAGAAGCAAATGAGGGAAAAAGAACTGGACTAACTGCTAACGTATGATCATCATTATTAGCCATAATACTTAATATTAGCGTCAGGTCATTGTTTTGCTTTTGATGACATCATCTTTTTTTTTTTTTTTTTTTATCATTTAAAAACAAGCATGTATATTGTTAGTTAGAGACTGTGAGTCGTCCATGTCTCCCTCCTCTGATTCTCAGGATAGCCTGCTTCCCAGTGTTGTGTAGACGCTGCCTCCTAATCCTCCTGCCCTGAGTTGAAGAGGAGATCTTGGTACCTGAACACATAGTTCTCTAGCAAAAGTGAAAAGGCAGGAGAGTACTGAGTACAGTACTTACTGTGATGGTGAGAACTGAACAACCAACACCTGTATCTGTGATTTGTCCCTGGAGCCACCATTGCCCATTCCACTACACCATCAAGAGTCTAGAGTTCATAGGTCACCTCCAGTCTAATGAACTTCTGCAGCCTACACCCATAATTCCCTGTGTCTGCCTCAGAGTCGGCCCAAAGTACGTATTGGTTCCTATACCAAATACCCCAAGACGATTAGCCAAGAGAGGCATTGTGCATCCCACCCTTGACAGTAGAAGTGTGCATGCGTGCTGTGTGCTGTGTGCTGTGTGATTCCCGCAATGTGCACGTGTGATGTGTATTGCAGACCTGGCCTCTTTAGCCCACTCCACTAATCTGATGGGACTCTGTAAATATTCCCCATCACAGAGACAAGAAAGGACCTGTAGGTAGTAAGGCGGCTGTAAGGAGGCAAGTACCGTGTGACCTTACCCACAGCAGGTTCTGAACGGATTGATCTCACAGAAGCAGAGAGTAGAGTCGGGTAATCAGGGCTTAGGAAGAGTTGGGGGGGTGGGGGGATAGGTGAGGAGAGCTGGGTCGGTGGGAGCTAAGTTACACCTGGGTGGGAGCCAGAAGCAGCATGTGTGACTAAGGAGAACTGTGATGTTCTGCTAGTTTTAAATTTTTGTTTATTTTTATTTTATGTGTATGAGTATTTGCATGCATGTATGTACCAGACTGCATGCCTGATGTACATGAAGGCCGGACATGGCATGGATTCTCCTAGAACTAGAGTCACAGACAGTTGTAATCTGCCATGTAGGTGCTCAGAACCCAGTTCCTCTGGAAGAGCAGCCAGTGCCTTTAGCCACTGGCACATTTCCGAGGCCAAATATGAGATCCTGGTCTGGGATCTCAGAACACTGGTGGTAGAGGCAAGAGGATCATGGGTTCAAGGACAGCCTTCACTACGTAATAAGTTAAAGGCTGTACTGAATTACCCACCCCCCAACACATACATACATGTGTGTGTGTGTGTGTGTATGCAAAAGCTAAGGAACTAATTTGAATGTATTTCTAAAAATTAAAAATATTCCAAGAAGCACATATTTAACCCAGGTTAAACCTTCCTTAATTTGTACATGTGGGGAACTATTGTGTGGCCTTGATTTTATGCATCAGTTTAAAATAATTTAAATTCAAAATAAAAGTAAGTTTAACCAAACAGTGGTGGTGGTGGTGCATGCCTTTAATCTAGCATGCGGAAGGCAGAGGCAGGTGGATCACTGTGAGTTTGATGCTAGCCTGGGTCTATAGAGCAAGTTCCAGGACAGCCTGGCTACACAGAAAAACAACAACAACAAAAAGAAAGGAAAGGAAAGGAAAGGAAAGGAAAGGAAAGGAAAGGAAAGGAAAGGAAAGGAAAGGAAAGGAAAGGAAAGGAAAGGAAAGGAAAGGAAAGGAAAGGAAAAGAAAACTAAATGTAAAGATAAGAGCAAATTCCCCTTTGGGAAACAAATTTCCTGGATGTCCTCTTGCCGCTGACCTGACGGTGCCTGGATGGATGAGGGCCCAGAATGTCAGTCAGGATCTAAGGTCGGTCTAGATAGCAACCCAGCCCTGGATGAATGTGTGATAGACAAGGCATACACACCCTCAGAGGAATCATTCTGAGCTCAGCCCTATCCCTCTGTGCACCGTCTGCAGGACGCAGGTTCAGGTATGGGTAAGTTTCACCTCAATCCCCAAGTCCTATTGTTGGGTTTTACTTCCCGGAGCTGCAGAGGTGGCTCAACCCTCCTGGAGCTTCTCTCTTCCCTCTGTGCACAGGCCTGTGGCTAAACCTCGGGCCAGTGATCTACTGCTAATGGGGCAGCCTGCTTAGGGCCAGCAGTGGCCAGAGGAAGGTGGCTTCACCTCCTTGGGAGTACTGAGGACATTGGCATTTGATTTGAGCAGTATGTGCCCCAGAGCTTAGGTGAACCTGTCAGATGTAGGGAGAGGGAGAAGAGAGGTGAGGAGGGAGAGAACAGGTACCTGAACAACAGGAGAGGAGGAGCAAAAAAGGGAGGAAAACTGAAGAGAGAGAAGAGACAGGGGAGAGCTTCAGTAAGAAGACAGGAGGGAGGGAGGAGCTGGGATTAAAGGAAATTAGAGGGGAAAGCAGGGGGCAAAAGAGGGGAGGGGAGAAAAGAGAGGAGGGGAGAGGAATGAAGGGGAGGGGAGGAAAGCAGAAGAGAGGAGAGGAGAGGGAGGGGAGAAGAGGGGAGGAGAGGGGAGAGACCTCTTCTTCCCACTTAGCCTTGCTAACTTGAATTCCCTGTAAGAATGGAAAGGCAGCATAAAGCATACGGAAATGAGAGGGTAGGTTAGTTCTGGTGCATGCTGGTGTGGGGTGGGGGGAAGAGAGGGAGGAAGAAGGGAGGGAGAGAGAGAGAGAACATTCATTTATGTGTGTGGTGTGCCTCTCTGTGTTTCTTGCTTTTGGGTGTGTGAAGAGTCTCTGGTCACCTGAATCCTTCTGAGTGGGTCCCTTAGCCCAGCCTGAGGTAATCATTCTTGGTACCTGTGGAAGGGGGGCAGCTGTCAGATTGCTGTGTCTTCTCTATGGGACCAAAGTGACCAAGTCACCTTCAATGCTCCACCTTGCTATCAGCAATCCATCCCAGCAAGGCAGGTTCCTAGGACCTTAGCATCAAGCAAACTGTCTAAACAAGAACTGGGGACAGCTCGGAGTCCCTTCCTGATTCTGGTTTCCTTCCGCATCGACAGAGGAGCAGGCAGGCCATGCTCTGCTCCCTCTGAGCCATGTCCTATGTCACAAAGCATTTCTCAAATGCTCCGAGTTCAGAAAAACTTCAAGCGTGCTGGGCTCAGGCCTACCTCCCATCCTGGGATTGAAAGAGCCATGCAGACTGATTACAATTGTATCCACATGTTCCTGATCGGCTAACAACTAGATCGTCAAAATATTATTTTTAAGGCTTTTTGATGTCTAGGAAACCTTTTAAGGTCTTTTAAATATGGTTTTAAAAGTCTTTTTCTTTTTCCTTAAAAGATGGAAACTTTGCTTGCTACATTTAAAGAAACCAGTGGAACCTTAAGTGACTTAAGTCTAGAAATGTCGCAGCCTTTTACAAGGGCTTAGAAGCAGTGAGCTGTCATCAAACACCACCACAACCCAAAACTGACAAAATAGCTCTCCATCCGGCATCTAAGGATGCTATTTCTACCAAACCAGTGGTTATGGTCCAAGAGGGAAAGGTAGAGACAGGCATTCATTGGTACCCTGGGCATGGTGCCTGGCACTTCAAACTCAGACCCTTTTATTATTCCCACCTGATGACGTGTCAGGTAAGGAAGAGGAGTACAAGGAAGTGTGTCACTGACCCAAGTCATTTGATACCGTAATCTAGCTTCTTCAGACATCAAAGTGTTCCCACCATGGTATTGTGACACCTCTAACAATAGAGTCATAAGACAGCCATAGCTACCCGACAGCACCAGGGATTCTCTTCGGAGCCTTGCACATGGGCAAGCTTCTCGCCTAGGAGAAATGAGCACACAGACTCTGCCCAGCCCTGTTCTGTCAGGTACTGCAGCTTATGTTAGGCTTCAGGAAATAAACCGGTGCAAAGGGATTCAGAAGTTACAAGGCAAGGGTGACAAAGGCTTTCAGCCTAGCCGTGGTCAGAGAGAAGTAAATGAGTCAGAGGCATGCCCATCATCCACCAACATCCGAATTGGCTAGCTCTGTCAAATCTCAGATAGCTAAAATAAAGTTAAAAGTTCCAGCCTTCCTCTTTTTGTTGTATCTCGAGAGGTCACTATGCTCATGGTGCTGGGGGCTAGTGAAGGACATAGCCCAAATATAAATTACCTTCCCTGACGAAAGTTCCAGAGAGCAGCGCAGGGCTTCCTGCTCTGGGTATTTTAAAAACAGTCACCTACAGAATCCCATCACCCTTTGCCTCTGCACCTGTAAAAAGCTGGTATCCAGATTGTCATCTGGGTTCCAATATCTTGCACTCGGTCCCCTCCGAACATGACCCTTGATAACAGTTGCTGGAAGACCTCGTGGCTGTCTTCCCTGGCACTTCCTCAGCTCCCAGAAGCAGCTTCATGCTCTGCCCCCACTGTTTCCCCTCCCCAACTGCAGAATTTGAAGGGGGAAGTTTGGGGGAGGGCGAGGAAGGCCTGAGAATGCTAGGCCACAGCAGGGTGAACAGGAGCCTGCCAGGGAGGCAGACATCTGTGCCCAGACAGATAGAGTTTCACTGATAGGATCTCTCTTACTATCCTTGAGAGAGATAAACAAATTTGCCAAAGCAGCTTGCAGGGGAGGAAGTGCCCCGCTGAGAAAGTGGCACTCGGAGGCCAGCAGCTCACCCCTGCGGTCACAGACCCAAGGCTAGGAAGCAAGCTGAGGGAGAGAAGGAGGGGGGAGGCCGCCCAGGCTTCACACAGGTGACAAGAGTGATAGGGCCCACGCCTCCTGCCTCCTCCTCGGACGGCATCAGAGAGAGGAATGCGAGCTGGCTCTAGAAGGGGATCAGCTTCTGTGAGAAGTGAGACAAAAAAGGGACCAAAGGCGAGTGAATCTAGACAGGGCTTCTAGAGGAGTCTCCTTATAGATCACAGGACGCAGCCTTTTTGATGTGTGTACACACCTTACAGCTCCTCCAAAATGCAGGTTCACCCCATCAAAACAGGACATCTGCTAGAAAGACTGGATGTCGCCCTGGCTACAATCAATGGATTGTTCTTCCAGGAATTAAGTTTCTGAGGAGGAATGGGTGGCTAGCAACTCAATTCTGACCAATGGGTTCTCAGTATTTTCTCAGTACCCACGAGGTCTGATTCCAGGAAGTCCTTGGGTCCCTCCTACAAAATGAGACATTTGCATATAACCTACATATATCCTGCTTGGCCCTGCAATCAGCCCTGGCCTTACCTTTAGCAGGGAATGGATGCACATGATATTCTAATAACGGATGGTTGTTTAGGGCACAATGTCAATGATCTGGGAAGGGTCTGGTTCAGTTTCTACCCACATGGGTAGCAAGCCTGCAGAAGTGGCTGCCCAGGAAACTAGAAAGAGAGGTCAGGGGTCGAGAGGGAGGGAGAGAACGCAAAGCGTAGGTAGGAAATGTCCTCTCATTAAGACTTTTGTCTCCTGGGAACAATTTCTCAGCAGGGTAATGGCCTGCGATTCTAGCGTGCATTCTTAGTAAAATTGCAAACAATATACTAAGATGCCTTGTTCCATTCGAATTTCATAAAACCAAGAACTTGGGTTTTTTTTTTTTTTCTTAGTATATCTCACATAATGTTTGGAACATGGTGGCGGTACTTAAAAATGTATTGCTCCCCTGGAATACAGAATCACCAGGTAACTTGTGTTTTATATAGCAGTGCTTATCTAGGAAGGAGTGAGGAATAGCTGGCCTTTGGGCTTGTTATTAATCGGTGTACATTTAAGCAGTTTAACTGAGTTACTCAATTAGATTTGGGGCAGACATGTGGTTAATAGGACAGGGCCACTGTGGTTGCTGTCTCCCACTATTCTTTTTGCAGACATCTTGGGGTAGATGTCCTCGGGGTAGGACAGCACAATCGCTAAGCCAAATACACAGGACAGAATCCAAAGACAGCCAGTGATTCCTATCCCTGGTGACTTGGAGATTGTGGAAAGACTCGGATCTCAGCTCTGCATGCACTGGAACTGAACAGACAGATTCCCAAGCAACAGCAAATGATGAAAATCTCAGCCTCTCCTGGTTCTCGTCCTCATTTGGGCTCACACCTAGAGGCACTAAAGGCTCAGTACAAACCAGTGTTGCCTCCTAAAACCATTTTGCAGGGAGCTGGAGAGATAGGTCGGCAGTTAGGAGCACTGACTGCTCTTCTAGACGACCAGGGTTCATTCAATTTCCAGCACCTGCATGGTGGCTCACAACCATCTGTAACTCCAGTTCTAGGGAATCCAATGCCCTCTTCCGGTTTCCTCAGGTACGAGGCATTCGTACGGGTGGTGCACACACATCATGCAAGCAAGTCACCCATACAAGTGAAATAGTAATGAAAATATAAACCAGTTTGATAGGGATCAGGAATTAGAGTGTCCTGACCGATGAGTTTTTTACTCATTTGTGTTTGGTAATTCCGTTTCTTTCCTTGATCACAATTTCACCGTTTTCTCTACTGATACATCCAGGGATGCCTGATACATCCGGTGATGTCCTGTCCAGCTTTGTCTTTTTGTCTGTACCAAGCACTTTCCCTTTAGTGTGGAGTCCCCCTGTGTATAATCAGGACAATCCTAGTATTCTCTCTCTCTCTCTCTCTCTCTCTCTCTCTCTCTCTCTCTCTCTCTCTCCATATGTTCCTTTGTCAAAGTTTTGACTCAGAATGAGTGTTCACCAGAGGATCTCTCAACACAAGAAGTGTTTAAAGGTGTGTGATTCTCCCCCCCTCCCAAGAATCAACACAAAGTTTACTGTTTTTAACAGTGTAGCGGTGGGATTAGAGTCCCCTCGCGATGCCAACTTTTTGGGCATTGTTTGATCTCATAAAGAGCTCCAATTTTCAAGATACCGTTCCTTCTAATTACAGGATGATCTCTCTCGAGAGTGGCCACCGTGATACAACACCGAGGACACGCTGTTGTTAAGAATGGCCTTTTTCATGACATGTTACTTCTGTTCCCTGGAGGAGTTTTGATTCTAGACAGTCACCTCGCTTGACATCCACTGGGGAGGGTGATGAACCATGTATTCTTTAAAAGTTTGGAAGTCACAAGAACTACTGTATCTGACCAGATTGGATTGACTTTTTAGCTCCTTTGTTTAATAATTCATGGCTCTGAGGATATGTGAGTTGGGTAAGCACTAACCTGTTATCACAGGAGACAAGGGATGAATGTTCACAGGCCGCCGTGGTACTTGACTTAACACTTTGGACCAACCAAACAAACCTATGTGTCAGGAAACCTGTGTCGCTGTTGCAACCCGAGATCAATATTTCATGATTAATGAGCCGTATGTTCCCCGAGGGCTTCAGCAGTCTCCAATTCTCACACATGTTTCACATGATGATGGACAAAATGCCTTCTTTGGGAAGAAAGGATTTGGTTTCTTCTAAAGAAATTCACCTTCTATTCATGCTCCAGACTGGTGGGGTTTTAATCTTTCCTCTCTTGATACCCTACAAGCCTAAGTATTCACTGTCCCAAATACATATTCGGACCTCAAGAAACAATTTACTCTGTGAAACAAGAAGTTTTTTGCAAGCCCTGTGTGAGAAGGTCCAGATCAATTGCAAGTGACTGGTGTTTCCCTTTGCCTGGCTAAATATTACTAGGATCCACTGTTTATGCTCCGTCCCTGTCGTTGACTAGGTCTGTGACCTGACCCTAATCACTCTTTTCTGAGATCTTTCTTTTAACCTATTGTGTGGAGACAAGAACTAACCCTTAGGTATTGTGCGCAATGGAGCTGGGTTATGTAAGGCAACGCCAGGGTTTCTGGTTTATGGCAGAACTCACCTCGTATATTGCTTTAATACGTGCAAGTTGTTAACTGTTATTAACATGACTAAATATTAAATGTTATTTAAGATGTTTTATTAGTCAATAAAAAAAAACATTAAACCACACCGTTGGCGTGAAGTACTGTGTATTAAAAGCATTTTGTAAATGACGAGATTTTTAAAACAACTATCAGTAACCAGCATGGATATTATCCAGCCTTTAAAAACCGTGGCTGTACTTTTACATGCCTGTTGAAGTGATATAAAAATTTCCTTCCCTTGAAAGTGCATCCAAAGAGGAAGATCCACTCTGCAATCAACGAAACACAGGGCATTAAAGACAAGGTGTGAGGACATTTGTTCTGCCCGCTTTTCTCCTAAGACTCTCAGCTTCTGATTGTTTGGAGTCAATGGTACCTCCACCCAGGGAAATTTTACTTTCGCAATCACTCCACAGAGTGCTGTGAACAATCAGACACTGGATCAGATGCAAAGCAATCCAAAAGGGGGAGACGCAGGAGAGGTTGGAGGAAGGAAAGGGAAGGGAAATGATACAATTATACTTTAATTAGAAATAAAACAAAGGAAACAAATAAAACAAAACAAACAAAAGTAAAGCAAGCAAACAAACAAACCCTCAAAAAGGATGATCGGAGAGCTACCTGCCTGAAAATGTACTTTGGGTTGGGGCTCCAAACACCCTGCCCTGTCATGTCTTCTGCTCAAGGACAAACCCAGGTTGTCCTGAGTGGTAGACTGAGTTTGGGATACTTTGTTTATGACAACTGGAGATAGGCCAGCTTTTCTTCAAAAAGCACACCGACAAATGACTTTTAAAACATTTACCGTAATATTTTACTTTGATTTTGCTTTTCTCCCATGTATCTCAGTGCACCAGCTGTATGCTAGGTGCCTGCAGAGGGAAGAAGAGAGTGTCAGATCCCCTCTTTTGGTTACAGGTGCTGGGAACTGAACCCAGGATCCTCTGGAAGAGCCGACAGTGCACTTGATTGCTCTGTGTCTCTCCAGCCCTACTGGAATATTTTTTAAGCCCATAAACTAAAGTCTGAGAGCACTGAACTCAGATCTCACTATCAGTCCTTAAAAAGAATAACTGTCCTTCCGAGCCTGATTCTTTGTGTCCTCAGGACTAAAGAGAAGCACATTTATATTCTAGTTCCTTAAGCCAGTGAACAAAAAGGGGAAGTGGGATTTCTAATCAATTTTCAGTTTTCCCTGTCATCAACAATGCCCTGTCTAGAATGTTAAGGACCATTTCATCCACAGGTTTTGTTTGGCAGGAGAAGGTGGGATTGCCCTGGATACACAACTTTCTCTTCCTTGGTTGTACATGTTTCCTTTTCAGGAGCTGACCTAGGACAGGGAAGAAGCCACCGTGGCCCACCCTTCCTCTCTGATACCACCTTTGACCATAAGGGGATTAATAGGAAAGCAGAAATGGCTCTGTCAGTAAAGGGCCTGGTCATACAAGCCTGACAGTCTGAGTTCGATCCCCAGCTGCTTGCAGATCTGTACCTCCGTCGTCTCTGCGCTTAAGAAGTACAGAGAGACAGAAAGCCCCATGAGTCTGTCTGTCTGCAGCCCTGCAGCTCCTGGGTCAGTGTGTGGAGAGAGATTGAAGAAGTCAGCTAAATTGACCTCTGACCTCCCATCACGTATGAACATGCATCTGCATGCAAGCACACAGGTGAAAGAAAAAAAGGAGGGAGGGAGGAAAGGAGAGGAAAAGAGAGAGAGAGGGAGGGGGAGGGGGAGGGGGGAGGGGGAAAGGGAGAGGGAGGGGGAGGGGGGGGGGGGAGGGGGGAGAGGGAAGAGGGAGAGGGAGAGGAGAGGAGGGAGAGGGAGAGGGAGAGGGAGAGGGAGAGGGAGAGGGAGAGGTAAGATTTAAACAGAGACAGCAGGCTTCCAGCAGCCAGGCAGGGCTCAGTCCTTCTGTCTAGCGAGTTCCTGTGGCTTTTTCTCTTGGCATCAGTACACTCTGGTTCTCCCTCAGATGTATAAATAAAAGTCAGGACAGGGACAGCAATGCATTCGTACTAGGTGCATCATCATGCCTACTTGATCTTCCTTCGAAGTCCACTGTAAGGAGATGGAGGGCAGGTAAGAGGAGAGAAGGTTCTGCCTAGGCCTTGCTGCAGCCCTGTCTCCCCCTGCATCGTCTAACAGTTTTGACTGGACAATGCTCTTTAAACCTCTGCTTGGCTGGAGTCCCACCTCTTCTGGACCTGTGTTTAGAAGACCCTCAGCTCTGTGGTCCTAGCACTCTGCCTCCCTCAGACAGACATCTCCTGTCTCCCCCCTAGCCTTCCAAACAGCCCTGAACACAAACAGCCAGCATTTGTCTTGGTAAACTGCCCTACCCCCACAGGGGATTAGGAAGCGCAATCACCCTACCTCTCATCAATTCCGGTCCTGTATCTTTTGCATTTTCCCGCAGAACCATTTGCAGGTACAACACGGAGATCTTTAGAGATGATCTGGTGATTATGACAAGCCAGCCTCCCCCGACACAGGCATTAAGAGATGAAAATTGCCTCCAGTCCACTCTTGTACACCCAATCTGTACCTCTGGACTCCTGTCCCGAGGTGAAAATGCAAACAGAGCAGATATTTAGAATCGTTTTGACAGTTCATAAAATTAAGCAGGGATTAGGGAGTCGCTTTTTTAAATAATGCCAGAGGGTACACAACGGTGGTAATCATATCACTCTGCAACAGGTCCAGTCAAAGTTGAGAGGACTAGGGGGGAGTACAGGGTGGGGGGCAGTCAGGCTATTAAAGCTGGCATGTACCGTCTGCTGAACATCTAATTTTCAAGCTTCACATCAACTGCTAACAGACATGATATTCCCAGTTCCCAGCACCAGCTCCAGCCTTTCCTTCCACGGATTTGGTTCAGATGATTCATGATTCAGCATCCTTGTCTATGCATACGCTGCATCCATTCAAAGAGATGGCCACATACATATGTGTGCCATATAAATAATTTTAATTGGGACAGAGGAATGGAAGGTGAACCAGTTGTCTGACTGAACATTCAGTGTGTAACGTGTTATGTGTGTGAGCGGGTCTATAGGATCCCAGAGAAAATTTGTTTTGAGATGTGTTGAGGGCAAGAGTCTGAGTTCTTCACCACACACTGGTGTCTCGCCTAACTTCTTGAATTTCTAGACAGAGATTCCCATCCTAGGGGTTCACTCTCTCCTAGTGTTCCTGGAGGATCTTAGACCACAGTCATTTTAAAAGAGCTCTTCTGGAAGATTGCAGCCTCCTTCATAGTCAGGAAGAAGACTGGCCCTCAGTGTGTCGGACAGGAAATTCTAGGCTAGTATGCAGTAGCAAACAATTTCACGACTCGGTGGCTTAATATAATAGCAGTTGGTGTCTGAATCAACCTATACAGTTCATGCAACTAGGGCTGACATTTGGTTAGGGACCTTGGCTGGCAGAGCCTCCACCCACTTGCAGACACTTTGTTCATAAGACCTAGTCATTGTCACAGCCTGGGGATTGCATGGGGGATCAGGTGACTCCAAAAGCAGTCAATCTAGTCTTCTCTAATACAGAGGGCTGTGATGCTTGTTGATTGACCCCCACATCTGCCTTAATGATATAAAATGTATCATTTTGATATATAAATGAGGGCATGGGTCTGAAGTACACACAGATGTTACAAAATATATACATAATAAATTTAGAAATAGAACCATTTATGGGTTTGTGTGTGTGTAAGGATACATGCGTATGTTCAGATATGTATGTATGTACAGGTGTGTGTGTGTATGTGTGTGTGTGTGTGTGTGTGTGTGTGTGTGTGTGTGTATAGACTAAAGGACAGCCTCTGGTGGCATGTCACCCATCAGGATCCATCCAATTCTATTTTAAAGCAGGGTCTCCCATGGAGCCCTGGGGATCTTCAACAAAGCTAATCTGTTTTACTAGCGAACCTGAAGAATTGGCCTGTCTTTGCCTCCGAGGTGCTGGGCTTATAAGTAGGAACCACCATGCATGGCTTTTTCTATGGGTTCTGGGAAATGTCCATGGGTCCTCACCTCATGCCTGTGTAGTGAGGGCTTTATAACTGAGCTATCTCTTCAGCAGGAATCTGGGGTCTTTGTTATCTAAAGCTACAGTTGAGCCTCCAGTGCAACCTAGAAGAGGATCATGGAATTACTGTGGTATGGCTTCCATTGGCACAAGTCCAGAGAGGGTGATACATATGTCCAGTACATCACTGTCATTTTCTCTCAAGGTCTATATTTAAACATAAACTTCATGGACTCCCACTGTGGTCAGAGAAGTATCAAGGGAGAGAGGTAAGATTCAGCTCTTGGCTTTGCTGCCTGAAATGAAATGAAAAGAGCAACAGAAATTTGTGAGGACAGCTCTTGAGTTGGCACCTCTTCTCAAAGTGGCCCCCCATTTCCATCACCCACAATTCCCTCAGCACCCATTCGTGATACTGGATGACTCTTGGGCCATCTCAATGCCAGAATGAATGGTTGGAGTCATAAACGGAGTGCAGAGTGATGTCAGGGGGAATGATACCTCCCCATCCCTCATTCCAGGCTTTCAAATCTACTTCATCCTCTTGGGAGCTGTAAGCAATGATAGACTGAGCTGTACCCACCGAGGAGAACCTGGATGCACCATCATACACCAAGCACAGGAGTAGAAGATCGATCATCACTTCTGTTCTGGAGGGTTCTACATCCCTATGGCCATGGAGTGCCTGGGCTGCCGATTCTCTCTCTTCAAAAGGATTCTCACTCCTTTCCCACTGTCCTCCCTGGGACAGCCTTGCAGAAGAACACTGAGATTACAACGAGCCTGGACTTTATCCCTCTGAACATGAGTCAGGGTGAGCTACGATTGGGTTTTGTGGTTATTATGAGGTGTTGGATCTTGAGACTGAATAGAGCTTGGAAACACTCCTCATCTTGTGAAGGAGGGATGAGTGAGCATGCATGAATAAAAAGGTCACTGGGAATCAAGCAGGTCAGTGACCGCTGGATCATCGTGGGAGTGATCTCCAGCATTTCCTGCCACATTAATGTCACTGTTCACCATGAGGCTCGCTTGTGCTAG
This sequence comes from Mastomys natalensis, assembly GCA_021653895.1. Taxonomy (NCBI): domain Eukaryota; kingdom Metazoa; phylum Chordata; class Mammalia; order Rodentia; family Muridae; genus Mastomys; species Mastomys natalensis. The sequence continues at coordinate 364,220 of JAJTUV010000372.1, forward strand.
TCACATGTGAATAGAGGGGGTATATACTGCATGGAGACTCTGGAATCCTGGCTTGGTTTAGCCTTTTTCCAGTTCCCCTTCCCTAACACACCCCAAGGAAGCAGTGCTGCCGAACCATCCACTGCCTGTGATTCCTGAGATGACGACAGACTTAAGTTCCTAGCAGAGGTTTGCTGCCATGACTTGCGGATCACGTGTCCCTCTAGCACCAGTTTCAACCGGCTGATCCCGAGTCAGTTCTAGAGAGTATACCATGTCCGTTTCTGTCACCAAGCCTTCTTTTCCCATCGAAACTGACCCTGCTTTGATGTGTGAACCCTTTACCTTTCAGGTTTGTGAAAGCAGTCTGTAGGATCTGCGTTCCCTCCTGTCCTGTTTTCCACAGAGTCGACAGAGGAGTTATCACAAACCCAACCCCCACCTCTCTGGTCTCTTTCCCATGCATCCCTTCATTATTCTATCAGCTTCCCCTAGAACCCGAGCTGCTTTCTCTTCTCCCAGTTCATTTTCTGTCTTACTCTGATCTCCTACCGCAGCCCCTACTCAAGCTGCCATCCTGTGCCTCGGTTTCCCATCTGTGAAGCTCTGCACGGGAGGTGCCACCTCCCCTCTGCATGCTCCCTGCTGGGCCTTGTGACCTGCCTGTGTCATATTAGGTCACCTTGCACTTTCCAATGCCTGTTCTTCTCCATCCTTTCCTTGCAAACCTATCTCCTCCTCCCGGCTTGCTTCTGTCCCGTCATGTCCTCTTACAGTGTCTCCTCAGCTTCTAATGCGATCCTAGAGGGCGGGGGCCACCAGTTCATGTCCTCAGCATGGGAACCAGCTTACAGGGGGCTAAGACCTCTGAAACTGCTCAACGAAATGTATCTTTCCTTATTGACGTGCATTTTTGTCTCACCAACAGATAACTAACACAGCAGGGATGCCGAGAACAATGAATTAGAAGCTACTGAGCACTGGTTCACCTGTGTGAGGAAGGTGGTGCTGTGATCGTTATTGTATAGACATAGGCAAGGGCTCTGGGTGGCATTGAGTCAGATGTCCACGGTCATCAGACCAGAAAGTGCTACAATAGAAACCAAACTGCAAGAACTCCAATATCACATAGAATCATGAAAGATGACCATTTGTCCAAAATGATACGGTCAGGTAAGCAACAGAGATAAACTCCTATCCGTATCCTCTGATATCCAAGTTACGTTTGTTCCAACTCATGGAGACTACTTCTGAACAATAGAACTTGTACAGTCGTAAATGGTGGACCATCTTCCTTAAGTCATGAGGATCTTCGAGCGGTCGGGCAGGGCAGATCTGAAACGACTTCTTCTGAGTATGATAGAGCTACGACAGTCATGAAGCCACAATAACCGTGATTGCCTGCACAAGACCTATACAGGATGGAGTCAGCCAACATTCCAGCATGGATAGGTAACTGCCTGGGGAAGAGGAATAAGTTTTCTTCAGAGGTGTGACATCCTATGCGGCCAGCAGAGGATGTGCTACACTGTGGCTCTAGCTGCCCCCCAGGAGGCCTACTGTGCCCGCTGACACCCCTGAAAAGGCTGTGTCCTACAGTGCTAGCTGTGGATTGAAGGTCTAAAGCTGGACTTCGGAGAAGTGGGCCAGACATATTAATGACCTGCTTTCTACATTAAAATAGAGGTCACTGGGACTGGGGACATAGCTCAGTCAAGAAAATGTCCTTGCTATGCAGGCATGAGGAGAGAGGGGGCAGGTAATGTTCAGTTGATACACGTGAAGCTGTCCTGGAGCCTCACGCCCATCTGCTTTTCTCACACCATCTTAGAGTGACATATTCCCCTTCCTGTTGGCATTAAGGACGCTTTGACACAATTTGGAAACAATGAGATAAATTACTTAGGATGTCGCAGCTAGGTAAGTGTCCAAGGGCAGGTCCCACACAGATCCTCTGACTGCCAAGTCACACCTCCTCCAGCTCACAGCACCACACTGGACCTGTGCAGACATGGACTGGTTCTCCACATTAAGTAATGAGTTTCCTGGCCCTTTGAGCAGTCAAGCAGACTACAGATATTTCGCCTGTAAGAATGCTCTGAGAGGCAGCCTTGCTTTGATGAGGGAAGGCTGCTGGATTACACAGACAATCCTCCTTCAGCGCTGTGGAAACCCCATAGCTTTTGGCATCGTAATCCCTGCTCTGTTGGTTCCCTGAGAGCGGAATCTAATATGAAGCGTCTACCTTGAACGTGGGCCTTTGTATCTGGGGACATGATGGAAGTTCGGACGGGGAAGGCAGTATATTAACTCCCGATGATTTGTTTGTAGAGGTAGACTTTCTCAAGACTCTAAATCCTTTGAAGTACGAGGCAGCGGATGCGCAGAGATTTCAACTTCCAGGATTGTTGTCTTATAAATTCAAGTCAGTGACAGCAATTAAACCCGCCAGTAGAAGACAGCCAGAGAAGGAAACCCACAATACATGTATACTGTATTTTATATTCAAATCATTGTAATTATTACTTCTAGAAAATAATGTGTCTGAATGGAGTTGACTAGAAAATGAATCATAAAACAAGATACTAATATTAAATAGACCACATTAAATTATTTCTCGATGGGATGAGAGAGAGATAACTGGCTTCCCACTCGGCAGATGGAAATGGTGACGATGCAGAGTGAATATATGTGGCAATCTCCAACAGGCATGGTGGGTCTGGTTTTGTTTTATATAAGGAAGTCGATTTAATCAATGTGACAAAGCTGGAATCTGCCTTTGCCTGCTTCTTAGAGGGCCTAGCAATGGTTAATCATTGTGACACCAGGATCGCCGTCCTCAAAGCCATGTGTGATTACTAAATATTAATAGTTGTCATTGTCATCGATGATGTTATTATTGCCAGCATTTATTATTCTTTTTACGTTAGGAATGAGAGTCCAGACATTCAGAGTGGTAGGAGGTCTCCATAGGTGCAATGATGCCTCTTGAGCCAGCCTCTGTAATAGACTTTCAGAGTACTATATCTATATGTGTTATTGTGTGTGTTACACACTCATGAGTTATGAGTGCACAGGCCTGTGCACACACTTGTGAAGGCCACAGCAGAGTATCATCTGTCTTTCCTTGTGGTACATCACCTTCTTCCTTGAGGCAGGGTCTCTCATTCTACAGAGAGCTCCTTGCTTTGCCTGGCTGGCCAGGGAGCCCTAGGAATCCCTCTGACTCCACCCCCTGATGCCGTAGTTAAAGTGACATTCCACCTTGCCAGGCTTTTACTTGGGGTGCTCGGGATTTGAACTTGGTTCCTTACATTTGCAAAGCAGATGCTCTTATCCTCTGAGCCATTTGCCAGCCCTGTGCATGTTTATCCCAGGTAGTAGTGTCTCTGGAATCTCAGGTCATATAGGTAGAAAAGTGACTCGTGCCTCTTTTTTCCCCCAACTTTTTATTGGTTCTTTGTGAAGTTTACATCATATACCCCAATCCCCTTTGTCGCCTCATATCTTCCCTCCATCTTTGCAACCTCCCCCTAACACAGAAGAAAAACCATCTCCTTGTGGAATCTGGACTGTGTCACAAGGTGTCCACACTTCCACACTTCTTTGCTCGCAACTGTTCGTTGCAATGAGTCACTGGTCTGGTACGAGGTCTGTGGCTTCTGCTAAACCATAAATACTGGAACCACAGGGACTCCTGTAGGATATCTTGTTGTTGCCCTGTGTCATGAAGATCCTGTAGCTTTGGATCTGTAGGACTGCCCCTACATGTACTTCAGCAATTCATCAATGGGGTACCTGTTGGGATGGACCAATTTAAAGCCCTGGATCTGAGCTGCTCAGCCTGCCACTCTCATCCTCCAGTGCCAGCTCACCACCATCCCCTGCATCCAGGGCCTGAGCCACCCTGCTGCCTAGGGATGGTGCAGAGCCAGCTCTCCCTAGTGTTGCAGTCAGTGAGGCCAGCTCCTGCCTGCCATAGATGGCAAGGGATGAGGAAGGGGAGGAGGGCATCTCTTCCTCCCTCCTCCACGCCACCGTACAGCAGACAAGAGGCACAGCCACCTCTCTCATGCTCACCTCTGAAAAGTTCCAATTAGTAATTCGACAGACTCTGAGATGCATCCATTTTAGATATTAGGCACTTGGTATATATTAGCGAAAGTATCAGAAATGATAAATATTGAACACAATCAATGTGTTCCTCACTAACTGGCTGCCATCTTTTTCCACAGTCATACCCACAGTGTTATTGGCTGTGCCACTCACTGTCACATGGGCATCAGATTGCCACCCAGGCTTCTCTCTGGTGGGAGTCAAGCCAGGTCCAAGGTCCCATCACCTCTGTGGTTGTCCCATCCCAGTGTTCTGTTGTCATTGACATAATAAATGGATGCTCTGAAGGACATGCAAAAGATGGACATGTGTGTCAACTCTGGGGCCTCCAAACTTCCCAAACAATGTAATAACTTCCAGGCATCTTTCAGGTATGATAACTCCCTCCAGCTACAACATGGGGTCATCACACATACTCTGCAAAGGTGAGATGATAATTTGGTTTAGTCATAAACAGTGAAATCAGACACCTTGGGAATGGGGGTAAAATCTGGGAGACTGTGGCTTTGGGTGTAACCTGCCATGGGGGAGCCCTGGGCAGCTTAGCGGGGTAAGGACAATCAAGAATGTTGGATTAAGGTACCAGGGTCAGGATGGAGGCATCCACCAGTCAGAGTGCTCACCGCTTCCCATCCAACTCGGAACACATGGTGGCCAATAAGAGACGGTTCTCTCACACTGTAGAAGGAAGCATCTGAAAGATCGCTATGAAAACAGGGAAAGAGGAGAAAAGAGGCCAGAAAGAATATAAGAGTCAGCAAAAGACAAGGTGTGCTGTACAATAATGACTCCCAGACATGATATGGCTCCTGCACACATAGATTCACACCGCTGTGGTTACCTGAGCAATGCTGTAAGAGGCCAGGCATAGGGGAAGGGCTTCTTGAGGCCCCACCCCTAGCTGGCAAGTTGTTGGCTGTTGAAAGGTGGGAGAAAGGGATAGCCCATTTTCTTTGGAGTTATGGCCACATGTATGTTGTCCGTGTTCCAGCAGGTGATCTCCCACCCATGGGTAAATGACAGGCACTTAACAGACATAATGGTGTCAGAAGACAGGAGGGCATGAAGTGGTGGATGTATGGGGTGAAAATGACAGAGCGTTGGAGAGACAAAGTGGGAAATAGATATGATCAGAACCCTGTATGATCATATCTGGATACCGTGTATGACATTCTTGAAGAATAAAAGCGGTTAAAAGAGACTGAAGAAAGAGAGGAAAGGAAATCCTCACTTCTGGGCAGAGAAGGGGTCAATGCAGGGCTCTTGTGAGACCTGCAGTTATTTCTTTGGGCTCTGATGTATTTAAAGCATGGTTTTCTCTGCAGGCAAGCTTATGATAGCTCCAGGTGGTAGAAAAAGTGTTTTGTGTGTGTGTGTGTGTGTGTGTGTATGTGTGTGTTGGGGGGTGGAGTCCTCAGTGCCTGTCCAGTATCACAGTACCTTGACCAAGAAGCATGCAAATTTACAGGGACTTCAAGGTCTGCCTTCCCAGACAGCAGTTCGCGCTCAAGGTCCCTGTCAGCTGCCTTATTGTTTGTATTCACCCGTGTGCCCTTGAGGTTGGTGACTCAGGAATATTTATCACCTAAGGAATGACAGATGTTCCGACTCAGTGAGGGAGCTTGCTCATCCTCAGTCCGTCTGAGCTTTTCCCTGGTAGTGATGGACTCTCACTTCCTCGGATATGGTGGAACACAGTATTTAAATAAATGGAAGAGAAATCTCACTGTTTCACATTGAATACGTTCATTGAGAAAGTTTGCACATCTGTGGCAAAACCTTAGCTAAAGCTCTTCCTAAAATCTGGTATTAGGGGCTGGAGAGATGGTTCGGTCTTTAAGACAAATTAATGCTCCCAGAGAGGATCTGGGTTCAGTTTCCGGCATCCATATGGCTGCTCCCAACTGCCTGGACCTCTAGTTCCAGGGGTTCTGACACCTTCTATCTTCCTCCATTGCCTGCATGTATGTGGTGAACATAAACTCACCCATGGTCACACACATGCATGTAGACCAGTGGTTCTCCACCTGAAGGTCGCCACTCCCTTGGTAAACCTCAGTCTCCAAAATTATGATTCGTAACAGTAACAAAATTACAGTTATGAAGTAACAACAAAAATAATTTAATGGTCAGAGGTCACAGCATCGGGAAGGTTAGGAATCACGGATATAGATAAAAATAAAGAAATAAAATCTAGTAGTGGCCAGGCTGGTGTTACTAAAAGACAACGTGATAGATTCTGGGGCACATCTACATTTAAAAAAAAAAGCTTCAGTACGTTTGTATTCATTTCTAAGATATTGAGTTATATTCATTCACATTATCTCTACCAAAGACATCACAGGATGAAGCAATTTCAATATCACATGAGAAAGTATAAAACAAAAATTAACACAATCGGTAAAAAAAAAAAAATTGATGAAAAAGGCGTCGCCAACTACAGGCACTCTTTTTCCCCCACAAATATTATGAAAAAGATTTGAGATAATTTTGAAAAGTTATTAGACAACTGTGGCATTTGATAACATCCTAGCATGGCTTGCTAAGTCATCGATGTAAGAGAAATACAATTAATGGGGGAAAATTAAAAATGGTAATTATAATAATTATCATGAACAGACAAGTGAATTCTACCATAATATCAGAAAGAATGGCATTTTCGGGAAAGAGGCAAAGCGTTGACACACGCGCTTCCACAGGGAATGACCCAGCAACCCCTGGAACCAACCAGAGCCCTGGGCATGTGTGTGGCCATGGTTGTTGGGTCCTGAAGTGTGGCCTCTGAAATTCAGATTCCTGTCAAGGAACTTCATAGCTCCATTGACAGTACCACAGCCCTGGCACACGTCTCCTAGTTTAGGGACTAGAAATCCAGAGGGCGTCAACACTGACGTGTGTTAAGATGTCAGAACTCCATGGTGAACCAGGAAGACTCTGGGCTGCAGGGAAGTCTATAGATGCCACTGCTTTCTCGGTCAGGCAGCTTTTTCCCAGATTCTGATGAAGCAGGTCATGTCACAGGGCCACACCCACAGAGGAAGCCAGGACAGCAACTCATGCCATTGACCAAGGAAGGAAATGGAAGGATTCACTGGGCCTGCTGTCAATGAAATTGCATCTCAGAGACTAAGGATCTGGCTATTTAAGCATCAAGGACCATTAGCAACAAGAGGTGATTCCTGGGTAAACTAGTGACTCTCAGACACTCCTACTGGTCGCCTCTGCTGTGGTCTTTTCATTCTCCAGCTCTTGGCAGAGAACTTGGCAGGGGGGTAGACTCTCACTGTGGAATGACTTCAACCTACACTATAAGAGGGATGAGCTGGGAGCTTCTGTATGAGGGCCGCTCTTGCTGGATAACTTGCTGGTATTTGGAGCAGGCGTCCACTGAACTGATCTGAATGTCTCTCTTACTCATCTCCAAAGTGACTCACTTGTTGTGATGTAGCTAACCCTCCTTCTTGCTGTCTGGCTTCACTCTCAGAGACTCAACTCAGACATCTACACTATCACCAATATCTTTCAAAGCATCTCTCTTGCAGGCTGCAATGACATATTTCTTCTTTGGTTTTTTGCCCTCTCCTTGTCCTTCCTTCTTCTTTAGTCATTTCTTTTTCTTCACTCCCATTTAAAAAAAAATTATCAAAATGTTTTTCTGTTTCTCTGCATTCTCCCTTTGCCTGCCCAGTGACTGGGTAGAAGAGAGAGACTCATCTTCTTTGAATCTCTCAGAAGTCACCTCAGCAAGGCACCTGAGCCTTGGCACATGTCCCTTATGTTGACTCAAGAGGCTTGCCCAAGATCGTAAGACATATGCACCAGAGTCCACATTCTGGAATATTCTGTCTGCTGTATAATGTGGCTTTATCAACACTGAGGTGTTTAGGGAAGAAGAGCTTGTAGAAATTCAAAGTCAACTCAACCTAAGCCAGGCTGGTTCACACAGGGATGGAGGGCTTTGGTGTCCCTTCAGCTTGGTTTACCCATCCCCTGTGACGACCCGAATTGCACTCACTGCATGCTTAATACCATCACTCAGCCCTGAAAGTTGCTTGTCCTCGAATGGTAATCTCACAGGGACCCATGGGGGCCCCCTGCCATGTTTGTCATCTCCTCTTAGTGACCATGCCTCCCATCTTCCGTGTAGTGATTTCCCACGCTCCACTGGCCTGGACTGGAGAGGCAGCTTGCTTCTGGGAAGCAGGTGCTGTGGAAGTAAATCGAGCCTGGAAGACAGCCAGTTTGGCAGAGTCCATCCCTGGGGACCCTGAGGCTCTGAACATTAGCTGTCACAACGGCTCCTAGTGGGGCTGAAGGACCAGGCCTGCCCATCCCTGTCCAGATGTTTGGGCAGGTTGCCAGGATGCGTGCAGAAAACTGCCACTCATTTAACTAAGGTGTAACAAGCATTAATGAAGCTCTGTTCTTGGTGTTTTGTTTAGTTTACAAAAACCGTCTCAGATCACAGGTGGCTTGGGGGGCAAGGGTCCTGTTGATGTGTCCCTGGGTGCCACCCACCGATACCAGCACTCCTTTGACTGATGACCTTTAGGGGACCTGGAATAATTCTTGAGCCTCTCTGGTCTCTGGTCTGTCTTTTGTTTCACAAAGAAAGGCAATCTATCGAGCCTGGGAAGGAGTCAACCCCAGATGCTGTATTTTACCCATCCTGAATACAGTCTTGGGCCAGCCTCATAGTTCATCCCATCTTTCCATTTACAAAGGGTAAACTGAGGCTTGCCTTTGTTGAAACCCAGAGAGTCAGAGGATATCCATGGGGCCAGAGTCGCTACAGCCCAGATCTGGCCTTTCACAGCGTTGGCTTTCCAGACTGAAGCTCCCCACTGGGCTGAGGATGTCTCAAGAGTCACATAGCTGCCCCACAGTAGAAGGAAGGAGTGGGGGTAGGCTGTGTGAAGAACACCAGAGCGAAACTTGAAAGGAGACTGAGCAGAAACTCGAAACAAGGTGAGCTGGCTGCTGAGTCTTGGCCTGGAGGAAGCCGTGGGCTGCAGGCTTGAGACCTAGGGCTAGAAGCCTGGCCAGCGCCTTTGATGGGGCCGGCCATGGGCCTGGCTCAGCAGTTCCTCACCACTCACCTCGGAACCAACGAAGCACGGGCTGGATTTCGTGAGAAGTGTGTGAACACCCAGCTCAAAGTGAAACAGCAGGCCGAGAGATTCACACAGCCTGAAACCAAACGGGAAACAGACACCACTATATATGCCCTCCAGCTTTCCCGCCCGCTTGCCTTGCATGCTCTCCGCTGCTACCGCCCTCCAGCTAGCCTTGAATCTAGAAGTCACTGTGCCCGCAAGGCATGATGGGGTACGGGATGCAACACCGGGTTCCTAGACACCTGGCGAGAATTCTAGATCCATCTTTTCGTGCCTTCCATCTTTGAACTAGGGACTTGAACGTCTCTGAGCTTCTTGATGAGAGGCTGCCGATCACGATGTCAGCCTGTGAGAAAATGGCTGCTCCCTCTGTGTTCCCAAATATCTTGTAACTTTCTTCAGTGCCAATTCTAACACTTCATACGACGCTAACATTGAAACGTCTGTCTCTTTATTTCTTTTCATTTTGCCTGTTTTCTGGTTTTGGGAACAGGATCCCTCTAGGTAATTTAAGTTTGCATTGAATTTACAATCCTCCTGTCTTCCCGGCACCAGCGTGTGATAGGCATGTCCGGCCATGCTCAGTTTGGTATCTTTAATTTTCCGAAGGCTCTGTTGAGATATTTCACAGGTCCTAAGACTCACTCTTGCCAGTATGCTCACTTCAGGTTTTAGGAAAGAAAGCAGATGCAGGGGGAGGCTGAGATCCCATGTGGGGCCTCAGGAATGAGGAGCCATCTGTGTCTGGGGACACACCCCTCTGTTACAGGCACACTGCTCGCCCACCAGCCTGACTTCCTTGTGAGACAACAGGTGGAAGTGTGTGTGTGTGTGTGTGTGTGTGTGTGTGTGTGTGTAAATCAATAAAACTTTATTTCCAAAAGCTCGTGGAGGTGTTCAGCTTTCACTTGCCCTAAGCATTTGCAATTCAACCCCTGACTCTGTTTCCCAGGACGCAGGTGACCTCCAAAGATGCCACCCACTTGTCCCTTCTGCTCTTTGCTTTGTTTTTGACCGTTTTCTATATGCAGACAATATGCTGTGATTGTATTTGCCCCATCACACTCTCAAGTCCCTGTCCTTTCCCACTCAAACCCTCCTTCCTGGCTACACCATTACAGTAATGAGAACCCTCTTCCAGCACCAATCAGCAGCTATCAGCTTCTCAGGAAGGGGCGGGGCTCCTACACTGTGCGAACTTGGAGGGCCCAACCTGTGCAGGGGTCCATTGCTGCTGCGCGCTCTTGGTGCAAAGCCAACACTGTATCCAAGCAGAAGGATTTCGGGACACTCTTTCCTGTCCTCCCGCTCTTAAATTATTCCTTCTTTCCCTTCTGTGATGTTTTCTGGGCCTTGAGGTAAGAAGAGGGTTCAGATAAATGAGTGATGCGTGTTCCAGTTCTCCGAGCATCTCTCTGCCTGCCCGGCTTGACTATGTTGGCTCCCAAGGTTTTAACTCTGTGCCCAAGTGACTGGCCCTCAGTGAAAACCTGGCCCTCAGTGAAACCTAGCCGCCTCAGAGCCCCTCTGGCTGCAGGCTGTGAGTGGCTTAGTGATCTCTAGACCCTCTCAAAACACCCAGCTCCCCGAATCTTCCAAAGGAGTTCTGCCTTCTCTTCCCCTCCACCAGCCCCCGCAGCAGATTATGAACACCAGGAATGAGGTGAATCTGGGCCTTCTTCTCCCTGGGTCTGACCGAGACGGGTCCTGAGAGTTTGTATGATGAAGTTGATGCATAGTTTCTTCTCAGTTCTGAGTCCTTTGTCCCACATTCCATGGTGAGGCATCCCAAACATCTCTGAGCCTCTCTCTGCTCCCTTGAAAGCTGGGGAGGCATCTTGCTTGGGACAATACACACTGTCATCAGGTACTGGTTGCCTTGGGTAAAAATAGTTGAAAAATCACCCATCTGCCTTCCTCTTCCAAGTCTTTTCAAGACCCCGAGAGATGGTCTGAGATGCAAAAATAGGTGCTGTAACAAGAGATGATTCTTCCTAAGAGCTAGGTGAACATGCCAGGGGACCTATGGAAAGGGCTGATGACCCCAGTGTAGCCTGTGGGCACCTTGTCACTGCAGCAACAGTAGGGGAAAATATCGCTCCAGTCTTATTGTCTTAGTCTCCTTGCGAATTGTCTGAATAACTTTTTATATTGTCTTAGAAACATGCAGTACTGTGTGCCTGTGTTCTTTGTTCTTGACTCTTTCCTTTTTAGCACTCAAAGGAAGCCTACTTGAAACAAACTGAGGGCAAGCTGCCAATTTCTCTAACCCTGAAAGAAGAGAGAGAGAGAGAGAAAAAACCCACACAAAGTCAGACAGGCAGGTAGGCAGGCAGGCATGGTTAAAAGGCAGGCAGCCACTCCCCAAGTCCTATCTCTGAGCATCAGAGGATGCAGATGAGAAACCAGACCTGTAGAGGTACACAATCCCTCTGGCTCTGTACAAGTCATTGAGAAGCAAGCCTTGGGGGTCAGCTGCAAAGATGAAAGCATGACTCTGGGTGGACTCCATCCTCAGGACCAAGCTACACCAAGTAGAGGAAGCTGGTTCTGAAACCAGTGGTCTCATCTCCTTGTAGATGCGCGGGGGACTCCCTCTCTTCTAAGCACGCCTGGTGGGTCAAAGTTAGCAACAGCTTGGAAATGTCCAAAGAGCCCTGTTTGGAATCCTGGCTACTTAGATTTGATTATAGCTTTGGCACTTGCTCTGGATCAGAAGTTAGCTCAGTTTTTTCAGTTTCTTTTTCTTAAGCTATGACATCTCACATCTACACTTGGGTGAGTGGATCCATGCTGACCCATGAAGGGATCCACCATGCTCATCTCAGTCCAGATCGCTGATAAACGGAAGGCAGCATCACTGTCTCAACATTTGCTCTCAGCTGTGGCCGTGGCCATGTTCAACATGCACACTGAACGCCGTGTGTTTGATGTGAGCTCAGAGGTCTGAGACCAACCATGATTTCTGAAGCAGATGTTAATCACTTTCTGGAAACATCAGTCTCACTATCATGCAGCCCTGTCAGGACACAGCCTGTCTCCCGCTCTCTGGGAGGTAATTCTTTTGAAGCACTAGGAGAGACCGTTATTGAGGAGAGCAGGGGACAATTTGCCTCATGAGAACTCAATGGCAGCCATTGTAAGAGCAGAAACAGGGTCGGTTCAAGCAGAACTGAGTGGGCCAAGTTGCCTGCCTATGACCTATGACAAGGCATAGAATAGATGATGTGGGAACTCAGAGCAGGATGGTGTCAGAGCAGGAGAGAATTCCCAGGGGTGTTGGTGACCCTGTTTTGCAGCGTCCATACTTCAGCAGACTGAGGTTCAGCATTTCTAGAAATAAATTCTTTACCAAAGACAGTACACCATGGACCTGACCCCTCCAAGCAGAGTATAACTTGACTCAGCTTAGGAAATGTTTGTGGGACAGATGCCCAGTGCCTGGAAGTGGAAGACAACTTGTCCATGATCTGGGAGGGGCTCAATCTCCCATGCATATGCATGATGACACAGAGAGCACAGTGGGCGGTGGTCTTCTGAGACTCCCCTAATGTTGCCATTAAAACAAGCAGAGTGGTGAGGACAGGTACAGTAGCTGTAACCACAAGTAAGGGGAGTCAGCCAAGGTCCTTTCAAAATAGATGGAAGAGCCAATGGCTCTCTGGGGTAAGCCAAGGGGCTGTATATAGAACAGGCTGCAAGAAGTTCTGAACTGTGTGCATGGGATCTAGAGGAGGGGCTGACAGAACATCACCATGGACCTCTGCAGGTTGGCATCAAGTTCAGATGGAACCCAGAAGACAGGGAGAAAGGCAGGTTCACCCAGCTCTGTCCCCAGCACTGCCCAGTGTGTCTCTTTTCTCTTCTGCCAGCCACTAGAAAGTTGGGCTGCAGTTCCTGGCAAAATTGAGCAGAAACGTTCCATATGGACGACTCCTCAGCAAATGCAAAAAGATTCAGCGAGAGTCTCCTGACCTCAAGGTGAGTTCTTTGCATCACCCTGCCTCAGTTCATTCATTAGCATTGGCACAGGGGCCTAGTCAGGAAGATGGGTGCCAGAGAGTGATCAAAGGCCCTATTGGTATTGGGTCCATAAGCACAGTCATCTCTTTCCATCTGACAAACTCGCCTGTCCAACACAGTCTTCATGGGCTTTGGCACCACTGCCTTGTGAAGGACAGTGAAGAATTATGGGTATCTGAGAAAGGCATGGAGAGTCTGTTCTAAGTCAGACTGGAACAGGAGACAATGCAGGGAACAGAAGGTAGTTATGTAAGCAGAGATAAAAGAAGACATTGCCTCCACTGAAAACAAGCAAGACACGTTAAAGGAAAATGTTTGGAGCAGAAGAAAAACTCCCTAGGGAATTAAAAAATAGGTTAACACTCAACACGACTGGACTACATTATTAAAAATAGTTAATATGGTAAATTTTGTTATGTTTTTACCATAATTAAACTTTTCTAAAATTTGTTATCAATTAACTGTTCAAATTATATATATAATATATATATATATATATATATATATATATATCTATGTATATGTAATTACATATGTATTTCACATATGCCAGAAATGCAGAATATGTTTTTGAAGAAAGCTAGGCATGGTAGCACACCTTTAATCCCAGCAGTCGAGAGACAGAGCAGGAAGGTCTCTGTGAATTCAAGGCCAGCATAGTCTCCATAGCGAGTTCTAGGACAGGCAGGGCTACAAGGTGAAACCCTTTCTTACAGAAAGATAAGCACTTGGATGTATTTTATATACACATAATATACATGACACATAATAAATTATAAGTGTGTGTGTAAAAACATCTCGTTTGTCAGCTTCGTGGTTTAGAATCATCATGGAGACTGACAGACTTCCAAGTGATGTCAGTGAGGAATCTTCCAGAAAGATTAATGGGGGTAGAGTGGTGGGCAAGATCTCTGAAAGGTTTGTGATATCACACCTGTGGAAGGAAGGTCCCAAAAGAGCAAACTGGAGAAACAGAAGGCCAGGAGGGGGCTCACCACAACGTGAATGGCTGTAGTCTACCACACCATCAATACCATGTGGCCGGGAATGATCCCTCTGAGCCCGAGAGCTGTAACAAAAAAAAAAAAAAAAAAAAAGCTAATTCCACACACAGCCCTCCACATATGCTGATGTATCCCTAACATGGGAACTATGTATGGGAACTGATACAAAACAAGGAAAGTACTAGAAACAACAATTATCTTCTTGATGAGTAAAGACAAATGGTTAGTAAGAACATGAGAGAATATGTCTGGCACCACCAGCTAGCTATCAGACAACACAAATAAAAGATGGAGAATCCATAGAGAGTAGAAGGCATAGCAGCCAATGACCATGTCAGGAAGCAGGGAGATCATATTTCAGTCAAGCGTGGAACCAGAGAGCAAAATGGGAATAGGGCTAGACTATAAACTCTCCAAGCCTACGCCCACTGAAGCACTTCCTCCAGTAAGGCTTCACCTCCCAATCAACATTTCCATGACCACGCCAAGAAGTACCTCTAACAGGGGACCAAAGGCTTATATATGTATACCCGTGGGAGACACTTCTCATTCAAATCACCACGATATGTATCTGTTATTTCCAACTGGCTAAATCTGTGGGAGTGGGCTCTCCAGAACAAGGGACAGAGAACATTTAATATTTATAGAGCCTGTTCTCCATAGTGTTTCCAGTATAATTGCTTCTCCTCACGGCTGTTGAAGTACTTGTGGTGTATAGTTGTTTCATAATCTCATCAGCATTAATTTCGGGTTAAATATAGCCATCTTGGCAGGCTGATAGTTGTATTGTGCTACAAATTGTGTGAGAGCTTTACAAATGCCCCCCCCCTCAGAAAAAAACCAACTGGAAGGAGAAAAAAATTGATTTTAGCTCATGTCTTTAGAGGTCTCTGCCTGTGACTGAAACCAGCTGGCCCCTAAGCTCTCAGACCTGGGGTAAGAGTGAAGCATAAAAGGAACTGAACAGAACCGAAGAAAATGCTTGACCCCCATGCATCCACAGACAGCCAGGAGAGGGTTGGGGCAAAGAATGTCCTTCAGAGAGACACACTCTTGATGGGTTTATTCAGTTACAAATTCAGCAACCAACACATTAACCCACTGATGAAGCCGGAACGCCCATGATCTGGTCCTGTCACTCTAAAAAACGCTGTAATCAAGGCCTCACCACAGGTGCAGGTAAACTATCAGGAAGGTCAGAGGGGCCACATACCTTGTATCTCGTGACTATGGTGGATGGTGATTGTTGGACGTTACAGCTATGCATGTTAACAGGCAATCCTCAAAGTCACTTTCACAAACCTCAAATCTGAGCCTTTTTTGTTCTGTGTGCAAGAAGCACATTTAAGAGATGTGATTTTCTGGGATTCCTTCTTCACTACCATCATTGGATCCCTAATGCCCATCTCACATTCCTCCGTTAAATGGAACTGGAGGTTCACAATAGTTTCCTTCTACTATGTAATGGCCATGTTCGGGATGAGACTCCTATTTAAACTTTGGATTACACTGAACAGGTTCTAGATTTTTAGACCCACCCATCAGTAGGGAAACATTATGTGTTCATTGACTGAACAAACCCACCCTAGAAGACTCATTGCTCTCCACAAGTGAGACACTATCTACACTGTGACTGTTGTCTTTGCTCTATCTGTCCCTCTGTTCAAAAGCTTTCCATATTTAATACTTAATTGGACAAAATGAAGCCATATGTGTAAAAGGACTTTGCAAACAGAATTTCTGCATAAATATCAATCAGACTTGGAGAGGTGCTGATTGGAATGATAGCAAAAACCCAGGGGAGCTCACAGATGCCCGCACACAAGTGTGGGACCAATGGAACCTGTCCCTGTTGCTAGGGCTTTAGCAGAACAACAGAGTCCGTACTTGACTGAAGTCTAAGAAAAGCTGATGACTTCATTGCTTTCCAGATTATAAAGCTACTGAATTTTGTGGAAGAATGGGTTTCTGCTGATGACCTACAACCCTAGTTCAGCTTTGCAAACAAGAACATGATGTAGTGTTTGGAGAGATGCCTAGAGATGACTCTGGGATGTCTAATCTTCAGTTTAGAGAGATGCTCAGAAATGATTCTAGGATGTCCTATCCCCAGTACACATACCTGACCCAGGAGGACCAGTGAGTGAAGGGCATGAGAGGAACACTCAAGTTGCTTCACAAGGACTCCTCACGTTCATGAGAACCCAGGCTCTCCTACTTTAGCCTCAGCATCCTACCATGGGAGGAAAGGATGGAGCCCCAGTGTCCTTGCAGCCTGTATCCACACTGCTTTCTCTCCATTGCATCCAGGAGGCAACCTGTTCTTTTGCTCTTGGCCCATGGGTTGAACTGATGCATGCTCCTCTATCAAGAGATGAATTTTGTTTTTCTTTAGGCAAATGTTTTCTCTAAAGGTAATGCATGGACATCCTGGGGCTACTATAAAAATGCAGACATTCTTTCAATGGGTTGAGGGTTCTACAACCTTCTTGAGCCCCAACTGACAGTGATCCTGGTGGCTGGTGAACTGCAAAGAATTATGACAATTTCCACTCTGCCAAGGCATACAATTCTGCCACTTCCCAGGCCTATCTTTCTGTCACCCTAACCTCACCTTTCCTTGTAGCAGACTGGAGATAGTGGGTGGGCTCAGCATACAGACTTCTTTATATTGTCTGTATGAAAAGAAGCAGGAAGGTCTACTTACTCACCTAGGGAAGCTGGAGCTGAGAATTCTTGCAAAGAGCTCTGGCCCTTTGCTGCCCCTCACCCCACTTCTGGCTTGAAGTGTTCCAACTTAAGACAAGCAATCTCAAAGAAGGTGCCAAACTTGCCCTGATGGGGCTGCCAGCAAAACATTCAGGAAAGTGTATGAGGAGAGATAGGAAAATGAAGGTTGATCCCGCCTGTGATTGACAGATGGCTTGTTTTCTGTTCACAAGGCTGGAGCTTGGAGAAGTAGGCTATGTCCCTAAAGAAAGATAGACACCAGGTGAGGCTGTGTGGACTCCTTGTGCATAGCCAGCCTGTCCTCTACTTTGGGTGCCTTACATGTCCGAGGGCCAGCAGTTATGAATGACTATATGTTGGGGGTTCTGGTGGTGACTCTGGACCCAAGAGTCCTTCAAGTTTTTCTACTTTTCCATCACAGAGATGTGTCTCCTCTGAGATGATGCTGTTTTCCAGTGACAGGGCTGACGACATATGTGTCTACAAGCACACCTAGGCTGGTCCTGGTTTACCTCTGCAGGTACCTCTGATTACCTAAATCTATTCATAGCATCCCCTGCTCCTTCCCAATGCCTTCCCATTGGATCATAGATGACTTTTTATCTCCACACTGGTATGAAAGCAACATGCTTTCAGAAGACTCTCTACTTGGCACTTTGACTTTCATTTTTGCCCAACCCAGGGCTATGCAGCAGCCCAGTGGGATCTCCTGGTTGCAAGACTTTGGCAATGACCACAGCTCTGGATCACCTGAAGACACAATCCTCACCCTCTAGCACACTATGCTGTGAAGCCAAGATATTGAGTGAAGGCCACACTTTTCTAAACCTGTGATAAGTTTGTAGGATATGGCTCATCCTACATTGAAGAGCATGAATCATTTGTTGGAAGTCTGAGCTCTGGACACAGAGTTGCCACATGGACACAGAAATCCAGTGCTCATGATCTGACTTTCAGATACTGTACGAATGTCTGAATCTTAGTCACTCCTTCTGAGAGATTGACAGGGACCTCAGTGCTGACCCTTCTTTCAGTCTTCAGTCTTCTTCCAGTCATGATTCTTACAAACATCTTTCTTTATACACTCTGTGGCTAAAAGACCCCCTGAAGATGACACCAAGCTGACTCCTTAAGAACTAATCACTCCGTCTGAAATCAGAAACCATTTGACTCTCCTTATCGTTGCTGCTATGAATCTTACTGGATTCACATCATAGGAAACAAATTTCAAATGTCACCCGTGAGACTTTTATCTGGTTTGCTGTCCATTCAGAACCTCACAGTGGAAAACCATTGCAAAATGAGTGTACTGCATTTTGAAGGGGATTAAAAAATTAAAAAAAAAAAAAAAACCAAGTTATTCCAAAACCAACCCTTACACAGTATGAGTAAACCATACTGGCCACATCAATAAATGCTGTTGACCACAGTGAGAGGGACTGCTCACCTAAAAGATGGCCTCCACATTCCTATATATTTTACTAACAGTGAGAGGAGACTGAACTCCACCTTGCTGTCCCTCCTACTTCTGCCGTGCAGCTCTCCCTACTGAAGCCCATGGAATAAGACTGTAGGAATTTGTAAATCTTGTGGAATCTTTGAACTGCATCCACATGGCTCAGAAACCCACAGATCAGAGAAGGAGGCATCTTTTATATTTACACAATTTGAAAAGGACGCTATCAGGTAATGCTTAAAATAGACAATAAAACCCACTTTCTGATTCCAGGCTCTAGGTGAGCTTCCCGCAGATGAAATGGTTCATGTGGCATCGGTGACACCGCAAAATGCCATATTACATTGTGTTGATTACCGTCATGCCTCTTACACTCTGCGTTGTTGCCGAATCCCATTTCTGTTAAAAGTTATCATGTTGTCAAATTTCTAATCTAATTCCTAATCTTGGAAATGTGCCCTGACTCCTATTTCACTCAAGCCAGTAATGAGATATTGTTTTTCCTGTTTTATCATCGATTTTCCGCGGTTATCGGAGTGTCCTCATTTATTACTGTTTACAGTTCCTAATATACATCTTGACATCCAGGGCACATATTGTAAAACTCAGTGAAAACATGTTGAGAATTTATAAAGGCTGGGGAACCCTGGGATTGTTTTCTTGTGTGGTTCCTTCATAGAGCACTGACAGTATATGATAATGTAACCACCTCCTGTTCATTTGCAGGTTTCTCTTCTGACAGCTCTGTTGTCCCAGGCAGTGAGTTGTGAGCTCCCCACTTGCATCAAAGAAAAGGACCCAGTGCCCTACTTGCAGAACTCGAGATCTGTGAACAGATAAACATAGCTCTAAGTCATGAGAGTTCCGCCATACAGCTGAGTGCATCTTGGGAGATGGAAACGGCTTTCCATCTATCATCTCATATGTCCTCTCAAGGAAGGCAGTGAATGCTAACTCTGCTCAGATAAAGCACCTGTAAATGAAAAACCGGACCCATCACACTCTGATGTATATAGAAGAACTTGAAAAGCCACAAGTAAATGGAAAATGTCTTCAAGTCTATGGATGGGGCTGGGCAGAATATGCCCAAGGCTCCAGTTCCAGGAAAGGGCATCTTGTCACTCAGGCATCTAGGTCATGGATATCTTCACCAAGACCCTGGGGAAGAACAATCAAGAGTAAAGAGAGCTTCTCAGGCCTTGATGAACCTTCAGCCACACACCTGGCTGTGCTGATCTTCATTTTATGAAATAGAAGTTTAATGAAGAGGAAGAAGAAGGAGGAGGAAGAGAAGAAGAAGAAGAAGAAGAAGAAGAAGAAAGAAGAAGAAGAAGAAGAAGAAGAAGAAGAAGAAGAAGAAGAGAAGAAGAAGACTCCAAAGGCACACTGTCAAGAGACTATAGAGACTATATGGTAATGCAAAAAACATTGAAAGTATTTATCAATGGATTGTTCTTTCCACAGACATGTATCTGCATGATGATATGGACAGTGACATGCAAAGGCCTGGGGATACAAGGTTACAGAGGACTTTGCATTGTGTTCATTGTAGATAAGATGTATAAAGCTAAGGGTGTTTTCACCCCCTACTTTCTCTGAGTGGGGACTCACTGGTTACTTGGGTTCTTCTCACCACCTATTGAAAATGACACCTCTACGTTTGATGTCTTGTAGTAGGAAATTAAGATACCTCTACCATCACTAAAACCCCATAATGTTTATTTTCTCTAGATTCCTCTTTAACGTGGGAAATTTGCTCAGATTTGCCTAGTTAGAAGCTAAGAAGTTTCCTTGGAAAGTTAATTTCCTGACTTGTGTGACCATGCCCTTGACGGTGGTAAGAACTGGCCTCTCTCCTTCCAGATTCTTCTCTATGGACTATACATTGGTCACTAGAGCCATCGCTCTACAAGCTAACTTGGTCATGTCAGACACTAAGGAGCATTTAGACTCTACATTACATAGCATAGCATTCACATCCATTGACAGTGTGGTCTACCCACTTTTGAATACCATGTCCAAGCTTTCCATTCTGGCTGCCCTATGCCTCCAGGTCAGCTGTAGAGCCTCTCTATAGAGACCTTCCCAGTATGTAGGCAGAAGAATGCACCTCAGCTCATAGGAAGATAAAGCAAACTTTACCACCAGATCCAGTCCACTGCTTGCTTGCACAATCCATGACCTAAGACCAATTCTCTCATCTTTACATAGTTGATACCACCTGCAAAGTGCCATTCACAGCACAGGAGAATTATATGAAATTCAAAACTTCAATTGCAGTAAGTATTCTGGGAGCACAATTGTGCTCACATGTGTGGGCTTCCTGTGGCTGTTTCCACACAGAGCTGCCTGGCGGTGGCAAACACAATGTGGTCAGTAAAGCAGAAAACACCTTCTAGCTGGCCTTAGCGGGCATCTTCACACCTCTGATGGACACAAGTATCCCCAAATAACTGTCAGATTTTGAACCCATGATGTCCTGAGGGAGTTCAATTCCCTGACACAGACTGGTACAACATTTGTAGACAGCAGATTCTCATTATAATACAGAACACAGTGGGAACGATTGTGATGCTAAATTAAATTAAATTCATGGAATAAAAAAAAAGATTAAATCTATATATTTATCCTACAACAATTTTTATTGTGTATTATATTATATCTGGTTGAATCTACAGATGTAGAACCATTGATGTACAAGTGCATGTGCGCTGATGTATGTGTGCACCATCTTCTCCCAGGATTTAAAACTTTCATGTTGAGTGTGTGCCCTGGTAGCATACCCAGTTCAACCTATTACACAACTTCTGATGCTTGGACCCACGACAGAGACTCCATTCAGTAATGAGTCAGCTGCTCCGAGTCCACAGCATCAAGGCTAAATGACGGCTAGTGAATCTGTGCAGAGGATTCTGCAGATCTGTGCCATAGTTAAGAGACTATCACTAGAGCATGGGGTGTGCCCCTAGTTAAGTCTGCGAGTCCTGATTTTGGAGTGCTGTGCTCTTGTCCTTGGGGACAAGAAACCTGGGAGAGGGCTAATTAAGTATGTTCTTTAGGCCCGTACTTTTAAAGGGCAGAGGACAATGTTTTTCAGCCAGGAACAAACAGTCCTTTAAATAGTAGGAGCCTGGGGAGATGATCCATCTGGTAAAGCACTTTTCTTGAAAGTATGGGGACCCAGGTTTGAACCTCAGAACTGGTTTAAAATAGAGCTAGGTATGGTAGCACATATTTGTAATTCCAGGACTGGCAATCGAGAGACAGGTCTCTGGGTCTCTCTGGACAGTCAGCCTATCCCACTTAACCGACTCCAGGCCAAGGAGAAGCTCTTCTCAAAACCAGGAAGGCAGCTGCCAAAGAACAACCTTTGAGGTTTTCCTCTGGAAGCCACATGTACATATGCACACATGAATCATGCCTCCCCATACAGGCACACTTAGGAGCACATACATACAGACACAAGTGCCCATGCCTCAGATACAGGAATACTCGATAACACATAGAAACACAGATGGATTTTAGTGGCAAAAGGAAATTTTGAGTCCAAGAGAGGACATCCTCATTTGAAAAAAATAAAAAGACTCCATGAACCTCACTGTCCACATTTGGGGGGATGGGCTTACAAGATGAATACATCAAGTGTCAAGTCTTGAATCCTATTCTCATGTGATTCTATGGCCTTTTAATTTATTATTTTGTGTAACCTTTGGATAGTCATCTTTCAAAGCAGGTCCCACTGATAGCAAACTTTTTCCCCATTGGCTCATTTTAAGACATAAGCACATCTCTAATCTAAGGGCATGGGTCTTCTCATTATCACCCCCAAGGGAGCCCCTTCTCTGTCCTCCAAAGTACTAGAATGCACAAGATGAAGGATCTCCCATATCTGTGAGAGGATAAAGCTGTGTTTTGAGGTTCATTTTTCAAGCGACTAAATCACTTCAAACGTTTCCAAATGTAATATGAACAATATGGCGTGACTCTTGATGCGGGCTTCTCCGATTAGTGTGTTATTAATTAAACTCTTGAGTAATGTAATAACTTGACAGTTAAAACCCTTCTTTGCATTTAAAGTGCATGCAAACTGTGGCTCTAATTATAAATAAACTCTATTGCAATGGGCTGAAAACTTCACATTTTAATCATTCAGAGTAATCTATTCAACGGAGGCTCTATGCTGGAGGATGACTCCCTGAATATTTGAGTGGTTTTGGTATGAACAGATGTCTAAAGGATGCCCCTATGGCTCCTTCAACGTCTCTCTGCCCCCTTCCTGCCCATCATCTCTTCCCAAGACTGGAGGTACACAAGGTATTTCCAGGATCACTTCCTCCAACCCACTACCCTCCTATTCCACACTGCTGAGATAAGCTTGCCTCAGTTACACAGCGTTGCTGTGTCTTCCAAACCTTTAAACAGGCCAGGGCTTTCTGTCACTCTCAGGACAGAGTCTTTCCTCCCTGCTTCACCAATGATCCTTAGTTGACCTTCTTAGATCTGGTAAGGATGCACTCCACTCCATTCCCAGATCCTCAGCGTCTTGTCTTCTCTGAGTTCCACACTTTGGTCCATCACTTTGAACCCATTATCCTTCCATCAATGAGCAAACCCACTTCATGACTCCGGACCTCTGGACATGAAATCCCTTTGTTTTGTAAGGCTCCTCCTCACTCAGCGATTCTCCTTTAGTCCTCTGCGCCCCTATGTTGCCATGGTCACGGTTAGCATGCTAGTAAGAGGATGCTTCCCAGAGCAGGCCTGCATGTGAGAGTCCAGTGACCCTCAGAGAGGAAGACGTTCTTAACACTCTTGAAGTTGTCTCAGGAGAAGACCTCAAACCCTAACGTGGGTCAATGAGTTCCAGACTCATGCCAGTCACTTGAAGCAATTACCTTGGTAAGTTCTACTTGCCCCCTGCAGGTTAAAAAACAACCTTTATTCCAGACATCTGTGGGAAGCTAGTGTTCTCCTCAGGCTCCCTGGAGGACAAGCTCTTTGTTGGAACAGAACCCATTCAATTCACAAAAGCACAGTGAGGGAATGGGGCTTCTCTCCAGAGAACTGCCAGGGACCAGTAAATTGAAAAGCTCAAAATAACCCAGTCACCCTCAGAAAGATGCAAATGAATAACCGTGGACACATAAAAGGTAAGAGAGTCCACTCTGGTGGGAAACAACCTCAATATTGTCATGGAGGAAGTGCCTCTGAAAACCATTAACTTAATGTATTAGTTAATGTTTTCATTGCTGTGCTAAAATGTCTAGCAGAAGCAACTTCCAGAAGCGGGGCAGGGGAGATTTATCTTGGCTCACAGGTAGTTCAAGTCCATCATTATTGGAAGTCATGGTAACAGAGAATAGAACAGCAAGCCATCTCATGCCAACAGTCAAGAAAAAGGACGAACGAATGCAGGTGTTCAATTGGGTTTACACTTTTTTGCAAACATCACCACAGACACACTTGGGAGCCTCTAGGTCATTATAAATCCAGTCAAGTTGACCACGAAGACTAATCACCATGCATAGCATCTAATGAATGCCACAAGCTAATCTCTATCCATTGGCTAGGCTCTCCTGCTGCCCATAGAATGGCCACCATTTATCTAAATCCAAGATGGCAGCATCTTAGGGGAAGAAGTATTTGGTCAAAGGCAGGAACCTGAACTTTGACTTCTGAACTTTCATGACCTTTGCTATACTAATCTGTCACCCGCGTTAATAATGTTTCATTTTGACTAGATCACATCCTATGTGATTGCTTTGGTGACACTCTATATTACACTTTGAATAGATAATTCTTAGGCATTTTCTATTTTATTTTTCTTCTTTGCTCTTTCACAATTTTCTATACTTACAAAGAAAGTACTTTAATCATATTACCACATCCCACTTGCTCTCTCTTCTCTTCTACGCACTCTCCCCAAAGCCTGTCTCTTTTCCTGCCCTACTTTTGTGTCTATATTATATTTTCAAAGGATCTCCAACTTCACATACCACCAGAGATGGGTGCCACATAAAAAATAACCAGAAGAGACAAGGAAACTTTAGTTACACTCCGTCACCTGCTAAGGCTGGAGCAGCTGCTTGCCACCTCTCCTGTGGCAGGAGGGACAGGAGTGTCAGAAAGACATTAAAGGTAAGCATGCGTGCAGGCTCTGGCCAGCTTTCTCCCAGAAGTAACTTGAAGGAAGTTGAAGAGAGTCCTCTTCTCCCACGGTGGAACTCTGCAGCAGCCTCAGATCTGCCCATATACAGTACTCGTACTATCTCAGGGCATGTCTGTACAGAGTCACACGCCAGAGCAAGAACAGCATGAAAAAAGAAACCCTGGGCCCATACTCAGTTACACTGGCATGACAGCCACATGGTGTCTTGTACAATGGCACGAGTTCATCACGTATCTGCCCTAAGACGGTACCACATTTATTTCTACAGGGTCCATTCCATTGCACAGACCCAGTTGCATTCCCATGTGTCGAATCCTCTCTTGGGTTCTAGGGTTGCTGCCCAAGGAGGCTGAGAAGCGCTGGGATGTGACACAATCTGAAAATAATAAATAGCCACGAGTGTTAGCCCAACAGTAATCTGGGAAAATGTGTCCTTTCTCTCCTAGACCTGGGTCTGAATGGCCCCATCTCCTCTGGAGAAGTATTTTGGGGCTGGAAAGTCAGGAAAAAGTTGAGCCAGCCTCTCTGTGGATCTCCATCACCTAGTCTGTGAAATCTGTGGCTGCCTGTACACCAAGCAGGTAGTACGAATTTAAATTTGTACCCATCGCAATTAAAATGGTCATGCAACAAGATCAGAAGCCTAGGAGAACAGCTGAAGGGCAGTCAAATTATTCCGATAATGTAACCATGCTGCAAATTTTAATTTGATTTCACTTTGCCTGCTTTGCCTGTGTGGATGGGGCAAGGGAGAGTTAGCATGAGGCCTGAGAGGTATTGGCCTTGGAATCTGTACACTCCAGCTGCTCAGACATTCCGACGGCTCTGTGCAACTTCAAGATCAGAGAGCCATGGACCTAGGGGTCAAGGGTCAGGGAATAATCTCACATCTGTCTCTAGGCATGTCTCTCGACCAACCTCATATTCAACTCTTTTTTCCACCAGTTGTGAACAAGGCTCCCTGACTCTCCCGTGTCTCTGTTGCCTCTTGAGTTTCAGTGAGATGGTTTCAGGGGGAATCCAGATAGTAAATGTCATCCCAGAAGCCCCCAGAACTCCAGAATGACCCAACCACTTTTCCCCAGTTTCTTACAGTCTACCTGCCTATACCATTGGTCAGCTGCTCTCTGTGTCCTCTTTTTCCTGCGCGTGCACACTGCTCCCTAGACTCTGCAGAGAGGTACAGCCAGGCCTGAGATCCTGCTCGTGGGATACACTCAGCAAGGAAGCTCACCTACTCCAGAGTCCACCCAGGACATGTTCCCAGACATCATCCCAGTTCTCAGCCTGCTTCTGGCTCAGGCCAGGTGTGCAGGGAGATTCTGGGGATGCTCTCTAAATGATGAGGTCATATGATGAAAGGTAA
Organism: Mastomys natalensis; assembly: GCA_021653895.1. Taxonomy (NCBI): domain Eukaryota; kingdom Metazoa; phylum Chordata; class Mammalia; order Rodentia; family Muridae; genus Mastomys; species Mastomys natalensis. Next base: position 390,180 of record JAJTUV010000372.1, read on the forward strand.
CCAGCTTGCCAGTTGGAGTTTCAACTTTACATTTTCCATGGGCTACAATGGTTGTCCAGTCTCATATGATTTCCATCCTTATCTCTTGCGAAGTACAGAGTCCTACTATGTGCTGTTCCTCAAATATGTGACAAGGGAATGTTCTTAAAATGAAGGACCGTGTCCTGACTCTTGTACTGATCAAGGCTATGGGTAGAAGAATGACTGTAAACCTCCAGCCCAGGGTTGGCAGAGGCTCTGCAGGGAGGCAGGTCAGTGAGCAAATCCCTATGCGGGGAAGGACAGAAATGTAGCACTTCCTAAGGATGAACCTGGGACCTCTGCCATGCTGGGAAAGCCTTATGCCCATCAGAGCAAGCCCAGCAATGCAGCTCCTTAGCTGGGTCCTAGAGAAGAAATCCCAGTATTCTCTTGAGCTTAAGATCAGGTTTTCCTCTGGCCCTTAGGAGAATTTCCCTATCATTCAGGATGACACAGAGTTCCCAGCACATGATGCTGAGCAGACAACGTCTGTCTGCACAGGCTGCCACCTAGAGAATCTTTGGTCCCAAGGCTTGGTCCTCTGTGACCCCAACTTTGAAAATTCTCAGCACGTTGGAAACAAGATCCAGTTTGTCCTAATCCCTCACATCACACACCCAGTCCTGCTGGCCTTCGGCCCATTCAGTAGCATGTGCCCACTGATGCACGCTTCTATACTGAGACCCCCCCAAATGCTGTAAGAACTCCTCTGCACTTTTGAGCTTTGCACTGTGTCTCTATAACTTAGGAGCAGTTTCATATACTCATAGGGCTTAGGGCAATACACAAAGGATCAGAGAATAACAAGGTGGGCAGTTAAAATGTATGAAGAAGATAGGGCTATGTGCATCCCTCCCAACCCACACAGTGGTAGGGGACTGGCCATGAAGCTGCTCATGCGAACAATGGACACTGGACCCACTTCCTGTTACTTAGAGGTCAAGGGACGTGCTTTCCTATGTGAGAGGGCCAGCTCTTTTACTCCCTGTTGCCATGATCTTTATAATCCTCCCACATTCACGAAAGCATGTGCAGCCCTTGTTCATACTGTTCTGTTTAAAGAAAAGACCTCAGAAGGTCACTTAGTTTCCCCAGGTCCCCCAATTACACACTTACGCATCTTCTTCTTTCTATAAGCAGGCTGTCCCTTTAACAAGAGCCAGATGGCTTAGCTTTGTGTCGATCTTTCTTTAAAGCATAAAGGCAAAGACAAAGGACCAAGCCTGTCTGTGCTGAGTCTAGAGCACAGGATCGCACAGCCAGACCAACTTCTAGTTTGTGCTTAAGACTGACCTCCAGCCAAAAGCCTCATGCTTGGAGAAGAAAAGACTTTGTCCTTCCCACTTGAACTCCCGCCCCCTTCAGGTGAGCACTCTGATGGGGCTCAACGTGCTCCTGCCTACCTTTTGGGGTCCAAGCCAGCTAAGGGAGCTGAGGAGGCTCGTTCTGTTTGAAGGTATCTCTCAGATCAAAACCCAATGGGTGAGCACGCACTCCAAGTCTCCTTCCTTTAAATGAGATCATCAGGCTGTGAATGTCACTTCTGCCACAGACGTTACACAGAAACTGTCAAAATTAGGCTCAGTTAAAGCTAACAACCCTGAACCATGAGACCAGGTCTGGGTGTGAGGTAAAGACAAGGACCTTAGGCAGCTTATGAGCTGGTGCCCACTGTACCCAATGCCCTGTCCTGAGCATAGCAGGAAGGAAGACCTGCTGTGAAGTATCAATCAAATGGACTTCTCATGTTCAAAGTTAACTCCACTGGAATGGCACTATGAGCTAGGCATGTGACATACAGGGTTTCAGCATTCATTCATTCATTCATTCATTCATCCCACCAGGCTCAGTCAGAGGTAGATGACTGACCCTTAGCCAGGAAGAAGACTCATGATGTGAATTGGTTCTGGCAAAAGGGATGTTGAACTTCTAACCACCAGGACTAGAGTATGTGAGCTTACCAGGATATAGGGTAGTGCACATGATCAGATCAGGGTAAGGCCATTAGAGTGGCCCGATATGACATAGAGCTTGACAGCCACAGGGAATAAGGCATAGTGACATGAAGTCAAGTCAGGGTGGTGCTTCCGCAAGCCAGGAATGTTAGAGATTAGCAGGAGCCACCAACCAGAGGATACAGGACCACCTCGGACAGAAACCAAATCTGCCAACCTCTTAAATTAGGTTGGAGCCCAGAAAGGTAAGAATAAACGCCCACGATTGCAGATCATCTGATGTGTGGAGTCCTGGCTCCCACAGCTCCCACAGCCTATAAGGATGTCTTGTGGAAATGAATCAGTGGAAGGCAGCTTTCTGAGAAGGCAGTGCAGGCAGTGTGTGCACCGCGGCACGAGGATGTGCTGGCAGGAAGTGTGCTGGGCAGCCTGGAGGATGTGGAAGGGGGAAGGTTTCTATGTGAGGACTTGGCAGTGGGGACACCCTCCAGAGGCTCCATCACCCTCCAGATGCTCCATCACCCTCCAGAGGCTCATCCCCTCCAGAGGTCATCACCTCCAGATGCTCCATCACCCTCCAGAGGCTCCATCACCTCCAGAGGCTCCATCACCCTCAGAGGCTCATCACCCCCCAGAGGCTCCATCACCCAAGCTCCATCACCTCAGAGGCTCCACACCTCCCATGCTCCATCACCTCCAGAGGCTCCATCACCCTCCAGAGGCTCCATCACCCTCCAGAGGCTTCATCACCCCCAGAGGCTCCATCACCCCCAGAGGCTCCATCACCCCAGAGGCTCCATCACCCTTCCGAGGCTCCTCACCCCAGAGGTTCCATCATCCTGTAGAGGCTCCCGCACCTCCAAAGGCTCCAGCACCTCCAGAGGCTCATCAGTCAGTGCATCTGACCATGATGATCAGAGTATGTATGTAGCAGGATGGTTTCCTGCTCTTGCTACACTATTTGCTATAAGCACGGTGACTGGGGAGGAGTTAATGTGGGAGGAGTGAAGAGAGAGGAGGAGAGAAAGAAGAAGGAAGAGGAGGGACCAGGAGGAGAGAGGAGAGGTATAGCAGCCTTGGAGAACTACGGATGCATCAAGAACAGCCCTGGGTAATAATTCATATCTAGGTTAGTTCATTGGGTTAACAATTCTAATCGTGTAGACATCTTGCTAATTGAGCATTTCCAAATATATAAATATTGGATAATACTTAAAACATTAAGAGTCTCATTTCTACCGGGTACCATATGGATAGCGGGATGGTCTGGGCTCAGCCAAGCATTGTGGACAGCATGGTGGATTGGCATAGCCAAACACCACGCTGGGGTCTCGTGGGTCTAGTTGTGGCGTGGGTGGCTCTGCTGCTTCTAGCTGTGGCGCGCTTGGCTTCTGGCCATGGAACATGGCGGCCTGAGCTAAGCAAAGCCACAACGCTGCTGGGATAGACGGCCCGCGCTGTTTTTATTTTAAAATATTACCCTCAACATATGTATCATACAACAAAAGAAATCCTGAGGGGAAGCAGGAAGAGTGTCCATGCTCAGTCTGCATCCTCCATATTAGGAATGCAGAGGAGACAGAAAACACAGCACAAATATACAGCAAAATACCCCCCAAGGGACAAGAATATCGGCAGAGCACCATGCTGGGAGAAGAAACGTTTTAACCTTAGTCCTTAGACTCTTCCAGAGAGCCTTCCAACGTAACCCGTGGCCCTCCACGGGAGTTCTGTCTCTCTTACTAATTTCAAGTTCCCCAAATCCATTCTAGGCTTTCCCGTTAGAGAACAACAGCAGAGGCTGAAGAGACAGCTCAGCAGTGAAAGATGTTGGCTGTTCTTGCCATTGGACCTGAGTTCAGTTCTCAGCATCCACACCAGTCTGCTAACATCTGCCTGGGATTCCAGTTGAGGGGATTTCATGTCATCTTCTGGTCTCGGTGGGCACCTGTACATGTGTGGTGCACACAGAGACAGTCATGGACATAAGTCTTTTAAAAAATTAAAGTATATCTTTAAAAAATATATCTTTACAAGATACCAACTATAAAAATACCCAGGACCATATGTCAACCAACACCCAAGTCCACAGCATCCCCTGAAAGCTTCCGGCCACCCAAGGCTCTAGGCTTTGTGTTTTTCTCTGATTCAAAGTCCCAAGTCTTTGTGGATGTTTTCCTTCAAAACATTAAGAAATGCTACTACTTACTTGACTCCACTGCTGGTCTCTTGCAATGCCAGTCTTCCTAATTAACCACCATGTTCTCATACTGGCTGAAGCTACATGCTAAAGGGTACCTACTGCAGTGAGGTGCAAATCCACTTCAAGTCAGGCTCCACCCCTTGCATTGGGTTCTTCCAAGCTCTCCAACCCCAGGGACACCCTGAAAGCTGATGGCCCCTCTACACTGTATCTTCCCCTCATATTCTCCTTGCTCTATCCACTCCATTCTCAGAGACACAGGCACCGTGTCTCAAATACTCTAAGCACATTTCTGTTATGGGTCTGGGTTTGTTCTTATCTCTTGATACCCAATGTCCCCATCCAGATGTCTCTTGATCCAATGCTATGTTCCATCACTGAATAAAGAACAGCAGCATCTTCCAATGTCCCGTTCATCTTGTCTTGTTCCCCACCACTCATCCATCAATACATTTGAGTTATCTCCTTCTTCCCAAGCCCCAGAGAGCCTGAGATCCCTGTGGGCAAAGGACTTTACTTACCTTCACTGCTAGCACCTGCGGTATAAGGACTCCATCCCTGGGAGTGCTAAGTTCCCAGCGTACTAAGTTAACTAAATTAGTGGATTATCCAGAGAGGTCACCATGCACTCAGTCCCTGGTCCATTCTGCAGTCAGCATCCTCTCTAAGGTCGCTTTCTGTCAGCTGTGTTTCTACTTAATACTTATGTTATAATGGGTTAGGGTCCCAAGTCCACTGTGGTGACAAGGTGGTAAGTCTGCCTTCACTATGCAACTACAGATTAGTATGTCTAGATGCCCTAGGCCATTGCTGTCTAGAGCAGCTGGCTGGATGATTCAGGACAATGCTTCCTGCCTCTGTGGAACATATGAACATCTAAAAGTTGCCTCCCTTGCTATCTCTTATACTCATTTAAATGCCCATAAAATAAAACAAAACAATAATAGGCTTGCCTGAAAATGTCTTCATGAAACCCATAACTGTGTACATCGAAAAGGAAATAAAAGAACAATAATAAGGAATCATGAGCACATGGTGATCGTGAGTATTATCTTCCAGCCTGGCAAAGCAAAACAACTGTATGTGGTGGCACATACCTGTAATCGCAGTTCTCAGGAGGCTAGGGCAGCAGGACTATGAAGTCATGGTTAGACCGGGTTATATAGTCAGACTGTCTCAATAAGACAAAAGGCACACAGGAGAGATGGCGTTCACTAATCCAGTACCCACACACTAGACACACAGTGAGCCAAAGACTGAAGACAAACATGGTGCGTGTGGTGTGTGTGTGTGTGTGTGTGTGTAGGGTCAGAGGTTGACTCAGGTATCATTCTTTGGGCACCGACCCTTGCCTTTTGAGACAGGATCTCCCAGTAGCTGGAATTCAGCAAGTGGACTAGGCTGGCCAGTCAGTAAGCCCCAAGGGATGATGGGTTGTCTCTGCCTCCCCAGCTCTGGGGGCACACTTGCATGGGTACCACTACACTTGGATGATTGTTTGTTTGTTTGTTGAGTAGTAGTTATTGGGTTTTTTTTTTTTTTTCATGGATTCTTCACTTGCCTGAGAACCTAGCAGAGGTTCTTTCCCTTCGGAGGACAGAGTCCCAGCAGCCAGGAACTGGGTCCAGTTCTTCTCAGTCCACACTGTATCCTCACCTGATACACTTAGCTAAATTCCCAGAAGAGAAGGAGCCAGGAAGAGGCAGGGAGCCAGGGGTCACCACGTTCACCAAGAAGAAGAGACAGGAATGTCCGCCAGCCTGGTAGTTAGGAAACACTGACATAAACTCTCCTGCTGGCTCTCCTGTGACCCTCCGCACACACACGGCAGCAGCTTCAGTGTAGCTGTAGGGCCAAGACCAGAAAACAGCTGCCCGAATAAACTCAGTAGACACACTTCAGAAACCTTCTGTGTGGATCTAATTTCCACACCCTCGTGAGTTTCCGGCAGTCCAATTTGGCAGGACAAAGAAATCCAAGTTGTGCTGCAGGCTTGCTACTTAATACCCAGTCTTGTTCCAGCAGTGTTCTGCAGACCTGTAAAAACCGAGAAAAATTCCAGTGGTGCAGGCAAGGAAAATGGTCCCATGTGTCTTGGACATTGTGAGCCTGGGGAATAGTAATAAATAAACAGAGAGCCCTCCACAAACACTTACTGGAGCAGTAAAATCCAAGAGAAGAGGCGAACACAAGCTCACTCCTGCGTTGTAAAGATTCAGAATACAGACGCTTCTGGATCTAAATCCCTCTTCAAGATAATGCATCCCAAACACAACTCATTTTCAATGGGTTTTGGACAGAGAATGCAGTTTAAACGACATCAGGGTTTCATGGCCAAGCAATGAAGTAACAGAAGGGATCCAATTTGACCCCTAAGTCTATCACCTAAGACCTCCGGATCAGTGGCTAACTGGCTTCTTTCTCATTTTCCATGGCGAAAATTTCATTGTCTAGGGCCCAGTGAGAACCACAGAAAGGAGAAGGTATGTGGTCAACTTCCCTGATTCTGCACTGCTGCTCGGGTCACTCTCTGCTCTTCCTGGTTTTGCTGTCTCCCACAGGGTCCTTGGGAGTCCCCGTGAGCATGCTACAGCCTTTTGTAGTACCGCTCATTCCTATGGCTGAAATTTGACGGAAAGGCATGCTTTGGCATTGGAATGGGTCTTGATAAGCATGGGTATCTTAAAGTTTCTGTTGCCGTGATAAGCACCATGGCTGAAGGCAACTAGTGGAGGAAAGGGCTTGTTTTATCTTATAAATAACCAGAGGATGTCAAAACAGAAACTCAAGGCATGATCCTAGAAGCAGGAGACATACTATTTAGTGCATGCTGCCCCTCCTGGCTTGCTCATCCTTCATCTTCTATACCATTCAGGATCACTAGCCCAGGAGTAGCACCAACCACAGTATGCTCAACCCTCCCAAATCAATCACTGATCAAGAAGATCCACCATAGAATTACCTATAGGCCAATCTTAAGGAGGAATTGTCTCAACTAAGAGTCTCTCTTCCCAGCTATGTCTAGTTTCCTGCCATGTTGGGAAAGCCCATCCAGCACAATGAATGAGGAGTGGAGGGGTTAGGGACTGGCCGATTGCTGGGATGGGTTGAGCAGCAGAGAACGCTGAAAGTCAAGGGCCTGGGATGGTTCCCTAGGCCACAGAAAGTCATAGAAGTCGTCTTAGCCTTAAAGGGTAGCACATAGCTGAGCCCCCAAGGGTGAGAGGAGTATGCTAGATCGAAGATGTGAGTGAGGAGACCTTGACAGAGCCACAGTGGGACCAAGAGAAGGGAATGGCCTGGTGAGCCAGTCTCTGAGGTGATTTCCTAGTCAGGCCTTGAAGGATGGAGAGGTTTGGCCTCAGGAGGAGGGCAGCATATTTCTCACAGGAGTTGAGTGTCCCTGACAGTCTGGGAGTGATGGAGAGTGCAGGCCAGCAAGTTGAGAAATGGATGAAGAACCTTGAACTTCTCAGAGTTAACACAGCCACAGCCAAGGACAGTATCCTGTGCTTTGTTGAGGATGCTGGCTCCTTGTTGAAGAAAATGGAACTTTGAGGTGGTAGAATCAGGGGACAGACAAATGTTGATGTCTGATCACATAGATGTTCTATCATGATCTTCCTTTTGGTGAATGTTTCAACAGTCCAGCCCAAACACCCCATCCTCATAATCTCTACCCACCTCCAGGATTTTTACAGGCAGTTCTAACTTTTCAGTTAGATAGTTCTGTCTTATGATGACCCAGAGCCAAAGCCGAGCTCCAAAAGCCAATCCTTTCGCAGGGAATTGCGTGGAATCTAATGCTGGCCAGTGAGTTGTGAGAAGACATTCTCTGTTAATCCCTCAAATTAGTTATACTCTGAGAAGGAGGATTTGCCTTAAGTTGGCTGCTGGGCTTCATGTTGACCTATTGGGCATCAGAGAGACAGACAGGTGGGTAGATATTAAAGAGCTAGCTAACTACATGATATACATGTAGGTAGATAAATGATAGATATATGAATGATCTGTAATAGATAAATAATCAATAAATAGAGATAGATGATTAAAAGACACACATAATATATGTAAGAAATTATTTCTTTGTTAACATATCAGGTATCCATGTGTTCCATGTCTCTCTCTGTTCATATATCTTTATATCTATCTTTCTGATCATCTATTCATCTTCTATTCTTTTTATCTATCTATCTATCTATCTATCTATCTATCTATCTATCTATCTATCTATCCATCCATCCATTCATCCATCCATCCATCCATCTACATTCCAACTATTTGTCTGTCTGTCTAGAGGAATTGGAATATGCCTTTATCGCTCCAGATTCTATCTTCCAAAGAGGACAGAATAATTGAGTTTTCAACTTTGTCCCCTCTGTCCCTCTTTGTACACATCAGTCTGGATCTATTTCATCTACCTTTGCCCAGTTCTTCGAGATGTACACTCCAGTACAATGGAGAATAAATTTTCATAGTATCATTATTATTATTATTATTTTATTTTTATTATTTTAGGTTAGGCTCAACACTGTTGGTGGCATTGGAAGACACCAGCACTGCCAGTTGAGAAGTTAATTATAGATTGTCCCTTGAAATGAAACTCTGGTTTTATTGAAAGTTGAGGGATTAAATCAAAACAGCTGCAGGGAAAATGTCCCGAAGCTGATGCGTTGGAGCCCATGATGTTCTGCTTAGAATAAACATTCCTTGTATTTCTTCTTCCCTTTTTAAAGGCCCAGTCTGCTGCATAAAAGTCATCAGCCCTTTCGTGTGGGGCCACAGAGGATTTGGAAAGGGAATTTTCTTAAGTCTGTGTGTTGAAAATGTGGCTTATGGGAAACTAACAAAGATGTTTTTCCTTCCTCTACAGTGGGTTTCCGTAATTGTGACTTCTATGAGGGCCTTCTGCAGCCCTCCTAACCATCCAATTAGCTAACATCGTTTCTGTCTGATGAAAGAGCTTCTCTAACCGAACATACGGCAATTATTAAGATGCCTCTGCGATCGCTCTTTCTTTTTTTGGTCGATATGAGCATCCCCTAGATAAAATAAGGTTTGATTTATAGAATTCCAAAATGCATGTGAGTATGATGTCTATAAATAAACACGATAGTAGATGCAAAATCTCATTACGAGGAGCGATTTTATTAGCATTTCCATTGAGCAGAATGCTGTGTGACGGTAATGTCAACAGAATTGAACTGCAGCCATTCGTCAGCTCGTATTTCCTGTGCTCTAAAGGGCAGGCAGTGTTCTCTGCAGGAAGGCTGTGTGTGTATGTGTGTGTATGTGTGTGTATGTATGTGTATGTTATGTAGTGTGTGTGTATGTGTCTGTATGTGTGTGTGTATGTGTGTGTGTATGAGTGTGTGAGTATGTGTGTGTTTATGTGTGTATATGTGTGTGTATGTGTGTATGTATGTGTGTGTATGTGTGTGTATATTTGTGTGTATAAGTGTGTGAGTATGTGTGTGTATGTGTGTATGTATGTGTATGTATGTGTATGTGTGTTTGTGTGTTTGTGTGTGTATGTGTGTATGTGTATGAGTGTATATGTGTGTGTCTGTGTGTGTATGTGTGTGAGAGAGAGAGATAGAGTGAGAGAGACGGATAGACAGACACAGAGACATATATACAGAAACCAAGAGAGATAGACAGAAAAACAGACAGAAAGTCAGAGACGGAGACAGACAGAAAGACAGAGACAGGAAGAGACATCTTTACCTCTATGAAAGAGACAGAGAGCAAGTGAGTTCCACTTTCTTTAAGAATAGAGTCATAGGAAATTTCTCTCTTTTATATTTGTTGTAGTTTTAATCGTGTGTCTGAGTGTGTGTCTATGTTGGTGCAGAGGGCCACAGAGGCCAGAGGTGTCAGTTGCAGTTGCAGACAGATGAGCCATCCAACAAGGCTGCTTGGAAACAAACTCTGGTCCTCCATAGGGGCAGGATACTCTCTCAACCATTTGTTCCCAGACATTTCCTTAGAGCTAAGTCAACAGAATAATGAACCTGTGGTGGACAGACAACTTTGTGCATAGTCTGCTGTTTTCTAAGCACTTACGGCTACGGATCAGGCATTCCATCATCAAAATACTGTGACTAGAGCTGTTTAGAATTTGGTTTGGTTTCCACTTCCAGATTCTGGAATATTTGCATATAAGTGATGATATCTCAGGAGTGAGGCTAAAGTCTGAGTCCAAAAATTCATATATGTTTCAGGTATGCTCTCTACACTTTGCCTGGAGGAAATTTTATATGATGTTTTTATCAGGCATACATTTTGACTGGGGCCTGTCACAAGAAGTCAGGCTGGCGCTGCCACTTTTGGTGGCATGCCAGAACTTAAGAAGCCTGAGATTCTTAAAGCCTTTTCAGATGGTAGGTTTGGGGTTAGGAGGAATGTCTCCTGTAGTCTCTGGTTTAATCCTCAATGTCAACCCTAAGAGAAAGTGCTGTGACTTTTACTTCAAAAGTGCAGGTTTTGTGATCAAAGAGGATATGGCCACCGCCCATGATCACCCAGATAGTAGCGACCTTAGCCCAAGGAAGGTCTTAAAGTGCTAGGGGCATCGTTATATACAAACATCATGTGTAAGACCACACATTTCAGTCATCGCATGGAAGATATCACAAGGATGGAAGAAAGTTTTTGCGGATGAGGATGGTGGGGGAGGGGGGAAGGCTGGGTATAGGACAATGTCCCTGAGGAAGAATGGCAAGTAGAGAAGACAAGAGACAGCATGGTGCATGCATTTCTGTGAGAACACAAGATACAAGCCTAAAGGCTGGGGGTGGGGGTAAGTGAAGGAGAGTAAATCCATATGTGTTCACACAATGTGCAGCAGAAATTGCTTTTGGAATAACTTTGACACTTGCAGAAATGTGTATAATATAAATCTGACTGGAGACAGGAAACAAGATAAGATGGTCCTTGGTATGATCACCATAACACAGAGACGGTGGCATACATGGTATACATGTCTCTGAGAGACATCAGGGGCTTTCACAGGTGATTCGTTTGTTTATCTCTTTATTAGCCTATATTACGGATTTTATTTTTTCCCACAAAGCTCAGGTATTTTGTTTACATTCTAGTCCTTTTCCTCAAAAATGAAACACATAGCTGGCACCATAGTCAGAATCTGGGGCTGGGCAGGTCATAAGTGTAAGAGGAGAGAGACAGACTACTAATATTGTTCTGCTAAATGGATATATCACTAACCTGACTGCCTATGACTTATCATGCGACTCATAGACGAAGGCACTTCTCAGTCCCTGTTGCAGAGGCTTCCATTTGTACTATGCGGTGTGTGAACAGAGGCCTACAACTGGCCATGGAATCGAGAATAAGAGATAAGAGACAGCAAGATGCTCAGTGGGACAGCGACATCTCAGCCACTCTCCACAAAACACAGGGACTTCTGTGGAAGGGGGAGCAGAAAGGTCCTAAGAGTCAGATGGATGCAGTGGATTTCCACAGGGAAACGATGTCTCGCAGGTAGCAGGACAGGTGTACCTACAGATTCACAGCAGTCGTGGGCACAGCACAAAGCCCATGCAAGCTCCAGTCAGAGCAAATTCCCACAGGGAGAGAGGCGGTAAGCATGAGGTTCTGTCCCAGGCAAGATGCTATCAGCCATTTTATACCTGGGAGAGTCAGGTTTAGTATGTAAGGGTAACACTGGCAAATGGGCCACAAATCCAAGAACATGTGGACAGTTCACAATGAACTTAATGGTTTAAAAGGGGGCGGGGAGAGATGGAGACTCGAAGTTCTCCTAGGTAGGGAAGGATGGTGGATACGGGAGGAGATGAAGAAAGGTGAGGATAATCAAAGCACTAAAAAAGAAGATGGTCTCAAGGAGTACCAAGTAAAGGCAGCACAGACTTAAAGGGCCTTGCATTCTGTCACGTCCCTCAGGCTCTGTTGCTCAAGGCAGACACAGATCACACGGACAGGACACATGTGGTGGCTGGAGGAAGCAGCTGGCTCCACACGGGAGCTCTTTACCTTTACAACCTGGGGACAAGGTGGTCTGCAAAACCACGGGGCTCGAGCTGCTTGTGGTGTGTCAGAACAGAGGCAACAAGATGAGGGGTTAGGTAACCATGACAGTGGAGGTTCACACACAGCATGTGGCTGTGGGGACACCTCGAGGACAGGAATGCTGTGGCTTCTAAGACTATGAGGATGCACGGTGAGGGCACAGATATTTCCAGGTGAGTCTCCTGAAGGGAAATTACTCTCTCTACTCTCTCTGTCTTCCTCTCCCCTCTCTCTGTCCTCCTTCCCGTCCCTACACGCTCCTACTCACTTACTCTTAAAGATGTTTTTTTGTCTCGTCAGAGATTGGTCCAGAGGCAACTGGCATTCTGGATTCTCCACTTCCTCTGTTCCCCACAACTCCCTGTTTCTGAAATCCACACCTCTGTCTCCCACCAAAGGTAGTCTTCCCTCTGCAAAATCCTTCCCTCCCCAGAGTGTGTGAGACTCTGCTCCCCTGTCTGTATCTTTCTGCTGCTTCCCCCAAGACTCTTTCACCCACAAATGTAGGGCATCCCTGATTAATGAGTGGAAAACCCTTCCTGAGTCTATCTTTCCAATAAATAGGAGGGATGCCATGAACACAAAACAGACTTATCGGAAGCAAACTCCTGCTCAGGTTGGGAAGACTGAATGGAGAATTCCATCCAATACATGAGAACACCCCCGCAGAATAGAATTTGGTGTTAAAACAAACACACAGAGCACCTGGCAACATAAAATCCAGTTTTATAGTCAAAAGTCACAGGAGGATTTAAAAACAAAAGGAAGCACAGTGATTTTGAACCTGGTGCTAAGGCGTCAGCACACATGAAAGGCCCGAGCCTAGCAGGCAGCCATGCCTCTGCTCAGATGAGAACAAACTTCGAAGCACAGAGATAATTCAATATGATATTTCCTCTTCTTTTAACCTCAATTTTCAATTTGTACAAATTCCAAATTGCTTGAACTGTAATTGTAGCAATTTGGTCCTGATGGTGATATTGAGTGTCTGGGGGATTTCACGCTTCAGTCAGGGGGGACCCACATGAAGAACAATGCACCCCACGTTCACATCACTCGCTACAACTCTCCAAGTGCTCCGAAATCTGTAAATTAATTTTCCCTCAAATTAAAACAAGAGTGGGCATGAGATCCTTATTAGATTCTTGTTTAACCAAAGGGAACACGGTTCTGTAAAACACAGAGGAAAGGATGAAGTGCTGGATACAACCTTTCCATCTCTTATCCGTGCGATCATCTGTCTCTGCACCCACTTACTATTCTGGTTTCATATATGAGTGTCCATATCCCTCTTCTTCCTCCATACAGAAGCTACTGTGCATGCGTGTGCATACATGTTTGGAAGACTGTTAGCATGGGCACAAAGCCAGCCCGCCATAACCATAGGCTCTGTGCCTGGGAAGCGACTTACTCGTAGATCAAAAAGAGAAAAAAATATTCAGGGATAAAAAAAGTCTGAGCATCTGTGTTGAACGTGTACAGATTTATTTCCCTTGTTGTTATCCCCAAACCATATATTATAATCACAATTGAGGTAGTGCTTACGCCACATTGATTGGACTGGTTTGTAAGCAATCTAGATGTGGTTTAAAGTCCACGGGAAGACGTAGGTGGGTTATAAAAACCTTGAAGCCATTTCACACAGAAGATGTGGAGGCATACCTATTTTAATGTCCACTCTGGATCCTGGCAACACAGCACTGTGACTAATGAGCGATGGTTGCATAGAGACACTGTGTATTAAAATGGACCAGGGAGACTTTCCTATCTTAGAGCATCGTCTAGTGACCCAGTTGGCGGCAATGTTAATTGAACTTGCATGTGGATTTCATTGTGTTCTTCTCCCCCCCCCCGCCTGCCCCGCCCCAAATCCAGATCTCTGCTTGTGCTGTGAATCTCGGGAAATAAGTTCAACTTGGTGTCTATACTGCTGTTTCTGCGGTAGGATATAGAGGGAGGAGAACAAAGTCTAATATATATGACTTAGGTGAGAAAGAGGGCAGAGCAGGTGTGCCGGTGGTGTGCATGTTGTGTATGTGTGTGCGTGTGTGAGTTTGTATGGTGTTTTCGCATATAGTATGTGTGTGTGTGGTATTGTGCATACATATGGTGTGTGTGCTTGTGGTGGGGAAAATGGTGTATAGAGTGTGCATGTTTAGCATGTGTGGTATATGTGTGTATATGGTATATATGTGTATGTATGTGCCTGTGTGTGTGTGGTGTTTGTGTATATGTGATGTGTACATGTGGTGTGTGTGTGGGTATTGTGTGCATATGTGTTGTGTGTTTGGGGTTGTTGAGGTGTGTGGAGGGTGTGTTTGTGTGTAGCAGGTGTAGTATATATGTATGTATGTTGTGTATGTGTGTGTGCATGTGTGTGTGGTTTCTATGTGTTTATGTTTTGTTCTAATTTTGTTTTATTTTTGTTTTCAGATTAAAGCCCGCACATATATAAAAATCCATGAAATGATACCCATGCCTTAGAATTTTGCGTATTCAGCGCTTTTCCAAATATTTTTCTGAGCATGAATCATTTGGTTAGTAAGTCACGAGGTCTCTTGCTTATAAAGTTATTATGTGAAATGAGAATAATTCGGAACTGAATTCAAAAGACACACACACAACACGAACCCCAGAGAATGAAGTCAAAGTATCTGTCACAGGGCAGCTCTAGGGTCATCATCGGAGTGATCATTGGCCATATTTGTCATTGGGAACCAGGGGTCATGGCTGAGAAAGATGATCCACACCAAGAGAGGGCCCTCCTGGGGTCTGCTGGAGAGCAGGCTGAAGAAGAGCTGGCTCCATCCTTGGACTAAGATCATAGAACTAGTGTGTGAATAGAGAATGATGACCTTAGCAGTAGTGACCCTTGGCATTTTACAATAAAAATTTGCTTCAATTTGGGTTGGGGAACAGGTAATAGGATTCAGATCTTATCTTCATACATTTTCCCAATATCAAACCCAAATTGAAGTCCCTTAATGGCTGAGTCTTGTGTTTAAAGTAGGGAAAACAGCTGCGTCCATGATGCCTCTGTCTAATGCCAGAGCACAGATGACATTCAAGTACAGCAGCTAGCCCACACCCTTATGCCCATCAGCCCAAGTCCTCTCCTGAACTTACAATCAAACACAAAGCCATGGAGGAAGAGGACAAATCCCCACAGCCAGTCACAGGAAGGCCACCCAACTCAGGGAATCAGGCTACTGCTAGACATCCAAGTTGGAAGCTACACGTGCAAGCAGAGTAAGTCTACCTTTGAACATCCTGTCAGAACGTAGGAAAATGGCAACATTGAAATAGACTCAGTCTCTATTTCCAGCTGTGTCCCCCACACCCCTTCAAAACTCTGAATGGCTTATGTGCCAGGTAGTTATCACACTACCAAGTGAATGATGGGATCATTTGCTTTCCATTCAGATGCTGCAGTGGACCACATGCCTAGGCCGGAAGCTGATCAGAAAGGATTTTACAGGGACCAGTGATACAGTACTAGCTACCTCACCCAAACCCTAACCACCACTCCCAAGCCGAGCTTACTCAACCCTTTTTGATAGAAGGAAACACCAGACCCACACATTTGCAACAATGTAGCCATGCTGGGGACCTGACAGATGATCACAGAGTCAAAGTGGCAAGAGCCAATAATATCCATGGGGTCTTTGTGCTGGGTCCTCTTAGCTGGCCCATAGCTAAAGGCGAGGTGATGTCATAGAGGTAAATCAGAAAAGAGTATCCTTCTGTGGGTTTAAAGCATCCATCCACCCACCTCCGATAAGTTAGAAAATGGCGTCACTGGGCAGAGAGAACTCAGGCCTCCTGTAACTGAACTGATGGCACCTGGGATGGCGTCAACCCTTAGTCAGCCTGTTATTAGTATACCTAATGCTTTCTTGAAACAACACTCCCCCCTATTCATTAGCAGATTTACTGTTGCTACTTCGGCCAACTGCAAGAGAAATTTGTGGCCTAGAAAGATAAAAATGTTTGCTATCTGACATACTACACACAAAGTTGGCTGTCCCCTGAAGAGGGACTATTACCCAAGTAGATGTCTCAGCCTTCATGTGCAAAGTTCTGAAGAGATTCTAACCCTGCATGTCTGACAAATGAATAAAATATTACAGACTTTCCCACTCAAAGGCACAGGGTGTAAGAAAGAAAGTCACAATAAAAGGTAATCCCAGGAGATTTATCGTTTGAGCCCTGGAGCAAGCCCCATGCATCTGAGAAACTTTCTTGAGCTGAGCGGGTTGGAAAGGAAACCTTCAGTAAGATGGAGAGAAGATGGGTCACAATAGACTGGGGACCTTTCAAGGATGGATGCTGGAATCCAAGGTGTCTGTTTTTAAGAAGACTGGCCCTCCTTCCTCCAGGTTCCCCTGACACCTGGATCCCACTTCCCAGCTGATGTGAAGGACTCTGTGTTGAAGTATGATTTGCATTTGAAATGTGACCAATGTATTATTGATATCAGGAGCCACTGGGGGCACTATTTATTTACTCCTGTGCAATCTAAAAGGTCTCACAAAAGAAGGGAGAAGGAAAGGAAGGAGGGGTAGGGTAGGGCAATGGTGTGGGGGAGACAAAAAAGGAGAGTCACCACCAACAGAAATAGTGAGAAAGAAAAAAGGGAGCTTACCTCTCTCTCTCTCTCTCTCTCTCTCTCTCTCTCTCTCTCTCTCTTTCTCATTTTTTTTTGATGTGTTTGTCTTCACGACTTCGAAGTGCTCGCTAATTCCATCTGGCCACAACAGAGCCATCCATGGCGGGAGAAACATTTCCATATGTGCAAATTAGCATCCAGCCTCCCTTAATCTGTGCGGTGGTCCTCTGAAGTCCATGGGAAGCTGTCTGCCAAACCCCACTAATGGCAGCAGAATAGAATCTAGTGTTGGCTGAACTGGCCAGGGGCTCTCAAGCAACTCATGCCCCTCCCTTTATAATGCACCTTCTGGTAAGCCCTCAGTTCAGGCAGTAGGGCTGTGTAAACAAAGGCCACAGTCCTCCATACCCACAGATCTCCCTTCTGACGAGACCTGTGACCCTCCTGACCCTCAAAGAGTCATGCTTACGCAGTGGGCTGGTAGCTCACCTAGCCAGACTGACTCTAGAACTCTTCCAAGCCTGAAGGATCTGGGAACACTCACATTTACCTGCTGCCCGGCCCCTTCTCCTTACCTGTCCAAAGCCTACCCTGCCAACTTCCTAATCCTCTGCTTTATTCTTGCTCTAGACATGGTGATGCATCTACGCATTCTGCCATGCACACATCCACTCATGCACCATGCATCAATCATTCACTCACTCGACAAACAACTATGCAACCGTCATGAGCTCCAAGAGAACAGAGACTTGGCCCGGTTATTTTCTCCCGACGGTTATATTCCGTTGAAATGGAAGACAGCAAAGACGTCATCAGCCACTGAGGCTCTGGAGAGGATGGGTGTCAGTACCTATCTGGAGGATGCTGATGGGCCCTCCTTCAGTCTGGGTTTCCGGGTTCTGGAGCCTACCATTTCTGCAGAAGCTTGTCTCCAGCCGTTCCTTCTTATCCTCCCTTTCTTGATGTTCCTGGGTAGTTGTAACTCTCATCCCAACACTGATATGCCATCCCTGGTGACACACTCCATGTCTCTAAATCTAGAAATCTCTTCTGGGGCCTCTGTTTGTCTATCTCCTACAGAGTATTCAGAGCAGGTCAAAAAATGGGAGGGGGCAGTCCTGGGGCCACTGGGCTTCATAATGCTCTCTTTGTGCCACGCCCACCATCAGCTGTTTCCATTCCTCTGGGTTCTCCCAGCAATACCCTAGTTCTATTGACATCGTGGTTTGCTTGTTAAGGGAAAGACATCCTTGGGATGTACTACCATTTTGGGCCTTATCCATTCCATTTGAATATTACAGTATGGGCACCAAGAAAATAAGAATCCTGAACAATGGTCGATGAGTAGGTGACAACACCTAGCCATGGGGGACACTGGGTCACCCCAAGTATATGTCATGTACAGAGTTCTTTTAGTTCTGATTGTCTTAGCGAACGCTTCAGCTCCCTGGGATCCTCAGCAGAGAAATGAGACACGGTTCCTAGCTTGTATCAGAGGGCCTGCAGAGGGCCACCACTGTCTGCTAGTTCCTGTGAAATAACACAGCCTTGTCTTCCAGGGACAGCCTCACATCTCCTCTAGGGAGTCTCGTCTGTGCAGAGCTTCTGAGAACAACCTACAAAGTCCATAAAGTGGAGCCTGGACTATAGGGAAACCTCAGAGAGCTCATCAATTCTCTTTCTCAACCCTTGCTCCATCTCACTGACGAGAAAGAGAATGCCCGAAGAGTTGGTGGGTTGGGCGGGAGCGTCCCATTAGTGAAGTCAGTGACAAAACCATCAGCTCCACTTTCAAACAGACGAGGGACTTGGAAGAACATAGAGAAAGTGGGTGCGGGAGAGTAGCTTCATACCCTGAAGAGATAGGAGGCCTTCATGTCACATTCCTCTGTGACTTCTCAAGCTGCCCAAACATGAAAGTAATTGCCTCATGCGGACTCCAAATTATTAGAGCTACCATGATCGTGGCAGAGCTCTGAGCTCTCATGCTCATTACTGACACCACGCCATCTTCAGGAGCTAGGTACCACACATAGAACACATAGGATGCTGAAACTGTCCAGGGTACAGTGGGTGATGTCCACTCCCATGAAGATTGCCAAAGAAAGTTCCAAACGTCTATCTTCCTACTCTGAAACACCATCATCATAAACCACCCATTGCCAAGGAGTCCCTGGGCAGTGGTGAGAATATTTCTCAAGCCATGTAAATGGCTCAGAGTAGAGCTGGGGTCACACCCCATGACTTCTTAGGTCAGTTGCTGGTCATTTAGGAGACAGAAAGGCTCCCAGGGAACCACTGATGATGATTAGCTGTCACCTCTACTATGTGATGCCAAGGGGTGTTATTTGAAGCTCTTTCTGCTTGAAGCACCTACCTTCTAAGACTCCTAAAGACTATTAACCGAGCAATGTAATACATATTTTAAGTGCAAGAGCATATCTCAGTTAGCAGAGCGCCTGCCTAACATGATGGAAGTCCTGAGTTCTTTTCTCAGCACCAAACTGTATGTGGGAGTGTTCACCTGTCATCCTGGCATGTGGGAGGTAGATGCAGAAGGACCAGAGGTCCAAGCTCAGCTTGTCTCTATTGTGAGTGGAGGCCAGCCTGTGCTGGATACATGAAAAGATTCAAGATTCAAACAATCTTATATGAGTCCCCCAGTCCTCACTGCCAAGTGTCCCTCCCCAAGAGTCCAACCTCTACAAATACCAAGCTACTATATAATTTCTATCATCCCTACCACAGCTGATTAAACCTTAATAATATGAGAGCAGGAGATGTTTTTTATGTTTAAATGCTTATTTTTAGTGTGTGTGTGTGTGTGTGTGTGTGTGTGTGTGTGTGTGTGTGTGAAAGAGAGAGAGAGAGAGAGAGACAGAGAGACAGAGAGAAAGAGAGAGAGAGGCAGAATTCTATATGTGTGCAGATACCCACAGATACCAGGAGAAGGCATCAGA
Organism: Mastomys natalensis; assembly: GCA_021653895.1. Classification (NCBI taxonomy): domain Eukaryota; kingdom Metazoa; phylum Chordata; class Mammalia; order Rodentia; family Muridae; genus Mastomys; species Mastomys natalensis. Next base: position 409,980 of record JAJTUV010000372.1, read on the forward strand.
TCCAATGCTGGGAACTGAGTTTGGGTCCTCTGGAAGTATTCTTAATCTCTGAGCCAAGTCTCCAGTCCCAGAACCTGGTTTTCTTAAACATCCTTGCCTCTGGTACAGTATAAATGGGAAGGTAATACAGTGCAAAAAAAACCAGAGTGATATGTACCAAGCTGGTTAGATACATCTTAAGATATGCAGCCTGCCTTAACACATGCAGATTTGATCCCTCCCCTCCACTCAGAAAACATCAGATCTCATCCAAGAAAGAAGCCACACCTGGGGGGCCTGTGGCTTCAGTGCTGGGAAGGGTCCTCTGGTTGCTAATCCTGACTTGCAGGGTGGTGCCAGCAATAAACCACAGCCTCTCCCGAATAGCAGGCTCCATATGCTACCACCCTAGTCTGCTAAACCACCAGCCAGCCTAAATTTGAAACATTTCTCAAGTGTTACACAATGTTGTAATAATGTTTTTACAAAACAAAGGCTAAGTTACTGGAAGCCATTTTCAACCAATCAGCATCTCAGTGAAAGAGGGGCCTGGGGTGGGCCTTGGTGACATGGGGCGGACAAGTGTGTATGTACATTCCACAGTCAAAGCCTGGCTGGCAACATCTGCTTTGTAAATGAGGAAGGGGTGGGGAAGGAGGGGCTGGGACTGAAGTGCAACTGGGGAGAAGCCAAGGAATGTGGGTAAGAAATGGCTGAAAACGAAAAAGTTTAAACCAAACAAGCCAAGTAAGACGGCTCTTGGGTCCTGAGGCCACCTGCCCTGTACCCAGATGGCAGAACAGGATTTGAGGTTTCAGTCCATGTGCAAACTTCGTCCACATGTTCATATAACCACTCAGCTCCTAATGCTTTATGGTCTAGAAAGGTGTCAGCAGCGGTAGTGGCATCTCAGAGATTGGTAGTGACAGTTCTCTGTCCACGACACTTTGTTTCTAAGTCTGAACATGGTCGTTCAGAGTGTGTAGGGAAAAGCATCAGGCAAGAGCTAGTGTGTGAAAAATACATAGCCAAAAAAAAAAAAAAAAAAAAAAAAAAAAAAAAAAAAAAAAAAACAGAAAAATCTGGGAAATGTAAGAAAGATGCTATTGAGAGTATAAATAACTTTGGACTAGAATGTGTTTTCCTTAAGCCCTCTCTGACCATGTGTCCAATGACAGCTATACAGGTACAGAGGAAGAACTCACAGGCAGATAGCAGAGGGTGGAATTCCTGGGGCCTTTGAGAAGAAGGAGCACAGAGGAGATAGGGAAGAAATAACTTTGGCAGGATAATAAACCATTCTGCGTCCTCAGCTCTCAACAAAATGCAAATTAAGACCGCTTTGGATTCCATCTCGCTGCAAACGGGATGACCCTCATCAAGAAATCAAATGACAGTAAGTTCTGTGGAGGATGTAGGGAATGGAAGGCCCCTTGGCTGGAGTGTCAGCAAGTGCAGCCACCCTGGAAATCAGACCAGGTCTTCCACAAAACAAAAAACGCATCTACAATGTGACCAAGCTATATGAGTCCTGAGATTAGACACAAAGAATCCTAATAGACACATGCCTGTACAGGTTCACATTCACTGCTGTTCTATTGCCAGAGCTAAGAAATGGAACCAACCTAGATGCCAGCGTGAGACCTAAGTGGATAGAGAAAATGGAGTCAATGTCCACATTGGAATTTTGTTCAGCCACAAGCAATAGTGACAATATGTCACTTGCAGGACTATAGATGGATTATGGAGGTTTTGGGTGCATGGGTGTGTGTGACACCACAAAACCTGGCTTTACTCCCCACCCCCACCACCATTTCTGGACTGAGTGCTACCTGTCCTGAAGTTCATGGGGATAAATCAGCAAGTCATAGCAGGGCAAGCAGGGTCACTGCCCAGACACTCTTGCCTTGTGTTTCATGATCTTCAAATCCTTTTATATAGGCCTCTCTGATTCTTTTAATATGAAGTTATATAAATAGGCAATTGTTTAATATTACATTATCAGTGGAAAGCTGCATGAGGACAGGGTGTGTGTGTGTGTATGTTTGTTTTTGATACTCAGAAGGTCCAAGTTTTCCATTTTCAAGTTGATAATACAGGATCCAGGCAAGTATTTGCACAACCCTTGTGTTTGTGTGTGTGTGTGTGTGTGTGTGTGTGTGTGTGTGTGTGTGTGAGACAGAGAGAAGAGAGAGAGAGAGAGAGAGAGAGAGATTTATTATAGACATTCATCTTTAAACCAGTGTATAATTATGTATCAGCGTAGGAACCTGTTATACTGGTTCTTGTATACAGGAGGGACACAAATGTATGTGGGAACACAGGTCCATCTTGATATGCCGGTTCATTGTGTGTGAATGAAGAAGTGAATGTTCCACACAGTATTGAAAGCATTTAGAGTGGTACTGTTCAAGACTGTCTCCTGCTCTAGTGTGTGTAATGAGAATTTTCCAGTTCTCAATTAATGTACAGCTAGCTAGACTATTTTCTGTATCTTGCTCCTATAAAAGTGTTGGGCAATTATTTATGCATGGTTTTCACCATGAAACTGGAGGGTCAAAGCGTCTGGGAGTCTTTGTGCACGATACTGGAAACAGCTGGGATTTTCACAGTAAGCAAATGGTGGCACTTCACACTCAGCTCCTCAGACTCCTCCCCATGCAGTGTGTGCTTAAGTCTGCCATCTTTACCAATCGCACCAGTGAAAGTGAATGGATCCCATTAGCTTCCCTTTGCATCTCTCTGCATGAACTTCATGTGTATAAAAGTCACCTGTGTTCTTACTCCATGAACTTTCAGTCCTCCCAAAATCTCCAGTAATGTTTCCCACAAATAAGTCCAAAGACTGGCCACACCTTTGCCTCACTCGGTAGGTCTTATATTCATCCAGGAAGGAGCTAGTTTTGAGAGAAGAACCATTGCTCCTGTTCTGTATGGGGACCAGGGAGGACCAAGTCCGGTGGTTGTTCACTCCTCTTCACTGAATTACTTGATTACTTGATCTGGACTTGATCAAGCCTCTACAGATCTGAGCCTTCCCTCCCACCTGACCAAGCACACAGTGTTTGTTCCATCATGGTGACCAACCTTTAACAAGAAGGATCGTGAAGGCCCTCTGCAGATTCTATAGCCCATATCCCCGGCTGCAGCTCCTTTATCATTGCATGTTTACATTCTACTGTGTCCCAAATGTGCTACGAAGCCCCTACCAAGAAGCCTGGTGTCAGGGATGCTAGCTAGGTGGCTGGCCCAGGCTGCTTTCATCTTCAAGCCCCGTCTACAGACATTGTAGTTTCTTTTAGAGCAACAAACCAGGCCTACTCCATGTTCCCCATCCCACCCTGGGTGTTCTTCATTCCTGACCTTGACACATCAGGATCGGAACCTTCTAGAATCCCATTTCAAAAGTCACCACCTGGAAAACAAAGGTGGGGTCCTTGCTCTCTGAGCAGCACGTCCTCTGGTCCTTCGTGGCAAGAGGTGAGGGCTGAGCGTGGCCACCAAGACACAATTCTGTGTCTCCGCTCCAGCCTTACCGCTTCATGACTTATGAATTATTAACGAGCCCTCTGTTTGTAATGCTGGGCTCTCTGCTTCCTCCAAATTAAATTACGGAGGATATATTTGATTATAAACACACTTAGTAAATGTTTTCATTGTTGCTTTCTGTAGCCTCCTTTGTACTAAAGTGTTATAATGTCAAAAGTCAACCGCAAACATTGCAGCCTGCCGAGGAAAACCATTTAAAGCAAACACTGGGCAAATTAAGTAATCAGAAATGAAAACCACTTTAGGACAATGGTGAATATAATTTGTCATCTCTTAAAAAAAAAAAAAAGTCAGCAGATGGGGGCATCACTTCTGCAGCCCAGCACTTCTGGAAAGGGACCTAAGAGATCTGGGCCTAGATGGGGAGCATCTCTTTCTACATTTTCAACCCCCAAATGGAGACTTTTTTCTTTGCCTCTCTTTTCCCATCTACAAAGTGGGAGTGATACACTCCTCCATCTCCCTTACATCCATGAGAATGACGGTAGTATAAACCATATATTATCTACAGGTCTCAGCACAAAACTACATTATCTCCAGGTCTTTGCTGATTTCATCAATAAGGAAAAAATCAAAGGAGAAAGATGTTGTTGGGTTAATATTTTGTGTGTCCACAACCACCAGGCCAGTGAGCTTCCAATGTAGTCACAGCTAGCTTTCTCAGGGCTGCCAAACAGTCTAACGGCTTCCACGTATTCTGTCCAATGAGAAAGCTTGTAGCCCTGCAGGTGGACACCGACTGCCATGCCCCAGGAGATGGTATCTTAGTGTGGATGATACTGAGATAGGACTCAAAAACAGTGGGCTGACTGTGGGCTTGCCAAGACCATCAAATGGGGCCAAAGACACACCAGAGATGCTTTTAAGTTGACAAGAGAGGGAACTGGAGTACAGGGAAGTCAACTAGGGTTTTTGGAAGCTCAAGGTGTTGAAGCTGAGGACCCATGATGCCAATGTTTGTGTGTATGGCTAAGGAACAAAACTGGACAAAACTCTAGATCCAAAGGCCATATAGTCCATTCTGGAGAGCATGCACAGATCCTCTTCTCTGCTGGTGGTGTAGGGTACTAAAGTGGAAGATGGTTATTATATCTCTGTTTATTGTTGAGACAGAGTAGAGTCCCCTGTATCATGGACTGGCCTAGAACTTACTATGTAGCTGAGGCTGACCTTGAACGTGTGAAATCTGTGCCCCACCTCTTGAGCACTTGGGCTGCTGGCAGGTTTATGCAGTGGTAGAGACTGAACCTGAGGGCTCCATGTATTCGAGACAAAATTTCTAGTAACCGAACTACACCTCCAGTACATCTCAGCTCTCTTCTAGAGAGGCAACACAGAGGGAAAAGAATGAATTCAGGAGCTGGAGATGCCTCAGCTTGAACCCTCAGCTGCTGCGTGACCTTCCAGTCCTTACCCATGTCTTACGTCCTTCATCCATGAATGGGAGGACAGCTCACTTCTCTGATAAATACTTATTTTTATTTCATGTGTCTTTACATCTTTGTAGCCACATCTGTATGTGTGGGGCCACATACACACCTGGTGCCAACAGAACCAGAAGACGCTTTTGGATCTCCTACAACATGAATTTTAGAAAGTTGTGAGCCTCCATGTGAATGCTGGGCACCAAATCCAGGCCCTCTGCAAGAGGAGCCAGTGTTCTTAACTCGTGAGCCATTTTTCCAGCCCCCCATCCTTCAAACCTTAGTTTATCTCACTTTTTCAATGGGAATCATGTGGTTCTCCCTTAATATATATATATAGAAGAGCAAACATAAGGTAGAATGTTCAGTGGGACCAGGGTCCTTTCAGAGACCTTAGCATGACAAATGACACTTAATACAAGCTACAAAGGCACCAGATGTGGACTTTAATGAAAAGAAAATGGCGACTCCAGAGCTTTGAAAATTGGCTCCATTTCTCCGCACAGCCTGTGGCTCTGAGGTCACAGTGGAAGTTTGGCAGCACGTGTGGCTCACACATGCTTGCCCTTCATTGTGCTCCATGTCAAGTATTCAATGAGCACCTACTAGTGCCAAGAACTTTCCTAATCCCTGGGGGCGGGGGGAACACCAAGAAGAAAGTGCTTATCTTTAACACAAGCCATCGGGTCTCTTTGACCTCTTGGAAAGCTCTGGAGGGCAGCTGTGGGGTTTATCAACCTCTGTTGGAAGAGCAGTTGATTAGTAGAAGGATAATCATGGTGTCATCTGGGATCGTGGGGTTGCTTATGTTCAGAGCTTGTGGGGGTGGGCCTGCTGGGATGGCCATGGTAGTGATGATTTAGGGAAAAGGGATGCTGGGTTTGGTGTATGAATGGCCATATCAATGATGACAGGAGTGAGGGTCTCTATGGTGACAGTCATGGTGGGGCTGCCCATATTAGTGAAGGTAATGGTGCTGAGGTTGGCGATGCTGGATTTAGTGCTGCCGGTGTCAAAGCCAGTGGTGGTGTTGATGGCCGTAGGAGTAATGCTACTGGGATAGGCAGCGTTGACTATGGCGGTGCTGGTGGTATTACCAGTCACAGCAGTAAGACCACCAGCTGCTCTCACAGGGGGTTGAAGGTGCTGATTGTGATGTTGGAATTTGGGGCCAGAAGAACTAGCTACTGTTTTCTTGTTGATGATGTCAAGGTTAGATAATGAACTGGGGACTTTTTGCCTACAAAGGAATGAGTGTACTTTACAAAACCATGTGAGTCAAGAGAGGTGAAAACCAAGGCAGAAAAATGTTTGGCTTAAGCAGAGAGGGACCACCCAGAACCCTCTCTGACTGGTGATCTGAATTCTTGCTTAGGCTGTGAGGCTAAGTACTGCAAGAGAATATAAATAAAAGTTAAAAATATCACTCTGGGTTCCCTGAGGGACAAGCCTGACTGCATAGGGGTTGATGTCAAAAGTATCCTCTCTCCAGGAAAAAGACATCTGGATGGGTATGGCCCTCATGCTTCACTGGACAACGACAGGAGGACCGGAGCCATTACAAGGTCCCCTTCAATTATTGGAGGTCAGGCCTCTATCCTGGCCTTCGCAAGATTAGAATTGCCACAGTCCTTCTATACTTAGAGAAGGGAGGAGATGTCAGGGGCAGCCCTGCTTATACACTGAAGGCCTAAAATCAGACATAGGCCTAAAATCAGCAATAGGCCTGACATACATGCATGCTAACACAAAGTCTTGGGTCTCTGTGGGAAAACACTGAAACAAAAGGCTATAAGCTATTGTAAACAGGCAGCTTTTGTGGAAATTTACCAGCCTGAGTAGTCATAGATCTTGTAAATAGGTAACCTTGGCGGACAGTACCAACTTAGATAAGGACAAGTGAATTATAGGCACAGTCATAGTGACCTGTCCCCTGAACCTTCACCCAGCTGATACCCTGTTCTGAAAGGTATCTGTACTCCCCTGAACACCTATGCTCCAGTGTCATCCCCTTCCCCACATCCTGCCTTTTTGTGTTTATATCCCTGTGTGAATAAGTAAATTATGATTTGATTTAAATAATTAAATAAATTAAAAAAAAAAAAAAAAAGTTTGGCTTTTGGTTCCTGACTTTATCATGGACACATGTGCCATGTACAGAGCCTACTATCTTCACTCAATCAAAACCATCATGGCATTTCCCAGAAGCCCCAGCTTGCTCCCATCATCTCTTGGCACCACACCCTCCTTATACTTCTTATTCAAGACAACAACACACTGTGTGGCTGGAGGCTGTTTGTTCACAAATCAACTCTGGGTATCTCTCCAAGTGAGACTCAGGGAGGTCCATAAAATCCATAAAACTGAGCGCCAAGCTCTGTGAGGGCCTCCCCTTTTAGAGTTGTAAAGGGGGTATGTGCTGTGCTCCTATGGTGTCAGATGCCGCCACACAAGCTTCCAGTCCAGGCTTGGTCAAAGTTGATGACCAGTGGTCCACACACACACCCCACTACACTGCACTGCAGCTGTCTTTCATTAAAGCATCAGAAGGGAATATTAAATAAAAAACGGTTCATCTTCAAGCTTGTTGCAGGGAGGGAGGCAGAGCAGGGGACTGCACTTTCTGTGGCTGCCTTCTCAGCCCTGGACTCTGTGCTGGACAGCTGCAGTACCCAAGTCTCTGTGCATCTGAGGAAGGAGAGTACTGAGCAGAGGAACAGGGTGTGCACTCCTGGGGTCAGAGCAGAGGGGAGGTAGCTTTCAGGCTTACTTGATATAGTAAGTTAGAGTCTGGAGTCAGGGAGATGTGCTGAGAGGGGATTTTCCAGAGATGACAAACATCTCTAAGCATGGGAGAGTCCACTTGGGGGACAGCCTGGCAGGGCTGAGCTGAACTGTGGTCCACAGTGGGTGCTTGAGGAACAAAGACAAGACACACATCCTAGATCTAGGCACCTTGTTCTAGAAACATGGTCCATGGACATCTAAAAGGGTCACCTACCATCCTCTTCCAACGTCCCAGATCAGTCCTTGTGTGAGGACATGAGATATTGCAGTTTAGGGGCTGCCATGATTTTTCTCATTGGTAAAATGCATACACTTGAATTCTGAACAGTGCAGAGCCTTCACTGTGTTCTAGGTAAAGGGTCATGATTGGTTGAGTGGTAATGAACAGTGGCCCAGAAGTCCTCATCAACTAGATACGAGCAAGTATGGCCTTGGGTGTGTCAAGCTTTTGAGCTTTGGCATTATTTAGTTCATATGCCAACTTAGCAAGGCAAGGATTTCCTTTTTAACAATTGCCATTTTTATTTTCCATTTACATGTATGCATGCCATATTTGTGGATACCCATAGAGTCTGAGGAGAGAGGGTTAGATCCCTTGGAGATTGAATTATAGGCAGTGGTGGGAAACCTCTAGTAGGTGCTGGGAACTGAACCCATGGCTTTTGAAAGTGCAGCAAGTACTCATAACCATGGGACCATCTCTCCAGCACTACAAAAGGCAGGAACATTAATTTCTACCTGTAGGTACAGGAATGCAGGCTCAGGATTATGTAGTCTACTCAAGACAATGACCTCATAATGTAGAGGCTTCAGGTCACACTGCCTTAGCTAGTCTGTGCTCTTTCTCTTGGTAATGCCCAGTGAAAGTCTAGTCTGGGAAGAAACAGAGAAATGCAGTTCTCAAAGCCATGGTGGTGACCAGGAAAAACATAAACCTGGATTCTGTGTCTCTGGGTCTTCTGACCAATTATTCATACTTGTCTATTTCACATGGCCACCTCCTATATGCCTGATGTCTGACAGAGCTTTGAGTCTTCTGTAAGGAAGGAAATACTTGGAACTGGGGGGAGGGAGTGTGGTCTCAGACTTTTTACTATATTTTGTGTCTGAGTGCTCTCTCTCTGTTTAAAACAAGACAGAGAATCAAAAACAACACAATCCTGGTCAGTTTCCCCAGAGCCTTGATGTCTTAAGGTCTCATGCTGATAAAGGAGAAAAGGAGCCTGATTTCTATCAAGACCTAAGGATTACCCCACCCCAGCCCGAGCTACTGCAACACACCCCGCCCAAAGCTGCTTACTTTGGGTCAACTTGGCACAAACTAGAGTCATCTAGGAAGAAGGAGCCTCAATGGAGGAATTCCCTTTATCAGATGGGCCTGTGAGCACATGGATGGGGTGAGGTGGGGGAGGGGTGTGGGAAATGATTGATGTGGATGGGCCCAGCCCACTGTGGGCAGTATCACTCCTAGGTAGGTGGTTCTGGCTGATATAAGGAAGCAACTGTACTTGCAGTGAAGAGCAAGCCAGGAAGCCGTGTTCCTCCCTATCTCTGCTTTAGTTCCTGCCTTCAGGTTCCTGCTTCTGCTTTCTGTCTTCGGTTCCCTTGAGGATGAACTGTGATCTGTAAGCCAAATAAATGTCCTCCTCTCCAAATGGATTTTGGTCATTGTGCTTATCACAGCAACAGAGTGCAAACTAGGATGCCTGGGAAGTGTGTCATTTGGCAGTACTTTGGATTGGCTCTTGGCAATCTGATGGCAAAACCATGCAGTAATTTAATTAATTATGAAGAATTTAAAAACCCTGCAATAGCTTAATTATAAAGAATTAAAAAAAAAATAATCTCAAGCTGCTTATTCCAAGCATTCAAATCCACATAAAAGGTACCCAATGCCTGTCCTCTACTGTATGAGAATTCCCCTCCCAAATTTACAAGGTAAATCATTGCGGATTTGCAATGTGGTTAAGTAGTTCAATCAGTTCCCGGAGCCACCAGATATCAGGAATACATGACATATCTTAATAAATCTGATTTTTAACCAAATACAGCAACATCCTGTAATAAGAGAGGACGGGAAAACAAAAACACATTGGACAGGAAACATCAGACATCCGTGTGGCTACACAACTATGTCTTAAGAAGATAAATGTTATGTATGGGAACAGTCTGAGTGAAATGACTGAATGTGACAACCTATATAAGGGAGGACCTCAGAGGAGGCAGATGGGAGGACTTAATGCCTGGGTGTGGTGCATGAGGGCAGCTCAACTCTTGTTGTCTCCTCCAGGAGTATCCTCCCATCCTGTTGATGCCAGAGAAATGGGGAGAGGACAGTCTTAGTAAGTCCTAATTGGAGGGTGAGTGACCAGGAACTTGAACCAGCTCATGAACCTTGTTACTGATATAGGAAGGCAGTCTTATCTGGAGAAGTTGCTCATTTTCTAGAATGTTCTTCATCCTCTACATCCTGAACCAGTGCCTGCTGTTGGTTGGATACTCCTCAGTAGGCATAGTATGATGTGCTTATGACATGGCCACTTGTTCCACGTTCCAGAGGAGGTGAAGCTTCTGGTGTATCCATTCCATGTAGCACCTTCCAGGCAGCAGGGCAAAGCTACAGATGAGTTTTCATTTTTAAGTATAGGTACTCACAAAGGGTACCACTAGACAGACACATGGAAAATACAGACAGCAGAAGGTACTTACATCACCAATCACGTGGTGCCTGTGTCTCAGAAGAGCCTCCTATACGTACAACTGGGCTGAGTGGACACTGTCAAGTCAGACACTGTGTGCAATGGGTCAAGGCCTTGGCACCTTCCACATTCCAGCTTCCTGTTACTGAGAAGCTGGCCAGTTGCTTTGGACAGGTACCTGTGCTCTTGTTTAGTTTGCGGTGAGCAACCTGCATCCAGGGAGAAGCAGTCTGAGCATTCCTCAGACTGTAACAAGATGCAGTGGCCGAGTCCCCGTGGATGGAAAAGACATTGCTCTTGTAAAGTTCTGCCTGCATCCTGCTGGCAGCTTCCTCATGCCTTCTTGAGAACCCTTCTCTGATCTGAGCTTCTTCATATCATGGTTCAAGAGTTTAGACCCATATATATATATAAAGGGTGGTGTGGTGTCATGCCCATGTTATCCTTCTTCTGGGGAGGCAGAGAGAGATAGGAGGGTCCCTGGGGCTTGTGGGCCAACCGCATAGTCTACTTGGTGACTTCCAGGCCAGGGAGAGACCCTGTCTTAAAATACAAGGTGGATGGCACCTGAGGAATGACAAACAGGTTTGTACACCTCCACATATACACATCATGTGCTCTCATACCTGCACACATATGCACTGTGCACACACATACACATACAAACACTCGTGTACACACAAGAAAATGATAGAAAACCAAACTCCTGTTGTTGCCCAGGAAGAAGAAATCCAGTGTCAATGGATACTTTTGGTGAACGCTTAAAAAATATTTTACCAACCAAAGAAAAGCCATCCAGAACAGCCCTGAGGTAATGATTTTCTCATCTGAACACTCTATGTCCTACGTTCTTTCTCACAGAATACACACTGAACATAATTACATATTTTCAATATTATAAGTATGTGTTTAAATAGAATGCATATTTAATAATATATGCTTTCTATATTATAAATATGTATTTTGCATAAACATATACACTTAAAAAATGATTACACACCCAACAAAGAAGACTAAAGAAGGCATGGGTGAGAAGAGAGGATGAAGGCTTGCAGGAAACTAAAGGGTGACACTGTAGGCAACACTCAGAGTGAGAGACAGGGGACCTCCTTGTCTGGTCACCTAGAGGAAGATGCTTGGCTGTGTGCCAGACCTGCTGGGTGGTATCTTGGAGCATTTTCTCGATGTTTGCTCTCCTGTCTGCAGCCACCACCATATTCCTCTGGTACTTAGCTCTGAGACTGTCTGTACTTCAGTGAACTCCAAGGCTTTGAAAGTTCAAGCCCTAACAATCCCACATGTTGAACCCCATCTGATAGCAGGCTGAACATGGTGCAATGGACAGGAAAGGCTCACACTGAAAAGGCAGCAGGCAGTGTGCCCTGACTGTTCCCACAAGGCTCCACTCTTATCCTTGGTTCTCTTGTGCCCTTGAGTCACTGTGGGACTGCAAAGATACATTTAGAGTTAGGATAGAGTTTAAAAAACCTATAGAGTGGGGACAGGCATTGGCCAGTTCGGATCTTTAGCACATGCTAGCTTAGCATTGACGTGCCCTGGGAAGGAGGAGCCTGCCAGAACTGTGCTCGCTGCTGCTGCTGCTGCTTCTGCTGCTGCTGCTGCTTCTGTTGCTGCTACTGCTGCTGCTGCTTCTGCTGTTTCTGCTGCTGCTGCTGCTGCTCACTAGGAAGAGGGTACAGCAGTGTGCTAGCCTGGCAAAAAGCTCAACCCCAAACTGGAAGTGTGCTTTCTACTGACCCCATGTAGCAGCTGTACCACTGGGAAGCTGGATAATATACAAGCATCGCAAGTCACACCACACCTCTTTCCACCAGCATATCTGGCTGCTGTCTCCTTTTCTTCCTCTTCCTCCTGCTGTTCCTCCTTCTCCTCCTCTTGCTCTTGCCTCCTCTTCTTCTTCCTCCTCCTTTTCCTGCTCCTCCTCTTCTTCCTCCTCCTTTTCCTTCTCCTCCTCTTCTTCCTCCTCCTTTTCCTTCTCCTTCTCTCCCTCCTCCTCTTCCTCTTCCTCCTCCTCCTCATTATCCACATTCATTCCCCCTCCCCTCTCATCCCACTCCTTTCCTCTCCCCTTCCTCTCCTCTCCTTCCTCTTCCTTTCCGTTCCCTGCATCATCTCTCCTCCCTCTTTCTCCTCCATTTCTCCTCCTCCTCTTCTCCCTCCTTCCTCTTCTTTTAATCTTTCCTTCTTCACCTCGCTTTCCTTCTTCCTTGACTCATCTCCCCCTCCTTTCTGCTTCCTCCTGTCTCCTCCCTCTTCCTCTTTCACCTATTTCCTTTCCCCTTTTATTTCCTCGACTCTTAATTTAGGAGGTGGGGGAAAATTTCAATACTTAGCACTAGCTGACCTTGAGCTTATTCAGTAGTTCAAGTTGATCTCAAACTGGTAATCCTCCTGCCTCATTCCTGACCGTAAGGTTACATGCCCTACTGCTGATGTAGATTGCTCTAGTCTGAAGGGAGCATGCAATCTTGTCTGAGTTTCAGGGCTAATTTGACAGTCTTATTTCTCTTACTTTGGACTAGAGAACAAAAATTTAAATCAATTACTCATAAACATTTATGATGTGATTAATTTAATTTTCCTTAAACAAAGGGGGTATATTAAAAGAATCAGCCTGTTTCTTCCCACACTGCAATGACAAGATTAAAAATTAAATTTGTACATACTTCATTTCTACATAATAAAGCCTTTTTGCAGAAAGAAAAAAAAAAAAATAGCGCCGTTCATCTAATTAAACCAAAGAAAATCGCCTGCAGGAATGTTAGAGTATTACAGTTGCAGTCATTACCAGAGCCAGCCCAGCAGTTCCTCAGCCCAGCTCCTGGCTGAAAGGCCCAGTCAGCTTCCAGTGGGTGTGAACTGTGCAGGTGACTTCAGGAAAGCCTGGGCCTTCCCCTACATCAGGCCACAGGGGTAGGAAAAACAATTCAAAGATCTTCAGCAGTTACCTATTTATTGGAGATTACTTTTTTTTTTCTTAAAGAAAAGAGAACTGAAGATAGGGTTTAAGAGCACTGGCTGCTCTTGTAAAGGACCTTGCTTCTGCTCCCAGCACCCACACGGCAGCTCACAACCATCTATAACTCCAGTTCCAGGGCATCTGAAACCCTTTTCTGACCTCTGAGGGCACTACATATGCACGGAAAGCAGGCATACGTGCAGGTAAAACACTCATGCCCATAAAATAAAAATAGGTAATTCTTTAAAATAAAAAGAATGAAAGCAAAAGATCTAATGTTGTTAGGAAGTGTCAAAATAAAGTAAGCAGGATCCTTCAGGAAGTGAATGTGCCTGTCTTTTCATCATAAATATTAAAATCATTGGCATACACATTCCTTGAATAAGTTCTTAAAGTGGATGGTTTCCTGGAGTCTATATGGAGGACCTCACAATCCTCTATGACACTGCTCACACGGACCCCGTGTGGTCTCAGCTTTCTCTGGAAGGACAGCATCCAGATACATCTAGAAGGGTCTTCCAGCTCTACTGAGCACAGTCTAGGACTAAGTAGGAACTTCCTTGAGCTTCTCCTGTGGGGACAAAGGGCATCTCAAGGTGGGCCCCATCTTCCCACAAACTATGTTGTCTTCTAAGCTCCTAATTTGGTTCTTTAGGGCATTCTGAAAGGATAATACTTTTTTTTCTTGGAAATAGGGAAAGGCTTACGAAAGCACTGGCCTCCTTCCTAGTCTAGTGAATCATGCTTGCCGCCTTTTAGGTCAAAACAACACTGCATGGCGAACGTCCAGCAAATGTTCTCTGGACAGAAGACTCCCCAGTGACTTTTTGAATAGTGTCATGGACCCTGCCTAGTCAGGTGGGTCTCTGCATATCTGGATTCTCCTGCCAGGAGAAATGGAACTTAGGACCTTGATTGCATTCCATGTTGATAGTTCACAGTCTGACACCAGGGCTTCCCAGCTTGTTCCATGAGCTCCCCAATATGTTCTCATCTGATCCTAGTGACATCCTTGGGGAATGCTCCGAAAGTCCAAAGCTATTTATTTGAAATCCTGAAATCCAGAAGGTTCTGAAAACCGGATGTTCATCCGTACATCTGGTACGAACTCCTGGGGCAGCAGAATCGGAGCTGAGCAAATGGCATGTTATTTATAATCTCCCTTCATCCCTCAGACTGGGAGCAAGCATGGTGTGGGGGTGGAAATATTAATGAGTTTCATTTGGGGGTGTTCATGGCAGCACACAGTACAGTAATGTGCATATCTTGCCTGTGTTAGTTACAGATCACCGGGGTAACAGTACCCCTCCCTCCATGTGCATAATGGCTTAAATCTACACATACTGAGTATCCTGTCTTGTAGTTTCTATGCTTAGATAATCTGAGCTTGTTCTAGCTAGGTCCTCTGCTTCAGAGTCTCTTAAGAGTCTGGAGTCAAGCATGGGATGTGGACTCTGGGTATCTCTAGGTTGTCATACAGTTGCAAGCACAAGCCCAGGATAACCCCTTTCAATATTCCTGGAGCAGTTGTCAGGATTCACCTCCCAGTGGCTATTGATCCAATGGTCTCTACTGTTTACCTGTTGGCCAGAGACTGACATCAATTTCTTCTAGGAGGTTCTATCTATCACAACAAACACAGATGGAAGAGCAAAGGGAAACATCAACGAAATGGAAGCCACTGTCTTCTTAACCCAGTCATGTGACATTCTATGAGCTATCTCCTATTCCTCATTGGATGAGAGCTAATGGATAATGTTCATATCCAAAGTGAGAGGTTTCAAGAGGCACAGACAACAGGAGCAGGCTTTGGAGTCATGCTCCAAGCTGCCAGTCATATAATAATTTCAAATCTAGGCCCTCCCATGCTCTAATGGGCAAATATTATTACTCTTGATGCACAAGGGATGAGTCCAGTGCTATCAATATTTTCATCTTCTGAGTCTCAAGATCATAATCACTTGGCCTCAAGACCTCCTATCTGTTTGTTCTCCTCTCAGGATGACCTTCTGTTCTCTCCATCTTCCGAGTGGTTTGTGGTAACCTAGGAGAAGAGTCCTCTCTGAACCCTCAAAAGCTATAAGATCCTGGACCGGTCACTCAGCCTTCTCATGACATGTAAGATGATGCTACTGTCAAGAGTATGTGGCCTTTTCATGTCAGGATATCACATGACCTCCTAGAAAATGCAGCCTACACACAGACTAGCTTAGCAGACTTGAACTAGATCAAAAGCCAGGCCAGGAAGAAAAAAAGACTGACATTGGGGGTTCTCTGTGGCTTTCCAGAATTCCCAGGAAATCTTCAAGTCAGGACAGCTGTTAGGAGTCCAGTACACAGAAGAACATTTTGAGCAGAAAGGTTGACATGCCATAGAAGGGGCAGATACATACCAAAGAAAGATTGACAGATGGAAAAGCTCAGGGAATTACATAGGCCAACATTACTATGAGTAGAATCTGATGGGTTCTAAGACATGCAGACACAATATTTAGAAGTAGACAAAAGAAACAGGTTGTTTCCTCTGATACAGTCTCACAGAGATGCTGGCACGTGAGGCAGATGAGGAGGTGGTGGGTGTTTCACTTACCACCCAGGGCTGGGCAGGTGGCAAGGGTGAGGGCAGGAGGGTGGGGGACTAGACAACGGCATATTTCTTCCATGATACCTTGAAGAACCTTTAGGACCATGCTTATCCTGGTAAACTATCATGTATGGAAGAACTGAAGAAGTAACGGACCAAAGGGTAGAGCTGTCGACATTCATCTGAGTGGGATATAAAGGCCTGGCTGAGATTCACCAGCAAGAGCCCAAGATCCATACTGGAGCTGCGATTATTGCTGTTTCTGAGAGTAAAGGACTTTGTGACTAAGACTGTGTCCCCCACATCACCACCTGGCCTCAATTTCCATACTCAGACGCCACAAGGAAGAAGTGAGAATCTCTGAGGACCATTTCAATTCTGCAGGGGCTGAGCTGCTGGAGCTCATTTTCATAAAAGACTCCAGTGCTGAAGTTCATTCTGGCTGCCAATTAAGTGTTGTGTCACACATGCATATGAGGTCACCTTGCTGACCCAGACATAGGGACATGGGGGACACGTCAGTTCTGCCTGTGATAAAGGTCCATTGCTTAATTGCCAGGATCCTCATTCTCTTGGGTCCGGTTCTTCCTTATGCATAGAAACCTTTCATTCCACTCTGTTATTGCTTCAAAACTGCCTATCCTTCTGGGACTATCTCTCTCTATGTGTGTCTCTCCATGTCTCTCTCTCTCTCTCTCTCTCTCTCTCTCTCTCTCTCTCTCTCCATCAAACGCTGACCTCTAAACCTAACACCTGCCATGTGTATCTTCTTCATCCCTCCCTTTCTCACAAAAGAGCGTTCTGTTGTTTTTGGACTGTTTCTGAGCTGCTCACACAAACTGAAAACATGAATTATCCCTGACTGATGGCCCACACCAAATCTGCATGTGATTCATTAACCCTGTGTGGAAATATACACCCCAAACCTGAGTTTTTGGCATCATATTGTACATTTTCACTGTTGTCTCTTACACTCTTGCTGCTGTGGCCCATCCGTCACCCAGTCTCTCCCCTGGCCTTTCTACTAGACCACAATGCCAAGGCCACAGCCCAGACTAAATCAGATAGGACATTTTCATAGTTCCTTGTCTAAATTCTATGTTAACAAGGCTGTCAAGAAGCAGGTTCAGGGAAAAGAGTTTCTTTTGGTTCACAGTTCAAGGGAATACAGTCATCACGGCAGGGGAAGCCAGTCTAAGCTAGATGCAGCTGGCCACATTGCATTCACGGTCAGAAAGCAGAGGGAGAGATGAATGGCGGTCACCAGTTCATTTTCTTCTCTCTACTCAGCTTGGGACTCAAGTCCATGGAATGTTGCTGCCCACATACACCATAAATTCTCCCATCCCAGCTAACCCATCAGGAAATTCTTTTGCAGGCTTGCCCAGAAGTCTGTCTCCTGTGTGATTTCAGGTCTTGTTACATTGGCAATCAATATTAATCTACCACAGCAGTCATGGTGATGTGTAACTCAGATGACTGATGCAAGGAAGATAGTTGAGTGATCAACCTAGTGGTCCAAGTGCTGGATCCACCTCTCACAACATTTACGGGATGCTACTCAGAGATGTTAATGGTAGACAATGGACCAAGCCAGTGGAGGGGCAGACACAAGCTCATTTTTGTAACCTATAGAACCTGCATGATCACTGACTGTGATTCAAGGAAGAATACTAACCAAGCAGAATTAGTCTTAGAATTCAAACAAGTCCAACTCTTCCCTGCTCAGCATACCTTCCTGCCCCCTCTCTCTGGAAGGTCATTTCTACATGGAGATCAGATAGCTTTCTCTACTGATCTCTGTGCCAACTCATTCCTAGGCCTGCGTGGGAATGAACACTGGGCAAGATCAATTCAGAGATATTCATCCTCAGACATAACATGGTCAAACTACTGAAAGAAATTTCTCCATCAGAACCATGGATTTCAGGAAGAAATGAATGACACTGTGAAGCACTGACAGAAAAACTAGAAATCTCCATGGTGAGGATGTCATTATGAGTAAAGATGAAAGAAATATTTTTTGTATGAAAGAACTCAAGAGTTTGCCATGATATGTTTCTGAAAAAGAAAGGGGTTTCTTAACTTGAAATGGAAAGGACCCTTCTAGAAAGCCAGAAGATTTCTTTCTATGTCAATCCATGTGAGGGAAAAAAAAAAGCAACAAATATTGCTAAAATTGTTGGAAATATGCTACCACACCTTCATGTTAAGATCTTAAAACGCATGTGGTCATTGGTGACAAGCATAGCTATGTTGGTTGGTAGGGATTCCCACTGTGGTTTTAGGTAGATTGTAAATGTGGAATCAGAAGAAAGAATGGAAAAGGAAGATGTCAGAGAGCAGATGTGCGGCAGAGAACTCTGTGATGGAACATGAGGTAGAGTATCCTTATGGTAATCTACTGGAAAAGGTCTGGAAATCTGTAAAACGAGTACAGTCAAGATCTCAGTAGATAAATGGAAATCACTTAAATGTCATAACTAAAGTGTGCTGGGGCGCGGGGCGGGGAATAAAAATCTAACCAACAATAAATAATAAGTTGTTTTCCTTCTGAAAATGCACCCAATGATTATATTAAATGTAAATAACTTACGTTATTGAGACAAAGATGGTTGGAATGTGGGAAGAGCTATTGCCCAGCTTGTGCAAAGCCCTGAGTTTGGTGCCTAACACTGAAAAAGGGAAAACAAAATCCATCAAACAAGTAATAAAGAAATCTAAAACCCAACTAACCATAGGCTGTCTAATCTACTCATTTATTATGTGAGAATACAACATGGTATATACATGTAATTATAAAGATAGATAAAAGTAGAAACATGACATGGAACCTACTGAAAACAAATATATGGTAATTGTAGTCATATCAAACAGAGTAAGGAGCAAGAAAAATCACCAACTACAAAGAAAGTCATTCACAAGAAGAAAGGGGTCAATTTGCCATAATATAACAAATTCTCAATATACATGTACCTAACAACACAACTCAATTCATATATATATATATATATATATATATATATATATATATATAAATATAAATTTCATTATAGACACAAATGAAAATGTTGCTCTAAGTCCCATTACTATGTACCAAGACTATACATCAATAAAAAAATTGAGCTGAAAATTAAAAAGCAATAGAGAATATCTGAAAAGATATAATGGGATTCTTTCATGTCCACTATCAGGGCAAAGGGAGAACTCATACATTTCCTATTTTATGAGTAAAAAGAAGCTTTGTAGCAGATCTCATAGGTGTTCACACAATCATAGTGATTACTATGAACAATTCTGCACACGCAGGAGTTTGTCAGCCGAGATGAAATGAATTAACCGGTTTAGTCACAAACCACAAACAATCACCCCAAAAGAAATGAACAGCCTGAATAGTCTGTATCAATTAAAGTAAAAACTTTACCAAAAAAAAAAAAAAATCCAGGAATACAGGATTTCACTGGCCAATTCTACAAAATACTCTAGTAAATGAAAAGTTCTCTGCAGTTCCTTCCAGGAAAAGGAGTCTTAAAAGCAATACTCTTCAAGAATACAAATGCAAAATTCTCAATAAAATTCTAGCAAATCAATGGTCTGTGGGTGTGTCAAGCCTAAGCCCTTGCTTTCAATTCCTAGTATATCACACACACACACACACACACACACACACACACACACACACACAAAACTCATACCCCATACCTGTAGCTCAAACAACTAAGATTCAGAAATATTCACAAATAGTAATGTGTTATACTTAAGCCTACTATTTAACAACAGGAAAAAAGAAAACATATACAGAGCTAACATTTATATAGGAAACAGATTTTAAAATACTTCCAATCTCTCATGAAAAACACAAACCAAGATGTTGGAAGAACCAGGGATAGCATGGAGCATCCCTAATCTGAAAACAAAGAGAGGGCTGCAGAGACACTTTAGGTCAAGGCCACATACGGCTTTGTTCTTTTCCAGTAAATGAGGAACAAAGGCAAAAAGGTCAGCACGGTGCCCTGCATCAGCAGCAACTGGCACTGTGGCCAATGCAATAAAGCAGGAAAAAGCATGTAGTGTGGAAATAAAATGTGTTGTCGTTGCTGCTGCTGTTTCTGCTGTCTTATTTTGTTTTTGCAGAAAATCCAAAGGCATCTGCAAAGGGTTGCTAGCCTCATTATCAACAGCACAGAATAAGTAACTTAGAAAATCAAGTCTATTCCATAAATGCTTGTGGAGGTGTTGATTGAGCTACATATGAAAAGTGAGTTTGCAAGTAAGCCTCTTCTATTTACAAACGTTAACTAGACAGAGTTCAAAGTATTAAATAATAAAGTCATCACACGGGATGAGATTTTGTGATGTTAGATATAATCGCAGAATCAGAAGTAAAGATATATTAAACTAAATTTTAACGAAATAAAAGTTATCTATGGATGGTAATGCTAAGAGAATGAGATTGATCATGGTAGCGAAAACTCACTCTTCTCACTGGACAACACATAAACGACATTAACCCAAATCCTTCTCATGGACTACTATGCACCATCAAAATATTAACTGCTGCCACAAGGCAGTGTGGACTCAACTGGATGTGTGTCCAAGATCTGTAGCAAAAGCTGGTCGGTGCAAGAAGATGGCAGATCAGCTTTGTCTTTTGATGGGGAAATACTCAACTTCTGGAAAAAAATATGCAGAACTCAACATTTGTTGTGGCCTCTGATGCACCATGTGCCATAGCCCATTGGCACCTGCAGGACAAGATGGAGGTGCTGTCAGGCTGCAGGAGGAAGTAAACCTCAAGATGCAGAACATTTGAGTGTAGATTGGTACATGTAGAGCCACAGAGTGACGAGTAGAAGACACTGTCCTCAAAGGAGCAGATTTGTCCCAAAGAGAATTGAGGAGGGAGAAGGCTGGGACATGGAGATTGAATTAGAAGATGTGCTATGCAGCCAGCAGGTATAAGAGTACCTATGGAGCTGTAGACCTGAGAATGGATATCATCATGGCACAAAAGGATAGAGAGAAAAGACTAGGGCGTGGGGATGGTCTTCAGGATCCTGTGATCAGTAGCAAGTGGCAAAGGCTACAAACATTCAAGAGTCACCATCTTCCTTCCTAAACAGCACCATCCAGAGGAAGACTTCCTGAAACACTAGCTCATCTCTTCTGAAACCATCTCACCCAGCAGCCAGACAGCATTGCAGGTGTGATGTGCTGTCCTGTCAGAGGGGGATCTGAATAATTTAGAGTGATGTCTTCCATCAATATTTAACGATATGAAAAACTGTTCATGAGACAATGTTAAGTTTTTTTTTGTTTTTTGTTTTAAAGAGCAGACTGAAAAATAGTGTGGATGCAGAGAAAAGAATCAGAAAGTCATCCTTTTAACATATGAATAGAATTTATCCCTATATGTATGGGATTCATTGTATGTCCTTGGATTTGCATTTATGGATCAACATTTCTAAAATAAAATAAATGCATGCTTAGCTATGTAAAGATTGATGATTATTATATTTTTAGTAAAATATCTCCCTCAATGCAAGCACAACCAGGGAGAATATGCTTTAGTGATATTTAATCTATCAATTTTCTTTCCTGCTAGAACAGAGAAGGCCTTGACTTTCAAAAGACAGCTCTTCCTGAACTCAAGGTACTAAAATGATGGTCCTTAAGTCTACTCTGGAGTCCTTTTGTCCCTGGAATGGGCCAAGCCACCGGCTTCTCACAGCAATCAGGATATCACCAGACTATGTCATGCAGTCAACATATCTGCTGTCAAATCCTGCGGCAAAATAGTGAAAATGTTAAAAAAACAAATGTATTCAAAATAGCAGTAACGAAAAAAATCATGGATTATTCTCTTCATTCAAAAGCACATTGGTGTCACATTCTCCCACAAAATGGGATCTCTGGTTAGTGTCTCTGTGTGGCATGCCCAACTCTTCAGAAGCCAAGTGTGTATATTACATTAAAGCAGAATCTTTTCTGCTGGGCCACCTTCATGCCTAACGGGGCCACTTAGAAAAATGGGAGGAGGCAGGCATTGCAGTGTATATGACAATGGACACAATAAAGATAGCCATGGATTTTGTTGTTGTTGTGAACGAAATTTGAAGTTTTAAGAGACCGAAATAGACCATTTGAAAGCCTGCTTCTTCTACTATGACCTTGTTTGCTTCCAGTGCAGACAGATGAGACGCTTGGTGATTTGCTTTTAATTATATAATTATATATGTAATGAAATGTGTCCGCATTTGGAAGTCACACATAACTCAATTAACTAATATGTTCCAACCCACCACTCAGCACATGATGTTATAAAATGGTACATGGGTTAGATATCTATTCAAATTGCTGGGAGATCAGCAGTAAAAGACCCATGAAGGGAAATTTCCTGGTCAGGAAAACAGAATCTGCTGCCTAGGTGGAGACATAACATTCAAGTTGGGAGAGTTGATGGGTCACCTGACCAAGGGGGCAGCCCTCAGGAAGTAGGGATCATTCTTTAGACATGTTAATAGTCTAAGCAGAATAATTGCTTCATTAATGAGACTGTATTTTTTTTTCCTAGAATTCCCACCCTCCGGTGTAGTCCCTACAAACTGAGATGCTTGCACACTGGGCTAAGGGTGGGCTGTGAGGATTCTGTCTCAATTCAGAAAGGTGCAGCTCTCCCATCTTTGTTTCTATCTGTTTCTCTCTGATGCTGGCCAGAGTCCAAGTGTGTTCTTCTGATACTTTGGGCTTCCTTCCTCTCTCTCTCCCAGGTCACTCCCCTCCACACAGCTTGACTGTCATGTACGTAACTCAAACTCAGACTGCATGGCTAACTTCCTTCTCTCCTCCACTTGATCTAGCAGTTTTCCTTTCAAATTCTCATAAATTATCCTCCAGCTTCCCTTTGTGTCCATTATCAAATACCTTTATTGATGAGACTGTGAATCCCAAGAATAGGCTGACTTACTTCCCCAGTATCACCTGGTGGTCACAGATTCCCCCAAACTCCACTAAGCAGAAGGATACAAAGGTTCAGCACCCAGCAGCCAACTTTAAGAAACTAATTCTTTTCCAGTTTGGGGGTGGGGGGGTCTTAAAAAAGGAAGCACCACAAATGGTCTGAAAAGGCTCAGAATCTCCTCCTCTCCTCACAGACCATATCCGCACAGCTTGCATCCAAAAGTCAGAATGTTCTTGTTTGCCAAATGTAAAAGAGACTTGTAAAAGCAAGGGGCCATGTCATGTCTCATTCCTTTCTTAATTTAAAAAAAAAAACAATGTAAATTAAAATTCAGTGATTGTTTTGACTGGTGTAGTGTTCACACTTATAATTTCAGTACTTGGGAGGCTAAGGCAGGATGTCAAGAGTTCTAGCCCAGTCTCAGCTACATATCAAGTTCAAGGTTAGCCTAGGGTAAGTAAAACCATCTAAAAAATAAAACAAACAAAACAAAAAACAAAAAAGAAACAAAATTGTTCTTCATTAAAACATTACTTCTATTAGCATACTACAATGGGAGTTTGCTGTTAAAATTTAACAATTAATAAAAATGTCAAATTAACAGTTTTAATCTGTCTTAAACATTTTTAAGTTAACATGTTACTTAGTATGGCAATAGATGTTCCCATAAGCAAATACTCTCTCCATAATCTTTGGGTGTGAAAGGATCTGAGAGCCAGTACTTCGGGGTTCTTTACATGATGCTCCAGAAATACTATGAAAGTAGAGGTGTGCTACTGTGATGGTTTGTATATGCTCGGCTCAGGGAGTGGCTCTATTAGGTGTGTCCCTGTTGGAGGAAGTGCGTCACTGTGGGGGTGGGCAATGAGATCCTTCTCCTCCTAACCATATGGGAGCCAGTCTTCTCCTAGCAGCCTTCAGATGAAGACATAGAACTCTCAGCTCCTCCTGCACCATGCCTGCCTGTATGCTGTCATGTTCCCGCCTTGATGATGATGGACTGAACCTCTGAACCTGTATGCCAGCCCCAATTAAATGTCCTTGTAGGAGTTGCCTTGGTCATGGTATCTGTTCACAGCAGTAAACCCTAAGACAGCTACCGTTGAGTACCATCCACTCTGCTGCTTAGGATTCAAGGTTTCCATTTGTCCAACGTACCCAGACATTTGCCACTCACCGTTACAACCAGCACTGTGGGTGAGATGGAGAGAAAGAGACCATGTGTCCACCTTGTCAGTCAGCCAGTGCTCAGTGGGAGTGGCCTGTACCAATACCCAGATCACGTGTTTGTTATGAGTATGTTGCGGGGGTGGGGGGAGTTTGTTGTTGTTGTTTTCAGGTTGCCCTTCCTAGCCCACCTCCCTGTTTTATGATTTTACTGTGTTTCTTCTTACAATTAGTTTATATCTTTCTAGTTGTATAAAATGTATCATCGATCATGAAGAACCTTTCAATGACATGCTTCCAAGACCCTCTCATGTCACTCACTCTCCTCTCCCCCTCTCCAGTTCATGCTACAATACACATTCATTCAGTTGGATTAAATGTCAGCTTTGCCAAGTCTTACCCTGCACCTCTTGGCTCCTTCTCACCTGACAGTCTGACTGTGGAAGTTCTGGGCACTTCTTGTATTATGAACTTCCTGTGAATGGGACCTTAAAATACGAAAATCTCATAATTATTATGAAAATACAGTAGCTATTTTGTTTTTGAAGGGTACTTTTGCTGTGGTTGGTTGGTAGGTTTTGCTCAGGAGTTGAAAGATACATATTTGGTTTCCAAACTCCTTCATATCAAAAGTTGTACATGAACATCACAGTTATCTACCTCTGCGCAGTACAGGTTTTTCTCTGGATACTTGTAAAGCTTATTTGCTGGCTGTGTTACTTTACATATGAAAGATCCAGAATATTATCTGCTAATGCTTTCCTGGGATTTGTGGACCTGCAATGCATATTTCCCTACACATGCAGATATTTCTGGTTTCTGTGTCTTCATTTATTTTTCCACTCCATGTTCTGAGTGTGTGTAGCTAAGAGTAGATTGCACATTTTGTACATGCAAGGACCTGGGTTTAATCCTTAGTGCAGATACCAGAAATATTTTATTATTCAACTCCATTTTTCTCTTCTCTTCCTCTGGAATTTTAATGGTGTGCATATTTATGTGACTGTGACTCTATTTAAATTTGTCCAACTTTTTCTCTCTCCCCTGAGCTTCCTGTCAGATAATTTATATAGTACATATCTACTTCACGTCTCCTACTGCATTCAGGCTGCTTATGATCCTCTTTTGCACTCTGCCATTTCATAAATTATATTCTTAAGCTCAAAATTTTTTTCTGGACTTGTTCTTGCCACTTTCCCATCTCTACTGAAAACACTCAACAGTTTAACAATTAGTTTTTGAAAGAGTTGCAATAGCTTCATTCACACCTCCTCTACCAATCCCTGAATCACCGATTGGTCTGCTTTTCTTGTCTGTACTTTCTCTTGATTGCAAAGGAACTAACTACCCTTTCCTGTTTCTGGGCATGTCACATGATGTCTCATTATAGCTTCAATGATCTTTACAAACTTGATTTTATGATTCATGTAGATAATCTTGATTGTGTGTTTTTCCTCAGTATGACACTGAGATGTTTGTTTTGAGTGTTTGTTTATTTTTCTGGAAGGCAATACACTTGCTGAAGGTCATGTTATATCTATATCTTTGTGGGACCAGATTTTTTTCTCTTTAATTTAGTTCCTGGACGGAAGCTCATTTCTTACAACATTATTACATCTGTACCTTTATGAGAAGTCCAAAGCAGTCTTTACTTTTTCCATATATTTCTGATTTTCTGGGTCTCCACCCCATATGACCTCTTCCTATGGTGAATCTTGATAACACTTCTCTGTGGCTCTTGGTTGATGACTGGGGCTCCTGGTTGTCTTTCCCATAAATATGATAGGTCCCAGTCAAAAAATCAATAATAATGCACATACATAACAGTCAGTTTCCACCTCTGAGATCTTAACATTCTATTCTGTTTCTTGTTGGCTTCTAGACTAAAGTTTGTCTTCTGCTCATGAACCTGGTAATTTATGTTGAAGTTCTCTTTCCTCTTCTGCAAACTGAAGTGATCCTTCTTAGTGAGCAATGGTTGGATATGGTCCTTATCTAATTTGATGGTCTCCCTGACATCTTTGCAAACTTTTCCATTGGTATGGACATACACATTCATGGGTGTAAATAAATACACAGAAATATATTCTATATTTTATTTTTTCAGTATTGTGACTTTTATTGTCACTAGCATAAGACTGACACAATCATTCTGTTGTGACCCAAAACACAACGCTTGTCAAAATATTGAGATTTTGGGGGGTGAAGTCTTGTGTGATCTGATTTCTCTAAATTGGGTCTGAATATTCTTGCTCAGTTATTTCACAGGAACCTACACTCAGTCCACAGTCAAGGCAGAAAAGACATCTGTAGTAAAGAAGGAGTTTTGTGTGGTCAGATCCAACTGGGGACCAATTGTCAAGTAAGAAACATCACTTTAGACCATCGTCTCCAAACTGGGCAATGGTTTATCATTATCTTATGAAAAAATGAGCTGATATTTCCTTGATTTACACAAGGAAATAGAGTTTGGCTATGAGATAATTCAAACAATTCTCAAGTTCTAAAGCACTTCATCTTTCTACTCTCTTTCCCATATCAGCAGGTATTTCTTAGTATCTGAGACTTTACCATATCAAACACACACACACATGTCTATTTTCTGGCCTATGAAGGTGCTGATGAAATTCACATAAGAAATTGAGATTATTGGAGGTAATAAATGCAGATTGTCATAGGTTCGTGTGGAGCTCTGTGTCTGAGCAATGTTGAGGCTTCTTTAGGATACTGCAGAAGATATTTCTGTGAAACCTCAGCAATGTCTGCCATACAGAACAAGTGTCAGCAACTGTGTGAGCCATGAGTGAGTTTTCCTCATTAAGGAAATTAATATCAATTCCTGTGGCAATAGGAGTGTTTAATTGTCTCAATACTTTATTCTAATTTTTTGCATTAAATGTACTTATTCATATGTGTGTGCCATGACATATGTGTAGATGTCAGAGGATGACTTGTAGGAGTCCGTTTCCTACTCCCACTGTGTGGGTTCTGAGATCAAACTCAGGTCTTCAGGCTTGGCAGCAAGACCCTTTATCCACTAAACTAACTCTCTGGCCAGTGCAATTCTTTATATATTCTGGAAATCAATTTCCTGTCTGATGTTCTCTCCTAATTGTAGAGCCTAGATTTCAATATATATTACATACATATACATGTATATAATATACACACTCATACATATACTATATATATATATGTATTCAATATATATGCATGTGTGTATACATATATATATATATATATATTACATACACATATACATACATATACAAGAAATGGGTGCTGCTCATGAAACAAGAAAGAGGATTAAATTTTTAAAAAGGCTTGTAAAATATGTATGACCCAGGAGAAAGGACTCCTAGGTAAGGCACAAATAGTAAGGAAGAGAAGGACCTACAAAGGCTGAAATGGCTCAGTTTACACGCAGGATGACTTGTGTTCATTCCGAAGAATGCATGTCTAAAAACAAACAGCAAGAATAATAAAAACCTAACGTAGAGACACATGCTTTTGTAATCTTGGTGCTGGGAAAGAGAAGACAGACAGATCTGGAATTCCGTAACCAGACAGTAGAGCTTAATCGTGAAGTGCCAGGTTCCTGAGAGACTCTGTCTCAAGAAGTATGGATGACTCCTGAGAAAGACAACTGAAGTTGTCCTCTAGACTACACACACACACACACACACACACACACACACACACACACACACACACGTACATCTATCTACTCCTCCCTCCGACCACCAGATGAAAGGAAAGCAGATGGGGAAAAGTCTTGAGAGGAGGATATGCTCACACTCCGGGGGCGTCTCCCTTACATCCTAGTTCTACAGTCAAGAAGGGAAGGGATCCCCTGCTCTCTGCTTGATCCTGTGCTCAGCCCTGGCCAGGCCATTCAGATGGCTATGATGTCATGATAGAAAGATGCAATCAAGATTGATGCAGTCAGAAGGAAAAAGAAAACATTCCCTTCTTTAAAAATATTTCTATTCTCAAATTCTAAGTGGTTCAAATGTAGCAAGAAACCTCGGGTCTGGAAATGGGGATTTTTATCATTGAGTGTCTTCAGTTAGGTTCTTTCTGAAGTGTCTGGGGCTCCTGCACACACGGGACATTGGTCTTCTGTTCATTTATCAGTGGGTGTGTCTGGGAACATTTCTATAAAAGACAGATGGACTTTCCGCCCAACAGATAGATGCTGGTGAAGAGTATTGATGTTCAGGAAGCGCCATGAACTGACTAAAGCCATTGTTTTTTCTCTCACAAATACAAGTGGCTGCTGACAAGGAGTGATCGACTGAAAACTACTTGGTGACTGTCGATTCCAAACTTAGTCCCTTGCTTCAGCTGGGTCAGCTGGGAAAGGAGAATCTACTTCCTCCTCCTTTCTCTCCTACTTCTCCATCTTTTTATTTCTTCTCTCTGCCCCTAGTACCCAAATCACACACCTAGAATCCCCACTGTCCTGGTTAGCTTTAACTGTCAACTGGACACAGCCTAGGTTCACCTGAGGGGGGATTCTCAATTGAGGGATCACCTAGTGCAGATTGATTTGGGGACATGTCCACAGGGACTTGGGACCCTCCTTTCTCCCTGGGAGCCCTTGGCCACTGGGCCCTTGAGGACAAAGGGAGCTGAGGCAGGGAAGTGGGGATGGGTTTCAGACAGCCATGAATACCAATGGATTGACTGACTTCTGGGATCAGCTTCAGTGAGACAGCTCAACTTTATTAGGGGTAAACAAAGGCTATATAGATTTGGGAACCGGGTAGGGAATTCCAAGGTGGATATATGTTATTGGTTAGGATGGAGGCCTTTGAATGTTTCATTTACATAAAGAAGAATGCTAAGAACCTGTCCTGTAGGTTTTTATCAGAGAGAGGATGTTGAATCAGTAGGTAGGAAGTGCTGATTGGTCATAACGGTATGATAATACCTAATTATCATATGGTGGGAAAGTCTACGCTGGACTTATGTGCTGAATCATGCAGCACTTGTAGGAAGCTTTCGGCAGAGTCATCCTTTAGATAAGGTTGAACACTCATGCTTAGAGACACTCTCCAGATTGGATCAGTGGAGAAGGGGAGTCCTGCTGAGCAATGGACTCCTCCATTGTGCACCACACTCAGGGAGCTAGCAGTCATGGTATAGACTATATACCCAACAGGGGTTGTCATGATTGTGAATTGATTTAGAAAGGCCCAGCTACTGTGGGTAGCACCATTCCCTGGGCATAGGCACCTGGGCTGTATAAGAAAGTTAGCTAAGCAGAAGTCTGCAAGTGAGCAAGCAGCATTTCTCTATGATTTCTGTTTCAAGTTCCTGCTTGAGTTTCTGTCCCGACTTCTATCAGTGATGGGTTGGACCAAGAAGTATCAGCCAAATAAACTGTTTCTTCTCCTGTGTTGTTTTGCAATAAATTGTTCCTTGCAACAAAACCCAGCACTGAATTCAGAAGATGGAGCTCAATTGATAAACTATGGAGATCTGACTTTGGATTCCAACACCCACATAAATATCTGTGTGGTGCTGTGCACCTATAATCCTAGTGCCAGGTAGGCAAAGACCTAGGAATCTCTGGAATGTGCTGGACAACTATTGCTAAACCAGTGGCTTATTCAGTGAGAGAGCCTGTCTCCAAAAATATGGTGGAAACTCAGACACCTCTGAGTTCCATACATTGTACACACACAAGAACATGTGGTTATGAATACAACACATGCAAACACACACACATGCACATACACATACATACACATGCACATACACATGCACACACATGCATGCAATACACATACACAAATGCATTCACACATATGTACAACATACATACACACACATATGCACACAAAATACACATGCACACACAGCACATACACATGCATACATTGCACACACACATCACACATATCATGCATTGGAACACACACATAATGATCTCAATGTGCTGTTTAGTTGTGCAACTAGTTTGTATTAGATGGTAACTAGTCTATTTACTTCCTCAGAGAAGATGCCATTTTTTCTCTTAAAGTGTACCAAGTAGACTTTATTAGGATGCTTGTATCTGTGTAATATAAGGATAATTCTAAAAGCTTAAAAGCACTTGTTATGAAAAAGGCTTATTACTAAGGAAAATGTTCATACTTCTGTAATATGATTATAACTTGGCTCAGTAATAGCCAATACTCTGCAGTTTCTTATTTCTTCATAAAACTTGGAGATTGTTAAGTATGCCAGCCACAGTCATGTGCATGTATCGGTAATTAAAATTGTTTGGGACTTGTACATTACTTTATACCACTTCACATTTAGAGTTATAACTTTTTAACTTTCTACTGATTCTTTGTTTCACCTCACCCTCCCTAATCCCATTCATCTCCCTATCCCTTCATATCTTCCCTTGCCCTTGCAATCCCCCGAAAAGAAAATTAAAATAAAAACCAAAAACAAAACAAAGCATAAAAACATGTCATCATGGAAGCTGCAGTGTGTCGCACGGTATACCCTTCTGTCCACACCACTTGTAAATGTTAATCACAATGAGTCATTGGTCTGGTTCAAGACCTCTGGCCTCTGCTACGCCATTAATACTGGATCCTCACTGGGACTCCTCTTGGATATCCTGTTGTTGTCCTGTGTCATGCAGAGCCTGCAGCTTTGGATCTGCAGGACGGACCCCTTCACGTGTTCCAGCAGTCATAGTTGAGGCAAATGCTAAGGTAGGCAAACTTAAAGTCCTGGATCTAGGCCTGATTCGTAGCTGAGTTGCTCAGTCTGCCAGCTCTCCCAGGTAAGCACCACCAGGGTGAGCTCTCCAGCACTGTCTGACTAATTTCCCAGGGATGCAGCTGGCAAGGGGCATGGTCATCTCTCCTGCTCTCATGCCCTTAGGGATGATTTACCCACACCCATGCCTCCAGAGCCAGCTCTACTCTGCTGCCCAAATCAAGGGGCAGGGCCAATCTCCTTAATGCTCCAGCTTGTGAGGGGCAGGGCCAGCTCTCCCAATTGCTTCATGTGGTGATAGGCAAGGGGCAGGTATCTCACCTGAGCCCATGCCACCTCACAGCAGGCTAGTTGCAGTGGTGGGTCAGCTCTCTTAGGCATATGTCCTTGGGGCTGAATTACTGAAGTCCTTGCCACTGGGGCCAGCTCTCCTGTGTTTCCCAGATGATGACACACTGACCTAGGATTACATGGTGGTAGAAATTCAGATGATCAGGAAAGCCATCCAAAGCCTGCCTACGGATCTTAGAATGGGTAAGAGGCCACGGAAAGATACAAATCAAGTTGGAGTTGAGATAAAAAAAAAAAAAAACATAAAGCCCAAGGTGAAAGGGCAGAGAAGTAATGCTTTCCTGGAGGCGGGGAGGATGTTCTCTATAGGAGTTAGGCAAGAAAAGCTGGGGTGGACTCAGCCTGGGGACAAACCTAAAACAGAAAAAGTGGACCATTTGGGTATTGAAGGTACAGAAGAAAAGACTACCTGGCTCAAATGTCCCGACTTTGAATGAGCTTGACTTATGGCTAAAGCTGCTTCCGGACCAGTGTGGATACAACAATGTAAAAAGAGGGGTCAGGTACAGAGTGATCTACAGAGGTCCTCTGTCTCAAACACCCATGTCTCACAATCCCATATCTTGGGCATCTCTCTCTCTTTAATCTCCCCTTTCTTGAACTGCATCATTTACCCAGATGGCAGTAGCCATACCTGAAGTGCTTTACTGGGGTCTGTGAGTGCTTCTGGCATTGGTCCAAGCTGAAAAGAGAGAGTGGTACTCCCTCAACTGCTAGTTGACTAGTAGAAGTACAAGAACTCAGCACACAGTTGGGCTGGACTCTTGTATTCCCTGCTGGCGTTAAGATCTGGGGAAGTGGTTAATGCTGAGGAGAAAACTCCTATAGTTCGTAAAAGGTAGACCAGAATTTGTTACATTGAACCTAGGACTGCTAGGTTCAATCTTAACTTCTCTGTTAGGGTTTAGCACTAGCTCATAGGTTTCCGGAAGGAAGGGGAAATGAGGATTCTCTTTCAAATTATCTTCTAGGGTCACAGGCTGAGTTTTGTGGACCATGGCTAGGGTTAGGGTCTGGAAGCTAAGCCTGGCTTGAAAGGTTTGCCTTTGGACTCAAAACAGTCAAGCCATGAACTAAACCAGAATTAAGCTGGAGCCAGAGGCCATAGAGCCTGCTAAAAGATCAAAGCCCTTGACACAAGAACCAGCATGCATGGCCAGGAGCCTTTAGTGGTTGCTTAATTGAATGGTCAGAATCTCAGGGAGAACCAAGCAAGGAGACACAGCCTGGGAATGGGGTGAGAAGCTAACCAGAGCAAGGTCTCAGAGAGGCTCCAAGATTCTGCATCCCCCCCTTGCATCAGTTAATTCATCCAAGTGCCCAGCATCTTTCCATAAGCCAACAGGGGCCATATGACACCTGATGTCCTCTTCCAGAACAGGGGGACAATACAGACTGTGGGAACACGGACCATGGAGGAGGTTAAATAGAAGCTTGATCTTTTGCCAGACAAATGCAAACAAATTATTGTTTGCTGAACTGGCAGAGCGCCCTGCAGACATTATATGGGCTCCTTGCCCACTTTTAAGGCCAGCTTCCCTGGCTTCTAAAGAAGGAGGCCTTCCACCTCTATCCTCCGTGACATGTTGCTAATGCAGGAACCCAAGACTGCAGTTGGCCAATGAAGTTGACCCGGACACAGGAAGGTCCCATCTTGGATTGTAAGGCTGAGGAGGGTGATGGGTGATTATAGCCAGACAGCCAAGGCCTCAAGCTGACTCTGATGCTTGCCAGTTCCAAGATCTTTTCTATCCAAAGTGTGAACAGGAGAGAGCAGCCTCTCATTGTGAATGGCCTCACCATTGCTCACTGGTCTTTGCTTCACAGCATTACGTAATCAAGGCCAGGAGCCTCTGTCTGGATTCTTCCGGCACCTATGCCAGTTCTAAACACAGTCTGACTGTCGGTATTTCCAGTTGCAGGTTCAGTCCTCTGACAGAGCAAAGCAAACAGGCTATTCTACCTGGGTGTTTTCCAGAGGGTGAGCATGGTTGGAGCTGCTTTTGTTGCTTCCCAACTCCACTGTCCTTTCCTGTCATTCAGAGGCTGGATAGACCTCCAAGCATTGGATAACCCTGGGAAGGTCAAAGCCAATAATGGCCAACCTGCCATGTGGATGTGAGGAGCGAGGCTTGCAGCTCTCAGGGGGTTAAAGACTCAAGTCCCAGCCCTAAGCAGGTACCTCACAGGAATATATGTGAGCTTAGCATCTCTGGGGTGTGAGAACAAACCTAAGCCATGGGAAGTGACCCACTCAAGGTCACAGAGGTGACCAGTGTGCTCCAGAAACAGGAGTTAGGCTTTACGAATCTCAGCTCTTTGCAGTCTCCTTTACCAAGCTTCTCTTCTCTCCTCAGCAGGTAAATAATTTTTGTTGTCAAGGAGAGAGAGCAGGGGGGAGTGAAGGCATTTTGATAGTTTTTGTTGTTATTCAATACTATGATTTTTAGCACACAAGCACTTCATTCAGGGGGAAAATGGAAAATCCCGTGCCACCTTTCACTCACACTCCCCTGGGTGGTACTCATACCCCCTCATCAGTGGCACGAGGTGGTCTATTGAGTCAGAGTCAGAATAAAACCCTTGTCACCCTCTCCGTCATTCGTCAAGGAGGAGCCTTGATCTGAGAGCAGGTTGCATTAGGCGAGAGTGGTTGTGTGTTGGAAATTAAATCACTCAAAAGATGATTAAAAATAGGATGCGAGTTTCCGTTGGGGTCCCAGCTTGAATGAGGTGCCATACAAAATCAAGTTGCATTGTATTGTGTAAAACGGCTTTACGCTAACGTTCGGAATAACAAGGTCCCACTGAGAGCCCTTCAGGCTTCTGAATGGCGCTTGGAGTTTGTCAAAATTTTTCAGGAAGGGATCTGTGCCGCCCAGACTGCGTGAAGCATGAACAATTGTTAAGAAAAAAAAAAAGATCGGTGTATAAAATGACATCTTTCCCATTACTCACCCGCCTTTGAGCAGAGGCCTAACAGGAGCCCAAGAAAGGTCAGGCCTGTGTGTCACCTGCTCTGGGTGTGTGTTCAAGTTTGACAGCTCTTGGGGCATTAGGAAGGATGGGGACAGTGTAGCTTAATTGCAAGGCAGCTGTCTTCACCTGGTCAGCCAGCTATAACAGAGAAGCACAGGCCAACAGGTGTCTAGAGAGTGGAAATGAATTCCTCATGGTCTGGGGGCTGGGAAGTTCTAGAGGAGGGGCTTGAGTGTCTGGGAGGACTCTTAAGCTGATGGACAGCTGAGCCTATTCTGTCTGTTTCTATATGTGACATATATATGGGGGTAAGAGTGCTGACTTTGACTAACCAATATTATCCAAGTGGAAATGGAATTTCTTTTCTTTTTATCCTTTCATAATTGTATGTGTATGTTTGTGTGTATAAGTGTGTGTGTATGTTTGTGTGTATATATGTATGTCTGTGTATATGTGTGAGTGTATTTGTGTGTAGTGTGAGTGTAATTGTATTTGTCTGTGTTTGTGTATATGTCTGTGTATATGTGTATGAGTGTGTTTGTGTCTAGTGTATAAGTATACGTGTATTTGAAGGTGTGTTTGTGTGTATGTCCATGTGTATCCATGTGTGTATGTGTATGTATGCATATGTGCTTGAATGTAGTGTGTGTGTGTATGTCTGTGTATATGGGTAAATGCGTTTGTAATATATAAGTATATGTGTATATATGTGTTTGTGTGTATGTCTGTGTGTATATGCATGTGTTTTTGTGTGTAGTGCCTGTCTGTGTATATGAGTGTGTTTGTATTTAGTGTGCATGTAAGTGTGTTTATGTGTATGTCCATGTGTATGTGTGCATGTATGTGTGTGTGTGTGTGTGGTGTGTATTTCTGTATGTGTATGAGTGTGTTTGGTGTGATATGTGTATAAGTGTGTTTGTGTATTTGTGTGTGTGTGTATGTTTGTCTGTGTATTTGTATGTAGTGTGTTTGTGTGTGTTGTATGTGTGTATGTTTATCACAGTCCCTCCTGCATTATCCTCTTGTTTATCTACCCTTCCACCGAACCCTTCCTTCCCAATAGGCCTAGAAGGGTTAAGATTTCAACATTTGACTGTTAAGGGGCCACACTAATATCTCTAACAGATATTAATGCCTCTAACAGCAGGCAACCCCCTTATCAGCTGTAACAACTTCTTTAACTATAAAATAGATGCAGACGTACCCTCTTAAAGAGAAGTCTAACAGAAAAAAATAAACATCGCCTCCTGAGCAAAGGGAGGCTGAACAGGAGAGAAAGAAGTGACTTCGAAGACTGAACTCTTCAGCTGGATGTTTGCGGGACTCTCGTGACGGATGTGCAGGGACCAGGAGGCTTCAAATTCCAGGAAGGTTATTTGCCTCCCGGGTCCAGAGAAAGGAGCCAAGGTGTTGTACAGACATGATTTCCCATGGCCTCTTCCCTCAGTGTGAAGGTGGCCATCTCTTTCTGTCTCTTCATGGCCTTTTATCTGCATGCTACTTCTCTAGCATCCAAATTGCCTATAGGGATGGTATGCGTACCACATAGACTAGGGTATAGCCTGCTGGACTGGCCCCACTTTAAGTTAATTAAGTGGATTTAACAGGATTTTCAAGGCTCATCCTCAGCTACAGTCGTGGTTCCAGGTACCTGGGGTATGAGGTTTTCAGGCTGGAATTTGAGAGGAAACTAGCCTCTCTCTGACAGTCCAATGCTGTAGTTTCCTCCACCCCAGGACACATAAACACTTTATATTTTCAAAAGCAAAATTAAACCAGAACTTTTCAAGCCAATTCTTCAACATAGAAATATAAAAAGATGAAATTCCATTGTCAGCTAGATGTGGCCAACAGTCTGGTTCTGACTAAACGCTTTGAATGGAATACAAAGTGAAAACCCACTGGAGACTTCTGAAGCCACATAATGACAGGAACACCATAAACAGAAGCAAAATCTCAAGCGCCTCTCTACTCCAAGAGTGCTACCTGGGAGGAGGGGGTTGTCCACATTATCTCTCTGCTCTGATGTAAGACTAGGTGAAATGCTCAAGTTCATGGGCACAGGAAGAGTCGCAAGAAGAGCTTCTGTCCAGTTCTTTCAGCCACACCATGAAGAAAATCAGCCACCACATGCTGGTGAACCATGGTATGTTCTGCCTTCCACTCTCTCATCCAGACATGTTCTATCTGCAGCTGCAGCTGTAGGCTGGACTCCACCTAACACACCACCACTGCCATGACCTGGGGCATCAAAAGTCTTCATGGGTGATTGTATTTGTGTGTGGAAGGAATCTCTGAACACACACATGCACACATACACACACACAGTCACAAACATGAACACAATCATACACACACATGCACACACATATATACATGCACATGTATACACACTTGAACACACATACACATGCATGCACTCACACATATACACACCAAAACACATATGCATGCATACATACATGTACACATGTATACACATATAAATCATACACATGTGAGTGGTCATATGTATGCACATACACACACATACAAACACATACACACACATCTTAAATGTGTCCCCACAGTTGTGCCATGAATGATCCCTTAGAAAAGGCTATCCCAGTTCCTTAGAATTAATTCAAGTGTAGGAGGCTAAAACCCAGAAAAGGCCTCATTTATAACAAATGAATGGAGAAGCCACTTCAGAGATTCAGCTTTAAGAAAATCCCAGAAATGGTGGAAATAGTTCTCCCACTTTCTGTGGTGAACTTGGAAAAATCTAAAAATCTTCTTGTCTCAGAGAAAGTTGTGCTGTGCTTGAGATGGACATCTGAGTGGCATCTTATTCTTGAAAAAAAAAATCTCAGAATATGGAGAGGAAGGAAGACAGACCAGGGCAGGTTCTGTATTCTTGAGCATAGAAGACAAGAAATCTCAGTATCTGAAGAGGTACGAAACTGGAGGATTCTGGAGGAATGATGTTAAGAGCAACACTTCCATGTTTTCTCAACTCAAGTGGGGTAATAGAAATGACAGCGAGGGGAAACTCAGCCTTTTCTTTTCGTGATCAGTTCTCTGAGAATTTTGCACGAGACATTTTGACCACGACCAGCCCGCCCCAGCTCCTTCCAGATCCATCTTCCCCACATCATGTCCAACTTGTGCTGTGCACATATTCATGCTGTGTGACCTTGAGCTGCAACGTGTTCAACTACCAAGGGCAAGACTCTTAAATGCAACTGCATCTCCCTCTCCTGGCAGTCATCAAAGGCCCATGGCTCCTTGGCTACGAGTGGATGACTGCTTGCCTCCCCTCCTCATGATGGGATTGGGTCTCCATCCTATGATGGGATTGGGTCTGTCCTAAACCTTCCCAGGGTTCTGCTGTCCCAGCATCATGAGCCTGTTTGTGCAGCTGCCCTATTATGTTCCAAGGATGCTTTTCCTTGGGCTCATTCATGACTTCTGGCTCTTACAGTCTTTCTGTCTGTCTTCAGCAATGATCTCTGGTCTTGGGAGGAGGGGTATGGCATAATATACCATTTAAGGCAGAGGAAAAGTAATTGGTCTGCCTCCGAAAGCTCTTGAGTCTGTGATTCAAGAAATTTGGGAAAACCCCAACGTAATAAATAGAAAGAAAAGCCAGGCAGTGGTGGCGCATGCCTTTAATCCAGCACTTGGGAGGCAGAGGTAGGCGAATTTCTGAGTTCGAGGCCAGCCTGGTCTACAGAGTGAGTTCCAGGACAGCCAGGGCTACACAGAGA
The DNA here is from genome assembly GCA_021653895.1 of Mastomys natalensis. Taxonomy (NCBI): domain Eukaryota; kingdom Metazoa; phylum Chordata; class Mammalia; order Rodentia; family Muridae; genus Mastomys; species Mastomys natalensis. The sequence continues at coordinate 447,915 of JAJTUV010000372.1, forward strand.
AACCCTGTCTGGAAAAACCTAAAAATAAATAAATAAATAAATAAAATAAAAATAAAAATAAATAGAAAGAAAGCTGGGCATGGAAATATGCAGCTAAATCAGAAGCCATGTGTTTAAATTTTTTTTTCAGGATACCTTTAAGAAAAAAATTATACAAAGGAAACACAATAATAAACAAAATAAAAATGGACTGCTTTTTCATAGAAGGTCTGATGGCAGTATTAAACTTAATTTTAATTATTAAAAAAAAAGAATTTACTACCTAAACTTCTATCTTTCTTTTTGCTGCTGTTGTTTTGAGATGGGAATTCTACAAAGGCCAGGCTACTCCCTGACACAGACACTAAAAACTCTTGCCATCTCTGATGCAGACTTTGAACTTCTGCCTTCAGATCCTAAGTGCTGGGACTACTGGTGTGTGCCACCCACCTGGCCTAAACTGCTATGTCTGACAGAACCCTCATTAGCAATAAGAATAAAAATGAATATATTCTCCTATGAATGTAAGTAAGGAAATTAGTCACTTGTAGATAGGCATTTTAAAAATTGCTAAAGGAAATTGCTTAAAAAAGGAAAAATAACACTGGGGGAGACAGAAGTGAAGAAATGAAGGCAGGATAGAATATAAAATGGAAACCCAGTGCTTTATTCATCAAATTAGTTAAAATGTGAATGAACATTGAAAGTAGACATTGTAGTGTTGCCTAGATGCCTTCCCTAGGATAGAGGCAAGCTTGTAACAGCGGGGAGGGCCGAAGGTTAAACATGTCTTTAGGAAAAAAAAATCTTAACTTCTAGTAATTATGCTGCTGGTGTGATCCTTTCGAGGAGAGAGCAGGGCACACGCAGTGTGAGGTCAAGAATATGACTAATTAATTTAGTGTTGCTGAGAAGTGACATCTTTGTCACAGGACAGATGACGGATCAAAGCTGAGTTTTAAAAAAAAAAAAATCTAAGAAACAACAACAACAAAAAATAAGTATTTGAGTTGCCGAAATAAAGTTTGAAAACAAAGAAAGCTATAAACCCTGAGAGAGTCAGAGTTTTATCAAATAGGCATTATAAAAGTAAGAAATTTAGCCATAAAATTTGAAACCCTGGAAGTATTAGCCACATTTCATTTGCTGTGACAATCACAGTGACCAAGGCAACTTACAGAAGGAAGGGTTTATGTGGGCTTATGGTCCCTGAGTGTTAAGAGTCCACCATGGTGGGGAGATAGCTGGCTTGGTAGTGAGAACAGGAAGCTAAAAGCTCACATTTTGAACCACAAGCAGGAAGCAGAGAAAACCAACTGGAAGTGGGCAGGGCATTTTGGTCTCAAAGCCCATCCCTAGTGACACATGTGCCCTATAAAGGCTGCATCACCGAAACCTCCCAAAACAGTGACACCAACCAGGGGTCAAATGTTCAAACATCAAGGCCTATAGGGGACACTTCTTCATCAAGATTAAAAAATGGTAGAATCAGTGTCTGAGGGTCACGTGTGGACTTGAGTCTAGTTGTCATGCAGTCTGTGATGCAGACAAGACAACATCTAGCCTTTACCAAATCAGGCCACAAAAATAAAGGTGGAGATGTCTGAGAAGTGGCTCTCAAGGCTAACCTCTGGGCTCCAATATACATGAGCACATGTGCACACACACACCTGTACACTCACACATACTCACAAAGTATGAATGTGGCAAAGTCCACCGAGGTCCATGATATGTGTAAGAGGCTGTCTTATCAAGATCCCTGGTGTCAAGAAGCCACAGACAGACTTCTTATGGGAAGATGGAACATGGGAGATGAGGCCGGAAAAGGAAAGGAAGAAGTTACCAGCACATCTTGAACGGTGGAGCATGGGATGGGATGCCTGCCTGCTTCCGTGAGTGACTTTCTAACATAACTCTAACTAGATAGTGGTTAGATTATAAAATATGGCCCTATCAGCTTTGTCTCCTAGGGCCTTTTGGATGGCAAACACTTTTACATACACTGTTTTGTTTTGTTTTTTTTTTTTTTTGAAATTTCTCAAAGATTCCTTCGAAGTTGGCCAATAACTGGAACTGGCCTAAATGTGATTTCTCTGGTTCAAATAAGGGAAATAAAGTCTTGGAGGTTTTGGTTTCAACATTATAGTTGGAAAGTGGAAACTGTTCAGTTCAGACTTTCTGATGTGCATTTATACATGGTAAAGGTCATGTGATTTCTCCACGGATCAAAATGGCGACCACTTTTACTATGGATAGTTTACTATGTACATTTAATATTTTCTTAGAATTCCTATTGAAATTCTGTTGAAAGTAAGTAAATACAATTATTTTAGAGAAAAAAAAAGATATTCTGACATAGCCAGCTACTACCATCCCAGTGTAATGACAAAGTCATTAGGATATGTTTGAGACAGTCTCCTTGATGGCAAGGAAGATGGTTTGGAGTCTGTACCTCAGCCTTGTGTCCAGGAAGACACAAGAAGATCCAGTTGTGAAGGTTTGTACAGGGCACATATGGAATAGGTAGGCTCTTCCACAGACTTTTCCAAGGTAGAAACAATACAAATCCAAGTATGAGGCCTTCCTGCATATGAGCTAATCTGGTCTTCCTCTTGCAGAGGGCACATCACACTAGAGAGGGAAAGGAGTCAGAGAAGATGTGGAAAGAAGAACAGCCATGTTACAGTGAACATGTCTTTCCCCGTGTTCTGGTTTCTCTCCCAATTTTTCTTTGCATTTGTTAAAGAAGGCACTTCAAGGAAAGACCAAAGGTTGATAGGATGTAGACTTATGCTATAAAAGAAAGGAACACTAAGAGAGTCTGAAGAGGATTTATATCAAGAATATATGAAAGGATGCCTGCTATATAGTAGATATGAGATTAGATTAAACATGTATAAACAGAAAGAAGCTCTGAAGGTGTTATGGGATGGGGAAAGAGACAGACTCAATCCTAACAAGTGAATCTTTTGAAGACATATATTTTTTCAAGATGTAGAAAACACCTCTCCTTTTAAGGACGGAAACTAGGTAAGATATAGATTATGCCTGTTGGAGATGAAGTGGATGCCTTTATCATTGATTAAATAGTTTTAGATCAATCTTGAGCAATTGACATTCTGAAGCTTTGATCTTGGCTGAGAACTTGGGAGTTTAACTAAAGTCCAAATGGTCAGTTCACTGCATCCTCCTGAAAATGTCCTAGACTCCCTCAGTGTTTCTAATAAACCATCTCATTGACTTGTAGAGTTACCAATGTGCTCTCAAGTCTTTTGAGAGAAACAGAATTTTGAGCAGACACTGGGGTGTCTGCTAGTAGCTAGTATTTACTACCTGTTCCAAGTCAAACTTCAGACAATGAAATCTGATAAGGGACAAGATTTTTCTTTCATTTGTCCATCTCTCCAGGACAGAACTTAAATATACCATACTGGAGACCCCAAATTAACATCTGCATTTCCAAAGCCTGCACAGTCCATAGACAGGCTGGTGAAGTCAGAGAAGGTCTCTATGGTGTAGCTTGTATAGCTTCAAATTGAAATATTCATTCCTAAGGGGAAAGGGAGGCTCCTAAAATTCAAGGACCAAATGGAACATACAGTAGCCAGAAAGACATTCACAAGGTCCAGGAAGCTCCTAAAAATTACAAGACTCAAGAGGTTTTAAGCAGTGAAAATTGCTATTACTAGAGAGACAGAGGAGTAGGCTTTACTGGGATGTAAGTGCCTATGAGTCACCCATTCTGCTGGAACTTATCCTAGTAAACTCACAAGAGCTCTCAGCAAGATCTGGATGGAGTACTCTCTTTGATTTGACATCCACATTCTACCTGGGGGTGAATAGACATCTGTTTACATCTCTTGGGAAAATCACACAGCACACAGGAAAGACAAATGCCATGCAAGGTGTCCCAGGTAGCTTCCCTGATGCTGTGATAAGCATCATGACCAAAACAACTTGAGGAGGAAATAATTTCTTTAGCTTAGAGGTTATAATCTATCATCAATGGAAACCAGGGAAGGAATCTGGCAGTCGGGCCTGAAGCAGAGACCACAGAGGAACTCTGCTTACTGACCTTCATTCTTTGACTCACTCAACTCCTTTTACTGAACAGCCCCCCAGGAATGGACCTGCTCACTGTGGTATACCCTCCTTTAACAATTAGCAATTAAAAGAGACAAGACACTTCATAGACATACACTCAGGGCAATGTGATGGAGTCAATTCTTCAGCTGAGATTATTTTGTCTTCCCAGGTTTGTGTCAAGTTGAGAAAAACTAACCAGCACATGTAGAGTATTTACTAAACACACATTTTGCCTTTTCTTCTTTGACAGGCTCCAGGCATACAGACCCAGGTCACCTAGAACTATGTATTCCAAGCTCCCCTCAGGTCCCCTATCCTCTACCTCCTTTGTCACATGCTTCCTGGTTCCAGATCATCAATTCCAAATTTTTATTTTTCTGCCACTTTCCCACACTCTACTGACCCAAATTTCACAGTTCAGATTTCTAGAGCTTGTCACAGTCCAGAACAGGCGAGTGCCTCCCACCCCATGCTTTCTCATCCTCAAATAGAACCTCCTGTTGACTTCTGCTCACTCTGAAGGCAGGTTAGGAAGCCAAGATGGCAGACAGGAGGATGTCAACAAGCCATTGATAATGTCTTTCCCCACAAACACAAACTGACAAAAAAAAAAAAAAAATTCCCTGTCTTCCAGTGACCCAGCTGCAGCATCTGGCAACACATTACCCAGTGTCTTGCTCTAGTCTTCAGGAATGCTTGCAGAAAGACCTGTAGCAATCCTGCTCTGTCGGAGACTTAAGACAATCTTTTCAGTCACACATCCCAACATCTCTAATGATGAAGAGATATTAAGCTTCTCCTCTGGGGAGTATAATCAATAATATTCTTTTGTTTACTCAGTTGTACAAAAACATGTTCAAAGCATGGAGTTTTAATATCTGCACCGAGCAAAGTTTATTGCATCGCATAATATGGAGAAGAGATATGAAGGAAACACTCGATTCCTTGGCACCCACAGCCTAAACCACGCTCTCCTGTAAGACTGGGGGCCAATCTTTTTTAACCTTTGTTTGATTATCTGTCTCTGAATTGCTAATATATGAATTTGATTCCTTTAGAAAAAGATGCTACTTGAAAATGTGAGTGAGTGGTTTTCCACAAGTGTCCTCCTCCTTCCCTCTTTTATTTGGACAGCATTAAGATGCAGACATCCCACACTGTGGTATACCCTCCTTTAACAATACGACTCTAGGAATTCATCCACATACCTTCCTTACAATTGCCTTTTGAGACTCTGTAAATCCTTCTGCTAAAAGCAACCTGGTTTAAACATTCCATCTCTGTTGAAATCAACATTTTGGTTTTTTGTACTTTGGATTATTGCTGGGTTTTTTTTTGTCGTTGTTTCGATACTTTTATTTGTTTATATTTGTTTTGAGAGAGGACCTAGAGGAACCCAGTGCAGCCTTGTCCTCTCTTTGTAACTGAGGATAGATGACCTCGGACATTCTGATCCCCATGCCTGCCATCCTCACTGTGACGCCGGGTGTGGGCCAGGCTTAGTTTTATGTGTTTTCAGAGACTGAACTCAGAGCCTCCAGCGTGATAAGCAGGCCGTCTAATGAATGCACTAGACATGGTTGGTCCCATTTTGATTTTAAGACCAGGTCTTTGCTATGACATCCTGGCTGGCTTCAAACTTGTGATTATTCTCTTGCTTTTGCCTCCTGAGGGCTTTGGTTACAGACAGGGATGGGCAACCCGCTCTGGCTTTTTGTTCGTTTATTTGTTTTGTAGGAGCTGTTAACATAAACAATTAAACAAGGGGTGGGGGAACGAACTGGAGACTCTAACCTGGAGATCACTACAATAGGGATTCTTCCCTGTTCCCTGTCATCATCTCAAGATGCTCTCAGATATGAACAGGATAGAGTTCTCAGGCCAGCTGAGAACTCTTCTTGTTGAGGTATCTCTGTATGCTTACTGTGCTACCCATCCACAGCACTGGTGTCTGTGAGCACCAGGATATGGAAGTTTTGTTGGGGAAGTAAAGGAGGCAAAGTGATTGACAGGGCGAGCTTCCCCACTCCCAGTTCACTGAACCCACTGTGAGTTTGGAGGTCAGCCTGGCACTGATGTTCCCTTCATAGGCCCCCATGTGCTATGGTTCTATGCACCAAGCTGCAGTTCACACCTCAAGGGAGGGGAGGGACATGACCTTGAGAAGCCACATCGACACTGTGCTGTGCCTAGTAAGAATGCTTAGCTGAATCCGACAAAGGTGTCCGCTACAAACCAGTGACTATCTCAAATCCTGTATTTCCAGGACTGACAACAGTCAACAGTGGTTCGACAGAGGAACCAGCAAGTCCCTTCGATAGATGCACTAACACCACCCAAAGTGGCTGTGATTCTTGGAACCTGTGTACATGTTAACGACTGGCAGAAAAGTTGTATCTGATACAATCAAGTTATAGATCTGGATGAGGGGAGGTTGGTTGTCCAAGTGAGCCTATGGGATGTGCCCTAAACAACAGCAGTGTGGTCAGATGGAAGACCCATCTTATGGTGATAAAGGAGAAGGCAGGGGGAGGACATGGGAGGGTGCTGCTGGAGGGACCACTAGCCAAGGAGTGTGGGTGGCCTCCAGAAGCTGGGAAAGGCAAAGAGCATATCTGAGGTGGCCAACTGTTACTTGGAAACATGGCCTGGTGTCAAAAACTTGATTACAGGGTTTTAAGCTTTTGACCCAAACAGCACTGGATGGAATGAAGCCCTAAGTCTCTAGGTGTTGTGATAGTAACAGGTCAAGTCAGGTTTTGTGGGAGGGAGGGGACAGTCAGTGAGTGAAAAACCATTGGTCACTCTGACCTTGAACTGACAGACCCCTCTTTTCCTGTCTGCCTGCTCTTCAAGTGTCAAGTCTCCCGCCAAGCCCTCTGTGCTCTTCTGCACTAGTCACAAGGAGAACATCCCACAGCAGATGCACAACCAGAGGGGAAGGCAAGCAGCAAGGCTCACCAGAGTAATGGATGAGGGACTGGAGACTGGTTCCGTGGTGAAGAGTGCAGCATCTTGCTGAGGATCTGAGTTTGGATTCCAACACCTACATCAGGTGGCTCACAACCATCTGTCTTCAATTTTAGGAGACCCGGTACTACCCATGTATGGACAGCCACGTACACATAGATACACACTTAAAAAATAAATCATACAAAAATAAATCTTTTAAGAACTAAATAAGAGAGAGCCTCACGATCACGTGTCTCTCTGCTGACTTCTCCCATCAGTCTTGAGTTTTCTACCCTAAGATGACCTTTCTCTCCCATTCTCCACAACGATCCATCAAATCGGGACTGAAGAAGCATCTGCCCTCCCTTTGCCTCCAGCCAAGCTGTGGACAGACTGTGTGGGGACAGCAGAAAAGCCACTCATTTTTACTTCACGTTTCACTGTGGGCACCTTGGCTGGAAGCCATCACTGGCTGTTGTCCAGAGCCTTTGAGAAAACAAGAAAGAGAGGCAGGAGGAGAATTAAGAAAGGAGTTGAGAGATGACAAGCCCACATGGAAAGAAGACACCCAAGAAAAGAGGAGAGCGCAATGCATTGTTGATTTTCTCTATTAAAAAAAAGGAAATTAAAAATAAAAAAAACCCACCACGCCCAACATGTTTGCTAAAACTGGCTGCTTTAATCATATTCTTGGTCTGTAATTAAATTTAAGTGAACGTTTTACCTTTCCTGTTTTCTGAAATCTAAATGTAAATGTATTCAGCTCTGTGGTACACGTGACAAAAAAAAAAAAAAAAAAAAAAGAAACCGGGAAGCAAACAGAACCAAAAGGAGGTAGACTCACAAACAAGAGTATTCTGGCCAAAACCAGCCTTATCGAGCTCAGGGAGAGAAAAGACCAATGGACCAAAAGAAGCAAGGGATGGGATGAGAGGAATGGTCTGAGGGCAGCAGGGAGGGAGATGCTGGGAGAAATCTAATGCCTGTGCCCTGACTGTCTCCTCTGCTGGGCCTCACCATGACTGTGAGGGACACAGGACCAGACAGATAATCCTGTCCTGAGCTGCAGGAGTAAGAACTGTCATTTATATCTCCCAAGGGGGAACAATGATGCTGGTCAGAGGAATGACTTCACTGAGTCACAGCCAATGACGCCCCCACATCCCCGCCCAGAGCAGAGCCCACCTTCTGTTCTTCCATGGAGAATCTTCAGCATCTCCCAACCTCACACTGGTTCTCAGGCTGCTGAAGAAAAGTTCTTCCCCAGAAAACAGAATCAAGGCTCCTGTTGGCTGTGTTAGTTGAGGGGACCCCAGGGGGCTTCACCCTCAGAATCAACATGGCATCCAAAGCTGGGTGCAAAACAAAAGTGTAAGCCATCTCAGATCCCCCAACTAATGAGCTGTGTGTGCCTGGAAGGGAAAGAGCCAGGTGCATTCTGGGGAAATAGAGGTCAACCCGGTGAGGTGAGGTTTGAGGGGAAGGGGAAGGGAGTATGAGAGACAAGTAGTGAGCAGGGAGCTATCGATAATAACTCTCGAATTACTGACTGAGACTAATGCAGCTTTTGTCTCCTTGGTCATTTTCAACAAGACTTTATCTTCAGATTTCCTTTGTCTATGTTGCAGGGCAAGGTCTCTCTTGTAGCCAGCTTGGTCTGGAACTCTCAATCCTCCGGCCTCAGCATCCCAAGGGTGGGAGCCACGGACTCTGGATTTGAACTCTGTAACTTGCTCAGTAGGACCAGAGAGATGTGGCATAGGTGAGGTTTGCATTTGTTTTATTGTTTTAGAAGTTTGGAATTTTTCTTTCCGGTTTGGAGAGCTGATGACGATACAATGGGTGATGAGAAGATAAAATAACTTAAAAGTCTGAGGTTAGCAGCTCAAGATTGCCAAATGAGAATTTGGGACTTGAGCATTACTTCCACTGAGCATGTGGAAATTCTTCTGCTCTCTGGTTCAGGCTCTTATCTGCTGTTCTGGCTTGCTCCCTAAGGCTATGATAAAACACCCTGACCCAAAACAGTTGGGGGGTGTGAGGGTCTATTTCAGCTTTTATTTGAGCATCAGAATTTATCACTGAGCACTGAGAGACTTCAGGGTAGGAACTCAAGCAGGAGTCATGCAAGAATGTTGCTTAAGGCTTCCTCACAGGCTTATGCTCAGCCAGCTTTTTACACAGGCCCACCTGCCTAGGGATGGTGCCGCCCACAGTGGGCTGTGTCCTTCTACGCTGTTCAACAATCATGACAATGGCCCATAAAGATGTACCATAAGACTATCTTAATGACACAATTATTCAAATAAGTTCCCCTCTTCTTCTAGGTTGTATTCAACTGACAATAAAACCAGTCAGGACATGTATTATGTCCCATAGGAGGTAGGAGGGACACTGGGTAGCAAAAGGGATGGACTCTCTGCCCAGCCTTGCTTCCCCCACACTTTCTACTGAGAGCAGCCAGTAGACTATCTGGTCTTTAAGACAGAGAGGGCTGAGGTTGGGTGACTGTGAGTACCAGCTCAGATAGGTGCTTTGGTCCCAACTTAATCCTTATGATCCCCTTATAGAAAAGGGACAGTCACTTTAAAAACAGAAAAGCTGAAGACAGAGAGGGAGTCAGCCTCTGGAGACTGTGTGAATCCAGAGACCACAGGAGTCCAAGGCTGTGACTTTAACCTTGCCTGTAGTGGGAAAACTGGGGTTTCTGGACCCATGAAATGGATATGAAAATAAAAGGTCAACATAGAATGTCTGGCTTCAGAAAAGGGGGGAGGTGTATTTGCCTTCCACCTTGGGACCTGGAGATAGTCAGATTCACATTCTGTTGACACTTCAGAGTGGCTAGACCCAGGTAATACTCTTCCTTCCTTGACATAATACCTAGTCTTGTTCCCATTAGTGGACTTGAAACAGACATGTTGGCAAAGCCTTGGTACAAGTGTGATGCCCAGACCCCACACCATCTTATCACCAAGTGGCTTGTGGGAACTTACACATCCCAGGCCTCAGCTCTGTCTACCTGAGTAGGGTCTGCCCAAGCACAGCATCCCTGGCCATCCAAGCCCCAGAAGCTCTCAGCTAAAGGCCTTTTCGTTCAGTGTTCCAAGGCTTGACTCTGCCTGGGGCAGGGTTGAGCAACACAGACTACTGTTGGGAGAAAGATGAGAGGAGAGGGCTGTGGTTTGTATCTTTGACTTCTTCAGAATTTTGTATTAAAATTTAATCCCTCACACACTTGCATGCTCTCAATGTGGCAACATTAGCAGGGAGATTTTAATGGGAAATAATCAAAAGTTGAGAGTTACTTCATTAATATCATTTGGGGCAGCTGGTGGCTTGTCCTGCCCTCTGCCATATGGAAGACATCAAGAAAACCTCTCCAGACCAGCTGCTTGCATGCTCCAATCTTGGGCTTTATACCTTCCAGAACTGTGACACTAAGTCCCTGTTTCTTATAACATGTCCAGCCCCAGGAAAACTGTTATAGCTCCTTGAAATGAACTATAAGACAACAAGGCAAAGACGAGGGAGCTGTGACATGGGAAGTAAAGACTGTCTTGAGAGGTGAGCTGTACTCTGGTGTGCAGCATGGTCTCACTGGCCCTTGGAAGGGCGTGTCCACGTTTCCCATGAGTCACTGGAGTGTATTGTATTATTGATGAGAAGAATCACTATGGCCGACCCTTTCACACACACTCCCTCTCCTCTGGAATGGACTGGGTATAAATCAGCCATTTTCATTATTAATTGCTCCTGGATGACTCGTCCTGCAGGAACTGGGCACTGGACCAGGTCTGGGAGAGCTGCAGGTCTGTGGTCACGGCTTTCAGCATTCTGCATGAGCTAACCCTTCAGAGAGGTTGGAAGCGGCAGGGACGGAATCAATAATGGTTTGTTCCCACAAATCAGAGGAGCGGAGCCAGCTCTCCAAGTTCAGCTCCACGCAGTAGGCTAAGATGAGAAGTGTGTCTGTGTTCCTTCCTGGTCCCCAAGCAGGTGTGGAAATTCAGGTCAAGAACTGGAGAGCAGTTTCTCTCCCTGCTGCCTCCAGTTGTGAATGTGGGCAGATATCTCAGTTTGGTCTCTAACACCAGATAAAAATAGCCGTCCAAGTTCAATTGGAGGCAGCAGGGAGAGAAATTGGCTAGGGCCCTGGCTTTCTCTCTGCATTAATGGCCGATCCCTCACCACCCACAGAGTCTGAGAGTTGAAAGGAAAATTAGATGACCTGGTTCAAGAATAAACAAGCAGAAAGGTACCTCTTGCTCCCTTCCTGTGCCCTCTTCCAATCCTACTACATAAATCACTCACCGAGTCTGGCCTTGACCAGTGATCTTCCTGCCTCAGGCTCCCAGACAGCTGGGTTTACACGCCAGCACCACCAGGCCAGGTATATTTTCTAGTTCTGGTTCACCAAGTACTCTGGTGTCTAATGGGAAAACCTTACTGCAAGGAGGAAGAGAGATGTGAATTTGAGTCTTGATTAAGCTAGAAAAAACAATGCAAATTGAATTTTAAAATTCAGGACACAGTGACTGGGTTATTATAATGTTCTACGGGAATTGTGTTTAAGAAATACTGGAATTAGCCGGGCGGTGGTGGTGCACGTCTTTAATCCCAGCACTTGGGAGGTAGAGGCCCCGCGGATTTCTGAGTTCGAGGCTAGCCTGGTCTACAGAGTGAGTTCCAGGACAGCCAGGGCTACACAGAGAAACCCTGTCTCGAAAAGCCAAAAAAAAAAAAAAAGAAAGAAAAGAGAGAGAGAGGAGAGAGAGAGAGAGAGAGAGAAAGGAAGGAAGGAAGGAAGGAAGAAAGAAAGAAAGAAAGAAAGAAAGAAAGAAGAAAGAAAGAAAGAAAGAAGAAAGAAAGAAAGAAAGAAAGACAGACTAGAATTAACTTTGCCATCTATCCTAGAAATCCAGGGGTAGTTTATGTGTTGATGTGCAGTCTGTGGAATCAGCTTGATTAGAATATAAACATGGAAAAAACTCAAACAAACAAACAACAAAAAACAAAAACAAAAAACAAACAAAAAACCAAAACAACTTAGGTGAATACTACAGAAAGCACTGTTGCTTCCATTTTAAAACTGAATAACTGATAAACACCCACCTCCTGTTTGATCTATCCTGGGTTTATATTGGGTCTTGAAAAGATCCTTCAATCCTGAATTTCAAGGACTCACCTATAGAATAGTTTATATTAAGTCTTAAACATGAAGCCAGGTATAGTGGTGCCTGAACTTGCCCAGTGGGATTGGAGGAATTCGAGGTGACCTTAGGCTACTGCAAGAATGAAAGTCCAACTGGGTCCCATAACACTTCACCTCAACAAACACCAAAGGGATTTAAATCTTATTCCCGTTGCCAAGACATTGAGTATTGAGTGTGGAGAATAACAAGATGATTCTACCGACATCCCTCCCTTGCTGTTTTTCCTTCTTCTGACCCATACCTTCTGCTTGACCTAGACCTGTGTCTGTGCAGGGTTGTCTCCCACTCAGAAGCTCTCAACTTTCTATACTTGGCAAGCTGAAGTCCATCCTTCCAGGTCGGGCATCAACAGCCTCATATAGTAGAATTGTCTGTTCAAGGACCCTTCTGTAGGGCTCCTAGGAGAAGCCAGCGCTTCTCCTGGAATTCTCCTTATCCCTTTCAATGGAAACCATGCCCTCTTCTACTTCCTTTGAGGTATGAATGTTTCCCGTGTTTGGTCATCTGGTCTGTGCTTTTTTCACATCTGTGGAAACAATGATCATAGCTGCTAATTTCAGACCAGTTCTGTCTCCTCAGATCAAGCTGGCTCTGCATCTGTCTGTCTATCTGTCTGTCTGTCTGTCTGTCTGTCTGTCTCCCTTTTCTGGTTTGATCTGTCTAAGAGCAGCTAGCTCAGACACTAACTTACAAATACTACAGGAGGGAGGGGAGGGCTCCAAATCTGTCCCCTACCATCTTCAATGCAATAGCATCGTACGTATAATAGGAATGGCTGTAAGTGAGGGGACTTAGGAAGGGCCTTCCTGAAGAGGAGGCTGAGCCTCAGTTTCTTTGATACCCTGTCCGTACCCTCCCCAAAGCCAAATGCTAGTCCCAGTTCTCTGGCGTGAATTGAGAGCAACCCCCCTAGAAGGCTGTGAAGCCAGTGGTGTTGTGCTCACACTGCCTAGTGTGAGCTCCCAGATAGATCACATTTTCACACTTTCCCATCTGCCACCGCCGCCTCCCAAAGAGCCACTCAGTCATACTCAGGAAGACATTTTGAAAATGATGTAAGAACAAAAGATACATAAGCCCCCTCGCCAACCTCTCCAGGCAGGGTCTGAGGACCAGAGGTCTTGAGCCCCACTCCCCACCCTCACCATTACCTGAGGGTAACTTGGAGACTACCTTCTGCTCCCACATGGTAAGAGCTGCTGAATCTTATGCGGACTTTCATTTTTGTCGTTGGTTTGTTTCCATTGGGTTTCAGTAATTATGACCTTGACATGGCCATATGCTTGTCTGTGACACCAGTCTTCCTTTGTTCTCTGCGGCAGAGGCATGCTTCAGAGACATTTGGGGAAGTGGCCCAGCCTCCTTAGGAAGAGAAGGGGAAAGCAAACCACAGAGGTACATAGACATGGCAATACAGGAAGAAAGCTCCAATCTACTGTGTGATAGAATTCAAACCCACACCTGCTCTTGAAATATGCCTACCACCAGCTCAGGGCTGGGCATGCTCAGCTTAGCCTTTCACAGAGACTAGTCTATACCATATGTAGAAAGCCAGCAAAGCCTGCTGCTAGCGTGCTGTTAAGTGATGTTCCTTATGAATCTTTTACCTTTTCTTTGAGACAGGGTCTGTCATTGACCTGGAATTTCATCAAGCAGGCGAGGCTAGCTGGACAGCGATCTCCTGGGGATTCACCTGTCTCACTTCCTCTCTCTCTCTCTCTCTCTCTCTTCTCTCTCTCTCTCTCTTCTCTCTCTCTCTGTGTGTTGTGTGTGTGTGTGTGTGTGTGTGTATGTGTGTGTGTGTCTCTCTGTTTCTCTCTCTCTCCCCCCTGAGATTACAAGCTTGAGACAATAGTCGGCTTTCTATGTGGGTTGTGTGCATCGAAATCCTGTCATCATACTTGAGAGACAAGCGTTTTACTGACTGAGTCAGATCCCTAGACCTTTGTACGGATTTTCATGGAGTTTTTGGTGAGTACTAGACTCAGGTGAGTTTCAACTCTGCTGAAACTCAGAGAAACCCCTATTTTTCCATTTCTAAGAAAAACGGGGGCAAATATTTGGACTTCCGAGTACAGGCAAGCAGATGAATGAGAAATGCACAAAGCATGTTTTGCAGGTCCTTATCACTGAAGAGACCAGTAGAATATTTCTGCCTCTGAGATGATTAACCATCTCAACCATCAACTTGACAGTTTCTAGAATCACCTGGAAGATAGGCCTCTGGGCATCACTGGTAGACTGTAGTGAATGGTGTTGCCTGGGTCCTCCATCCTGACAGGTGACCCCCTTGGGGGCAGTGGGAGCAGGTGAGGAGAGCACCCTTTATACCCTCCACCTGCATCTCATTGGTCCGAAGCAAGTGAGTCCTCCAAGTGGCATTTCCTGATTGGCTGTCATCACCAATCTCTAGGCTCTCAGGCAGGCTTCAGTGGGGCCCTCATGCGGAAGTTACCTCTGCAGCTGTGATGAGGAAATGGCCACTGCCCTGGCAGCAGGGTCTTTCTATTCCTCCTACAAATAGGTTAACTGAGATGGCACAATCTACCCACTGTTGGTGGCACCATCCCCTAAACTAGGAGCCTAGACTGTTAAACAGGAGAAAGTGAGCAGAACACAGGCTTTCACTGGTCTCTGCTTCCTGGCCATGGGTAGAATTTGACAGCAGTTGTATCTCTTTCTCATGATGTGCCTTTAAACTGTGAGCCAGAATAAGCTGCCACTTCTGGCTGCTTTCATCAGGGAATGTTACGACAACAATAGAAAAGCAAAGAGACATGCTGCCTACAGTTTGAACAAGCCATGTAGCAAGAGGTCACAGGAAGAGGATAGCTAGTGTCCAGCCTTCCTACAATGCATTGTTCTTCTCCCTGGGCTTGCAGGGAACTAGCAGAAGGGTCACCCTGGCCCTGTTGCCTCAGAGCCTCTGTTGGAGATTCCCTCAGTCTAAATACCTTTCTCCATCTTCCACCATTTACATTTAATTTCTGTATGAACCAAATTCTTTCTGAGATTTCTGGGGTTAATTTTGTCTCCTTGACTAGGCTATCAATTTTTGTTGTTTTTGTTTTACTTTTGGAGGGCATATATATGAGTACGTAGTGTATACCCGGTGTGTGTGTGTGTGTGTGTGTGTGTGACTTTAATTTTTCAAACTTTGAATAATTTTTCAAACTTTGAATAACCCTTTAACCTCCCTTGTAGCCCACCACCCACCAGAAGTAGTGGAAAAGAAAGGATACAGGGGAAGTGGACCTGTTTAGGAAGGTTCTTTGGAGTAACTCCTGTCTGTGTTGTCTAGAAATCAGCCATTCAGTTCACAGGTTAGCAGCAGCAGCAGCTGGAGCCACTCACAAACACTTCACGGATACACCAGCAGTCCAGTTCGGCAGAGTCCAGATACCAAACATGAATCAGCAGCAGTGGTACTACCTAGCAGAGAAAGCAAGGCCTCAGCCTCAGTTCCGTCAGCAGGAGGGTCCAGGAGGAATGCCAGGAGAAGTTCTCTGCTGTGTCTCCCTCAGGGAAGAGAAGATCAGCTAGACACGAGACCCATAAATGTTGCACAGCTAGCTGGACCAGCAAGCCTAGCTCAGTCTCCATCACTGTCTCTTGAGTCCTATCTATACCTTACAAACATCACGTGTCTTCCAGGTATCT
This sequence comes from Mastomys natalensis, assembly GCA_021653895.1. Classification (NCBI taxonomy): domain Eukaryota; kingdom Metazoa; phylum Chordata; class Mammalia; order Rodentia; family Muridae; genus Mastomys; species Mastomys natalensis. The sequence continues at coordinate 463,808 of JAJTUV010000372.1, forward strand.
TGCCTCAGCATGTTTATTGCCTCAGTATGTGAATCTGTCTCAGTTAACAGTACTCTCCCAATAAGCCAAAGTCCGCAGAAGTGGCAAGAAGCCATGACACACCACCAGAAGCTTTTTAGTGCGTTTCTCTCTATGGAAACCCTAAAAATGCAGCTCAACTACGCGATGTAAGGTGAACCAATACATCCCTGTTGTTAGCGAAGAATTCTTCATCAGGCAACCTTTCACCTGCTTGCTTTAGAAGAACATCCTTTCACCTGTGTCTGCTTTCAGCTAAACGTTCCTTCACGTGTCTACCTTAGTCTTTCACCTGTGTCTACTTTAGCTAAACGTTCCTTCAAGTGTCTGCCCCAGCAAAACACCATCTAACCAACTTCCCAAAGAACCCTTAAGTTTCCACATTGTGTGTGTGTGTGTGTGTGTGTGTGTGTAGGTGTAGGTTGGGCATATATATTTATAAATGGAAGTCAGAGGTTGATACTGCCTTTGTTTCCCCCAACTATTCTCTGCCTTGTATCTTAAGACAGTCTCTTGTTGAACCTACATACCATCAGGTCAGCCAATGCAGCTAGTCCGCTTGCTCCAGGGGTCTCACCTCTGTCTCCCAGGTGCTAAGATTATACTGGGTATCGAGGATCCAAACCCCAATCCTCATGCTTGGATGCAAAACCTTTTATCCACTGAGCCATCTCCCCGTACCCTAGACAAGATGTTATCAACCTTCCTAATGCTGTGACTCTTTAATAGTAATCCTCATGCTGTGGTGATTCCCCCCCCCCAACCATAAAATTAGTTTCATTGCTACTACATAGCTGTAACATTATTACCATTATAAATTGCGATGTATCTGTGGTTTCTGATAGTTTTAGGTAATTCTTATGAAAGTGTTGCTCAATCAATCCCTAAAAGAGATGTGATCCACAGGTTGAGAACCACTGCCCTAGACTCTCTGAATTTAACTGCAAGCATATTCATTGGCCATGAACTTGAAACTCTGACAGGCCAGAGGAATTCTAATGCCTCCTCCCCTTTACAAATTTTGTCCTATATCATGTGTTCAGCCTTGGTTCTGTTTCTAGTCTCTCCTCAGTTTTACCTTGATGTAACAAATGTCCAATTCTTACTGCTAAGAAGCACCCAGCCATCCCTGGAGGAACTTAGGCTGGAGTTGGAGATGGGTATGTAGGCAACAAGAGCCAGTTCTGGGTGGAGTGAGACTGTCGAGTGAGACTGCGAGTTGGGAGATTCTCTGCAAGTCTAGCTGGCCTCTTGTGGAGCCCCCTTTGGTTCCCCTGGAAAACTTCTTTATCACACATTTTGTTAGCTCATTGCTCAGAGCTCATCTAGTCGCTTAGTAGACAAGGGGCTGTTCTAAGCCAGAAACATTTCACTTTGAGGCTTGGAAAAGTCATGTCCTCTGCTCAGGAAGACAGACTGATAGGCAAGGGAAGAGAAAAGGGAGAACAAGAAGCCCTGATCCCGTGACAAGTGCCACGATTGCTTACCAGCCGTTGGTTTGCTATTGGAACATACATTCAAGATGACAGGTTCTGTGACTCAGAGCTTCTTACAACCACAGTTCACTGCTATTAGAGATGTGAAAGGTAGCTTGTGGTTAGCAGGTCAAGAATTCCCAGAGACAAAAGCTAAGGAGACCAGAACAACTTGAACTCAATACCTGGGACTGGTCAACCCTTTCGGCATATTTCTGATTTTGTAACGACCCAAGGCATTTTTGGATTGCTATTACTTGCTGTTTGTAGAGGTGGGAGCTCTCCCTTGCTGCAGGAAGAGATGTACTGTACTCATCCTCAGGGACTGTGAGGGGAAGGGCTGGGCTCAGGGCTGTCTACCAACAAACCCCACTCCCTCCAACCAGATGCACAGGTCTCTAGTGTCTAAGCCCAACTCACAAAGGAGGGCATGGCAGGATGCCTGAAAAGCTTTCAGAAATATTTGCATCAGGTGGATAAAAGCAACTCCCTGGAAATGCACTGGAACATCTTTTAACTCTATGCTTTCTAACCGAGGGACCAGGCTGCTTAGGGGAGCTGACTTGATTTGTTCCCAGTGTTTTGGGCAGGTCTGTATTCTCTCAAAGGGTGGAGGATGATAGTTTCCAATGGACAGGGACAAAGTCTGCATTCCATGGGCTGAGAGATTGGGGACAGAGGCAAGGAGAGGGTCTTAACAGATCCCCATGGATAGAGACTATAGGGAAACCTTTCTCCTTTAGTGCCCGGAGATATGTTTAAGAAAGGCAGAGTGTAATGAGAAAGACAGGGGCTGAAGGTGAAGAACAGATGATTAAGGGCATGTGAGCTTATATATGGTTCCCTGGACTGAATTTGGACATTTATTTGTTAAAATAGAATCTCATTATGTAGCCCTGGCTATCCTGGAACTCTCATATATCAGGCTAACCTCAAACTCACAGAGATCCTCTTGCCTCTGCTTCCCAAGTACTGGTATTAAAGGTAAGCACCAACTCTCCCCCCTCCCCAGGTGACTTCTGTCTTTTAAAAAAAAAGAAAGTAAGACAATAGAGTGGGGAGTGGAAATGTGCTGGATTATGTTTGCTCATCAAACCTTCCAGACACAGCATGGCTTCACAATGGATAACTGTACCCATTCCAAATGAGATCCTTGTCTTCCAGGCCTGGATGTGTCTTGTTATACTTCCTCTGAATCCCATCGTCCTCCTTGGAATGGGAAGCTGTTCCTTCCAGGCCAGCAATTCCTCATTTGTCTCTGTTCGAATAGAAAGCAGTTGATCAATGAAAGTAAAAAGAATTCTTTCCAGTCCTCCAGGAGAACAGCAGTTGGCTCATTTAGCCTACAGGGACAAGCTATTCTAACTCAAGCCTGGAGAGGTGTCCTGTAACTCTGTCACTCACTGAGTGGCCATCAGCTCCCTGGGCTGTTTATGGCTAAGGGACTTCGGAATGGGATGTCAGAGTCAAATTTTGAAGAAGGCTAACTTGGTAAACAACATCTGGATGAAATAAGGAAAAGGGAGAGATGGGGCCAGGTATCACCCGTGCAGTGACAGATTGTATCTTTCATAAGCAGCCAGTTAATGAGAAATGTAATTCATAAGAAATATTAACAGAATGTGAGTACTCAACTTTGACCAACACGCTCAAGTCAGAATCTAGGCTCTGTCGCACGCACATATGAGGTTCTTGTTTGGAACCTGATGATGGCACCCTGTCTGTGATTTCTGCTCATAGGAAGGAGGATATGGAGTATTTGCAAGCCCTTTGGGGTTAACATCTATGACGGCCCTTCCCCAAGCATCAGAAGAATGTACACATGATAACAGGGCCCAGGATAAGGATAGAGAGAGCCTCACACTGCAGCAGCTTACAGACACGCAGTTAGGACGCACAGGATAGTTGTCAATCAAGGCACAAGAGAAATGACAGACCCATGGAAATGCATCTAGATTTTTAGGCAGAAGTGGAGTAAGAATCTATGGGTCTAGACTTGAAGCTGTGGGGTGGTTGGGAAGAGCCTTGGGCATTCTTAACACTCACACGTACAGCTGTCAGATTGCTCCTGACTCCATGCTGATGGTTCTGTGTCTTGGAGAACCTTCCCGCCAACTAGAAAGGTTATTGGGCCTCTCTATCTTGAATATTTGAATAGCATGCAATCCATAAGCCAAAAAAAAAAAAAAAAAAAAAAAAAAAAAAAAAAAGAAAAAGAAAAAAAAGAAAAGAAAAGAAAGAAAGAAAGAAAAAGAAACCAGCAGATCTTACTTGCAAGACTGGATGAGATATTATTTTACTATTTCACAACTAAGAATTGAAGACTCCTGTGAGCAACAGATAAACACATACAACACATACAGCAGACATTCCCCCAGGGGAGAAAGAGAGGCAATGGCTCAAGCTGATGAGGAGCCAAGGTCAAGAAGCAAAGGCAGGCTGGGGCCATGGGGTGCTAGATTTCATTTTCAGAACTGGAGGAAAGGAAAATAACCAACCAACAGAGGGCCAAGAGTATGGGGTGCAAAGAAGAGCCAATCAGAGTTATTCTTAGAGCACGGTGAACAAAGAAGAGCCAATCAGGTTATTCTTAGAGCATGGTGTATAAAGAAGAGCCAATCAGGGTTATTCTTAGAGCATGGTGTATAAAGAAGAGCCAATCAGGGTTATTCTTCGAGCATAGTGTACAAAGAAGAGCCAATCAGGGTTATTCTTAGAGCATAGTGTACAAAGAAGAGCCAATCAGGGTTATTCTTAGAGGATGGGGTATAAAGAAGAGCCAATCAGGGTTATTTTTAGAAGTGAAAGGATGATTAATGCTGAAATATCTTACAGAGGTAGATGGAACAACAGCTTGGAAGAAGAGTATGAAGAAGTTATTATGGGTCTAGGTTGAGTGAGAAAAAGCAGGAGTGCCATTTTAATAGGTAAATAAATAGAAAATAGAGCTTTCCAGAACTCTAGAGTCCATAAGAAGGAATATCTGGGGAGAATCAAGAAAAAGATAGGAAGTGATGCTTTGAATAACCCAGCATAACCTTTCCTACAGTGAAAGCACTCAAGGTTGAAGATGGTGATGGATGACCAGTTGGGTCTTAAAAATGTACATTCATGGGGACATTTGGGGACATCTCAGGGTGGCACAAAGGAAGACCAACCTTGCAACAGTTACAAATTAATAAATGGGAAATCCCTAAGAAGCTACCAATCATTCTTCCAGAGTCAGGTTTTCTATTCATGGCTCTGGTGACAGGGATTGTGGGAATATTCTTTCCAAAACAGTAAGAGAAAGGGCTGGGCAGGTGGCTCAGTAGTTAAGAACACGGGTTCAATCAATCCACAGCACCAAAACCACAAACCAACAGCAAAAACCAACAACAAAACCAGGTGTGGAGGTGCATGCCTGTAGTCTCTGGCACTTGGGAGGTAGGAGGATCAGGAGTTCAAGGTCATCTTGGCTACACAGCCAATCCAAGACATACCACGTACCCACTTCTACCAGTCACATCGATGGAGCCTCTGTGGATGTGGGTGGTGAAGGCTTGCTACTGTTTCCCAGGTCCTCTCCCTTCTCTCTGGAGGAACACAGGAGGCTACTGCCTCTATCTTTCCTCCTATCTAGAAGTGAATGTGTTGGAGTACGAGGTAAACAGTCTGTGGCATTTTCAGATCTAGTGGCTGAAATGTTGTGACTAGTCACATTTGACTTCGAGTGATCAGAAACGAAATAGAAAGATGGTGGGGATTCAGACTGAGGTAAGGTGGGTCTCCTCACCCTCCCAGGCAAGAGAGCTAATAGGGAGAATGGATAGTTGCCTCTGAGATGTGAAAGAAGCAAGAGTGTCTAAGGCAAAGAGAAACAAAGACTGTTTCAGCACTTAGCACCAAACCCCTAATTAATACAGCCAGAGACACAATGAAGACCTAATGCATGGCTTAGGAAAGCCAGGCATTCATAACAAAGACAAAAATACAACATAATTAGCACTCAACTCCTTTTAAAAAACTGTGTGTGTGTGTGTGTGTGTGTGTGTGTGTGTGTTCGTGCCAGGGTCAGAAGACAACTTGAGAAAATCAACTTACTCCTACCATATTGGTTCCGGGGATCGAACCAGGTCCACAGTCCATAGTCTTGGCTGCAAGCATCCTTACTAGTTGTGCCATCTTGTCAGTCCTCATCTTCTTCTTTAGAGAAATATAAATGCTGAGAGAGAGAGGGAGAGAGAGAGAGAGAGAGAGAGAGAGAGAGAGAGAGAGAGAGGAGAGAGAAGAGAGAGAGAGAGAGAGAGAGAGAGAGAGAGAGAAGGAGAGGAGAGGAGAGGAAGGAGGAGAGGAAGGAGAGGGAGAGGGAGAGGAGAGGGAGAGGAGGAGAGGGAGAGGGAGAGGGAGGAGAGGAGAGGGGAAGAGAGGAGAGGGAAGAGGGAGAGGGAGAGAGGAGAGGGAGAGGGAGAGGAGAGGGAGAGGAGAGGGAGAGGGAGAGGGAGGAGAGGAAAAAGAGAAAAAAAGGAAAATTCCCCATTGTTTAAAAATACTTGAAACTGCAAGCAAGTGATATGTAAGAATGATCTATGACTTGGGAGTTAAGAAAGGTTATTTATTTGAAAAAATAAAAAAAAAAAAAACCCCAACAGAATAAGACAAAATTATTCAGAAAACGTTAATTTATTATGCTAAAGTCCTCAAATGAAGTTTAATGTTAAAAAATTCAGTGGATTGAATAAAATATAATTTCATACCAGCAAAGAAAGTTTAGGACACAGAAGTTCCATGATTCAAAATATGTAAAGTGTACCTCCAAATAAACAATGAAGTGTTGAGCCACACAAAGCCAAACAAGAGAAAATTATGAGAAATTCTAACAGTCCATGAGCCCACAGAAAGATGCAAGAATAAGATGCCAAGATGAACCTGCCTGATAATTCCAAGTGTTAAACTTTACCATGAGAAAAAGTAATGAACACTCTGTGGGAGGTGTCGCAGAATACAGTTGTCATTTTGTGGGAGAGTCAAGCAGGTACCAACTACCCAAGGATAACACTCACAAATTCACCTGCAGAATCAGGTGTCATTGTGTCACAGTTTGCAAGAACGAGAGACTGAAAACCATTTTAAAGGCCAGGACTGGAAGAATAGCAAAATAAAATGTTGGTATTTTAATAGAGTAGAATACAAAACCAGATAAATGAGTATCAATCTTAATACCATAAAGAAAGCTTAAGGATGAAAGACTACCTCAAAAATCTATCTGGATACTTTCCTTTGTTCACAAAGATAAGATACCCACAGGTCATTTGGATCCATTTCCCATTTGGGTCGTCAATGGAGACTTGCAACATGCAGACTCAGAAGAGAAGACAAGTGTTTGAGTTCCAGCAGGAAACAGGTAAAAACAGGACCAAGACACTTGAAAGAAGTGCAAGGCCAGTTTCCGAGTGTGGTCTACAAGCCTGGAAAATCCTGACCCTGAACCACATATTGTAATGGCTCATTTTCATTGTCAACTTGACTGGTTCAGAATCACCATAGGAAATATACTCTAGGGTGTCCACAGGGATGGCTCCCTGAGAGATTTAATGGAATGGGAAGACTCATCCTGAATATGGATCTTGGCTTCCCATAAGCTGGTGTCCCAGAGTTAATAAAAAGCAGGTGATGAGCTGAGCACCAATATCCATCTCTCTCTGCTTCCTGACTGTAACCAGTTTCTTACACCTAGCAGTCATGCCTTCCCCAGCACTACAATGGACTGTACCTTCAAACTATGAGTCAAAAAATTCTCCCTTCTTTGAGAACTTACTTGGACATTTTATTACAGCAACAATAAGGTAAGGACACAGAGGAAGATGTTAGACAGATCAAAGTGTTTCATCCCAAAATCCTTTTAAGGAAACACAAAGCCAGAAAGCCTTGTGGACTCCGAGACCCTTCGGTCACTCATATCTCATTAGTGTACACAGACACCTACACTGTGCAGAGCAGCATTGAGAAAGACTGATCAACAGAGCAAACTTCCCGTCTTGGGATCATTTGCATGGGTCACAGGCTTCTTCCTGACCAGGCCCAGAGAATCACCACAGCAGACAGACCCATATTATTGGCATGCTGTGAATAGATTTTTATCATTTAATAATCAAGCTCTTAATTAAAAATAGGCAATTCAAAGAGCGATTAATATGAGGTGCTTAAATAGATTTGTTCGACACCCATGGCATTTAAATAGAGGATGTAAACCAGTTCTTTCTTAGTCTTAAAATATTCCTCCAATAATATGACAGAAGCAAATGAGATCTTTCTCTTGGCTTGGAGAGCAAATTCAAGGCCATGTTGAATGACATTTATATGACACATCTTGGAGAACAGTTTTAAAAAAATTTGTCTATTGGGTCAACAAATATTTATCTAGAATAGTTTGTGTCTTAGCCACCATACTGCAGGCCCCTTATAATAAAGCATGAGCACCCTTGGCCCATGCTACCACCCCAAGAAAACCTATGTGTTAGCAGGGCAGAGACTGGCCTAGGCTGTCTTAAGTGACAAGCACAGTGGAAAATGTAAGCCCAGCCATGGACCTCTGGGAAGGATGGAGGGAGGTTGCCTGGTTAAGCAGACCTGCAACAGGAAGACTGAGGGAGCAGGAATTCTGAACCTTGAGCATCTCCTTCAACATGGGTTTAACTCTGGTTCATGGGATCTGCTGCTGGACAACACTTTAGCCAACTCCTCTTGGTCAGTCCAAACCCCTATGCTTGGTCCCTGGGTTTCAGGCAGGATCAAAATGGTCTCAGATGACCTCATGTTAGTGACCTCTGTTCAGATGGAACTCATGCTTGGCTATAGAGTATAAAGCCAGCTCTTTCCAAAGCACAAAACCAAACAGTACACAGCTGTGCTCAATTCTGGAGAAAAGTAGCCCGAGGTTACCACTGAGGAGACTAGACCTGCAGAAGAGTTCATATGGGCAGGATCGTTGAAACCTAATGCCTGCTTATCAACTGTCTTGAAGAAGACACAAGTTCCCAGCCTATAAGCTGTCTTTGCTAGACCTGCCTGGGGCTACCCACATCAACTGTAGCTTGAGTGCCGAATGGGAGGACAGGCTGGCTAGCTGGTATCCTGGGCAGGAGTTTTGAAAAGATGGTATGTGGAAGCCCTGAGCACAACCATGGGGACAGTTTAGTTCATGTTTGTTCCCTGACATTACTTGAAGGGCTTCTAGGATAGTTACCGTGCCCTCACTTGGGTTGTGGCCATGTCTGCTCAGGCAGCCATAATAAAACGTCATAGACAAGAGGGCCTGGGTAACAGAACTTTATTTGCATAGGCCTGGAAGCTACATTTCTAGCCTAAAGAGTAGGTCCCAAAGGCCTATCTCCTTGCTGTGTCTCCCCACACAGACAGAAGCTGCTCTCCTCAAGGCAAGACTAAGGATGTAGATCCAAGCCCAAGGACCCAACTTTTGGAACCTCATCCATACTGGGAAAATGTGAGCATCAATCATCCTGGTGGCCCCAGCCTCCAGCCTGGCATAGGGCTCTACCTTACAAATCATTTCATTAGTTAATTATATGAATAATGTTGATAACCACGAATTCAGGGTGGTTTGCAAGCTGAGCTGGACCCTCCTCTTCTTTGCTATTTTATTCACCTGACAACACAGCCAAAGCAAAAGACAACAGAGGAATTACTCTAAAACACATTACCTACCAACCAGCCGAAAGGCTCCCCATGCCTTTGCTCAAACAGTAGACCAGAAGGAGTTTCTTATCTGGAATATTTGGGGATTGGATACATTGAATATCCCGTGAGCTTTGTTAAGTTTGAGACCTGATTTTCACTCAGTACTCAACATATTTCATGACCCTTTAAACACTTAGCTGAGGGGACTTTCACGCACATTGTTTAGTGAATCTGCATTGTGACTGCAAAGTGGCCAGGTGAGGCACAACGCCAAATCTTCTACTGGTGTAAGGAAGAAAGAAGAAAGAAAGAAAGGAAAGAGAAGAAAGAAGAGAAGGAAGGAAGGAGGAAGGAAGGAAGGAAGGAAGGAAAAGAAGAAAAAAGAAACAGGCAATAAAGCTTAAGGTTACTTTACAACATTTCAGGGCTTATATTTTAATTTAAAGAGGCCAACATGATACCTGCTTTAAAAGCCCACCATTTCAACATAGTCAGCTGAGGTTGTTAGTTATTTAATGGTGAACCCTCACCTGTGAAACAGGATGTGTGGAAAAGGATAGAGCTAAGGGTATGTGCAGCCATGTGCTTGCTACCTGGTAACTATGGGATAATTGCCATTATCCTGAGAAGTTAGTAGATGTGGTCACAGGGTAACAGCAGAGGTGAAGAGGTGGTGGTTACCTTTACATAGGAACAGCCACAGCTCAACTGGACAATACCAAAAGCATCAAGTAGTAATGCTAAGAGTAATTGAGCCAAAATACAGCAGTAGTGACGTCTGAGGTGATAGTCTATAGGAAGTTTCTGGTTCTTTTTATCTTATGTTTTACTCATTTAATTATTATAAGTCTCTGTGTGGAGACATGTATGTGCCACAGTGCACAGAACAAAACTTGTGGGATCTGGTTCCCTCCTTTCACCATGTGGGACCTTGTGTTCGAACTCAGGTCCTCAGACTGGCAACAAGTATCTATATTCACCTAGCCATCATGTTGGCCCCTGCACATTCCCTCCTGAGAGAACAAACTCCCAGCTGGTGTGAGTCTTTAGACATTCAAAGCTCACCTTCAGGGACACACTTCTACCAATGAGACCACACTTCCTAAGCCTCACGCACAGTGTCAAAAAACTGAGACAAAGTGTTCAAATGCCCAAGATTACTGGAGACCCTTCTTATTCAAACCACGACAGAAAAGGATGGATTACGACCATGACCATGGTCACAACAGAATGCATGAATAAACAGGTCACATCTCTAAATGGCCCATGTCTTAGCTTGCTTTCTATTGCGTGATAAAACACCATGACCAACAGCAATTTGGGTAGGAAAGTTTTTTATTTCATCATATATATGTGTGTATATATATATTCCATAACTATATATATATATATATAATATAATATATATATCCATAACTAAAGGCAGGAACCTGGAAACAGTTAACTGAAGCAGAGACTATGGAGAAACACTGCTGACTAGCTTGCCCCCTATAGCTTGCTCTACCTGTGTTCTCATACACCCCCAGGATTGCTTGCCATGGGTGTATTAGCACAGTGGGAGGGGTTCTCCATCAACTGTCAATCAAAAAAACTCCCCAGGATCTTACAGAAGCATTTTCTTTATTACTACTCCTTCTTTCCAAATACCTCTAGGTTTGTGTCAAGTTGACCAAACACTAACCAGCACAGCCTGGTAGACTGATTTACAGGCTTATTGATGGAATACTAACCTCACCTGTAACCCAGGACTAGAGATTCAGCCATGGGTCACTCTCTTTCCTAGTCTAACAAAAAATGAGTTGTGACCTGGATTTTGAGTTCTCATTTGTGAAATATTTGGAAACTCCACCATGGACCTTAGGAAGTAACTCTTCCATAATCAGAAAGGGGTACATAAGGAAAGTCTGCCCAGCAGTGTCCACCTTTGCTCCTGATTTTGGATGTAGCATGAGGGAGTCTGATGCCTGTATCTACAGCCATCTTGTCATCAAGACATTGAAATCAAGAAGCTATAGATCCCTCCTGACTGTGTATTATTGCCCTAATTCTGACCCCAACTCTGGGCCATATTATGAGGCAACCAGATGAAGTTGCAACTGAGAGAAAGAAAGGTTTTCTAGTATCTGTCCATCATTTAACATAAACAACACAAGTACTAGACGTATAAGTGTGTCTAGAGGCACAAACTGGTCAAAAGTTCCAAGACAGGCTGAAGAGATGGATCAGCTGTTAAGAACACTTGGTGCTCTTCTGAGGACCTGGGTTCAATTCCCAGCACCAACATAGCATCCCACATTAGTCTGTACTCCAGTTCCAAGGGATGAGACATCTTTTTCTGGCCTCCAGGGCCACTGCATGAATGTGGTACATAAACAGAAGACACATATACACATAGAGAGAGATACACAAGATGCACATACACATACATACACACATACACAGACACACAAATAAACAGAAACACACATACACATACATTAAAAACTGTTTTTTAAATAAAACTCTATAAATTACCAGTAGCAGAAGAGCTGGTAGGTGGGGATAGCCCTTCTGACGTGGCTAATAATGAACAAATAAGCCGATGCTCTGCCCCATGGCTACCGCTTTACCCTCGAACCCTGGCCCGCCAGCCCTGTTGACCCTTTTTCTGTTCACACACTGTCTCTCCTTCTGCCTTTCTGACTTGGCTCTGATTCTCTGCTTAAACCCTGGTCAAGTGCAAGCATGCAAGGGCTGAGGAGAGAGGCTCCAGGATCATCCCTGCAGTGATGGAAGCCTGGGGATTTCCAGGCTGTCTCTGCTCCAGGGAGCCCCCACAGAGCAGCCCACCCTGGTGTCACATCTGTGTCTGCTGCTGTCTGGGTGTCCCTCCTGCACCCTCGTCTGATGTCATTAAGAGTCCTCTGCTTTCTAATGTAGACTGCATTAGATATTGTTTGTGACAGCGTGCCACACCCTGTAATTACTTCATTCTTCTGAAATGTGAAGAACTGGCATTAGGGTCTGAACTGGGCCACAGCAAGTCAACTTTGTCCTTTGTTACACAGGACACCATCCTAGCCAAAGCTGCAGGAAGGGTCAAAGGTCCCTAAGAGAAGAGCAATTTCTTTGGGTTGAGTTTGAAATCAGACCTGGGATGCACTTCTCCGTAATCCCTTACCTATATTCAAGAGACCATCTGCGGACAGCTACCAAACTTAATGTGTTTGTGATTTCTTTCCTCCTGCCTCACCCCCTCCCTGTCTCTTAAGATGCTAAGACTCAAAGCCAAATCCATTAAACAATTCCTACTTTGATTTGCAAAAGCCAACAGGCATTCTGTGAGCAAAGGGAACAAGTCATTTCTTGCTTCTGAGTTCGGGAATGAAGTGTCTTTCCATTCAGGTCCTTCAGGTATGTCAAGCTGAAGGGTGATCTAATTCATTTTCAAGGTAAAAAAAAAAAAAGAGTGCTCATTGTCCACGCCGTTTTTTTATTTGTTTGTTTGTTTCAATCCTTCTCTGTGGCTGAACGCGCGGGAGCTGGTCAGTCAGCCTTGATTCTTTCATCTGCGAGTGAAAAATTCAAGAACTCATTCACAGGGCAGCACAGAAAACTGGAGGCTCCCCAAGCAGGGATTGATCCGCACATGTGCTCCAAAGATACTTGTTAATGGAGGGAATTTTGCTAAAGTGAACAAAACAGTAAATTGTCAAAGAGGAAGGAAAGGAAGACAGTTGGTTTGAATCCAGCTCAGAGACAGCTTCATAAAACCCTCTGGGAGCAGTAACAGACCACGAGATCATATAGCTACAGGCACAGAGCAACAACCACACTGGTTATGCACATTCCTGGGCTGAATCTTCCAACTGCAGATGAAGTCATGGCTAAAGAAAAGAGAACTGAAAACCCCTCTTCTTCCCACTTGGTTTTATTTTTTCCTAAACGAACATCAGAAGATAGCTCCCAAGTAAGCACCATTTCTTACTTATTGACTGGTGACACCCATGATGGCGCTGGATCAGTGCTATCTATGTGCACACTTGTGAGGATCGAGTGGTCTCCCATCTCTTCTGTCTTACTTTTGTTTCCTATTACTGTGATAAAATGCCCTGACCAAAGCAATTTAGGTGGGGAAGGGCTTATTCGGGTCACAATTCCTGGTCACGATCCATCACTGCAAGGAAATTAGGGCTGGAACTTGAAGCAGCTTGTCACATCACACCCACAGTCAGAAGAAAAGAAATGAATTAATGTGTATGCACTTACTACCACTCTTCTGTCTTTATATCATCCAGGAACCCCTGTCCAGGGAATAGCACCACCCATGGTGGGCATGTCTTTCCACCTTAATAAAGATAATCAGGACAACTCACAGACATAGTATTGGCCAACTAAATCTAGACAAGTTCTCTGGCCAATTTGATTTGTACTAAGATTTGAACATGTCTTAGTTACTTTTCTATTTTCTAATACCATGACCAAAAGTTTTAAGTTTTAAAGCAACTTATAAAAGAAGAGTTCATTTAGATTCACAGTTCCGGAGGGTTACATAGAGTCTAGGGTCGCAAAGCAGAGTCAAGCATGGTCGGCAGAACCAGGAGGCTGGGGCCTTACACCCTGAACTGCAAGCAGGAAGCAGAGAGAACAAACTCCCAGCTGGTGTGAGTCTTTAGACATTCAAAGCTCACCTTCAGGGACACACTTCTACCAATGAGACCACACTTCCTAAGCCTCACGCACAGTGTCAAAAACTGAGACAAAGTGTTCAAATGCCCAAGATTACTGGAGACCCTTCTTATTCAAACCACGACAGAAAATGATGGATTACGACCATGACCATGGTCACAACAGAATGCATGAATAAACAGGTCACATCTCTAAATGGCCCATGTCTTAGCTTGCTTTCTATTGCGTGATAAAACACCATGACCAACAGCAATTTGGGTAGGAAAGTTTTTTATTTCATCATATATATATGTGTATATATATATTCCATAACTAATATTATATATATATATCCATAACTCAAGGCAGGAACTGGAAACAGTTAACTGAAGCAGAGACTATGGAGAAACACTGCTGACTAGCTTGCCCCCTATAGCTTGCTCTACCTGTGTTCTCATACAGCCCCAGGATTGCTTGCCATGGGTGTATTAGCACAGTGGGAGGGGTTCTCCTACATCAACTGTCAATCAAAAAATACTCCCCAGGATCTTACAGAAGCATTTTCTTCTATTACTACTCCTTCCTTCCAAATACCTCTAGGTTTGTGTCAAGTTGACCAAACACTAACCAGCAGAGCCTGGTAGACTGATTTACAGGCTTATTGATGGAATACTAACCTCACCTGTAACCCAGGACTAGAGATTCAGCCCATCATGGGTCACTCTCTTTCCTAGTCTAACAAAGAATGAGTTGTGACCTGGATTTTGAGTTCTCATTTGTGAAATATTTGGAAACTCCACCATGGACCTTAGGAAGTAACTCTTCCATAATCAGAAAGGGGTACATAAGGAAAGTCTGCCCAGCAGTGTCCACCTTTGCTCCTGATTTTGGATGTAGCATGAGGGAGTCTGATGCCTGTATCTACAGCCATCTTGTCATCAAGACATTGAAATCAAGAAGCTATAGAGACACCGGCCCAGAACAGCAATGCCGTCGCATACTGCATGGTGATGGTGATGTTGCTTGCACACAGAAGGAAAATGTTGGTCTAATTAGATGCCTATATTTTTTCAATGTTTATTATTGGATCAGGGTCTTACTCCATCCTGTCATGATCCCACAAACCACTGGGCTCTTCTGTAGTTCTTTTAACTTAAAATATATCTATCATCAAAGATATCATTGTACCAAGGAATGCTGCCTCTTTAGTAATCAGGAGTAGCCATCATATAACAAAATATACATTTTGCATAACTTATACTAAAACTAGGTAAATTCATTTTAAAGCTGGAAGGACTGGCTGTCTAAAGAGGTGATGGTGCAGTCAACAAGAGGAGGGAGAGACACAAGATCACCTTCCCTTATCAAGGTGTGGCTTTTCCCTTCCTGGGGCTAATGCAAAGAGCTGCCACACAGATCTTAATGTCAAATTTTATTCTTCCCTGTTCTGGAAGCCAGGATTCCTTAAATCAAGGGGCCAGTGAGGTTGATTCCTTGTGAAGGTCATAGGGGAAAGAGAGACCATTCTGTGCCTCTTACTGTGGGTTAAATAGCATCTTTCTAAAGGATGATCAAGTCATGAACCCCAGCAGCGTACACACGATCTTATTTGAAAATAAAGTTTTAGGAGATGGGAAAGTGAGGTTATTAGAGTCATTCTAATCCAGCATAGCTAAATCCTTCTGAGAAAAAGAGAGTTTGGGCACTGAAGTGGCCTGCACAGAAGGGAATCCAGTACTGTATTAAGAGAGGGTCTTGTACAAGCCAAAGAATGTCTACAGTTAGAAGTCATGAGAAAGAGCTGGAATGACCTCCCCAACAGCCATTCAGAGTATCCAACTCTGCACATGCCAACCTTTTGTCTAGATTCTGTTGGCTGCAGATGGCCTTGCCATTCCTGGCTTAGAGACTTACTACTCTGAATTTTGCTTTCATTGTAAAACAGGCTACTGTGTCTCTATCAATTTTAAGGACAAGTGTTATTGGCCGTAAGGACTCTGAAGACATTTGCCCTACTCTATCCTCTATCTCCAAGATCTATTTATGAATAAAGTCACATCTGCAGGTACCAAAGTCCAAGACATGTACATATGTTTTGGAGATACACAATTCAGCCTCGTGAACATGTCAATTTGATTTCTATGGTTTCTTGACCTGAAAATGAATCAATGTGAGCCAGACACTTCCAGAACCTTCCTGTTGCTTAGTTGAACTCCCAGCCTACCATCTGACATGATCAATTTAAGTAGGAAAATAGGATTTTGTGGCTTATGACACAAAACATCTGTAAGTGACAGATCACAGCTGTAAGAAGAGGAGACAGCATAGAGTAGGGTAGGACATCATCAAACTCCAGAGACTTCCTGTTTCCCTAGTCCCTTCCAAGGGTGGACACAGGCTCCGCCTTCTTAGATTTTGAGGAAGTCTCCACACATCTGTCACTCCTATACCTCATGGCTTTACAGGATCGCTGGCCTTTTTGGACAAGCCTTTGAATATCTACCATTCCATCCCTCGGGAAGCTGACACAAGGGGATGGACAATACCAGGCCAGCCTGTGGTATTCAGTGATAGCTGGCCCTGAGATGAGATAACAGGACTCGGCTCTGTTAATTATTCCTCCTTGCTGTGGACATGGCTGTTCTCAGGTTTTGGTCTTGTCCTAAGTATGAAATTCTCAGTGATAAATTAAATCAATTATCTTGAGATCCCCTAGAGAGAGGATAGAGGCTGGGATAAAGGATACTGGGGGGGGGGGGGGAGGTCCCAGAAGAGTTGCACTTTAAGTGAGCTGCAGTGGCTGGCCCATCTCCCCAGTTCCTCCCTCACTACAATTGCCTGTACCCGCTCACTTCAGAATTTGGACAGTCATTGAGGGTTTTTTTTTTTTTCTTTCTTTCTTTTGCATATGATCAGTATGGAGATTTATGGAGACGCTTGCTTTTTATGCAGCTAAAGAGGGAAACATACACACACATTCTACACAATAGCAGCAAATGAACCTTCGCCAGCTCTGCACACATTTATACAGCAACAGCAGACATAGTGACACCAGACTGTGAGGAGAAAACGCGAGCTTGTCAATATTTACAGAGACCAAAATGGGGAGGCCTCCTGTTTCTCCTTCCTTCCCTCAACAAACACGAGTGGAGGCCAAGGTCTTGGCGCTGGAGGGAGAGTTGGGAATCACAGAGCCCTGCCTGGAGGCACTCAAGGGTGTCTGAGATGTGAGCACTTGACACAGCCAAGCACTGTGTGTTTTGATGTGGGATAATGTCAGATGATGCCAAGGGCCATGGGGGCCGGCATCGAAGGTATGACAGCCCTAACCATGTGCTTTGCAAGAAGCCTGCAAGAGGCACCCCCAGCTGGATTCTGGCAGATAAATGGGACAATTGGGTACAGGTAGTCCATAGCCACCTCAAGATGCAAGGCCTTTTGAAGTCTACACCTTTGTGAGCTGAAAGTGAACCCCAGTGAAGCAAAGTTAACTGGTCAAAGAGCTCTGAAAGCTGTAGCTTTGTCCTCACTGTGACCAAAACAGTGACGGGGCAGCTTCCGTGGGAAAAGAATGATAATGTGAACTCATGTTCTCAGAGGACTGAGCTCATGATGCATGGCCCCATGCACCTTGGCAGACTGTCCTGGGGGTGTAAGCCTGTGGAGAAAGAGCGTCTTTACTCTTCCACTCCTGTGGGTGGCAAGATACCTCCTCAGAATTCTTCAAATCCCAACCACAACCACAATCTCGTTCCTAGGGAGAAGAACTCACAGCAGGTCCTGAGTAAAGCAAGGAGCTTCCGTGTTTGTTCTTAGCAGGTGAGAGAGCAGAAAGTCCAGAGGAAGAGGGTGAGCAGACTCTGAGGGAGCAGCCCCTTTCTCCGTACCTGCCTCCTGGAGGTCAACTTTCCTAGGATTGACAGGGGTTTTTTGGAAACCATCTTTATTCACAGCTCAGTCTGTCACAGTCAGATGCCGGGCTGTGTGTGAAGGCGAACTGCCTGCAGAGTTGGGAAATTTACTAGGAAAAGTACAGTGGTACTTGCGTAGGCTCAGCCGGAAGAGGCCCTGTGGGATCTGGCCTGGGCCTGCTACGTTTGACTTTGCTGATTTTCCTGGAACTCCATTTCTCCTTCCTCTAGCCTGCTGGGGGCCTTCTTATTGTCTTCCCTTGTATTCGAAACCAAACTGATTTGTACATGACTCCTGTAAACCCTGATCCCTTTGGGGAAATCAAGCAACCATTTCACAGAGGTTGCCTAAGACATAAGACAGCACAGATATTTACATTATGTTTTATAACAGTAGCAAAATTATGGTTATGAAGCAGCAACAAAAATAATTTTATAGTTTGAAGTCACCACAACATGAGGAACTTGTACTAAAGGGTCACAACATTAGAATGGTTGAGAACCACTGCTCTAAGATTTCCTTCAGTGAATTGCTTTCCTCTCCTGAGTTCTTCTCTCCGCACCCAGTAAACTTGGCTCATGAAGCCCTGGGTAATCTCTCAGGCCACAGAGCAAGCCACAGAGTTCTATAGATCTACTGCTCCTTCACTATGAGGGACAGAA
Source organism: Mastomys natalensis (assembly GCA_021653895.1). NCBI lineage: Eukaryota > Metazoa > Chordata > Mammalia > Rodentia > Muridae > Mastomys > Mastomys natalensis. Next base: position 482,199 of record JAJTUV010000372.1, read on the forward strand.
CTTCCTCAGCATGAGTGACAATAAATTCTCTCCAAGTCTGCACCATACATATACCATACGGCTGCTCAGTCTAGGTGTGCACCTGCTGCCTAAGTTACTGGATCAAGAGCCAGAGTTGTCACATTACAGAGAGGACGCTCTTCTTGAGCCAGACCCTCCCCCAACCAACAAGTGTTAGCCCCGTGGAGGCTGTCTAGCCTCATGCCATGGAAATTGAATTTTGCTCTGAACACAAGTATTCTCCCAGAGCAAACATTTCGAGCAGAACAGACTAAACCGCTCTAACAATGAGCCCAAAGTTTCATAGAGAAGCAATTTCACTTGGTAATTTGCTCAGCACTCAATGCTTTTAGTTCCTCTAAGTTCATCTCTCACTAAATTATTTTCCAGGACCATTCATTTTTAACATAATAAGGCGTGTGATAATAAGACCTTCGCCAGATGGGTGCGTGTGTTACAATGCCTTATTTTCTGTCTTGGAGATTTAATCAAATCCACTAAGTTAGAAAACCATAATAGATATTTTCAATAATATATGTTAAAAGGGTTTTTATATGATGTCTTGCAATTTGTGGATAAAATCAGACAGAATGTATGTTTGCGACTTCCACTAGATGATGAATTAACTGACCCAAGGGAGTCAGATAGGTCCCCCCTCTTCCAGATCTTGTCAGCCCAGCATCCTCTGAGACAGCTTTTGGGAAATTTGCTAAATAAAGATGCATCTTATCACAAGGAAAAAAAATGTACATCTTTTGCTGGCTTCCTTAAACCCCCCCAAAAAGAATAAGAAATGATCACTGCTTTCAAATGAATCCCTTTAATGGCACACTGTATTAGTTACAAGATCTGGTGGCTCGGGGATTCCAGTTGGTTCTTAGGTTTTCAGGAGTTGTTATAATTTGCTCAGGGTCAAGAAGATGATGTTTCCCCAAACTGCTAGCTGTGTTCACTTTCAAGAATGGCCTGTGCCCTGAGTAGTCTTTTTATCAACTTGACACAAGCTCAGATCATCTGAGAAGATGAGCCACAACTGAGAAAATGCCTTCATCAAAGTGACCTGTATATAAATCTGTAGAACCTTTCCTTGATTGTTGATTGGTGCCCAGTTCATTGTGGATAGTACCAACCCAGGTCTTTCTGTGTGCTGTATGAAAAGAGGTTGAGCAAGCTATGTAGACTTAAACCAGTAAGCAACACTCCCCAATGGCCTCTGCCTCAGTTCCTCCTTCCAGGTTTCTACATAAGTTCCTGGACTGTGACAGAGACACAGAAGCCAAATAACCCCTCTCTGCCCCAAGCTGGTTTTGGTCTTGGTGTTTATCACAGCAACAGAAAGCAAACAAGAATAACCTGCTGTCTGTGTAGAGATCACACCCGTCAGTTCTTCCTCACGGCCCACAGACTCTTCTCTGTCTCTCAGTGCTGTTCCTACCATGTTATCTGTCTTAAGTATTAAACTGATTGAAGCAAGATGATGTATAACTGGCTTTTGTCTCGTAAATTCTAGGATTTGAGAAAGAGAAGCCAGATCTGTAAGGGTCAGAATCACAAGGTCCCACTTTAAGATCTTAGGCTCTTGTTCCTGTAATTCAAATGTACGCAACTTTCTCTCACCAGCAGCCTCCTTGGGCTCATCCATGAGTGCAGGGTGAAGCTCCACTGTTAGGTAGCCCTTCATCTTCATCTCACAGTTGATTAACTCCAGCTCATTCTATAAGACCTAGAGAAATTTTGGAGGGTCCTCACCTGAGATATGTCATGTTACTAGGGAAACTGAGGTCCCTTCTCATTGTTCTTAATCTCATTGATAAAATAATTAAAAAAAAAACAGAGTCAGAAGAAAGTATGCAGATAATTTTATTATTGTTAAAAGACAAACAAGGTAGGCAGGCTGTCAACCTTGTCAGGAAGATGCCGAAAGAATGGAGCTGGAGAAGAGAAAGGGAAAAGCCACACCATTTGAGTGAAGCCTACAGGCTCAGCATTAGAAGTCAGCCGTGTAGCCAGACAAGCAGTCTCATGGTGACAGGAGTTGGGGGTTGGGGATGGGGCATTCAAACAATAAATAAGGAGGCCCAGAGGTCAGGGAAAGCATGCTTAAGAAAGAGATAGGACATAGGAAAGGACAAATTATGTTTTTCTGAGTAAGGGCTCATAGAGTACATAGCTATGCCTCCATAAGCAACCGTAGGGAGGGCAGAGATTTGGGGAAGCAAAAGCACTCTACTTCCTTAATCATTCCCTCTGCCTGTTTAGAACAGTGATACCTGAATCTGTCTTCCTGAGGGCTGCTCCTTTGGCCAGGAGGTTGACCCTATTGGATGAACTCTTAAGTGAGCGGCCAACGGCTTGTCTCCACCAGAGGTGGATTCCATTCTTTCAGTCAAGAGGTAACAACACTCCCTTTACAGGTCTATACTGCCTGTTCCCATCGTCACCCACCACATGGCCCCTCCCAGGGTGGACTTAACCTTCTTTCTTAGGCTCCAGTAGATTTTCAGTGTGGTTGCAATAGGCGAAGGTAGTTCCTGGAGAAGGTAGCATTCTTGTACATTTTTGGGTGGCCACTGAATACCTTTCCAGGCTCAGAGTCCCTGGAGCTGAGGGGCATCACCATGCATTTGCTCAATGCAGTTGAACTAATACAAAAAATATTCATAGTTCCATACACTCAAAAAAAAACCTTCTCTTTCCGCTCAAATTGGAAGGAAATTATTTTGAGTTCCTACCAGATTTCAACTTCTTTTGAATACTGTTATTTTAAATATATGTCAGTATTTTAATTATAAGGAGTTTAATGTACATGAATATTTTAGCATGCCTCATCTCATTAATAAAAAAAAACACTTAGGATTAAATTGTATGGCTTGTACTTTTATTTCTCTAGAATAGATTTATAGATATCTGCTTTGGTTAATCCATTGTTCAGGGTTTTAATTCATTATGTCTGTGTGTGCAAAGAAAAACCCCAAAATCTGTAGTAAATATCTTGTATGATTCTATCTCCTTAATTGCATGAGATAGTTCATGCAGGGAACTCTGGGTATTCATTGGCAGGAAGATGGGTCTTTAACTTCCTCTAATGGACTCAGAATAGAGTCCAGCTGCCTTCTAGACAGGTCTGTCTGTGTTTCTTCCCCACATAAGTAGCTAGATGAAGCCCCCAACCAAAACAAAAGAGAACACTTACATATCTACAGCAAGAATATGGACTGTGTGGTACATGTGCATATGTACACACACACACACACACAACACACACACACACCTTTATTTGTGTAGACACATGCAAAATTTACACATTGAACTATCATTATTATTGCTATTTTTATTCAAACAAAAAGAATTTATTGTCTTGGACCTGAAAACTGAGACTTAAGTGACCTGTCTGAGTGGGGCTCCCTGGACACAGTGTATGAGGGGTGATCCCTCTTGAGTCTAATCACCTAGGCCAGCTGCAATGCTCATACCTGAAAATGCAGTGTTTGAATGATCCAGATGTGAATGAAGTCAGGCTCAAGAATCCATCCACAGAATGACAACAGAGAAGGGGTTGTTGTTCACCGTCTCCCAGATCTCCCTCTGAAATGACGGTTCTGTACGGTGGTGCCTACTTGGTGGGGTAGCTGTGACATGTACCCAAGACATGGCAGCTAAGCCTTTAGATGAGTCATGTATGTGACAGTGCCCAGGGCATGGTAGCTGAGCCAATACTGCATTTGGCATAGTATGCAGAGGAGGCAATGATGGCAGTCTGGTTCCCAGTAGGTTTACAACTACACACAGCAGGTCCTTCGTGGCAGCACTCTGGACTTAGGTACCATGAGGGGCTCTGATTCCCAGTCTCTGTTATCACACAGTGAGCAGTTAAGGCTCCTCCTCTCTCCACACCACTCCCTTCTGCAGGCTCCTTTCCAGGTTTCAAGCCTGCAGGGTTGGATGCCATGCCCACAAGGACTTTCTTCCAAAGAACAGAGCACATTTATCATATGGCAAGGTCCAGGCTCAAGCTGACACAGGAATGTGCCCTGGAGGAATGCTGCTGGGTGCCTCTCTCCAAAGTCCCCTTACAGCCCAGAGTAGCTGCTCGGGTAGAGGAGGCCTTGTGGTTGATGAAGTCTTTTGTCCTCAGGCCAGTGCATGAAGAAAATCAAGCAAAGGTGCCTCCCTCCTACAAGTTTGGGGCCTCCTGGCATCCTCTGGGTCTGAACCCCCACACCTATGCAGGCACGTAGGCAGAAGAACCTTCATCTATCGCTTTGACGGTCCTGGCATGCTTTGTATGCCTGCCAAGGAATGTGACTGTTCAGTTTCTCCTGTTAGCCTACGTCCCAGGCTCTGTGCTTGCCTACTCTGGGCAGCTGGTTTAGAAAGGAGCAGGGGAGGCCAAGAGATAGGCCTCACAAAAGCTCAGTCAACTAGACAGCGGTATGTACCCATGTGTGGGAGATAGATGTGTGTGTGTGAGTGAGTGAGTGTGTGAGTGTGTGAGTGTGTGTGTGTCCCCTATAGAACACAGTGTTGTTTCTTAGATGTCATCCCCCTTGTTTTGAGACAGTGCCTCTCATTGGCCTGGAGTTCTGCCAATCAGGATAGGCTGGGCAGCCAATGAGTGCCAGGAATGCTTTTGTCTCCTCCTCTCCAGCACTCTGATCATAAGCACGTACTGCTGCATCCAGTTTCTTATGTGGGTGCTTGGACTTGAACTCATGCTTGCAAGAAAAGCACTTCACTGACAAGGTATCTTGCAGGCCTTTTGTCGAATCCTTAAAAAACCTCCACATGGCTGCAATCTCCTGCTTCTCGGTGATTCCAACACTGGGTTTCCTGTGTTATCTTCTGTCTCTGATTATATGCACAAGTGAATCTCCTAATCTATTTATCTTGATAAGTGCTGTGTATCTTTTTGAAAAACATAGACTGAGGAGATTCAAATGATTTATTACTCACCCAGAACCACCGTTTGGTGGCGAGTGACAGAAAACAACATCTCTACAGGTATATGATGACACCTGAATGAGAGACAAAGCAGTGCTACAGGAGTAAAGGCTACCAGTTATATTCTTAAAACTTATTATTAAGGTATGTGTGTGTTCATCCCGGCATATATTTGTGAGCGTGTACGAATGCAAGTTATGCGTGTACTGCTGTGAGCATGCGCAGATTAGGGAACAGTTTCCGGTGTTTCTCTTCCTCCTTCCTTATTTGAGACAAGGTCTCTTTGTTGTTCCTTGCCACGTGTGCCAGCCTCGATGGTCCTCTGTGTACTTGCAGCGACTCTCTCATTTCTCTGGAGGAGTGCTGAGATACTTGAATTGCTTCATCCAATTTTTTACACCGATTCTGAGGATTCGGTCTCAGGTCCTCGTTCTTGCACGGCAGATGCGTTCACTCAATGAGTTGTTTCCTCTGCCATCAAGTTTCATACAGAAATATAAGTTTCATCATGACTAGAGGGATTGGTAGGGCTGCCCAGCAGAGGAGAAAGCTTGTGTGGAGACAGCGAGGGATAGAGCCGCCCTGCACCTGCTCCATATATATATATTGTGTGTGTGCACGCACACATTTATATATGTATATATAACAATTTTACACATATAACAATTACAAATATTACAATTTTAAATACATGTACATTTCAAAAACATTCAACCTCTACCAAACTTGTTTCTTCTTTGTTTGTTAATTAAAGTTGTTCTTTGACAGTTTCACATGTGTGCACAATGCACACTTCCCACTCTTACCCCGCCCTCCCTCATCCCTGTCCACACCCACTGTTTTGCACAAATATCTTCCTTACATTCAGGTCGATTCATTTCACTTTGTGACCCACTGAATTTATCCAGGGCCATCTGTCTGAGCAGGGGTTTGGAGCTACATACACAAGTGAGGAACCAACTAAATAGGATGGGTTACCAGGTCATAGAATCTGTGCATAGTTAAGAATTCAATAGTAAGAGCTAAAGTCTCAATCTAGGCCTGAGTGTCGGTGGTGCCAGTCTTGTGCTGGCCCAGGGCAGATGCTCAATGTTACTGGGCGTTCATGATTACATAGGTTCTACCAAGTCAGGAAGGTAGCAACATACAGCCCTTCACCCAGTCTTCTGACCCTGACAAACTTCCCAGCCCCTCTTCCTCCTACAGTGTGTGTAACGGTTCTGTACAGTAGGAGGAAAGAACCGGGTTTTCCGTTTTGAGTGGGCTCCCCCATTTAATAGATGAGAAAATGGAAAGTGGAAGAAATAAATGACTTCTAATGTCAAGTTGATATTAAGTGCAAAAGCCTGGATTTGAGTATGGATTACCTCAAATGGGAGAGATTAGGTAGGCAGAACCTCATTCAAAAGATTAAATACAACTGGGTAGGTGCTGAGCGGAAGGAGGGAAGGGAGCAGACTCTTCCATCAACAGCAATATAGGAATTTAAACAATGAGCAATGAGTTTAGGTCGGTGAAATTAAAGAGGGAAATGACAGGGTTCAAAGAAACAAGCAATCTTGACCATCCGTAATGGCAGTGCTCTGGGGTCTCCCCCATCCCCAGGAAGCAATTTGCCAAAAGCACCAAGAGGTGGAAATGTATTTGTTTTCAGACTCTCAAGGAAGCCACCTGAGGTAAGGGGCAGGCTCCATCCCCATCATAAACGGTTCATTGCAACGCAGCTTAGAGGAGAGTCAAAAACCTAAACATTTTCCAGCGGTACACACTCTAAGAAAGCCTCTTATGCCCCCTCAAATGGAAAGTTTATTTTTTTCTAATTGGTTTTAATCGAGAAAGTGTTCAGCAAGAGAGTATGGCAATGGAGATAAATTATTTTAAAAAATGATCTATTTAGGCAGAGGCTAAACACTCCCCAGCCAACCGCGGGACACGCGAAGCTCAAGCTAGAGTTTGTTTGGCGAGAGCAAGAATGCTCGTTATTAAAAGAATTTATCCATTCAGTCTATTTATACGTGTGCCTCCTCTATAAAACACGCTTAGCTGTGAGTGGACAGAGACTGAAGCATGGCTTGTTTGCTTCACAGGTGTGGGGAACAAAACTGACTGACAGCCACCTGTGAAGTTTAATACGGTATTTAACACTTGTAAGTGTTCATAAAGGGGTCTGTTTGAGGCAAAAGTGGTCCAGATTTGTATCAGTTTTCACTAGGACTTGGCCTATACTTCCTTTATTTCAGGTGTGCTCATTGGAAGCATGTGCTACAATTTATTCATTCAATAGATCTCTGTTGACCGCTTATGATAAAACAAGGAACTGGCTTTCTTTTCTATGATGGAGAAGAATAAACAGCAATAATGGCATGGATACACAGACCAAGCCCTCCTTCATCTGCATCCTAGGCAGGGAAGGATGGTGTTTTGTTACTGAACACACCTCGGTACCATGGCTATGATCTGTTTGAAATTCTTGGTGCTTAGAATGTTTCAGAGAAGAAAATACACAAAGCTCTCCACTGTCATAGAATATTCATTTTAGCATGGCCCACACATAACACAGGTACAGTCCAGGGCATGCTAATGGGGGCTGGGGGCTGGGATGAAGAACAGGGAAGGCCCCTCCCAGACACCTGTCAGTGTTTTTACATACACTTGGAGGAATCGCCCAAGTCTCATCATTTCTAGGAGGTTCTGCATTGTCCCCAAGACTTGAAAGCTCACTTTACAAATGGCACACATTGCTTTTTGCCTTTAACTGATGTATTCTTCTGGAGTTTCCCATCAAAGACTTAGCATGAGACTGACCAGCAGGGACAGTGGCCAGCCATAACCAAGGTGCTACATGAGAATATTCATTTGTGTTCAGTAGTGGCTTCACTAGTCAAACATTGTTTTAGTGACAATTTCACTTTCTTAGAAGCCTAGTAAGTATGGGGACTGATACCGTGGAGGGGTATATACACATACACATACATATACATACATATATATATATATATATACAGATGTATATATGTATTTGATAGTATGTGCATGTAAGAATGTAAGATTCGTAATACAAGGTTGGTAACTCTGAAGCTCATGGGTGCAAAGTCTAGAAAAGACCATCTTCCTGTCGTCTTTGGCTTTGGCATGTGCCCCTTGCACAGTAGAGAAGTTGCTGCACAATGGATAGTCATTGTTGAGGAGTCTCACTGAGTCCCCCTGGGAAGCTCTCCAAAATCCCAGATTTCCTTCAGGAAGCCTCCGCTTGGATGATACAGGCTGATATTTATCCCCTTACCACCACCCCTAAGATTTTAAAGAATAAGAGGAGACGAAAGGATAGGAGAGAAGAGGGAAGGTGAGGGAGGGACATAAGAATGGGTTCTATTACAATATCACGGTTTCCATATGTTGAAGACTTGTTTCCCAGTGTGGGAGCATGGTAACCTTGGACAGGCCTGATGCAGAGGAGTCTGGGACGCCAGCTTCTTCCTCTTCTGCTTCCTGGTTGCAAGGTCTTTAGTTCTGTCCCACTGCAGGCTCCCATTCTGATGACCACCTCAGCCCAAGCCCTAAGGGATATTTCTGCTATAAAATGTCCAAACTCATAAGCCAACCTAACTCCTTTTCCTTTATAATGTGATCCATTAGGGAACTCTTGTTACAGTGATGGGAAGCTGCCCACATTAATGTGATCCTCCTTCATCCATGGAGGTGGGAGAGCCAATCCAAACTTAGGGTTTTCTTGAGTTGATTTCATCCTCCATGCAGGAATGTGGAGGTCTAGAATTTCTCTTTTATATGATGAACGTGTCTTTTTTTTTTTTTGCGATCTATTATTTTAAGGGTATGTATTCGTCCTCCTGGAATTGAGAGCATATAAATTGCATTGTCTTGATTTCTCCTAACGTATTACGAGAACTCAGAATGTTACCAAAACATTTAGTAAATTCTAAAGTTAACAACCCCTTGGACATCTTCAAGTGTCTTCTGTTTTCTTTTTCTTTTCTTCCCTCCTTTCCCTGCATCTTCTCTTTTACTTTCTCTGTCTTTTTCTCCCCCTCTTCCTCTTCTTCCCGCCCAGCAGGAAAACTTCCTTATCCTTTTCTCAGACTGGATGCCCCAAGTCTGTGATGATAATCAGCAAATAAGTGAGTCAATGCCTGGAGTTAATGACTGGAGAAAACCAGTCAATGTGTAGCTGTCAAAGAGGCAGGAGACAGGTAGGTCCCGTTTGTAAGACTATAGCCAGAGACTACAACCTACATGACTTGATGTGAACATGGGAAGGTAGAAGCAGAGCAGACCAGACCAGACTAGAGCAGACCAGAGCAGACCAGAGCAGACCAGAGCAGACCAGACCAGAGCAGAGAGATTGCAGGAATTACTGAAGGCAGGAAGAAGAGTGGACTGATGGGAGTGAGGAGGGCATTAGACTACCATGTCCTTCCCATAGGAGCACTGGCTCCATCCAGCCTGCTCCTGACCAGCCCACCGTGAAGACGCCATCTAGCATTCAAAGGAAACACAATGTTTCTCTCCAGTTATCTCCAGCAAGGCCCAGCAGCAGGAATTTCTCGGCTCTTGCTTCTGCCTCCTTAAGCCTGTATTTAATCATAGACTAAAGGTGACTCCCTTGGGAGGTCAGTCATTACACTAACGATCCCACATGACGAGAACCCGAGCATGCGTGCAGTGAAATATATGAAAAAATAAATAAAAGGCATTAATATTTTATTAACAACCTTTAAGACCTACTAGAATAGAGTGTATTACACCAGTAATAAACGGGATCATAACATTACGGAAACAGCAGTAAAAACAATTGCCTTCATCCATTGCAGGAGTTTTCAGACCGGATCCCCGGACGGCCACCTACTGCACAGGGGTTTGTTATTGCAATGGACAGGCTTACCAGGGAGGCCTATGCCTGGAACAGATCCCTGGTCCTGTCTGCTCGGTCTTGTTGATGCTCTCACTCTCTGAAACCTCCTACCAGCCTGTTTCTTAGCCCACCCTCCGTCTCCCCCCTCAAAATCCCCAAATCTTAAACATTCTCTTCCTACCTTCAGGGAAACTGGGTCAAGCATTACTATAGGGTTGCCCAGGTCACTGGGGTCCTTAGAGGAGACATTTCACATGCAGAAGACAGCATTCTCACTAGGTGCATTTCCTAGCAAGGCTGCATGCTAACTCCTTGTGTTCTTTAGGAATCCTGTTCAAGAGAAAGTGTGTGTTAGGTGCTAAACCAGCAAATGGGACAGGGACAGCTGTCTGGCTGAACTAGGGCACCAACAATACAAGCTGATGCCCAATAGGGCGGGTCTAGAAAGAAAATTGAACGTGGTTTTTCAGTCCACACCCATTTTGCAAGGTTTCTAGCTTTTTGATTCGCCCACACCTTAAAAGGCAAGATGCGCAGCCCATAGAAGACAATCTCTTTGCCATCGCAGAGGGTATAGACTCTCAAAACTCAGAATGCATTCAGTCAACAGTGGCCAGTATCTTGACACCTAACTGACAGTTACTTCCCTACCCAGCTGCAGGTAGATCTATTCTCATTTCAGTCTCTCTGAATCTGACTGCCCTCAGGGAACCCATGAAAGAGGAGTCATACAGTATTAATGGGTGGCTCATTTCACCTGGCTGGTATAACACCCTTAATGTCCCACCAGGCAATAGTGTATGACAGGATGCCCTCCCTTGTAAAAGTTAAATAGGAATCTCCTTTTAAATGGTTGGTCAGGTTAGCCCAGGAGACTCCCAAATCAATATAGATTATCCATGTAGCTCCCAGGGGTTGAGGGTAAACCCCTATCACTAAACACACCATATACTTAGGATTCTGGACTTGGATATTTTCAGCTAGTCTGACCAGAAAGCCTCTTTCTTGAGGTCTATCTTCCATAGTTAAACACACACACACACACACACACACACAACACAAACAACACAAAAAATACTACACAGGCTGCCATGGGAAGGAAGCAATCAAATATTCCTACCCAGTTGCAATGACTATAAACTATGACAAGTAACAACATTGCAAGATTATGCATAAAGGTTCAAAACCTGGCATTGGCATGATGGTGGCCTCCAACAACTATCTAATTGGACTTGAGGCTCACTCACTCAACAGGAAGGAAATCATTCTGGGTTCTGGAAGCCTCACCAGCTTTTCAGAGCTAGTAAGGTCATAGACCTTAGGACATAATCCACTGCCATCACCTTACTAGACCAGAATAATTCCTTCCTACATCTTATTCTCATACCCACAGACAAGAGTAGATACCAGCCCTCAGCAAAGAAGCCTCTCCCCCCCAGCAAATGAAAAGTAGCACATAAAAGCTCAACTGGACATAAGACAGAGACCAAGGGATTGTAGGGAGCCCAGCCCCAGTGGATTCACCTACAGCACTGTGGCTAGGGGGACATCGGAAGAAGAGGGAACGGAAAGACTGTAAGAGTCAGAATACTAGGAAGTCTGCAGTGAAAAGGCTTCCCTAGAAATGGCTACATAAACAAGAAGAGAATAATGAAAATAAAACAATAGACATGTTAACACAGAAGGAGGAAATTTCAAAGGGCCCCGCCCTCGGATAAGGAACTACAGGCAATCAATCAATTCAATGACTACTAGGACAAGTAGAATTACCTCTCCCAGGGATGAGCCCTGTATTAGTTGTCCAATCAGAGTAGCCAGCATTGAAAACATATATACACAGGCAACAGCACCAAACTCAGAAGACTGTACTGTACATTTATTATTACACATACATGCACATAACGTAGGTTTATGCCTATGTGTGTGCATGCATGTGATGTGTGTGAGTGTATGCATCTGTGTGCGTGGTGTGTGTGTGTGTGTGTGTGTGTGTGTAACAATCATAATCAAAGACAGAGAGGCTATCAATTTGAGAGTGGGTGGGGACATGGGAGGGCTGCTGGGAGCGGAGGGAGGAAAGGAGGGTGTAATTCTAGTTCAACTAAAAACATCATAAAATAAAGAAGAATTAAATTGTATTTTGATCTAACATGCACAGAGGGTGGTGAGACACAAGCTTAATATCTTTAAAAAACATCCAGGCAGAAATCTCCCCTTCTAAAGACTGGACCCTTACCATTTTGTGCTACTTGTAATTGGATATCACCCTTGTGCCTCTGTCTGGATGATCTATTGCTATCTCTCTCCTTCTCCGTCTGTCAGTCTGTATCTCTGTCTCTCTCAGTCTCTGACTCTGTGAGTCTCAGAGGTCCTCCTTCTGTTGCAGGCTGGATTTCAATTGCTTTTATAGCATGCCCACCCATGTTAGGAAGGGCATTTCTGCTTTTCTTGGCTCAGTGATTTAAATACCCAGAATCTCTTTGCCTTTGGACTCAAAGTGAATGTCTTCTATTACCTGGCTGTGGAGGTGCTAGCCTCTAAGGGACAGTGATGGGGACCCAGAGACTGTACCACTCACTCTGGGAAATGAGGGGACTTATCACTACCTTAATCATGTGAGGCAATTCATTGCAATAAAGCAACTTTCCCTGTGTCTTGTATCTGACGTTTTCTCTATCCCTTTCTCCTTTCTCTTTTCTCTCTCTTCATCTCCCTTTCCTCTCTTTCTCATCTCTCTCTTTCTGCACACATAGACACATGTTCACCGCCCCCATACATGCATGTACCCTGTTTGTTAATTCTACATCTCTAAAGGGCTTCAACTCACATAATACCCCTGTGGAACCGACTTGAGCACTTCTCCTGTAATTCCCTGAGGTAAAGAACCTTTGAGATGGTGGGTCAGGGACAAGCTGCCTGGAAGAAGAGTCTCTTGTAGGTGGCATTTCTGAAGTTTTCATGGGTCTTTCTCCCTGAAAGCCTGATGTATTCCTGTCCCTGGGAGGCCACAACAAAGTGACAAAGATGAGGAGTTAAAATGGTGGACACTTCATGTCACAGTTCAAGAGTCCAGGCATGAGCAGGCCTGGTTCTGAGGAGCTGTGTGAGGGTGTGAGGGAGCCCTGCTCCAGGCTGTTCCCCTGTGGCCTCTGACACGGCTGACTTGGGAGCAGCAGCATCTCAGGCTCTGCCTCTGTCTCCCTCAGTTTCTTCATGTGCTGTGCACGCTAACGCCACCCTTTTACAGAGTGCTAGCCCCACTGGATGGGGCACTCATCTCTCTTTAGTATGGTTCATTGATGTCACTTGCAGGGACTTTACTTTCACATAGAGTCACCTTTGGAAGACTCAGCAATGAAGATTCCAATCAATAGATCAAGCACAGAGTACCCAACTCAGCCTAAGGTAGTGAGCATCCTTTGTTTCCGGGTGCGGGACACCACAAAACCTAGGCTGCATACTCGTTCGCACTTGGAGAGGTGCTCTCAAGAAGCCAGTCACAGACCACACCTCTGATAGGCTGGCAAGTAACTCAGCCTCCTCTCCCTGCTCCCTCTCCCAGCCTGGGGGCTAGTGCAGTCCTGCCCATGCATTATTGATGGACCCCCAAGCTTGCCAAGCTGCCAGCCCTGTGCCTGTGTCTCTGTATGTGTGTGTGTGTGTCTGTGTGCAAGTGCTTGCACTCAGGTGTGTTTGTGTGTGTGTGTGTTGCTCCACAGAGGGAAAGGGCAGACAAAAGGCTTTTGCAATGACTGCCCCTCTGGTTGCTCAGGTTCTTGCTTTCATTAGCACATACCCAGACTTTTTTCCAGGGCACAGTGCTGTGAAGTCTTAGCAAAATAGGAGTGGCTTTTGAACCCCACTGGATAAATGCAAGATGAAACAATGTCTAACACACAGCCATCTGCTTTCAGGGATCCAACCCAGCTGTGTTCTTCACATATGCCTGCTTGACCCTATAAGACCAGGACACAACTTTGTGGTCCCATGACTTTGTACCCCTCCCTCGATGCCCCGACCCTCTTGTCTTCTGTCTTCCTGCCCCACCAAAGCTCACAGGTCCTCCTCAAAGGCTCAATCATTTACAGTTGTCAAATGATTAAATATTTATACTCAGGGCATCGACTGCGGCTCTGAATAATAAATGGTAAGATCGGAGCAGCCTCAGATAATTTCTATAGGTTTCTTCATCCACAGTCCCTTTGATTCCAACACAAAAATTAATTAATTGATTGATTTAAAAATCCTTTCATTAACATTTCATTGACTTTTGGGGGAGGGGCTTCATCTGTGACAGCTGACAGGCCTTAGTCACCATTGGTTTCACGTAGCTCTGTCCCTTCTGCTTTTTCTGCTTCCCCACATTGTCCAACCATGGGTCCTCAGATGGGCACAAGCCTCAGTGTAAGGTGGCCTCTTCTTTGATTGGTTTTGAAAATCCAGAAGGGAAATCCTTCTTTTCCTTTTCAACTCAAATCCTTAGACCGAGAATGCAATGGGTTCTTGAATATGAAGAGATTCCACTCCTTTCACTGGACTCTAGCATCTCAGTTCTGCCATGCCGTGTGAAAACTGCTGGCGATTTTTCTTACTTTCATAATTGAGGATGCCTTAGAGTGCTCAAGTCGATTTCTCAAGGTGCATGAAAGGGACGGGTTGGATCTTGGATTTGGACCCTACCTGTGGCCCTGACAGTATACCTCTCATTACACTAGACAGATATCATCAAGGGGTAGGCAAGATAAGGAGACAGGTCCCAGCAGGCTTGACCTCGTGGAAAATTTGGGAGAAGAAGGGGTGATCCCATATGGAGAGTGGGGACCACAGCCTACAAAACATGTTGAAACCTGATGCCTAGTGTGATGTGATTTTGATATGGGGCCCTTTGGAAAGGCAATAGGTGTCTCTTGAGTAGGGCGAGCACCTTTATAATTAAGACTGCAGGAGCTTCCCTTCTCCTTCAGCCACAGCCACAGGAGGATAAGTGAGAAGACCTGTCTGAACAGGAACTGGGCCTCACCCTATTCCAGGTCTGCTTGGCATTTCAACCTTGGACTTTTCATCATTTAGATCTACTGGGCAGAAGCCACCCAGGCTGTGACAATTTGTCCCAGCTGCTCAAAGGGACCAAGGCAGGACAGTATGGAGAAGTGGGGCGCTATTACACCAAATGCCTTAAATCGTGGTGGTGGTTTGAGACCTCCATAATGATAGAGGTCGGAAGAGCTATGAGCATGGTCCAGGGAGAAAACATGACTGGCAACAGCCTGTCATCTCTAAGAGCCAGGACCTCTGCGAGGCCTGCTTATTGGTGTAATCCGTGGATCAAGATGATTAATATAAGAGGTACTCGAAATATGAGCTTGAGAGGGAGATCTAATGCCTCAGGTGAGAAGGGTACACTTAGTCCGGCTGAACCTGATGTCCTAGGGTGGGGTGGTACCAAGGGGTCCCCTTCTCTGAGGAGAAGGAGGGGTCGTAGGGAGAGTCTGTGGAGGTGGGACTGGGGAGAGAGGAGGAAGGCGCAATGGATGCAAAGCAAATTAATTAATTATTATTAATTAATTAATTAATTAAAATGTGCTTGGATTAACATGTGCAGAAAACAGGCATTCATCAAGGAAGAAGAGAGTGTGGCCCACAAATAACCCTCAAGGTAGACTATCGGCACTCAGGTCCTGGCGGTAACCAGCAGCTGTCTAGTCGGAGTTAAGGCCCATTCAAGAGAAAAACCACACCTGTTATGGAAAACAGCTGACCTCCAGGACTAGTGGGTCATGGATCTCCGAAGAAAACCAACTCTGGCTACTTCATTAAATCAGCACAATTCCTCCCTGCATTCTAAACACTAGCTGTATACCCAAAGAGCAGCATCGTCTTCACCCCTCCACAAAGAAACTTCTTCTTTGCAATAGACAGAAGCCATTACAGAAAACCACAGCCATTCAAGATGGAGGAACACGTGATCATGTGGTACCCAGTCCCGATAGATACATCTACAGTACAACTCCTGGACCTATGGATCAGGGAACAGGAAGATTTCAAGAGCCAAAGGAATAGGCTGTTTGCTGTGAGATCACACCTCCTAGACAGGCCAGAGAAACTTCACCCATGTGATCTCTCAGCATGGCTGCCTAAATAAATATCAACATAGTGCTAACATGGAAGGAGAAAATCTTATGGGTCCTCAACACTAGACAAAGAACTATAAGAATTATAGCCAACTAAGGATTGCTAAGAATGCATGAAAATAGTCAAATAGTCGTCCTCATGGAAGAACCCCCCACCAATTGGTTATTCAATACAAAGTGGCCAGTCCTAAGATCATATATACACAAGTAACATTATACAGACTAAGCAGATTATATTAGTGTGTTTAGAAGTGTGTGTGTGTGATATATTTATATATAAATAATGAATTTGAAATAGAGTAGTACATAGGAAGAGCCAGGGGGAAAGAAAGGGTAGGGGAAATGGCCTGATTATATTTTAATTAAAAAAATTCTGTGTCTGTGTATATGAGACAAGGGGAAGGGAATACAGGGAGGAGGAGGGGGAGGGGGAGGGGGAGGAGGGAGGGGAGAGGGAGGGGGAGGGGGAGGGGGAGGGGGAGGGGAGGGAGGGGGGAGGAGGGGAGGGGGAGGGGGAGGGGGAGGGGGAGGGGGAGAGGGGGAGGGAGGGAGGGGGGAGGCGGAGGGGGGAGGGGAGGGGAGGGGGAGGGAGGGAAAGATGTGGTAGAGGAGAAAGAGAGGGATGTGATTATATTCATACAAAACCAGCATATTAATGCCCTGGGATCAGTCAATGAGTCACCAGCCTGGTTCAGGTGAAGACAATGGGTATATACTTTCAAAACTCTCAAGAAGGGTTAGCCACCCTGAGGTGTCCCAGTGCTGTTAAAGAAATCCAATGGGCCCACAGTATAGTGGAAGACCTCTGGAAACAGGTTAAACGGCATGCCCAGGCCCACCTAGAGACCTTACTGAGGTCCTGTGTTTTTAGGAGCCTCGCTGTGATGTGTCATGCTGAGTGTTGGCAAATGCTGAGTAGCTGTGACCTAGAGGGGTTAAAGCAGACAGTGACAGAGGCGCACCTCTGGGCTCTGGCGGTGAAGGCATTAGAGCAGGTTGTTCCTGTTGATTCTGCCTGCTCCCTTTTATCCCGGGCTCTGTGCGGCCGCGCTTGCTCTTGACTGTTGGTTAAACTGTGGGAGATAATAAACCAAAGACATCCCACGTGAAAAATCAATACTCGGGTCAGAGCTCTCACTTGCCAGGGAAGATCTATTCTTTTCAAGCACAGTTTGCTGGCAACAGAGACGTGTCTCTAAAGCCCCGTTCTTGCCCTCAAGTGCTCAGAAAAATAGCCCACTCCACTCGCTCCCTGCGAGGCCAGGCACATGGCAGAGGGCCTCTGTGTCCTTCTTTTCTCTCTCTCTTCTCTCTCTCTCTCTCTCTCCACACCACACACACACACACACACACACACACCCTTCTCCAAAGCAAAAGAGATTTATCGCCAGTTGCCAAAGCTCGCTGATAAGTTCAAGACCTCGTGGTCCCAACAGCAGCCACCACAGTATACCGGAAACAGGAAATAGGAAGGTGGGATGGGTGCAGGGCAGGAGCTGGCATCAGGTGAAGATGAAACAGTGCCTGCCTAGAAGATTAATCCTTCCTTTAGTCCACTGTTAAGGCAATAAAGGGTTTATGATCATTTCTTCCTTGATAATGGAGGAGACGATTAGTAATGGCTGGATTGATGGTATTTGTTGTGTTAACTCAACCAATAAAGTACCCAACCAGTCGAGCTTTGAAGCAGCCTTGTAAGTAAGACACCGGAGGCTTTAAAAAGAAATGAGCCTGCAGCGCATCTCAGACACAGATGGGCAGATCTGGTGAGGACCACTGTGGACTTAGAGATGAAAGTGATGTCACCCCCTTAATCTTCCTTGAATTAACTCAAAGGAGGATCACGGGCTCCATGGTGAGCCCCTTTGCTACGCAGTGAAAACTTTCTCAAAACCAAAACTAAACTAAGCTAAATAATAGCAATATTATAACATGTAAGTGGCTATATAGAGAAATATAACCAAGTATTACAATAATATTAAATGACAAGTGATCCAAAGAGCCAGTTTCTCCCAAATTCATTTTCTTAGGGACACACGTGCCTCCTGCTGTACCTCGTGGGCTCTCTTGTTCCGGTGGAAGGTGTCTTTTCCCTGTACTTGTAGGGCTGATTTTAGAATCTCAAGCCCTTCGGCCCTCCTGTCCCTGCTGTGTCTGACCACTCCTGTGGGAATGCTAATGGAATATAATGCACGTTGTACATAAAGGAACCACAAGGAAGGCTCCCGTTGCCTTCTTCAGAAAGATTGCAGTCCAGTGATTACAGGATGGGTGTGCAAATCAGGGAAAACTAAACAACAGCCGATAGTGACATTAGAAAGACTCTAATAAGTATCATGTCATAGTCAAAATATAACGTATGGACCTAGATGGATCAATCATAACAGTAATCCTAGCACCCAGGAGTCTTCTCAGTGAGTTCTAGAGCAGTATGAGTTCTATTACAGCCAATCAGCTGGGCTCCATGGTGAGCTGCAGACCACTTTGGCTACAGAGTGAAACCTTTTTCAAAAAGTTAAACTAAACTAAGTTAGATAATAGCAATATTAGAACGCATAATGTCTGTAGAAATGTAACCAAGTACTTACAATAATATTAAGTGATTAAACCATATAACAAAAACAGTTACGTTCTCCAATCTAGTTAAGTTGACTTGAAAATGTTCAGGTTTACAATGGTGCACAGGCAGCCCCACCAACCCCTTGTTTTTGCTTTCAATAAATTCAATACGTTAAATGGGAGAAAAATAATGAAATATCCAACTGAAATGCCAACCATTTAGGTACTTTATTTTTTAATGCACATACATTTGCTGCCACATAAATGTTCATAAAACATTCAATGAATTACATGCACTATTTCTTTATTATGAAATAGCCTTTATGCTATGTGATTTTTACCCAATTGCAGGGTAATGTATGCTTTCTGGGCATTTTTCAAATATGGGATGCTAAACTGTGATGTTTGATACATTAGGTATGTTAAATGCAAATTTGACTTACAGTATTGTTAATTTGTAATATTTCGAGTCGTGGTAGGTGGCTTTCTTAAGTGAAGTATGCACACTTGCAGATTAAAACCAATGACTGACAAGGGTATCGTCACATTTTGCTCCTCCCATGCTGCTGTAACAGAAGGTCATTCATCTAATAGATAAGTAAAGAAGCGCAAAATATCCTTGCTTCACTTTCTGGAGCCTGAAAGTCAAGGTCAAGGGATCAGACCTAATCATGACCTTCTTGTCATGTGACAACAATGCAGAAGACACACTGGGCAAGGGAACAAAACATCAACTTCTCAGGCTTAAGGCCCTTTTATAAATTCAATTAATGTATTCCTGGACCAAGTGCTTCTATGTAGGCTCCATTTCTGACATTCTTGTTTTGAGACTTAAGCTTCCAGCCTGCTCTGGATGGGGATAGGCACATTCAAACAATAGGAGTGATTAATGAATATTATCATATAAATATAAAAATGTACATTATTTGTAGTAAGATAGCAAGAATGTTTATATGAATTTTTATTAATATTTGTGTCATTAAAAATGTGTGTATTGAAAATAAAATCCTACAGTACTACAATAAATTTAAAAAATATATAAAATGCAACAATTCAACCCACCAGGAAAATTGATCCCATCGTGGCATAGCAGTTATCTGGGTAACCAATCACTATCTGCTCAGATTTGATGACTGCATCGCTGGAGGGAATTCAAGCCTGTTTCTATAAACATGGCCAAAAGCCCATGGTTAGGGAAGTCATAGACCCCGCAGGGGAAAAACCACTACTGTTGTTTTGCTAAGTTGACATGATGTCTAAGTATCTTCCAAATATTTTTGTTTATAGATGTAAATGACTTCTGTTGTCAGTGTCTGATAAAGAATCTTCTTTTGCAGTGGATGGTGGTTAATGCAGAGTTCCCTGGTCAAAGCACTGAGAATAAGTGACTGTTCGGTGCTCAGCCCTAAACCAGACATCTATATCACAGCCCCTTTATCCAAGGCTCAAGGGCCATCGTGGGAGAGTGGGCAGAAAGAGTGCAAGAGATGGAAGTCTTGGAGGAGTGCCTTCTAGACATGGCATTGCCTATTGCACTCATGAACTCACTTCAGTCAACCTTCTAGCACGGATGTGAAGAAGTTCACAAGCCTCCAACCCTAGTTGAGAAGCTATTGTCAGCTGATGGCTGCTGAGAGAAGTTATTTTTTCTTTGGAGGTGTGGCTGCTGCTAAGTTGCCCAGGAGCTGATGATGGATGGCCCTTCAATTACATACTCGTAGAAAGCAGTAATTAGACCAGGTGCATTATAAAGTGTGGTGTGTGTGTGTGTGTGTGTGTGTGTGTGTGAGAGAGAGAGAGAGAGAGAGAGAGAGAGAGAGAGGAGAGAGGGAGAGAGAGAAAGGAGAGAGAGAGAAGGAGAGAGAGAGAGAGAGAGAGATGAAATTCAGATGATATGAAGAAAGAAGAAATTGGAAATAATGAAGGTATTCTAGGGAAGTGGAGGCGGTATTTTGGTTGGATATGATCAAGATACATTACAAACATATATAAAGCTGTAAAAATACATTTAAAGTAGTCCAAAAAACAAATAAGACACTTAATGATTGGCATTTCAGTTAAGTATTTCACTATCTGCCCTCCAATTTTTATTAGCTATTACGATTAAATCCATTATTTATCTAAACTGAACCATAGTTCTCAATAGAATATTTCCCACTTCAGAGCTCGCACATGGCTTAGTGGTTGTGTTTCCTTTGTGTGTGTGGCAGCCTGATTTCAGTCCCTACGAGTTGCATTTAGAAGAAAAGTTTGTGTTTGAAATCTCACACCAAATCCAGTCGTCGTTTAAGAATGTTTTGGAGCATGAGTGTGCTGGTTTACCTTTTGTCAGTTCGACACATATCACAGTCAGCTGTGTGGACAGTACTCAGCTGAAGAATTATACCCATCAGATTGGCCTGTGGACAAATTTGTGGGACATTTCTGATGACATGATGTGCATAGCCTAGCTCGAGGTAGTGATACCCTTGGAGGGTGGTCTTGAGTGGTATAAGAAAGCGGACAGAGCAGCCGTGCAGACAAATCAGTAAGCAGCCTCTCCACTGCCTCTGTTTCTGTCCTGCCTTGACTTCCTCCAGCTTTCTCAGATGGACTATAATCCGAAGTTAGAAAGTCCTTTCTCCCAAGTAGGTTTTAGTCAGTAAAAGGCTAAGGTTTAAACTTTGTTAGCACTTACCATGTCTTATTTATACCACTGGTGGGGCTGAGAAAAATCCTGCTATACAACACAATCTAAATAATTCCTTAGAGACCTCTTGCCAAGTGATTCTGTCAAGCTGACAGTTAAAACTAACCATCCCAGTCCCCTAACTTAAGAAGTTTTTAAGTGATTCCTCTGGCTGCCTGCTGCATACTTTGGTTCTTGTAACTTTATAGCTCAGTTGTTCTCTCCTCCTCTGGAAGTCACCCCAGCAGGACATCACACTTCCTTTTCCTCCCAGGATTAGGGTGTAGCCTTGAGAGTCTATTAAGTTTTAGTGAGTGCAAACTCACATCCAAATTTCAGGTTTCTCCAGGAGACTCAAGTGAGAAACATAAACTTGGCATGGGGTAACATAACATTCTGAAGACCAGACAGTTTAATGACGTCATTTTGATTTGTGCAAGCTTGATGTCACGGTTCTAACTTTTTCTAAGTTGGACCCAAGACCCACATGGATGCTTAGGAAATTGTCTGAAGGTAAAATGTTCAATTTTTATTTTCAAGAACTCATGAAAGCAGGACAAAGAGAAACACATGAGAAACTTCAGCTGATTTGCCAAAACGTGCAACCAGCCAGTGACACAGTCCCTGTCCTCATTTCCTTGGTTAAAACTGATCTTGAGTTATTTAAGCATTCAGCTGCCTCTGCCCTTGGCTGGGTTCCTCTGAGGCCCCTGACTTGACTATTAAAGTCATTATGCCCTAGTGTGACCCAAAGGCAGAGTTCTGTTCAATGATGATGCAGAGACACATTAGCATCCTGTCTGTCACAGGACTAAAGCCTCTGAAGAAGCAGCATACTAATAAAACATTGAGCTCTTGGGAGCTTTGTGTGCAAATGTGTATCTGAGAGTAGCCCCAGACTCAACAGAATAGGTGTCCTAGGAACTCTGGACTTCATAGCAGTCATGTGGACTTGGTGACTACTACCTTGGAGCTGATAGTCTCAGACAGCTTGGTGTTCAATGAGGTAACAAGCCCTGCTTGTAGCATAAATGGAAACTGAGGTTTGCGCTCTGTAAAAGTACTTCCAGGGCTCAATGTGTAATGGAAGGGGATAGACACTTTTTTGAACATCTCACTGTGTAGCTCTGACTGACCTAGAACTCACCATGTAAACCTTGATCTCACAGGAATCCTCTTGTCTCTGCCTCCTGAGGACTGAGATTAAAGGCGTATGTCACCACACCTAGGTGGAGCTAAACTTTTAAAGCTAGCTTTTCAAAGAGTCAAAGATCACAGAAGTAAAACCAGGGTATCAGCACAGCCAATTAAAAAATGAAAACAAAAATAAGTGTGCAAGATGAGAGATATGACTAACATGCTTAGCACAGCAAAGGAAATGATAACACGAAGAGCCCGTGAGGAATTGGGAGAAAATATTTGTGACCCATGTAGAGAATAGAGTGTTCATATGCAAAATATGTAGGAAACTCACACACTAATATGCAAAAGGAAAAATTCAAATACCCTAATTAAAAATGGGTGTAGGACCATTGGACAAATTTCATCACAAAAAAACTGAAAATGGCCGATGGATAATAAATGCCAATACTACTCAATGCCATTAATCATGGGGAACGTGAAATGACATTTACAATGAAATACCACCTCCCACCTTAGGAGAGCCTCAATCAAGAAGACAATAACCACAGGGGTTGGCAAGGGTGAGACGGGAAGGGAACACCCACGTCATATGCTGGATGAGAATGTTGACTCAGGAAGTATCCATGGGAAACAATTCAGATGTCTCTCAAGAATCGAAAAATAGGGGATGGGGAGATGGCTGAGTGGATGGAGCATTTCCTTCCCAGACTGATGGCTGAGCTCAGATCTCCAAATAAACCCATGGAAAAGGCCAAAGGTAGCATGAGTGTCTGTAATTCCAGTACCCCTTCCAGGAGGCGGGAGGCTGACACAAGGGATCAGCAGACTCTTGAGGCCAGCTATTTTAGTTCACACAGCAACAAGAGATCTTGTCTTCAAAAAAAATAAAAAAAAAAAAGGTGGAAGAAAAGGACCAACACATGAATGTCTCCCAACTTCCTTATGTGTGATATGTATCTGACACACACACACAACACCACACTCTCTCTCAATACTCACACTCATACACACACTCATCACACTCACATACATACTCACACACACTCATACTCACCACACAACATATACACATATACTATCACACAACATTCATATACTCACACACACTCACACATTCTCTCACATACTCTCACACACACTTTCTCAAATACACACACTCAACACTCACACACATATATTCACACACACACTCAACACGACACACACATTCATACACTCACACAACACTCAACACACATCATACACTCAACACACATGCTCACAATTCATACACACTCATACACTCACACACACAACATACTCACACATTCATACACTCACACACACACTCACACACACATATCAATCACCAGGAAATGGACAGGAAAGAGGAGAAGAAATGAAAAATAGAACTATTTGTGACCTAGTGACCTCTTTTCTGGATACGTTCTCGTAGGAATGCACTTCCTGCCCCTGTCCCCTACAGCATTTTCAGGACATGAGTGCCACCAGTATGTCTAGCAGTGAATAAATGGATGAAGAAACTGTGGAGTGCACATTCAGTGGAATAATTTCCAACCTTAAAGAGAAGAAAAGTTTGCTGTTCACAACACCCTAGATGGACCTCGATGGTAGAACACTAAGGAACAATTATGGTATGCTCCTACTTTATGTGGCATCTAAAAAACTGAATGTATAGATTAGTGCAGTAGCTAACACAGTGGAAATGGGCTTGGAAATGTAAAGCTGTAGGTCAAAAGCACCAACCTTCAGCAGTATATAGATCTAGCGTAAAAAAGTGAGGGCCATAGATAAATATTAACTATAAACAGGATCTTGCAGCTAAGGAAGACTTGATTACTCTTGCCATGAGAAGGAAAAAACAGGAGGGGAGAACAGAGGTGATGGCTATGTCAGCTCCTTAGTTATTGAAGGCGCTTGAATGCACACATACATATACATATACCACACTCATGCACATGCGTGCACACACATACACACGTACATACACACATGCATACATGTAATACCACACTCATGCACATGCATGCATGCACACATGTACACACACAGATGCGTGTGACACATACACACACACCAGTAAGGAAGAGGATAATTGTATTATCCTCGGATGATCTCTAATGATGTGTATGGCTGTGCACGTGGCATTGGGTTGGTACCACATCAACCCTCTGGTCACATGTCAAAGCTGCTGAAATGCTTTTGAACAAAGATGAGTGAGACATGACTGTGGCATCTGCAGTCAGGATATCATCATAGATGGCTCTCCAGGGGACAAGCTTGAGGGATCCCCTGAGAACACGCCTCCTTACATGTGGTCCATGCTACAGTGTTTGGAGGCTCACAGGGCAAGATGCAGAAGCTGACAAGCAGGGCCAGACCTTCTAGTCACCGCCTATCCATCAGCTGCAACATGAATGTTTTGGAGTCTTTGGATGCTCTCTCACTGGAGTCCTCACAATGAGGTAGGATTTTTTCTCTATCCAGATGTAGAGAAGTGAGAACTCTGCCTATCACTGCAGAGATGTTCATGTGTTGAAACACTGCCATGGAAGATGTGAAAGGTTGGGTTTTTTTTGCAAAGGTCATTTTATGATAGCTACAAAAATATACTTGGTGTTTGGGGCAGCTAAGTTTCCAACTGGATTCTCTGCTTTAGTCTTTCCATATTTTTTTTTAAACTAGACACAATATTTAGGCCCTCAAAACTCACTTCTTTTAAGATATTGGTTACAAATCCTACTGTGACTTTGATAGGAGTTAGAAACAAAGTTCAGAGATTAAGTGCCATACTGCTTTGACAGAAGAGCCACGTTTGATTATGGATGGTCACATTGGCCTGTTCACTCTGCCTCCAACCTCAGGGGCACCCATGTTCTGATTGCACTCACATGCATACACCACACAGAGAAACACACACACTTCATTCAGTGGCTATGGGGTTAACAAGATGTCAATAGTTATTTTTAAATGCTTTTTAAAATCTAATAGTCAACATTAGACTATCAGTTCTCTGGTATACTGAAATTTCGGAGGCAAGTTAGAATAAATGTTTTAAAATAATTATAGAATGTGTGCATGTGTGTGTCTATGTGTGTCCTGAATTCTTAAAAATAGCTATAGAGTGTGTGAATTTGTGTGCATGTGCGTGTGTTGTGTGTGTGTCCTCTTCATATTGTTCATTCGGAAAATGGCACCACACAGTATTTAGCTGGCTTTGCCAACTGTCTCTTTCTTTAAACAGCCATTTGCTGTGTAGTGGGTCATCTATAATATGGTATTCCACATGACCAGAGACTCTGGTCATTGCTCTCCTGTTCTGGTAAGTGCATTCTGTGTTGTTGTTACTTATAAAACTGTCTCTCTCAACAGAGTGTTTCTCAGAATACATACATCCCTGGCCTTAAGTGACCCGCCATTTGGTCTGAGTGGATTCACACAAGGCACTTCATATTCAGAGGCCTCTGGCTGTGTGAGACAAACATGAAGCTCTGAGGACACAGGGGACCTGTCTAGCTAGTCAGTGTCTGTCCCTGCATCATCATCTTTGGTGGCATTGCTTATGCTGACACTGGGCTCATAACCATCACGTCTGTTCTCCTGGATGAGGTGCAGTACCAGTCAAGTCACAGTTCAAGCTAGGAAAGAAGATGGGGAACTATTAAAAGCTACTTTTCTCTCGTTTGAAATTTTTATGTTTTTAAGACTGGAAGTAACTCTCTTAAAGGCCTCCAGGGCTGGATCAGCCTACAAATAGCCCAGGTAACTGGTAATGCATGCCAGGAAGATACTGGCACCTTTCAATAGAAATCTACCCAGCTATTCTCCAGGTTCAACACTCCCACTGGAAGTGACCATGACACTCTGCTTTCAGTCATGGTTGGAAGCCCATTGATGCCAAATGGCCTGCGTTGTCAGAAGAAGTGGGGAATGGGGTCCAGGAAGCCACGTGCTGCATTCACTCCTTTGGTGTCATAAAAATAATTCCCCCCTGGAGTCTACTGGTAAGGAGAGTCATTCAAATGATGGATTTTCATGGCATTTTAAACTCCAGATAAGGAAAGCAGTCCTAGCGAAGACCTGGTGTGTGTGTTGTGTGTGTGTGTGTGTGTGTGTGTGTGTGTGTGTATGTGCACTACACATGCACTTGTGAATATGTATCTGAGCAATAAAGACAGCAGCAGTCATGCTGTGTGGGCTGGCATTGGAAATGGACATTAGGAAAAATTCCCCAAAGCAAAGTCCAAAGTGGAAATTGATGGTGCAGATAGGACATTCTCCTGGTGGCTTATGCCACTCCAACATTGAACAAGTAAAGGCAGGATGATAAGACATACTTACTGAGCCTGTGTTATCCTATGCGCAGCACAGTCCCCTGCTCTTTGTCTAGCCACAGCCACCTCTGAAGCAGGCTTCACAAGCATCATTGCACGTTCACAAAAAGGAGACCCAGACAGGGTGACACGTTCCAGTCACAAAGCTGGTAACTAATACTGTCAGGAAGAAAGGTTAAATTCCAGTCTGTGAGCTCAGTCCTCTGTCACTCCACACTCTGGGTTCCAGTCCCCGTGCCTGTGATTAATGTTTAGAAGAAACAACTGTAGAGTTCTAAGAGCTGTAAGAGTCACAGAGGCCACCAGGTTACCTCTGGGGAAAGCTCCTCTCTGCCATTATACATGAGTCTGTCCTGGGTTGCCAGGGTTGAAATCATCACCTGTGATACAATCAGATAGTTGCCTATTAAGCCATTCCTCATGTTTCTAGGCAAAAACCCATCTCTCAGTGTGGTGTGTGTGTGTGCGTGTGTATTGATGTATATATGTGTGCAAGCATGTGTATGTGCGTGCATGTATGTATGTGAGTGCACATGTGTGATATGTACGCATGCATATGTGTGGCACACATGTGTGCAGTCATGTGTATGCTTATTCACACTTTTTATTCAAAGTCTACTGGCTAGGTAAAGCCAACAACTCAGTTTGTCCTTGACAGTGGCCTTGGGAGTGAAAAAGATGCTTTTGCAGCTTTGTCAGCGGAAGTTAAGAAGCAAAGATGACTCTGATAATTCCTTCCAATGCCTTGGGTTGTTCAGTCCACCCTCCATCCCTACCTGGCCCTAAGTGTGGATGCGACATTCCCATCCAGAGTTCTGTGCAAAAGTTGAGGATAAGGTCAGGGATCTTGGGCCTCAGTATTGTCCTCTAGAAAACTTACTTGTTCTTCCTTCACTAGCTCCTCTCTATGACTGCTGAGTGAAACTGCTTTTAACATTGTAACCTGCAGATCTCTTACCTCTCACCAGAGGTCATTTTGGAAGAAGTCAGAGACCCAAGAAATGCTCTGAGGTTCCTGCAGGAGATTTTCCTGTGGTGGAGATATTGACCACTTCAGGATCCCTTGGGAAGCATTGATTCATCCAACTGACTAAGAAGACTTATTTAAGCAGTAAGAGCAGAGGTTGCTCTGCTGCCAACAAAGGAAGATCCTCACTCTAGTTGAGAAGAAATAAAAGAAGAAAAATGTTTCCTTTGAGCATGGAAAACACAGGAGCATCCTCTCAGTATCTGTAAATTATTTCTAAGTCTGTAAATAATGCCCTTTGAGAGAAGAAAACCAAGTTTCCAGGTTATGATGGACCTTGGCTCAATAGCATTGTGTTGTCTCTTCCAATTTTTCTCAACTAATCCTACTATGTCTCTGTCCTCCAGTTCCTCAGTCCTTCTCCATTTCTTCCTGGGCTGTGAATGATCTCATAATGAAATTCTTTCTCCAAGTTCAGGTACATGCCCAAGCCCAAGCTGTTTCCCCAATACCAACTGTACAATCTTTGGCCATACCATCACCCTTGTCATGGAATGGAGACGCCCACAGTGGGCCATGTCTTCCTACCTGATTAAGTTAGGACATCCATCCACAGACATGTGTGCACAGGCCAACCCCATGGAGATAATACCTCCCTGAAGTTCTCTTACCGGTATTTTCAAGTTGTGCCAAACTGACCACTGACCATTAAAGCTAAGAAGCAACTAGTGAACCCATCACAACATGAAAACACAGTGAGCCAAAGTTCAGGATCACGGGGATCTACAACCCGTCACAACTCTCAGCACCAGAGGTCACAGCAGGATGTCAATCTTTCTGTCACAACCATGTGACTGACTACTGGAAGCTGCATTGCCATGACATCATCAGTCACCAGAGAGAATTATGTTACATCTCACAGGGGAGCATTGAGCCTTATTTTGCAGGCCCCCCAAAGTCGTGCCATGACTTCTGGGGAATGCTTAGAGCTTCTACACCACTGTAAAGTTGAAATATTTTAGGTAAGGAATGGCAATCAGGGTTCATCCTAGCTGAATGAGTCAAATGATGGCAAAGGAAAGTCTTCCTTATAGTATAATTTTAATTTATAAAGGAATGAAGAAATATGTTTAAGTCAATTATTGGACAAAAGCCATTGTAAAAAGAAAAAAAAAAAGTCCTGTCAAGAGTCATCTATTCATGCTAAATTTGATAGAAGAAGGTTTATGGGTAAGGTCTACTTGCCTGGTAGCAGTACTTAATTATTATAAAGCTGAGATTATGGTGAGAACACCAAGTGATTGTCACCAGGGAAGATATCAGTAACAGTCAGGTGTATTATCCAGGTATGGAGAAGAACACAGGTCACCTCTGATGTGGCTGCAGTACATAGGTTTCATCGTGAGGAGACAGCGGATTATTCCAGATGAAGGTCTTCTTTCTCAACCAGTGACTTGTCCTCTTTAGTAGTAAGAAGGTCAAGACCACGAGGAAAGACTGAGAGCTGCTCCAGATTTCAAGAGACAAGGAAGTAGTAGTCTCACTAGCTAAAAGCAGCCATAATCTGGGATTCCAGAGCAGAAAGCTGGCTGTCAGAGATGAGGAGTATCTGAAGGCCTGTGATGTTAAGTTTCTGAAGATTAGTTTAGCCTTGTTCTGCATTCTGTGAATGTGCTCACTTGAACAAGTGCAGAGGAGGGTATAGGATGAAATTTTAAAACTTCTTTCACAACTCTTTTAATAAAAAAAAAAAGTCTGCAAAATTTAAAAGTGAAAAAGTCAAACCTTTTTAATTAAAGAGAAGGCAAACTGGCTTAGCACTCAGAGCATCAAAAGAAACTCAGGAAATAACATTTATTTATTATCACTTTTAACAGAGAGAATGGCTGGCTGGGGGTGTTCTCGATATAACCCATTGTCCCTGAGAAAGCCTGTCTAGTCCTCAGAGGGGCAGAGCGAGGGGGAGGTAGAGTTGTTTCTATGACTGCCTCCAACTTCAAGGTTGCTGAGTGACTCTGTGGACGAGACAAATGTGCTGGATTCTGGAAGAATGGTCCCTATTCTTTCTCACAGAAAAGAAAAAGTGCACAAAACCAAATTCAGAGAGCACAATAAGTCTTCAACAGCCTGTTGCTATCAGTCACGGCATTGTGAAGGCCAGGGTGTTCAGGGCCACAGCCTGAAAAGGCAGGCAGCTTCCTCATTTCCTGGGCAATTCACTTGGAATCACATTGTTTCTGTGAAAAGAAAAGCCTGGGTTGGGAAGGAAGAGTCCAGAGCGCACCTGTGTAACCATCCTTCTAACTCAGAGGAGGACCGGTTCCAGTGCGGAGCATGTCCCCACGGTAGTGACACGGGATCCAAAAGCAGTACTTGTGAAAGTTGTGCCTTTCTTGTTATTCCGGGACATGAGATGGAGATGACCTTCCCTTTGTTAAAACATGAACCAAGATCCAAATTCTCACCCTGGTACCATCACACTGAAATCTGAGATCTGCATCTCCACTAAAGAGGATGGGGGAGGCAGGAGGCACTTTGGATCTTGCTGGTTCTCTGCCTGGTTTCAAACCATCCTGGAGCTCTCCAACACCATAAAGGACTCATGGTGCTTCTAACCCAGTCTCCCCTCATAGCTCTCCCTACTTAAGCATCATGACCCACAAATCAGGAACTGCTCACTGTTCTACGCACTCATCTTAAAACCTGTGCCCTTGTGACATTTCAGTTCAGAAACCTTCTTCCCTGGGACTCTCCTACACAGCTCATTCCGTCTCTCCAAGAAGCATAAATCACCCTCTGATCCACGTAACCTTCTCTCTGAGCTGCAACAGCTGATCACCATCTGTATGGCTGTCTCCATCCTAGACTTTGAGGTCCTTAAATGTGGGAGCCAGACTCATGCCCTCTCTGTGGTCCCCACATCGAGTCCAGTTGACAGAGGCACATGACAATAGGATGTGGTGCGATTTAATGAACATGCTTTGTGGCACACACACACACACACAGGTAGTTAAAATTTATGTATTTATAAGTTATAAGTTCATCCTTTTTCTATTTCTCAAATCATAAATCATCTGGTGATGAAATGTTTATAAAATTTTATGTAAATACAGCACATAATAAAGAAATGCCTATTAAAGAGAAATTATTTTACACTAAAATACATCATTTATTGTCTCCCATAAACACACATCTGCTCAAATGCATTTCCTCACTTCCACCAAATGGATTGGCAGGAGGGATGGGCTGTGATCTGGAGTTGGGAGGGACTTTCATATATTCCAAGTTAGTTCACGTAGACAGATAAGGTTTGCGCTTAGAAAGAGCAACTTCACCAGGTCAAGGCAAAAAAAGAGCCAATGGATTGTAATGAACAGATTTATCAACCAATTAAAACAGAGAGTCACAGGCAAGTTCTCTGAGTGTGTCCAATTTACATGCCTTTACTACCATATGAGTCAACTGGTAATTTATTAATAGAACTATGAAATTCCACATATATGCTAAAAAATTATCCAGAAAAGAGGGATTACATCATCTTAAATGACCTCCTACTTATTTGAATTGTATCTCTGCGTACAGCTCAACTCTAGAAATCATTATCTTACTTGTATCTAGATAACCGCCAAGTCTTTCCTGAACTTATTGCTAACTGTGTTCCTGTCTATCACCTTCCCATCCCACAATCATCCCTTGCTTGGCCACCATCATCTTTGATGGAACCAGACAGTTGTGTGCCCTCTGACTCCTTGCCTAGTGTACCTGTGCACTGTCCGCATGGTCACCGTGCTCCTTACACTCTTATCATGATAAAATACCCTGACAAAAGCAACTTAATGGGAGAAAGAGTTTATTTTGATTGACAGTTCTGGAGAGGTAGAGTCCATCATAACAGGAAACACTGTAACAGGCAAGGAAGGCGTGGCATTGGGAGCTGGAAGCTTCCTGGTCATATTGCATCTATGCTCAAAAGCAGAGGGTGAACAGGAAGTGGTAGCAGCTATGAGATCTCAAGGACTGGTAACTTGTTTCTTCTAGCAAGGCTCTACCTGCTAAGGGTTCAACAATCCCCAGACACTGCTATCAGATGGGGACCAAGTGTTCAAACAGGTGAGCCTATGAGGGAAACTTCACATGCAAACCAAGGTATCTCCACATAGGTCTTCTCAAGGTTGTCCATCACTCCGTCCTGAAAGGAGCCACAGATTAGTGGCCTCACTCTGCCTTTGGAGAAAGTACATGCTGTTTGTTTGGCTGCTTGTTTACACTCAATTTGCTTGCCTTCTGATCCTTCCTTCATATACTATTCATCCATCCCCCAAGAAGCTCAAACAATATGTGTGTGATAAAGATCATCTGAAGAAAGTCGAGAAGACACTTAAGTTGATATGAGAAGAACTTGACTCTTCTTGATGTTGACATATGAGAGGCCGAGGCATGAGAGGACTCAGTATGAGAGCGTGTTGCAATGAGTGCTTATGTCTTTGCCATGCAGAAGAGATAGCAAGGGTTGAGAGGCTCGGGAGATGGACTGGCACTGAGAGCAGGTTGTACCGTGTAAACCTACGAAGTCTTGGTAGAAGCTAGCATGTTTTCTTGTGGAAAACCCATCCAACAAAGCCCCTGTGAAGGAGAACCATTATAATGGACTTTTTTAAAGCAGCCCATCAACTCAAGGTTCTTTACTTATTACTTACTCAAAAACCCCTGAAATTCATCTGTTGTACTGAAATCACTTCATGGTTACTACCTGTCAACTTTTGATAGATTTTGAAGCTACTT
Source organism: Mastomys natalensis (assembly GCA_021653895.1). Lineage (NCBI taxonomy): Eukaryota > Metazoa > Chordata > Mammalia > Rodentia > Muridae > Mastomys > Mastomys natalensis. The sequence continues at coordinate 514,594 of JAJTUV010000372.1, forward strand.
GCCACAAACGAGGAGAAGTTGAAACAGTCAAGACATCCAAAGCCAGGGGAAGAGATATCCCAGAGTGGGCTTGTCATTAGATCCTGAACAAGGTGATGGGAAAGTTCCCATCCTAATCAAAGCACTAAATTAGACTTGAAGGGAGGCTACATGGCTTGTTTGTACAGAGGCCATGGCTGCTTGCCTCGACTGACCTAACATGTCACAGGCTAGCTTGTCCTCCGCCCTGAAGAGAGCACACGGCTGCAGTGTTTGATAACTGATCTAATAGGGAATCAGACATCCCTCTGTTGCCCTGGGTTCATTATGCCCTATCACCTTAATAAATGCCCTCGTCCTCTGCTTATTCAGCCGTGGCCTGGTTCTCTGACTTGAATTGCTTGGGACAGCCGGGTCTCCTGTGAGTGACTTGTCGAGTTATATTATGGGACCTGACCTACTTTGTACAGGTCTCAGACTGCAGCGAAAAGCAACACAAAACCCATAAATGTCCTTAGGATGTCTGGAAGGAGACAGCCTAGACTCAAAGAGGAGATTTGCAGGGTCCACCATCTTAACCTCCATCCCTTCCCTCTGGGTCTGATCTTCAGTCAACTGCTGTGTCCTGGAACAGTGGCCAGTTGGCTGCTACCCACACACCCCCAATAATAATCCACTTCCTGCTTCCCCCTCATTCATGCATTCAACAAATATGTATTGATCACTGATGCTGTGCCAAACTCTGCCTTAGGTGTTGGCATAGAACAAGATCAAAGGCGATGTTTTCCAAGCAGCATGTAGGCAGTCACTCCCAAGGTTGCAAAATCACAAATGCTAGACATGCTTTTAAGGGACTGTGTGAGTGGAGTCTGTAGTCAGAGGGAGCCGTGTGGGCTGAGGGACCTGAGGCGAGACGATGCACTGTGTACGAGGAGATGTCCAAATGCTAAGAGCAGAAGGATGAGTTAAATCAAGGTGATGGGTGGATGAGGCTTGCAGCAGGAAAGATGCAAGTGGAAAGTCAGATGCGTGAGGGGACATGAGGAACCTCGGGCCAGCATGACTGAGTTAGCAGGAGGTAATGGAGAGCTCATACCTGGGTCCTGTGGGTCCTTTTGGATTTGTGAGTCACACTCATGGCTCTGGTCTTTACTTAGGAAAAAAATGTCAATTCCTTTAAAAAATATTGTTGGGGGAGGGAGGCATGCGTATGTATGTGTGTGTGTATGTGTGTATGTGTGTATGTGTGTATGTGGTGTGTGTGGTGTGTGTGTGTGTGTGTGTGTGTGTGTGTATGGTGTGTGTGTATGGTGTGTGTGTATGTGTGTGTGTGCATGTATGTGTTTGCATGTATGAGTTCTTCCAGTGTATGTTGTGTGAGAGAGTGTATATCTGTGAGTGTGTATTCATATACATAGTATGCATGTGGAGGTCAGAGGGCTCACCTTCCCCCCTGGCTTAAGAAAGGGTCTCTTTTCTTCCCAAGCTTTGGGTACTACACTGTCCTGAGAGTTTCCAGGGATCCTCCTGTCTCCCATCTGCCGGATGAATACGGAGGTTTTAGGCTCTGGGACTGGAAGCTGAGGAGCCAAGGTTTGTGCGACAAGTGTCTTACAGACTGAACCATCTCTCCCCGCCGAGTCCCTAATGCTTCCAGTGGGGGATGGCGTGCTAAGAGCGGCATTTAACGAGTGTGTTGGCCAACTGAAGCAACATAAGCACCATCAACTCTTACTCATCAGGACATGCGACAGTGGGTCTTCCTGAAGTCGCATGGTGTGCTCCACCGTGTGTGCTTCCTGCGTGGCCATGGTGAGTTCTTCACTCTCCCACTTGGCAGGGCAGCGGTGCAGAGCCACCTTTGATTCTTCAGGTGTCTTTTTTTTTTTTCTTTCTTATTCTTTAATAGTTTTTATTTTTCTTACTTTTCATTGAACTTTTACCCAACTGTGCCAATAGCCATTCTGCCTAGGTCAAACCCAGAGAATGAAATGATTTCCAAAGTTCATTCTGACTCCCTTACAATTTGCTACTGGACACCTCAATCTACTCCAAGCTCTGGAGACTGGAAAAGCAAACAATCGATCAGCTTGCCCTCCGGGACCTTAGAGGTCTCAGTGGGCAGCGACATGGCTAGATCGCCCAAACAGAGAGCTTATTTGGCTGGCTCAGTGTTTTGGAGAAAGAAGACAATGGCTGGTTTCCATTAGTTGGGCGTGTGCTGTCTAGAGGCTCCCAGGCCCCACCAATCTTTCCTGTCATGCTTGATTGATGACACTTAAAAATCATCGTGCTGGTCCAGGGACAGGGATGAGTTCATGATGCTGGACTGGAGGATGTGCACAGAGAAGGAGGCAAAGGTTGCTGTTAGAGAGAGCGGGAGACTGTGGTGTGTAGAAGCAGCCTGGGAGAGTACCAGGTGTGTGTCTGTTTATCTCTGTCTCTGTCTTTGTGTGTGTGTGTGTGTCTGTCTGTGTGTGTGTGTGTAGGTATATGAGAGAGAGAGAGAGAGAGAGAGAGAGAGTCTGTTGAAGATACAGTGTCTCTGCCTCAAGCCAGGCGTGGGTTTGATTGACAGTTCAGGCAGCAAAGGTAAATTTCCATACACAAAAGACCTAGAGAATAAATTAAAGACTGACAATAACCACACCCAAGTTCAGCATGCAAATCCCTCTGACCTGACTTCTCTCTCTCCATACATCCTACTCTCCCCCTGGTTTTCCCAGCCCAGAAGTTCCAGTCAAGTTGACATTCCAATTAGGTAGCTTTCCAAGACAGGAAAAGAGTTTAGGTCTCCATGCTCTGCCCTTCCAGCAAGTCAGACTCACTCTTCTGCATTGCTCTTTGCCTGCCTGGGCCTCTCTGTCTCCCTCAGAGGCCAGCACTCATCCAAGATAGACACAGACCTGCTTTGTTACTTTGTGTCCCTCTAGCTAAGCAAGTTGAAGATCAGGATCTCTGTTATGAACGCTAAAGAACTGAGCAGGAAGTGGCGAGCGAACCTCACTGCAAGCGAGGTCTGTCAGGACACAGCGCTATTGCTATGGCTAGAATAGAAGCTGACGGTAGCCCTCCTCTAACAAGATTATCTTCTGTGTGTTCAGCAGAGATTAGATCATTTGCTTGTTCAACCAGTTATTTACTGATCAAGGGTTATAAAGTGTCAACATTGCACAGGAATAAAAAATAAATAAATCATTGGAGCAAACCAATGGGATACAGGAGAAAGGATGCTGAGAAAAACATCTCCAGTACCCTGAGTGCAAAATAGTAAGCTATTCTCCCTCCTCCAAGGGATCGCGTGGCAAGTCAGCATTTGTAGAAACCTTAGCCCACAACAGGACCATCACACAGGAACTTCAAAAAAAAAGTGTACTCTTACTGCTGTTCACTCTGACTGCTGGTTAGACTGCACATTCCTAGGTTGGGAAACTGGAAAAAGTGCTTGGCACACATGCATCATAACTGAGATTCTGAACCACAGAACCTACATAAAAACCAGGTCAGGCATAAGGCATAGCTGGTACCTGTAAATCGCTACATGTGGAAGAAGTGATGGGCTCCTCAGAGCAGGCTGACTAGTTAGATCAGCCAACCTGAGAACTCCAGGCTCAATGGAAAGAACCTGTTCAGTAAACACCTGAAACCCTCGACACTGAGCTTTGATGGGAATGTACATATATGTGTACAAGCATGAGGAAACACATGTGGACTGTGCATGTTAACATACACATATGTGCACTCATAGCCCACACTCATACACAAGCAAAAACAATGAACATTCCTGGACTCCACCCCCAAGCTTCTTACTTAGGTGTGTATGGCATGCCTAGAACCTGCATGGCCATGAGGTGGCCTTTGGAGCACCTTCTAGCAATTCAGCTTCAAAGACAATGAAGTCAAAGCTTGTCACGCAAATAAGCAATCAGAGCTCAGGAGATGGTGTGCTTAATGGGATATTCAGGACTCAACTCAAATGATGTCTCCTCTGAAGTATTTCAGGCAACCCTGCCATCCAGTTCTCCTTTCTCCAGGCAGATGGAGGACATGTTTCTTAAAAGCAATGAACAAATATGTCATTACAAAGTGCCAGATAGGAGAACGTGATCCAACATCCATAACCCTGAGCAGAAATGTTCTACAAAAACTACTGTCCAAAGCTCTGTACCTGCATCCCTGCTCATAACAGCAAACATGTTCAACTACTCCCTCTGAGTGCCACTTTAAACACACGGGGTAGAGAAATATTTAAGAGTGGATTTAGTGTGGAAGACTGATGAAGGAGCAGGCAGAGAAAAATTTGTACACAGAATATCAGAGAAGTACAGACTTCCATGAGAGAAGAAAATTTAAAGAAACCCAGTGAGTTTGTATTCCTTGCAATGGGAAAGCAATTTGTACAATCCAGAGAGATGGTAGATCTGAAGATCTATGTGACAGTCCTAGGGTAACTTAGTTCCCCAAGCACATACAAACTTTACAGGAAGACAAGGTCTTGTTGTCTGTGAAATGGGCACAACGTTGAGAAGAAAAAGAGTAATGAGAACCTGCTTTATAGCAGAGACAGAAGTGCAGGCCTCTCACCACAGGTAGAAGAGCAGATTTCTCTTATAGGTTTTATTTTATAAATTAATATGTAAGTATATCTATATCATACCCACTCCTCCAATTCCATTCAGATCTCCTCTTTTTCAAATTCATGACCTCTTCTTCTGTAATTATCATTGTTTAATATAGATATAGATAGATATAGGTATAGGCATAGGCATAGGTATAGGTATAGATATAGATATAGATATAAATGTATGCATATATTTAATATGCACATATCTATAATACAAACACATGTGTATGCAACCCACTGTGTCCAATTATTGCTTGTGTGAATGTATGTTTAAGACTGACCACGTGGGATTGGATAACCTATGTGGGAGCTTGTCACTGACAGAAATTAATTCTCCATCTCTCAGGAGTCTTTGATCATCTACAGATTCCTAGAGGTAAGATTTTGCAATATTGTCCCATGTTGGCATGTCAACTGGTATGACTGTGTCAGCCTTCTTCTGGTATGTTTCTAGAGTCTGAGGTGCATTTTCCTGGTTGTGTCTAGGGAACGCTATCTATCCACTGGTGTCCTGGCCACTAGCTATTTGGGCTATGGTGTTATCATGCTGGGGAAGGATTTGAAGTCCCATTAGGCCCAGGTAGCATTGAAGATTCAACCAGGACCTGCAAGAATAATTTTAGGGATGCTTGTTGATTTTGGAAGACATAATCGTTAGTCATAGGAAGGAGACAACTGGTCAACCTTTAATGTAACCACCAAGGGGAAAGGGAAGGAAAGAGGCTGCTTCTCAGTCTTGATCTTATTCCCTCATACTTCCCCTTCTGTGCCAATGAACTTTACCCTGGAGAGTGTTTGGGAGAGATGCTTGCTTATTGAAATGGGAACTGAAATATTAGTGTGGCCATCAGGATCCTTATATTCCCGGGACACCCTATGTGCCTCCTTAAAATCAGAAGCCATCAAAGAATGTCTTAGTGTATTTCCCTGCTTGTTGTGATAAAGTACTCTGGAGAGAGGGTACATTTAAGGGGGAAGGTGTTTACTTTGGCTCACAGTTCAAGGTACAATCTGTCACAGTGGGAAAGCCAGGACAATAGAAGCCTAAAACAATGGTCACACTGTACCCACAGGCTAGGAAGCAGGTAACACAATCCTTGCTAGGGCTTAGGGCTTACCTTGTTCTCTCTATTTTATACAGATCCATGTTAGCCAGGTGTCTTAATAATCCCCTTAGACTTTCAACAAGGAATAAATTCCATTTCTCAGTTTCTCCTACAAAACATTGGGGCATTGTATTAACTTCTGGACATTGGATTGGAGACCAAATTGATCCTTGCCACCTCTTGTCTTGCTCTCCAAAATCCACCCTCATACCTCCAGATCTTCTGTCTCCTCCTATCTTGCTTATTAGTTGGCCTGAGAGAGACTTTAGTGTGGGCTGAAGGATACCACCCAGGCAACTCATCAGCTACTCCACAAAGCTTCACCTTACTGCTCTGCTTGCCCCTCACTAGGTTTTAGCACAGCTGTGGTCTGAAGGTACTGAAGTATCAGTAGTGTGTATATGCTACTGAAAAACATAGCCAGGAGAACACAATGTTGTGAGCTTTATTTTGCATTTGAAATCCATTCAGACCTCAAAAGTGGGAACACAGAGCCAAGCCTGATGACTTGCACGCTGTGCTCACCCCAGCCCAGACAACTGCATGCCGGTCACCTCAGCCCATGTAGTGCGGAGTTCATGACACGGTGCCAGGAAAACAAACACTGCCTTACCCTCTGATACCCTGGCACTCTGAGGGCCACTCATAGAGAAGGAAATGAAGTCAGGGTTGATGAATTCTCATTTTCCCAGGGACACTAAAGGATTTCTTTTCCTTGGACCCAGACCAGAAGTGGATGGGTGAATCCCATCTGGATGTGAGCCGCAAAAAATTTCCAGTGGCCTTGGATGTGGCTCAGGGAAAGTCGGATGCCTGGAAGGGAGATGTCACCGGGAACCATACAGAGCTATTTCTTGAAAGGAGATACTGTGTTGTAATTCCTGGGACAGAAATAGTTATACATATTTATGTACACATATAAAATATGTTCCATCATGTAGTTGGATACATGTGTATGAATGTACAAATAGATACTTATCAGTTTGTGTATAGAACATCATGTAATAATGACACACACATATGTACATGTGTATTCTTCTCAGTATACTTTTATGCAAATATATAGAATAATGCATATCTGTATATAGTCATATTTTGCATGTATCCAAGGTATTAAAGGTTTCACCAAGAAAAAGGAACCATTTGTTTCTCACCATTTTAAGGGAGAAAAAAAAACAAAATCCCAACAAAAGTGAAGATAGGAGATTTCATATAAAGCAACAGCTGCTGGTGTGAAAATTATTTAAAACCCAGTGACTTCACTATGTGTCGATCTCCCTTAATTTGAAGAGGACACAGTAAGGGGAACATGTAGCTGCCAGAAATGGCAGCGTGCTTTCAGCCAGTACTCCCTGACCACCCAGGTCTGGTCTCTGTGCAGCTGATAGATATGTTTTGACAAGTTCTATTAAGTACAAAGACGGCCACAGGGGCAACATGTGGAGTTGATAGAGGAGAAGCAGAAAGGCAGCTCTCGGTGTGAGGCCTGCCCAAGCTACTGATGCTGATGGAATTGGCCTGTGAGGATGAGAGCATGCCCCGTTCCCCTGGTACTGAATTTCATCGGGGGCTTTGGCACCCAAGATGCTGAGGAGGACAAGCCTCTCCTTGGTTTTCTATTTCTGCCTCCTGCTTGCCAGTAAATCAAGTTTTCAGAACTCTAATTCGCTCTCTCTAGTTTACCCTCAGCTACTATGTGGTTGCTACGGCCATTCTGGTGGGGGCAAGTCTGGATCCCCCTCCACCATCTCAAGCTGGACCATACCTTTGAAGCTTCTCAGGAGCAGAGTTGGCAAGCATACCTGGACTGATTGCTCTTGCGTCTCTTACTGTCTCAAGTGTGCCCACGTCATCTAACACCACCCCCCCATGCCCGAGCCCTCCTAAACAAGGTTTGGCAAGAGCAAAAACAAACACTATTTTACAACATTTTTGGACGCACTTCCAAAATGCAAAAGCAATTAATCAGCAGTGTCCCTGAGACCCTGCACAATGTGGCGGCTGCCTCTGACACGAAACTTGGCTTTGATGGGAGCCCAAGAAGCCTGAGAAGAGAGCCCAGAAAGTGCTAATGGGCTTTAATTATTTATTTGTTTAGAAGACTGGACTTGAACTTAAGCTGTAAGCATAGATAATCCCTCTGAGTTCTTCCAAACTGTGAGGCGTTTAGCTCCCTGCCCGAGCACTCTGCTTAGAGAGAACGGTGGATGTGCAGCCTGTCTGGCAGGGATCCAGAGGCATCCTTTCTCTGTGTGTGCTTGTATGTTAAGACAGTGAATATGGCCCTCCTTAAAAGTGGCCGTTTTTAACTCCTCAGTGTCTAAGCTGCATTTCTAAGCTCATGAGTAGAAGTTCCCTGTGCTGGATTTTCTGTTTATCATTATTATTATTATTATTATTATTATTGAAATCACAGACTCTGGGAAATTACATCATTCTGCCACATATAATCAAGACACAGAACATCGATTAATGACTCTTCTCCTTGCTGGGACACAATGCCCAACAAGAGTAAGGGTTGATTTTGTCACACAAATTCAGGGCATGCAGTCTATTCCAGCAGGGGACATATAGAGGTAAGACAATGAGGCAACTGGTCACTTTGAACCCACACTCAAGAAGCAGAAAATAACCAATAGGGCTGCTTTACCCATCTTTTCTTATTCAGCCTGAAACACCAACCCATGTGATAGGGTTGCCCACAATTAGGTGGGTATGGTGATTTGAATAAGCATGGCCCCCATAGACTCATGTGTTTGAATGTTTGGCTGTAGGAAGTGTCACTACTAGGAGGTGTGGCCTTGATGGAGTAGGTGTGGTCTTGCTGGAGGAAGTACATCACTGTGAGGGTGGGCTCTCTTATGCTCAGGTTACGCCCAGTGTGACACACAGTCTCCTTCTGCTGCCTGAAGATCAAGATGTAGAACTCTCTCAGCTCCTTCTCCAGGACTTTGTCTGCCTGAACAACACCATGCTTCCCTCCATGGTGATAAGGGACTCTGTAACTATAAGCCAGCCCCAATGAAATGTTTTCCTTTAAAAGAGTTGCAGTGATCATGGTGTCTCTCCACTGTGATGGAAACCCTAAGACAGTGGATCTTCCCATCTCTATGAACTTAATCCAGATTTTCCTTCAGAGATGCCCCAGACATTGATGTTTCTTTGGGGATTCTAGATCCTGCAAGGCTGACAATCATTAATGGAAGTCCTTGGAGCCTGAGCTAGTCTCAGCCATGAGCTTTTATTGTTTTCATTGTGCACACAGAAATATTCTGTTGGTGATCCAGTCCTAGGAAATTATGTCAGAAGACATGTCATCCTTCATAATCCATAGCTAGGAAATGCTCGACAATGCTGACCAAGGGAAGCAGAAATGCCCAGCTTCATGCAAGTTCCCTTGAGAAATACAACTTGGGTGAGATATTCATTCAGATACATTCCTTCTGTATAGACACTGTCCCTGGAATTATTTTCTATTAACCCCCTTTATATGCATATAAACCTCAAGATTCTATTCATACACTGTATCTTTCACAAAGTCCCATCAGATTCATTTATCTGAATGTACTGTCCTTCCTCATCTGATTTGTGGCTCATCTCTCTGTCTCTTTCTCTCTGTCTCTCTCTCTGTTTCTGTGTCTCTGTCTCTCTGTCTCTATCTCCCTCCTCTCTCTGTCTCTGTCTGTCTCTATCTCTGTCTGTCTCTCTGTCTGTCTCTCTCCCACTCTTTCCTTTTCTGTGTGTATATCTCTCTCCCCATCATTATGGGGCTGAGGCTAGAACCATGTTAGGCGAAAGCTCTGTCATCGGGCTTCATCGCCAGCTATCTAGTCATTTCATTCCCTAAATTTTTATAGTTAACATTTACGTAGGTCAGTGCATACACATGCTATTCAGCCTCGTGGAGAACAGAGGATAACTTGAGGGAGTTTGCTCTCTCCTTCCACCTTGTAGGTCCAGGATGTCAAACTCAGTTTATCAGGCTTGGCAGTGAGAGCCTGGACCCACTGAGTCACTTTACTGGCCATCGTCACTCTTTTTATTTTAAGGATTCTTACTAGTTTTCACTTTTTCCAACTTATTTTGAATAGTACGTGTCTTGAAAGATGTATCTCAGGGTTTGGTTTATTCTTAGTTTTGTTATAGCATTATTCTTGATTCACTATATACATTTATTAAATTTTCATTGAATACATGGATGCATGGTGCTTGAGCAACAGAAAAATAAAACCATTCATTTCATAATCACCCTATGAAAACACACACATTCCCCCCTCCCTCCCTCTCTAATGAAGAACCCAATCTGATACAGATTTTGTTTTCTGGTTGCTTTAAATTGACAAGAACATGTCTAAAATTCATGCCCACCCAGACCCTCGCAACATGACATTATTTTGCAATAGAGTCTCTGTAAAAATGTTTGGCTAAGTCTAAAGTTAGTCCATGCTGGGTCCTGAGTGTCTTTCTAAGAGGGGAAGATAGAGGCCAGAGCCAAGAAACACCAAGAATCTCAGAGACCATCAAAAACAAATAAGAGGTTAGAAATCTTCCCCTAGATTCTTTGGAGAGTAAGGAACAACTGTGTGTGTGTTTGGGGGGAGGGGGTTTGCTGGTAGGGGGGAGGGTCACATCTTGACTTCTGATTCTGCCACTGGAACTGAAATAGAATAGATTCTGTTGTCTTGAGGCATGAAGTCACAGTAGATATAGAGTCATGAGATCTGAATTCTTTCCTAGAACCACCTTGTTGAACAAAGATGACCTATCTCCAGATGGACCTTACCCAAGGAGCCAAGTTAGGAATAAATTGCCCCTGGCAGAGTAAGATAAAGGGTACCTAACTAAAACTTCAGAGCTCTGAGGTTTCTCCCAGTGAGTTGGTCCCCAGTGCCAGGAAAAACAGCAAGGGGTTGGTCGGGGGGGAGGCCAGATACTGAGTGGAAAATGGAGAGCAGACAGGCCTGGACCCAAGTTTAAGTCCCAAGACTCATGACGAGGACCATGGTGACGGGCTGAGCTCATGATGGCCTGGTTCCACAGACAGGGAGTTCTCTTCAGGGCACAAGTTTGACTCCAGTTGGCTTTTTGGCTGAGGGTTAGACACGAGGGGACAACTGGTTGGCAAGCCAACTGAGAAACCATGGGAATACAAACTGCACCTTGGTATGTTCCTTGCTGAGTATCTGTCCCCCAAGCCCTGTTCTAGTTACTTGTAAATGAAACCTCACTGAAGGCTACAATTTAAGTTCTTCCAAAAAAAAAAAAAATCCTAAGTCATGTACCATTTAGCAAACTACCATGGAGTCTTCCATTCTGTTGGTTTTAAGTTCTGGGCAGCGTGAGTAAGGCATTGAAGTGCTCTGACCACAAAAACCTCACTAATTCACACTAATTATCTGGAGGGTCTTCTGACTGAATGGTGAGAAACTGGAGCTAGAAAATATTTTTCTAAAGGAATCCAATTTTGATTCCTTCAAGGACAGGCGTTACCCAGAAGTAGGCCAGCGTACAGTTTAGCGGTGGCCCTTCGAGGTTGGAGATTAACGACTAGATAAGAGTGGCTATAATTAGTCCAGTGTGTTTGTGTGGCAAAGGGTGCTCAGTAATGCTTGAGAGTGCTTGAACACCGTGTGGGCTCTTCAGGAATCTGTCTTCAGGAACGTGTTTGCACAGCTAATTGGTTGAGTGCGGCCATGGATTCTGTGAACATTTCGTGTTCTTGGGCAGTGTCACATAAAAGAATGCAAACTCATGGTGTCTCACTGGGTTTGTATGAGAAGACTCCGGTGGAGGATGCTGTCCAGGGAGGACATTATCACTGTTGTTAGAGAGGTGAAGGGATAGGGGGTTAGCCTCAGGTGTCCACTGAAGGCCACTCAGTAGCCTGCCCTGTAAACATGAATGAACTGTCAATCACAGACAATGCTTCACTTTTGTCATCCAAAATTCAACAAAATTTCCAGAGAGGAACAGGTGTTTACGTTCATTCTTTGAAAAACCTGACCTTGGATTTTAATCTCATCGTCAACTGTACAATATATATCTCAGGATAGTCCCTCCCGCCTCCCCCACCGTCTTCTGGACCAGATGAGGCTTAATGAGTTACTATGACATTCTTTTTGGTACAAAGCGTATGCCACATGTTTAATAGTTAAGAAACTACTATGAGCCCATCATTAATAAACAAATCTATTCAACAGAATCTCAACGACTTGAATAATTGTGTCACCTTCGGAAGCATCGGAGTAGTGATCATCTCTTGAATCGGGTAGAGCTGTTCTCACACTTTGCTTTCCTTCTTGCTAAGGGTATTTTTGCCTCGAGTGTGACTCTCTCTGACTTTTAATCACCTGTGTGTTAAGCAGAAAGGGTAAGGGTTAAAAAAACATATGGCGATTTTTCAGAGGGCCTGGAATATAAGTGCTCAGCCCTGTATTATAGCACCTATAGGGTCAAATCCATGTTGTTTCTTACGAGGGCAAGCACCTTCAATACAGCATTGTTTGTGATGGAAACTACATCAGGAAACCTAGGGCCACTGCTGGTAAAATTTACAGTGCAGGCAGAAATGGAGTAGATGGTCCAGTGCCACCCAGAAGTGAGACCAAGTCAGACTTCACAAGGAAGGACACCCGAAAGCATAGATGAGGGGCTGAAGAGACAGTTCAATAGTTATGAGCAATGGCTGCTCTTCCAGACCAGAGTTCCGTCTCCAGCATCCATGCGGCAGTAACAACCATCTGTACCTCCAGTTCCAGGAGATGTGATGCCGCTCTCTGTCATCCACAAGCACTAGGTACCACTATGTGGCCTGGAACTCACTGAGAGGCTTCAGGAATCTGCCTATCGTCAACTCACCATCAGTGCACCTCTGGAATTACAGGTGGGAGCAAACATGTCTGTGCACCACACCCAGCTTTTTCTTTGGGTTCGGGGGATCCAAGCTGAGGCCCTCACATTTGTGAGACAAGACTTTACAGTCCGAACCATCTCCCAATCCTAAAATGCATCCTTTAGGTAATTAAAACCCATGAGTAGAGATCAAGATTTCTTGCAAGAACTCCTTCTGTATCCACTGATGGTGACTCAAGAGAAAATCCAAGGGAGGTTGGGACAAAGGTGAGTGAATGCATGTGCAGAAGCAATCATGCATTGCAAGCACACTGCAGGGTCTCATCAGCATGCCTCCCTTTCACAGCACAACTGGAAAACATGATGTAGCAATGATCAAACGTGATTGGATGTCTACTATTGCTGTTGTTGCTGTTACCGATCATGGTGAATCCAGATGCCCTAGACTTTGTTTGCTTGTTGTTTGTTTGTTTATCTATCTGTATTTATTTATTGTATCCGTGTTTGCCTACTTAGATGTCTGAGCACCATTTGTGCGCCTGCTGCCTTTAGAGGCTGGAAGACTGCAGTTCCTCTGAAAGCTTTCTTTGCAGTGAGCCGTCTCTCCACACTGTCCTGGAATTAGGTGTAGGTGGGATTATGTGCGTGTGGGTAGGTGCACAAAGTGCAAATGCCTTCAATGGGCAGAGGCATCAATCAGACTCCCTGGACCTTGAGTGGCAGAGAGTTGTGTACCAACTACCCTGGATGCTTGAAACTGAACTCCATTTCTTCCAGAAGAGCAATCAATACCCTTAACCACTGAGCATCTCTCCAGCCCCTTCTCTGGAATAGTAAAAAGTAGGGACAGGGGCTGGAGGAAGGTATTCCTTAAAGGAACTTTCTAGGTTCCTGTCACTGCTACAGATGGTGGCCAACAGCATCTGACCCTACAGGCAGACAACCAGGCACAAGACCTTAGATGCTGGTTGCAGGCTTTCAGGTCATTTTACTTGTTTTTCTGATCGACAGGTTGTAAATTACAGTTCCCCAGCCAAGTCCTAGGGCTTAATTAATTTACTCAAATCGCTCAATTAATACTTCCTTACATTTCCTGCTTTATCATCTCAGAGAACACATGGGCAGGTTAGAGGAGCAGTATGGAGTCCCCTGACTCCCTCCTGGCATCCATCCTTAGGAACTTCCACATATTCAGTGGTCCAGCCCTCTCAGAACCCAAACTGTTGGGGATTTCATGAGATTATATTGTACCAGTGGTGATAAGCTTAGAGGGGTGCCCTTGTAAAGCCTATCTGTTCATCTGTTCAGAGCTTTTTTCTTTTTTTGGCTTTTCAGCATTCCTTCCTCCAGGGCATGGACAGAATGAATGCTCAGAAGACCCACTATCGGACGAAGCTAAATCCGAGAGCATCTCTATGGCCAACGCTAAGGCAGGAAGGTTGGAGGAGCATCTCTGGCCCAGAGCTGTGCTCAAGAACATCTGAGTATGCATTGCATGTGAGTATGCTATGACATCATGCCAGCACAACCTGTGTGTGTGTTTGTGTGCGTGTGTGGGTGCGTGTGTATGTGTCTGTAGCAATGCTCTCAACTGCTCACTTGTTTTTCTCTGCCTTTGGTTAAATTGTTTGCACTGGGAAAGTTGGTGGAATCCTCACAACCTGTGACCTTTGTTCAAAGTCAGTGAAATTCTAGAGATAAAGACTCATAGTACCTACACGCTGGAGCTTTTGAGAGTCCAGTGCATGAAGCATTTAGCACAGTTCATTAGCATCCACAATCAATATCAACTCTAAGCAGTAGCTAGTCATTCGTTGTGTTTACAGGCAGACACTGGAAAATTCATCAAAAAATAATATCCACGTTCCTACTAAATTTCACATAGAAATGTAAATGATAATGACAAACCATGCATGGAACCTCACTGAGTCTCCATTTCTTATAGGAGAATGGAATGTTTTGAATAAATACTATATTTATTATTAGAAATGTCATACCTATATGCAATTATTTGACCATATCTGCCTCTCCCACCCACCAACTCTCCTCAGGATCTTCCCAACACCTCTCCCTCCCATCCCCACATCCCCCTTTTCTTATTTATTTGGGCCCCCAGGTTGAATTAAAGCTATCTATATGTGTATGGGCTTAGGGTCATGTACTGGAACAGTTTACCAGTAGCTCCAGAAGGAGGGAATTTGATAAAGTCATGGGTTTTTCAATCATACCAATGACAAGTTTCTTAGTTAAGTTTCCAGTGCTGTGGGAAAGACAATGACAAAAGGCAACATAGGGAGCAAAGGATATATTTTATCTTATTCTTCAAGCAGCAGTCCAACACAGGGAAAGTCAGGGAAAGGACTCTAGCAGGGTAAGAACCTGGACGCAGGGGCTGATACAGAGGTCATGGAGGAATGTTGCTTACTGACTTGCTCCCTGTGGCTTTCTCATAGCACCTAGCATCATCTGCTCATGGGCAGTACCTCCCACAGTCCTAACACCCACATCAGGTAGCTTACAAATTCTCAAAATTCAAATTCTAGGGCATCCAATGCCATTTGGTCTCCTCAGATACCTGCACAAATGGCACACATAAATTCAGGCAGGCATAGACATATACATAAAAATAAATAGATCTAAACAGTGTAAAAAATGACTAGTCAGGTGACCACATACACAGAGAGAGAGAGAGAGAGAGAGAGAGAGAGAGAGAGAGAGAGAGAGAGGGAGAGAGAGAGAGAGAAAGAGAGGGAGGGAGAGAGAGAGAGAGAGAGAGAGAGGGAGAGAGAGAGAGAGAAAGAGAGGGAGAGAGAGAGAGAGAAAGAGAGAGTATTAAATAACAAAATGCTATGCTTAAAATGGAAAGAAGGAAGAAAGGAAGGAAGAAAGGAAGGAAGGAAGGAAGGAAAGAAGGAAGGAAGGAAGGAAGGAAGGAAGGAAGGAAGGAAGGAAGGAAGGAAGGAAGGAAAGGCAGACCTATCTGCTTCTGTGTATCTACAGCTGGGCTGATGTACTCTATGTCTACCATTTCTTAAAATGCTAGTCCATCTTTTCTCTCCTCTCTCCACACCTTGACTCTACACACTTTTCTGATTCCCATATTTTCAAGCTACTGTAGCTGAAGGAAGATTTGTTCAGCAGCTGGTGTCCCCCTATAATGACAAAAACAGGTTAACATTGAGCTACTTAGAATCTTGTGCTTACAGTTACCCAGCAGACTTTTGTTGAGCAAGTTGTATAATTCATAGTAAATTAATCCACATTTCTTTCCCTAGTACACCCCATACTCTCATACTTGAGACAGGTGTTGGTCCTGAGCTCCTCTGGCTCCACCATGGCCGACAATAATCTGGTCCTCTCAGAGTTACAGGGTGAGGACTCTATCATCGTCACTGGGCTGTAACCTCAGCCTACCTTTAGACCTTCTCCAAACTCTGGTCCTCATAGAAGAACAGGCTCCTTCCCATTTCTTGGTTTTTCTGCTTTTGCTAAAATTACACTTTGTATTTGCTGTCTCTACCAGCCTCTGCCTCACCCTTGTCTTCCGCAGTCACTGGGGTCCCTGTGGCCTCTCCGCAGTCACCCAGGTTTCTGTGGCTTCCCTCTGAGGCCACCCGGGGTGCTGTGGCCACCCACCTTCCACTTGACTCCACTCCTCCCTTTCTTTTTTCACTGACCTTCGATGTTCTTTCAACTCTCATTTTCCTGGTTTCCAGAAAAGAAACAGGGAGCGGCTGTCTAGTTTTGATCTTTCATATTTCAGCAGAACTCACTAATGGGAGCTCCACACCCCCAACCCTGCCCCTTTGATCATGGAAGGATTGAACAAACAGGCTTTCCAATGACAGTTCAGACAATAAATTGCACAGTAAGTCACAAAGAACTGGGTTACTTCTGAAGGCAATGATCATTTATTGATCGCATGAAGTTAAGGGTGCTGGCTTAACGAGTGCATCAGTTACTAAATGCATTCTGCTGCTCACATGATCTTGTGTGACCTTTGCTCCTTGTTATAGGCTCACACTGGGCCAATTTGACTGACAGAGTAGTGAATGTGTATGTATGTTCCATCTATCTGTCTTCCTAGCCACCCGACTATCTCCATACAGATATATACATAGCCAGGTAGTTGGATGTGTGAGGATCTGTATTAGTATCCTTGGAAGGACAGAACCATGATGGTGAATACAAAATAAAAGAGTGTCTATCCAATTGCCTTGCAGGATAGGGTCCAGGAATGGCTGCCTCCACGTTGGTGAAGCTGAGAACCCTAGAACTGCTCAGTCCTTGAGACTATTTGCTCCAGTAGTCCCAGTCTGGTGGTGAAAGCCTGGGAGATGCCTGCAAAGCTTAGTTCTGAGTCCATAGATGAAGGCAAAGAAGCTAGGTTCCCTTATCAGAAAGGACAATAACAACAGAGTAGATGTCCTCATCAACATGGTTAAAAGGCCAGCAGGATAAAAGAATCACTTTCCCCTGGACATCCTCAAATCTTGGCTGCCATGAGAATTTGCCCTTTACTCTGGAGGAGAACCTCACCCCTCCTCTAATTCTTCCTGGAAATGACTTCACAGGTTGGCCCAGAATCTCATCTCTTAGTTGAGTCCATGTCCAATCAATGGACAATCAGGACCACACATCACAGTGTCTTAGTGTGTGTTTGCATATTCATTTATATCTATATTTTCCAAAAGGAAATGCCCAAGCCAAACTTTTGTGAAAGCATACTTATGCTCTCCCACTGTTAGACATAAGCTCAACATAAAAAAGTCTACTAGGATCCAAATCTCCTCTTTTATATGTGGTAATATGACATTGCATATCTTACCATATCTGGTCAAGTTGGTGTAGAAACACACTCAGTCTATTGGTTGGGTTCATGAAGTCTCTTAATGGCAGTTGGACTCTTTGATAAGTGTTTTGATTTGTGTGTGTGTGTGTGTGTGTGTGTGTGTGTGTGTGTGTGTGTGTGTTTTGCCACTGAAGCTACTGGGTAACACAGATGACTTCCAAGGGCTTATGGTGGAGCCTTCTTGTAAGCACCTTCCTTCGCTCTGTTGCCTCTCTCTGTCTCCCAGGGACTAAGACAACAATGAGTCCCTTTTGACAGCTGTTTGAGTTCATTACCTTCTACTCAGACCTCTCAAGGTGCTCACACATCACATCATCACACCTCACTTCAGGTACACAGCACCCCAAACCCTAATCTGGGCATTTTAATAATGTTTTATTTTTTAGTTTGTAAAAATCAATTTATTGTTTAAAAAACCGTACAATTAAGGAACATTGTGTAGCTAATTAATCTAGCCCCATTAAGGAAACTCTTCTCCGACTCAGTCTTACATCTCATTGGACTTCCATACAGTTGGAATATCTTAGACAATGTGGCATTAACATCTCTAATATTGACATACACTTTAAGTAGGGATCTCTTTCCTCCCCTCTCTTTCCATGCACATGCAAAATGCAAAATATAGAGATAAAATGAAAGTGATACATAGATATAGAAGACACATTTTAAATGCATTAAAAATAGGGAAACTTCCTCTTTACTCTCTAGTGAAAAAAAAAATCTGTCTGCCCCAATTCCTCACCTGGTTCTCTCTTGACATATGAAAGGTCTGTGGGTGACCCGATTTCATTAGAAGACTGTGTTGCAAGGATCCTTTAATAAAGAGACTCAGTCTGGCATAATAACCACCTAGCATTTTATTTACATTCATGAGAAGGACATTTTCTGGTGTGGACAGGAACCACAATCATCTCTTGTTCCCATGAGGCAGCTCGTTCTGGGCCGTTCTGTTAGCCAGCAGCTACAGGACACTTCCTTCTTTAGAATGAGTGGGACCTGCAGACTCCATTGAGGGTCAGCAAGGGACAAGTGCAGGACCTTGGAGCTGGAATCAGCCCTGGAAGGGACTGGGGCCATCGGCAGCATCTTGCTTCTTCCTGCTCTCCATGTTCATCTCCTTTAGGGCCTAGAAGCCAACCTTCTGGGCAACAGGAAGGCCTAACAGAGTCTTCAAATGTGATTTAATCAACTTTTCCTCAGAAGGCAAAAGTGGACTATCCATCTTTCTTCTTTACCCCTGAAGAAGTTACAAGGGCCTTCACAATGGAGTTTCCTCCAGAGCTGCCCACATCACAAAGAATAATTCAGTGAGGCTTATAAAATATGAAGTCTTAGGGCTGCATCCCTGACTTAGACTAATTTGTTAAATTGTGGTATATCTATCCAATGGACAGATATGCAGCCGACAAAAAGGCAACCTGAGTTTTCCAATGGCATTGAATATTTCAGCAACTCAGCATTGACAAATCCAACAGGTTACAGAGCAGTGTGTAGAAATATAGTATGATTTTTATCTGTACAAATATAATTAAACAATTTCTCTAACATATTTTAAAGTGCTAATCATTTGCATTTAGATTGTAGGTTGTCAAGTGAATTTACCTTCTACTTTTCTTCATTCTTGATGTATAACATAAATATATGCCCAGTTTAGAATCAATAAATAAGAAAGAGGAAATACAGCTAGGTGTGGCAGCACAGACCTTTAATCCAAGTACTTGGGAGGCATAGACAAGTGGATCTTGGTGAATTCAAAACCAGCCTGGTCTACATAGAGAGTTCCAGGCTATCCAGGACTACTAAGCAAGACCCTGTATCAGAATGAAGAAGAAAAAAGAGAAAGAGAGGAAGGCAAAGAGACAGACAGGAGGAAGGAAAAAAAAAGAAAAAAGAAAAGAAGAAAGAAGAAAGAAAGAAAGAAGAAAGAAAGAAAGAAAGAAAGAAAGAAAGAAAGAAAGAAAGAGAAAAACTGGATTTTGAAATGTTAATATAGATAGCATTAGTTTGAATGACTGACAGTTATATTCAAACCACATAGTTAATAATTTTGACAGTTCACATCCAATCAGCAAGAACCTTACTCCAAGATGTGATGTTCATTTTCAAAGAGAAATGGATGGTGATACCCATGGGAAATTCTTATGCAGATACAAGATGCTAAATGTGGAAGTGATTAAGAGAGACATCCCCTTGCCGGGAATGGAGCTCACTGCATTGGCCTCCATGCTGTGGTACCTTCAGAACATGCCCCGCCCCTCTGAGCTTCAGCTATGCAGTCCACAGTGAGGTCAGCAAAAGCGCTCAGACCACTCAGTGTTTGTGGGATTAATTCAGCCAACGTTTGCAAAGCATTCACCTGACCCATCAAACGTTAATAAATAAACAACTCTTGGCTTTGAGTTTGATTCTGAGGCTAAAATTCAAGTTTTTAGCTAGTCATGTAAAATCTCCTTTAAAATAGACTGTGCTGGAGTTACGCGCTTTAAAGAGGCGTCTTTTGTTCCGGTTGATGTGTGTGATTGAACAATATACAGAAAGCAACAATGTGACCAATACATGGAAGGCAACAATGTGACCAAGGCTGTAAAAATCTTCAAAGAAAAGATTGAGTGGAAGAGCAAGCACTGGGGAGCGCAGCTTCCTTCTCTTTCGAGCTACCTGAAGTAGATCTGCCCAGATCAATATTGTATTTTGAAAAATAAATGTCCAGATCCACGGCAGATTTATACACGAAAGGCTCAGCCATGTTAATTGAAGGGTCTTTATTACCGGTTGTCCATTCCTGTTAGGGCCATCTTTTAAACTAAGATGGCTGCCACTTAAATCAAGAATCAATTATGAATACTAATAAAACAACCCTGTCAACTCCCATTAGACCCCAGGCAGATCTTTTCTTCTCTATTAAGCAAGCAATTGCTAATCACTATTTTTATCAATATCTCAGATACATGATCTGTAATTTACCTCCACTAAATGAATAATACCGATTGGTTCCCAACTCTAAGTTGAAAGGAATCTCCCAGGGGGAGAAGTCGACTCTATACTCTGTCATTTCCTGTTTGCCAAGAGAACGAAGCATGCTAGTTGGAAAACAAACAAACATTATTATCCTAGGAATTTAATATGCAGGGGGAAATATGCACTACTGAGTCAAAGAGGAAGTGGTGGATCAAGGTGAAATGAAAGTGAGGTAAGAAAATAAATAGAATCAGTTAAGAACATTGTCAATTCTTAGTCAAGGAGTTTGACCAAATGCTAAACATCACCCTATCTTCTGTCTGGTGTGTTGGGGTACCAGATATCCTAAAGGAATGTCTGGAAAGCAGACTCCACAGCCTTTAGTGAGAGACAGGCAAGGAGATATTTACATACAGTACAGTATGATATGGTAGAATGTCATGTGTCAGTAAAATACACATAGCAGACAGTGGGAAGTGAGATCAGAGTCTGAGAGCCAATGGCTCAGTCTGGGATAAATTTATGAACCTGGACGCATTGTCCACTCCCCTTCATGGCATTGGAAAGAAGGGAAAGGACAAGGACTTTGGCCAAGAATAACAAGTCCATGTTGAGGTGATGCTATAGGTGATGTGGTCCAGCCTTGTGCTCTTTCTGACAAGCCCTTCTGCACTGCGCTCCAAGGTCCTGTTTCCTGGGACAAGAGTGTGTGATGTCTGGAGGTAGCCCATGGCCATGCTGAAAGTTCTGAGCCCAGAAAAATCCTTTTGACTCTTCAGAAGTATCTATTACTTTATTTATTCTCTGGCATTCTGATACTCGAAGCTTTGGTGAGAGACATTTATTTGCTAGTTGATTGGTAGAATCCGACATTGAACTTGGAAATAGAATGTGGTATTTAGGTGGAGACCTACAGAGGCCATGCTGTCTGCTATTATCTTACCGTAGAATTCTTACCGGGAATCAGTAACCCACATGCTTGTAAGATGTGCCCTCAAGAGCTCAACATTGGGGCCTGTTTCATTGTTTCTTTGAGTCCCTTCCTAGGGTATTAATGGTTTCCATGTAAAAGGTTTCCTTATTTGTTATTAACTTTATTCCCAGACATTTCACTCCCTGCCGTAGTTAATATTGATGATGGGAGCTGATGCTCCCAATTTTTTGGCTATTCATTTCACAACAACTTTGACAACAGTGGATACCTTTGTCTTTCTTCAGACCTTAGGGATATGGTCCTTGCATGCCTGTACTGAGTGGATGCTGGTTTGTGAGTGGGAAAGTATATGCACTTATTTGTAATATATCTGCAATCACAAGCTGTCCATCCCCCTCTAAATGTTTATTTATGTCTTTATCCGTATCCAAGGACGTGCATCTGTCCCATAGATAAAGACAGACATCTGCATCTATGACTCTTTTGGCAAGGAGTCTATATGACAGACACATCCCAACACACTCATCCACCTACCTCTCCCTTTTCACTCCTAATTACCTTACAGCACTTCTGGTTTCCTTCTAAATGACTTTATACATCCTGAATTCTGGTTGTCCCTCCAGCTACTCTCTTTTCCTCCACCTTCCTATCTTTTCTACCTCTCAATACACAGCAGAGTCCTGTCCAGTTTGGAATTATTACAATGGAACAGCTCAGCTGCTTTTGCGCATGTCTTGGTGTCAGCGTGTTTCCCCTTCGAGATAAATCTGCAAGAGAGCAAGGACAGGGCTATGAGGCCAGTGTAGGATGGATGGGCTACAAAATCGCTGAGTCCTGTCCCAACATGCTTACACCATTCTGCACTCCCATCAGGAATGAATAAGAGTATCTGGCTCTTGCCATCCTCGCTGGCACATAGCATGTTGGTGTTCAGTTTCGTCCTGTTGAGTTTCAGTTCATTAAACCTCTACTTTGTATTTCCCCAATGGCTTATAGTGCTGCTTTTCCACCACATAGATATTTGCTGTGTGTGAAACCTCAGTGGTGAAGTGTTTACTCAACGTTTTGTACATCTAAAAATTGCTTTTATTTATTATAGTATGTGTGTCTTGCCTGCATGTATGTATGTATGTATACTGTGTCCATATTTGGTATCCACAGAGGTAGGAGTGTGCGTCAGATCCCCTAGAACTTGAGCTTCAGATGGTGAGCTACTCTGTGGCTGCTGAGAACCAAACCTAGGTCTTCTGCAAGAGCAGCAGGTACTCTTAATGGCTGAGCCACCTCTCCAGTTCCAACGGTTTTTGTTGTTGTTGTTGTTGTTTGTTTGTTTTCTTGGTTTTTGTCTTTTTGTCCATTTTTTATTGGGTTTTTAGTCTTTTAATTATTAAGTTTGTTAGTATTTTTAATAAGATGCATGCTTTCATTTTTCGGCTTTCTTTCAGTATTTACAGAGAGGACCATTTTGCATGTGCCCCTTAGATCTACAAATAAAACCTAGGCCCTGATACCAAAATCCAATTACGTTCTTGGGATAAATACAACAAAACATGCTCTGTCAAGATTTCACCTCATCATTGTTTAAGGTAAGTAAGATTTGTTATGTTGCATTTCACAGAATGTATGTCAGTTGGTTAATGGTCTTAATCACTTGTCAACAAATGAATTATGCATTTCTGAAGATAATTAGGATGTTATATTTCCTTTAATAATTGAGCAATTGAGGTAGTGAAGAAGCTATGCAAAACTGTGTTTAACGTTTCCTGGTCCTTGGAATAACATGCCATGCACCGGTAATATATAACACAAACCTAGGATACTTCAGAATCAGAAAATGTGGTTTACCAAAATTCACAGGGTGATGGAGGGATACAAAAGAGACATGGGGTCACCTGAAAGTTCTCCAGGGGAGCTGAACCTCAAACATGTGCCTTATAAACTAAATTAAGTAGCATTGGATCTCAAGACATAGAAAGATGAATGATGGAGAAGACACTCATTCATTTCCGAAGTAGGTAACATTCAAATACTTTATGTCAATATTCTACCCATAAGCAAGGAGAGCACAGCTCCCTCACTTCTTCCCTGCATACTCTGAGAGGCTTCCACAGAGCACAGAGGATCAGGGGAGGAGAGTAACCTGAAGGGAAAAGCTCTCTTAGCCAATACCAGCTTGATCAAGTCTACAGCAAGAGTGAGGAGCCTTGTCAGACCTGTGCCTTCTCCAACATGAAAGAACACATTTGCCTTTCTGATTTTCTTTTCTAAGCCACGCAATCCTGCTGAGGAACATCCTACAAATTCCCAAATGATATCTAAACTGCCAGGGTCAGCCAAAACTAGAAGTGCCAGCAACTCTCATAGACAAGGGGACTCTGGCAAGCCAGGCCATCTAAACTGTGGATCCCAGGCTAGATTCTGACAAGAAACTCTGCAGTAGATACCAAGGGAATCTTCCTTGTTTAGTAATTACACATTAGCTAGGAAAATCTGAGGATGGGGCATGTAGGAATCCCTAAGCCATGTCCTTGTAAATCTAAAAGGGCTATAAAATTAAAAAAAAAACATATTAACATTTTATAAGGAATGAAAGTTGTTATCAATACATAATCTTAAAGAAATAAACCACATATTCGAAGACAAATGTGTTATGAAGAATGTGGAATCTGATTTCAGTAGGAATGGTTGGAAAAAAATCCCATGTGTTCAGCTATTTGATATTAAGTTTGCTGATTATTTATAACTGTAACAGTAACTCCCAAAACTTCAGGATTGTAAATAGCAACCATGTGTCCTCATGACTATCATTCTTCTCATCTCCCATTGGCCTGAACCTATTGAGATAACCTAGGTGTTTCTTGTTCAGGGTGTCTCCAATGACTGGGGCTGGAGTCATTCCAGGATCTCCATCACTAGTGACTAGACTAATTGATTACTGTGGACAGGATCTCATATCAGGTGATTCACTAATAATACCTGTATGTATGGCTTTTAGGTTGACATACGGGTTTCCATTGGTGCTGGATTCTTGAATTAAGGATCCCACTAGACAATAAGACATGTGCTACATGTCTTTTTATGAATGAGCTTCAGTTATCAGAATGAATCCTTCTTCATACTGCTCATAGAGCACAAGAAGTAAGTTACTCTGCACAGCCTATACTAAGGGACAGGATAATATGTCTGGGTGGGGCAAGTGTCAATAAACATTAACAGACATATTAAACGTGCATCCAATCAGAATCTGATCCATGGTCATTTCAATCACGCTGGTTTTCCTTTTCAGATTCTTTTGATTTTGATGTTTCATAAGGACACTGAGTATCATGGGGTCAGGGAAAGAACTTTGTAGAAAATGATGTTCCTCTGACATCTTAGATATGAACAGAAGTGAACATATAAGGACTTAGAGTAAGAGGTCCTCCCAGAATGCAGAAGCTGAAATTTGCTGTCTGATGTTTCCGATTATGAGGCAGGATTTATAAAAGTTTAGTAGGTCATGAAGAGTGTTCCCCTCATGACTGGGTTTGACATCCTTATTAAGGATGCTTCATATACTATTTTAGCCCTTCTTCCTTCTACTACATGAGGACACAGAATCTCTCCCCTCCAGAGAACCCAGACACAAGCTGTTATTGGAAGCAGAGAGCCACCTGTACCAGAACACAGACCCTGCCAGCCCCTTAGCCTTATGCTTCAATGTTCAGAAGTACGAGAAATAAATTTCGATTATTTACGAATTCCTCAACCTCAGATTCTTTTCTATAACCACACAAAACAGACTAAGAAGAAGGGCAAAGGGCACAGCATGCTTTAAGAACAAGCTACTTACATGAATACCTGGAGGCCTACCAGCATAAACCATAGACATTCAGCCCTCTCTCTCTTATTTCTCTCTCTCTCTCTCTCTCTCCTCTCTCTCTCTCTCTCTCTCTCTCTCTCTCTCCTCTCTCTCCCTCTCTCTCCCTCTCCTCTCTCTCTCTCCTCTCTCTCTCTCTCTCTCTCTCTCTCTCTTTCACACACACATACATGCACACTATGGAGGGTCATGGGCTACCTCTCATGGTGCTTATAACTACAACACATATTTACAATCATATTTTTTTTTTATCCTGGCAACTATCAAGAGCTGAAGAGAAAGGAAAACTGCCATCCCTATTGCCAGGAATGTGGGCAGAGATTCTCACTGATGTTTCCCTTCGAATACATGCATCAAACACATATTCACACAACTGGATTCTTTGAGCCACTTACAAAATGCAAGCCAAGCACAGCCCAGGTCCCTGCGGGTGTATCTGGCCACTCAAAAGACAGGAGGGCATTCCACTGATCTCTCTCATCGATAGCTCAATTAGGAATGTTCTCTGTCTCTGTGGCTTTTGTCACCAATGATAGAATTATCCAACTGTGGTCAGCCATCCCTCTGAGGTGGTGGCTAAGGAGACATGGTGGAGAGCAGTTATCGCTTGTGGATGCCTGCTCAGATTGGTGAAGGCTCATTCCTGTCCTCAGTGTCAATGGATATTCACATTGAGCCTCTGCAGATCCAGAGATGAGCTATACTCTCCTTGTGCAGAACAAAAAATTATCTACCCCAAATTCAGAGACCGGGGTATCTGAGATAAAGAAGATTGTAGCATCTGGTAAGACTTCATTTTCTCCTTCATGAATGGTCCTTCTCACAACATCTGCACATACAAGGAGGATGAAGGGTCTTTGAAGCCTCTTTTATACAAACACTAACTTCGTGAGGATTCTGTCACCTTCACCCCAAACACTCCTCACATAGAGAGGATAGGTTCTGAGTCTATGAATTCCAAGTAGATATGAAGAATATTCCAGAAACAGGAGATATGCACTCCTAGAACTTGGGACCCTCAAACCAGAAGTGAACCTGTCACAATCATGCATTCTCGTAGAAGGTGTGGCCTTCTTGGAACACAGACAAAGGGAAAATACAGCCGGAGCTGAAGCAATAGTCAAAGCCTCATTGTTTCCTGTACCTGCTTTCTGAACTCCAGTTCCCACAGAGTGACACTTGGATACCCAGTGGCTCATGGCAAGAGAGGGGACCCAGCCTTAAGGAACGGGGCAGAGGCTGTGCACCTACAGCCCTTTCATATGAGAGAAATATGTGATTACAAACATTCCCCACAGTCAGTCCCAAAGAAGAGAAGCCTGTACCTCATGTATAAGCACTGAGCTTAAGAAACACATTAAGAAAACTTAAGAGACCATCTTCTCAGTATAGGCACTGATCCAACATCGTTGGGGAGCATGCTTGAAGTCAAAATAAGGGTTTTTCGGATAGCACACACTAACTCTTGCCCTTTGTTTCCTCTATAATCTATAAATGTATATGAAAGATGAGAATATATAGAGATTAATCCAAAGTGGCTGGGTACCTGGGGCTCTAGTCAGCATGTCTACCAAGGGGCTTATCTGAGGTTAGAGGGTCTGCTGCAGTGGGCAGAGCAGAGAGTCTGCAAGGAGCTGAAAGACAAATCTAGATACTAAGCCCCAGGAAGAGTGGCAGCACAAGGTGGAGGCGAGGACAGAGCTGGGCAAGGACCAGCTGGAGCTGAGCAGGATGGCCAGAGGCCCTCATGTCTGAGATGGCCACTATGCAGTGAAGACCCTACGACTCAAAGGGGAGAAACATCCCCGGCAGAACGTCTCACGGAAGAAGAGCCACAGTTGGGTAAAAGAAGACACAGGTGGCCCTTCCCTGACCAATGCCTCGTTCCTGAGACCTCAGATATCAGGAGTTCACAGCTCCAGAGGCGGCATCAGTAGCAGGGTCCCAGCATCCTACAAGTTTCGAATCTAGGTTATGCCTCAATGCCAAGGGCTCTTTGGAGTAAAACAGAGTCTTAGTTAATGAGCTCCATCCCAGCTCTCTGATAGGATGCTGGGAAGAGGGGGCCCTTTGGTTCTATTCAAATGAACGGGCGAGAACAGTGGGTGTGTTTTAAATTCTCTCCCCATCCTAGGAGGATGGATCTCATTAGTGAGGGAAATGATTTTGCCAGGGAAAGGCCGTTACAATAAGAAAACACAACGTACCCACGATGAACCAGATCCAAGTCAATTAGGATGGATTAAAAAAAAGGAAGGGATAGAGAGGGGTACAGGCTTCAAAAATACCACCCCTTTGCCGGCATTCATTTGAATAACAGCAAGGGGACATTTTAGTTTTTAATCATTTTTCTTCCTTGAATAGGCCCGGATCTCATTAATACAGGAATGATGTCTCTTAAAAGATCCAGCGTTAAACTCCTCTTCAACTGAGATTAACCAAATCAAACAGAATTTAACCAAAAAGGAGAAATCTAAAGTGTTCTGTGGACTTCTACATTGCAACCAACTTTAAATGTAAAAGAAAGGGGGACGCACGTGATATTTCTTATTCTTCTCTTGATGGGTCTGGAAAACATTTTCCTAGGTAAACTGTATTGAAATTGGACTAAATGTGGTTACCCACATGAAGTTAAAAAAGAAAAAGAAAAAAGGAGCAGAGTCAAATAATTTGCATATGTGAGGGGAGGAGGGGCTGGGAGAGATGTCAGTTTGCAGGAGATGAGCCTTCTACTGGGACATATTTCCCTACGATCTGCCAAGGCGCTTCATTGCATGGCTCTTGCTAGGACACACTTACTACGTTTTCAAGTGAACATGGTTCATTTGAAGGCTTCTCAGCTTCAGCCCAGTTGACATTTGGGACTCAGATGGGGAGGGTTCCTCAGCTGCAGAGGCCTCTATGCATTGCATTGTTGAACAGCCTTCCTGGATTTCATCTACAAATGCCAGAAGTACCCTTCCGCCCAACCGTAGGTATCATCACATGAACCCTATGGAGCAAAGCTGATCCTTCATTCCCCATGTGTTCTCCATCCCTTAACATCCCCTCTGAAAGAAGTCAAAAAGGGAAGAACAA
Source organism: Mastomys natalensis (assembly GCA_021653895.1). Classification (NCBI taxonomy): domain Eukaryota; kingdom Metazoa; phylum Chordata; class Mammalia; order Rodentia; family Muridae; genus Mastomys; species Mastomys natalensis. Next base: position 542,836 of record JAJTUV010000372.1, read on the forward strand.
AGATGATAACCTAGAGGTGCCTGGCAGTAGGGTGACATCAGGCTTTGTCCCAAATCTTCTTCTACAGTGCCTTCACCTCAGTCCTCATCCCAATCTCCATGCTGCTCTCATCTGCTCTGTCCCTCAATCCATGGCAATTTAAGTAGATGATTCTTTTTATTCCCTCTCGATTTGGTGCTTGGGGAAGGAGATACAACTCAATGAGTTTCCAGTCAGAATCATGGCCATCCATATTGAGGTGCACAGCCTTCGACAACAGCCATAGCTAAGTTTAGGTTCCCCAGATAACAAACTCTTTGGTAAATGTTTAACCTACTTGAGGGTGCACACATGCTCCTTGATTATCAACAGTTCAGTTTGCAAACCACGTGGTGTATGAAGCTTCCACAAGCTACATTCATCCCATAGAAGCAATCCTTTCCATCTCGAGTTAGGTTCTTTCCCCAGGCCAGTAATATGCCCTCTGTGGGTGCACACCAGAAAACAAAAATCTGTAGCCTCATGAGAGGGAACTACCAATAAACCAGTGGACAGTGTTGCTAAGTTCCATGTTCTGTAGCTTAGGCAGATGATAACATGTTTTTGACTGGGACCTTTCAGCTTATCTGGATATAGCCTTTGGTCAAGGGTCATCTGCAATTAAGGCAAGGGGCTGAGATGTGATCATGGGGAGACAGACAGCTGAGTGGGGGAGGAGGAGAGGGAGGGAAGAGACAGCCTAGGAGGTTTCTTTTGCCCATGCTCAAGTGCTTGTGGTTTCTGAGGCATAACCAGTGGTAGAGTAAAAAATAACTGACAACCTCACAAGTCAGTCCTTCAGGAAAGGGACTCTGGAGGAGGCTGGAGAGAACAGAGGGTCTGAGGAAAGCAGCCTGGACTAGTACCAGTAGTTATGGGCATTCAGATAGACTCAGCATCCACCCTTATGTTCCTTCCATCATGGTGATTGCTAAGTCAGGCACTGCTGTCCACACATGAGGAAAATGCATTGCCCACACAGATTTGGGGTCAATTTTGGTTCCTTTTCTTCTTGATGGACAAAATGCCTGACAGGACCATGTCCTGGGGCGAAGGCTTATTTTGGCTCAGAGTTTAAGAATACGGGACACCATCATGAGGAAAGCACAGAGGCAGGATTGGGAGGCACCTGGCCACATCAAGTCCACAATCAACAGAAAGAAAGAATTTTTTTTATTCTATTCAAGACTCCAGCCCAGAGGATGATGTTGCCCACATCTAGGGTGTTTTCCCAAATGTGAAACTCAGGGTGTTTCCCTGAGTGAAATTTCACTGGAAATGCTCACATGGATCCTGAATCCAGTCACAATGACAATCACGACTGGCCATCACGACTCTACCCCTTGTCAACTTGACATTCAAACACATGACTAACTCAGAACATTGTACCCAAATTATCACGTTCATCTCATAATGCATTTAACCCACCTCTTTAAACACACACACACACACACACACACACACACACCACACACAATCCTTTATAGTATCAAGACTCTAAAAATCCAAACAGGAATGGAGACTTATCAAGGAGCAACTACATCAAAGCAAGACTGAACCACAGCAGAGACATCATATCTACCTCCATATCCAACATCTGAGACTCACTATGGAATCACCCAGGTATAATGGCCTTGCCCCATACTTCTGTCTCTGTCAGTCACAGACATGTGACCTATCTTTTGTAGAGGCTCCAGACCGTGTCTGCATCTTCCCTAACTAGGCCTCATGGGATCGTGGCATCCCAAACATTCTGAAATCTTTATTTCAACTTAAGATTCTGCATAGCTCCACGTGATGTTCTCTTGGAACCCCCTTGCAGGGAATCCAGCCTTGCCACACATCACCTGGTCCTTTGACACAGTGGTGCAAGCCTCCAAAACTTCCCAGTCACACCTGCTCAAGCAGTAGCCCATGCACAATGCAGACGGGTTTTACAGCCAGCTCCAGTTGTAGCCTGGCCCCATAGAAACACAACAGCAGAGGCCTCTGTGTGCCTTTGAGGGGAAATTGACCCTTTAGTGGTCATTTTAGAGCAGGGATCCCCTGTGCTGGCATCTAGGTCTCAACTCCCCACTTTCAACTGAACTTGCATTGTCACAAACTAAAGATCTCAATAGGTGGTATAGGGCTCTAGGGCACCCTGCCACTGTCCTGGTGCAGAGCGAGGAGTCTTCTCACTGATGAATCCTCCAAGTCTGAAGCTTTAAGCATAGCTCATGTTTTTTCTCTTGCTGGACTCTGCACCTATTTTATATCTGTGCATCCATCTACTGTCCTCTCTCACTGTAGATATGGACAATGGCAGTGTTTGGTAACCGGGACACAGTCTGAATGCTGTCCTTTCTAGACATTTCCTCCACCAAACCAATCCATTCATTCCAATGGAATCTTTGTTCCTCTCCAGTCAAGGAAACAGTCAAGCACAGTCAACACGGGCATGCCTATTGGTATTTATCACTGGTTTACTGAGCTGGTCAGAGAAAGCTGACAGGACACAGTCTCATGTCTCTGTGGGGTGTCTCTCTGTGCTGGAGAAGGAACTGTTTCCATGAGGCTCCAGTGCCAAAATTCCAAAACTGCCCTCATTGTACTGTTCAGATACATTCAACCTCCACAGGTCCTACTGTGTCACAGCTGGCCAGTTCTAGTGCTGTGCAAAAGTAGCTGTAGACAGTGCCCAACGGAATGTAAAACTCCATTTACAAAGGCCAGAGCTAGACCTGTCCCATAGACTATAGGTTGTGGACCCCTGCTATGCATGGGGTCTCTGCAGAGACCTGTGGGATGGTCTGCACAGAATAGATCCAGCCTGTTTATTAAGCCATTGTTTAGGGGGACAAGGGTGTCAAGGTACAAAACCCTTCCCTTTGTCTAAGAGTTCCTGTCCAGTGTAAACACTGGCTTATGTTATTCACACTTAAAAATGATCCACTGATCAGAAGATTATTAAACATGATTTCAATAGAGAGACAGACCTAATGGCACAGGAAGAGAATCGTTTTCCACCCGCACGGGGTATATGCTTCTGTTGAAGAGAAGCACGTCAGCTTCCTTGGCAAATGTGCAGGTTCTTAGTACTCATGCGCGGCACTAATGGATTTACAATTGCAGATCAGTCCTGTACAGGAGCTGGTGATGTTTCAGACTGTGTTGATGATGTCTCTCACGTGCCTGAACACTCATGCGAGGATTGTTGCCTTCTCCCAGAACAATTAGTGGCAAGCAGACCCCCATTGCTCATATCAGTGGCAGCTCTGTAATATGGAGAAGTGGCTCATGGGCCGTGTCCCTGTTTCTAGCCTTGAAGAGCTTGTGCCTGCTGCTATACAACAGATGCAGCTCTGATCAAGGGCTGCCTCCACTCAAGACCTTAAGGAAATGTGACACAGCCTCATATTGTGCCCTAGCTGGCTCCAGACATTCAGTCAACACCTGTTGTCAATTCCCAACTCCACATCTCTGTGCCAGTCCTGTAGTGTTCTAGACATAGCCCCTGTGGGTTGCCTCCTTTTTCCAGCCCCTGGCCCTCCTCTTGGATCCACCTCAGCTTTCCTGTCACAGATGCAGGTTTGGATGTCCATAGCACTTTGCCCAGCTCAGAATAAATAGCCCAGACCTGTCCAGTGTTGAAACCAAGTTCACTTGGTTTCTAGAAACAGAGAAATGGCCCATGAGCCACTTCTCCATATTACAGAGCTGCCACTAATATGAACAATGGGGGTCTGCTTGCTCACTGAGTGAACTTGACCAAATTTCTGTGCCTGGGTTTCCTCATGGGTGCCGGGGTTTCCCTGTCAGGGGCAGAGTTGGGACCACTGCATTCATATGTTACATCCTCAATGTCTAAACCCCAGAGTGTAGAGACTGGGGTTCTGAAATGGTGATCATGTAAACCACTCTTATTAGGGTACACCATAGTCCTGAGAACTGTTGCTCTTATAAGATGGAGGAAATATGATGGTGGATAAATAGAAGGGAAAGAGTTGACTAACAATGCATGGGACAGTGCATCAGAAGGCTGAGGAGAGAAGGCAGCAGAAGGAGTCAACTTGCTGACAGGTTGACCTCTACCTTCTAAACTGTGAGGCCATGAGATTGTGTTGCCTGAGCCACATCTCCACGACAGGCCTCATAAACTAATACCATTCTCGGCCTGACTGAAGACGATCCTAAAGGATTGCATGCCACTGTCCATGGTAGTCAGCACACACTACACACGATTGTGAGACAGAACTGCAGGAGGCCAGCATGGTACTGCCCACCTCCTTGTAGCATGCCTCTGTGGCACAAGGCTTATTTTGAGCTAGTTTTGTTTGTTTTTGCTATCTATTTTGTTTTGGAAGAAACTGTACATACAGGGGTCGTTTCAAAACTTTCCGTGGGAGACATTTACACCTGTGAGTAATTTACAGTAAGTGGGGGGTTGTGACATTTATATCATCAAGAGCGACCCTGAATGACCAGAGATGCTTACCGCAGAAATGTGTTCTACTTAAATCGGCATTCAAACAGCACCCTTGTTTCTTGGTGTTTTCCCTGGTTGGTTTATCTTAACTGGACTTATCTCACACCCACCCCGCTTTCTTTCTCCTCTGGCTTAGCGAAGAGTGTGTTAAAGCCTCAGGTCTAAGATAACACATGGAGATCTCTCTTGAGATCGGCTCTTCTCTGAGCTATCTCACATCTGTACAGGAAGTAGACAATGCTGGCATTAAACTTCTGTTTCTTTTTCTCTTGTTAGCCTGCCTCCAGTGACAAGGGTCTGTCCCTGCTAAGAATGGAGTAGAGAGAAACACCACACATCCTTTCTCCCCTACCCCATGGAACTGATACATGTGCACAGGACACCTTTGTCTGTGTGCCATACGAGAATCCTTCCAGAGTTTGCCTGGCAGGAAATATGAGCAAGCAAGGCCACCTTCCTGTTTAAATCCAACCAGAGACGGCATCCTCCTAGAAACTCAAGCTTCCCCCATCATGCAGATGCTGTTGTTAAGGAGTTATTAGTCTAAACTACACAGATACCCCTGTCTCTCTATGGGTAGTTGAACACATCTTAGGTAACCTTGACTTTACCTTTTTAAAGCTAACAGAAGCCAATATTTAATTCATCCTCTGTTTGAAATGTCTTGGCCCATGTTAGTTACCACTGAGGGACAATGCCTTGGCTACTAAAGAAACCTACATACGGTGGTGGGTCCAGCTGGCAACCATGAACCCAAACCCATTACTATCTGTGCTTAAGATAACAATTTGGGTGGGATTCTGCATTTATATACCAGACCCCACACGGTTCGTCTAGAATCGATACAAAAGGATCTCTTGAACGAGGTCAATATTTTATTTACTTTGTGTTCAGCCTGTGGTCTAACACCTAAGAGCTCCTTGCACCTATTTGCAGCCTTGCCAGGAATTAATCTAAATTTACTTTTTCCAAAAGCTACTACTTAAAGAGAGAGGGACTTTAAATATACACATTCCTGTATTTATTTTATGTGTTAATGTGTTCGCCTGCGGAAATACATGTGCACGTAGGATCCTGGAGAGGTCAGAGAGTGCTGTGGGATTCCCTAACCTTCTCAAAAACTCAGTTTCTTCTTCTCGGTTCAAGGAACCCAGAAACACATTCTCGTCCCTGTGGCAAACTTAGTGGATTGAAGGACATTATTACATTTTCTTTACCTATGAAGTTGACAATGGTAACGATCAAGTGACCGGCAGTGACCTGAGCTTTGCAGTGGGTTCTGTCATATGGTTCCGTCATGTGGCCTGAGGGGTAAGCACAGATCATCACTGGTTTGTCATACCCCCCCTTTGTTGGATGACTTGTTCTGGAACCAAGTACTGTCACCCGTTTCTGTGTGCAGACAAGTGTTCAACACGGCAATGTTTCTTACAAGTGACAAGGACACATGTCTGTGCAAAGAAATTAATGTTCTTGTCACAACTGACTCCTCTGACATGAACAAGTGGTTCCCACAGTGGGGAGAGCAGAGGTGGCAGAGCAGATCACAGCAGGGGGAGGCACCCTTCACAGAGAGACGAGGATGCCTCAGCTCCGCACTGCACATGAGGAGAACACAGGCCCTTGCTCCACCCTGACCAGGAAGCAGGGGGAGTCTGCAGCAAAGGATGGTCTGGATCCAAGACAAACAAGAGTACAACAGTCAAAGGCATGCTCCCATCTCCAGACAGGGTAGCTACTCTGACGAGGTGAGCTGAGCTCCAAAAGCTTTCTTAGGATCTGTGAATACCTCATGCTTCATGCTGTGCATGGGCCGAGTAAGTAGATCACAGCTGCTGTCCACACCACACTCCTCTCTCTCTCTCTCTCTCTCTCTCTCTCTCTCTCTCTCTCTCTCTCTCTCTCTTTCTCTCTCTCTTTCTCTCTTTCTCTCTCTCTCCTCCTCGTGTGTGTGTGTATGTATGTATGTATGTATGTATGTATTTGTGTGTATGTATGTATGTATGTGTATATATGTATGTATGTCTATGTTTGCGAAAGTAAACGTGTGTGTGTGTGTGTGTGTGTGTGTGTGTGTGTGCACATAAACTTAGACACTGTTCCTCAGGAACCACCCATCTTGTTTATTGAGAAAGGACCTCTCTATGATACCTAGAACTTTCTAATTAGGCTAGGCTAGCTGTCCAAGTAGTCCCAACGATCCTCCTGTCCCTACTTCCTCAATATTTGGGTTGTGAGACCACAACACCACAGCTGTCTAACCCTAACCCTAACCCTAAACCTAACTCTAACTCTAACCCTAACCCTAACACTAACCCCAACCCCAACCCCTAACCCTAAATCCTAAACCCTAACCCTTAACCCTAACCCAACCCTAACACTAACCACAACCCCAAGCCCAAGCCCAACCCTAACCCTAACGCCAGCCCCAACAGCAACCCCAACCCTAACCTTAACACTAACACTAACACTAACCCCAACTCCAACCTTAACCCTAACCCTAACCCTAACCCTAACCCCAACCCCAACCCCAACCTTAACCCCTAACCCTAACCCTAACCCCAACCCCAACCCCAACCCCAACCCCAACTCCAACCCAACCTCAACCCTAACCTTAACCCTAACGCTGAGAATCAAGGTCAAGTTTTTATCCACTGATCATCTCACGGCCCATCTCACTTCCTTTCTGAGATCCCTCACTGTACCACTCACCCATCCTGGGGGCCCGAGTCTGCAAAAAGACAGAGCAGATCTCAAGGAAGGAGTTTCTTCTCACCTGCTTGTGACTACACGGTTTACTACATTGGGCCCAATTGTGTGCCATGGTGACTAGTTTGCCTATTATCATAGTAACAACTGTTGTCTACTATGAGCCAGGAATCTTGTAATTGGGTCATCATTAAATTCTCCTAACAAACCTAAGAGGATTGTCTCACCATCCCTAAACTATACAACCCAAGCATGCTTCAGCAACACCCACACACACACACACACACACACACACACACACCACACACGGGTGAACACTTGGAACAAAACAGAGTGGATTAGCAGGTTCCTATTCAGAAAAGTCACATGGATTTATGAAGTTTCCCATGTTTTTCTTCAAGTGTAATTGTGTTGAGATTAAGCTAAAACTAATAAAAACCAAAGGGAGAAATGGGCTCAGAGACAAAGTCAGGGTTATGCTTTGGGTTAGAATGTACTTTCTATCCATGTATTTAACAAATGAGATACACATCCAGGATGGGAAAAAGAAGCTCCCACCCAGGCAATGCTTACCTTCTAGTGGACTTGGCTCTCTCCCCCTTGCAGCTCTGTACAAACTCCGGGGGTAACCCGCTCCGTTTCCAGGAGCTGTTATTTTTTTCTAAGAGGCATTGCCCATACATTTTGAAGTCCTTAGAAGAGGCTACAAAAGGAGCAATTGTCATTCCTGGATTTTAATCCAAGACCCTGTAAACGACTGGAGGTAGAAAGAGTCTTAGAACATGATCTGTTACTTTTTGTTTTGTTTTGTTTCATTTGTTTTGTTTTGTTTCTTTCCCCAAACTAACTCTGAATCCAGGAAGACTCTTGAACAACGCAACCATACATCCCAGGTTAAGCTCATGTGGTGCGCAAGCTGGAAGGTAGGGGTGGACTGGGGAGCAAGGCCTACTCTTTACCCTTCCAGTGTTCCTGTTTCCCAAGTCACACCGACTTCATGCCCGACCCCCTTGCTTTATATACTAAACCTCCATAAAATCATCTTTTCACTTAGGCTTCAAATTTACCCTCTCTGTCTCCGCCAAAGCTCCCCTGGCATGCCCTGATATCGCCTCAACCTTTGTTCTGCTGACCTAGAGCTGGGGACTACAGAATGTTTCAAAGTTGTCAAGTAGTTCCCTTGAGGACCAGGAGAACAGAGCTCTTCCTGGCTCTATTTGAATCACATCCACACAGCACTGTCTGTTCCTGCCTGTCTGACCCTGAACAGCAGCTATGAAGGCACAACTGAATTAGAGACATGAATTCAGGCACATTCAGTGGGTACCTTACTCACCTTTTCCTACAGACCTGTCCACCTCCATCGCAGGGCATTTGAACCCAAAGGAGACATATATATTTTAATAGATTCCCATTCCTGGTGTTAATGGGACAGAGTCACCTTCAGGCTCCATACCTGAGCCTCAGTGAATTCTAGAGCAGCAGAAAATTAGACCCAGAATTCCCATCAATGAGCTGCAGTCTGCTTGGCAGCCTGTCTAAGACACTGGATCTGTCTCACTGGGTTTTTTTGCCTGGAGAACAGTGGGTCCTTCTTCTTAGTGTGGGGTCCTGCCTGAAAGCAATGAGCATATTCTAAAGAAGAAGAAGAGGAGGAAGAAGAAGAAGAAGAAGAAGAAGAAGAAGAGGAGGAGGAGGAGGAGGAGGAGGAGGAGGAGGAGGGAGGAGGAGGAGGAGGAAGAGGAGGAGGAGGAGGAGGAAGAGGGAAAGGGAGGAGGAAAAGAGGAGGAGGAGGAAGAGGGAAAGGGAGGAGGAAGAAGAGGGGGAAGAGGATGAAGAAGGGGAAGAGGAGGAGGAGGAGGGGGAAGAGGAGGAAGAGGAGGAGGAGAGCAAGGGGAGGAGGAGGGGGAAGAGGAGGAGGAGGAAGGAAGGAAAGAAGGAAGGAAGGAAGGAAGGAAGGAAGGAAGGAAGGAAGGAAGGAAGGAAGGAAAAGGAAAAAAGAGACACATGTGCCCTCCCTTCAGCTATCAGATTATTGAAACAATTGACCCCCAAAGTTGGACTTTCTCTAGTACTCTCCTGTAGGGACAAGGTTGAGATTCAAGCTGGGTGCTGTCCAGAGAGGGAGCTTGTCTCCAAGGAAGAGATTTTACAAATCTAACATTATCAGATCCCCAAGCTGAACAGTCTAAATGAAGTCTGTTAATGGCCAAGATCACATAGGACCAGGCTTTGCACACATCTTGCTTTCTATTTAAACCCTCAACCACAGAGACTCTATGAATGAGCCACAGTAGAAGGTTCTGTGGAAGGACATTAAGGGGAAGGGTCACTGACATCTTGGTTGCTCTCCCTGGTGTGACCATAAATGGCAGTCCATAGATTTTAAGAAATGGAAAAAACTTAGATCCTTGGAATTAGAGAATTTGAACACCATACATAATAAGTACACTACATTCAATGAAAAGAAATATTATACACAAAGCAAAAATATAGCATCGGTGGAACAACCAATTAGAAAACCTAGGTTCTTGCCCAAGAGGGGACAGAATGAATGTAAGCACCAGGAGTGCTGTGAACTGCTCTCCTCTGCACACGACATAATCATTGCTCACTCACCTACACACAACCTGCATAAGATCAAGCCAGTTAAAACTTCCATCATTGGGGAATGAGGGCTCCTGAGACCCCATCCAGGCTCAAGAGCTGTTGGTGATTGATGGCTGCTGGGAGACAGAGTCACTTTTCTTTGGGGGATTGGCTACGGGTAGGTGTTCGGTACTCATTGCATGACCTCATATCCATGCACATATTGACAGCATCAATTAACTCAGTGGGCTAAAAACAGCAATAAAATAAACTGTAGAAGGGAGTGAAGTTGGGAGTGAGATAGGGGAGTCCCTGGGGTGTGTGGGGCACTAGGGTAGAGCAGTGGAATGGCTAAGTTACATCACATGCATGAATTAAATGTTTAAAGAGTAAATAGAAATATGGTTACAATGTAAAGTTCTTAATCTCAATAGCTGAGGAAAGCAGCAGATTTGATAGAAAGTGGAAGAATCTGTAAATGTGTGGATGAAGGCATGCTAAAGCCCACCTACCAGGAGGACAGAGAAAAGACACGATTTTAAATATAGAGACCCTATGTTCGCTACTAGAAAACACAGATTCGGAGAACAAAAAAGTGGTAGGAAAATGATTTCACAGGATTGAAGGCTCACGGAGGTTCCTATAAACTGAACACAATAGCCCTCAAGACACAACTGAGCTGAGCCAAAGGGTAGAGTTTGCTTTGCTGCCTTTTCTAAACTATTCTACCTGAAGTTTAAGTGAAAAAGCTGGGGCCCCAGGCACCAAGTCATTAGCATGAGGCAACCTGGAGGACAAAATAGGGATGTCAGGTCCCTGTGTGAGTCGGGGTGCAGTGGGAGCCCCACAAGCTAAGGTCCTTCTGATTCTGGATTTGTGAACAGAACAAGGAAACTAAACCCAAGGATGTAGTGCTGTCAGATTGAAGACACTTTGACTAGTGGTTGAGACATGATCTTTAACAAAGGGCAGGGGACAAGACAGCGGAGGGGAGGGGAGGAGGAGAGGAGAGAAGGGGAGGGTATGGTAGAGGTGAGAAAGAGAGGAGAAGAGAGGAGAGAAGGGGAAGGGATGGTAGAGGTGAGAAAGAGAGGAGAAGAGAGGAGAGAAGGGGAGGGGATGGTAGAGGAGAGGAGGGGAAAGGAAAAGAGGGAAGGGGTGGGGATAGGAGGGTATGGTAGAATTGAGGAAGGAAGGGGAGTAGAGAGTGGAGGGAAGGAGAGGAATGGAAATACTGGGGATATTTAAATGCCAAGAGAATTCTACCCACAAATGTTCTTTCAAAGAGCCACCATAGAAGAAACTTCAGTGAGGAGAAAAACCAAGCCAGAAGAGAGAAATGAGAGTTAAGGAGCCATGGTGGCTCGAGAAGTGGCTCCACTGTGGAGCATAATGGCTCGTAGCTCTATTCTCAGCTCTGCAAAACCAAATATAAAAAAAAGTGAAAAAGCAACAGTGACCCAGCACCCTGGTCATGCATGTGGAAACACAGAATCAAAATTGGCTTTAATAATCGTCATTGCCCACTCTCATTGTGATTTGGTTTAAGTGAGTTGGAACCAGAGCTTTAGGCAGCTTCGCGTTTTGAGGTGTAAGTGGAATTCAGTGGGAGGTGAGGGACACTCGATTCTGTCCAGTGTAGGGTGAGAACAGAGGTATTATTTTGCCCCAATTTGGCTTAAAACACACGTTTTGAGATGAGGGAATCACTCCTGCTGACCCTTCTCATGGGTCTCTGAGACCCCACAGGCATTGCCAAACATACTTAGGAACCACAGAACAAAAGGCTCAGGGGGTGTTCTCCAGACAGCTGGAGCATCACTGGTCAAAAACCTTGTCCTTCTATGGCTCTGACCGTAGACTAGTTCATCTCTGCCCCTCCAAAGTCATGTCATGCTCAGAGAAAGGGGAAGAAACAGTTCATACCTCTTGTCTGAATTCCATTCCACCGTCACGCAGAGGGGCTTGCTTCCACCGTCCCCTTTGATGACACATGCTGTTCTGCTGTTAGCAGTGAGTATAGCCCCTCCTTACCGAGTGTCACCCCAATCCCACTGGCTCTTGTGATCTTTACACTCTACTGCTTCCCTACACCTTTGGAGAGTCCCCTCAGTCCCTGAACTAAGACTTTGCTACAGAACACAACAGCTACAGAACAGCTCCTTAACCTGACTTCTGTGCTTCCCTCTTGAACTGATGCGGATATTCGGGGAAAATTCATGAGCAACTGCTCATGGGGGTGACAAAGCTCAGAGGCCAATAGCAGGGAATCTCTGGCTTCCTCCAAAGGAGCAAGAAAATAATGTGACAGAGGAAGACAAGAATCCTACAGTCACATGGACTTCAGTCTCCTGAGAGTGAGTGGCTGCCCTGTTGGCTGCCCCATGAGGAAAAGCCAGGCCAGAGAACCACTCTTCCTCTTTGCTCTTTCAGCTGACAGAACCCTTATTTAAAGTAACACCAATCCTACTCACTGTCTTTGGAGATGATTGAAAAGCAGAAAGGAGGGAGAAAGAAAGAAAACAGCTTGTTTTACTTTTATGCTTCAAATCCTCCTAATCCGTTCTCTTGGCTTGGAGTGCCGTTGGAACACAGAGGGTGGGGTATGGTGCCCACTCCTGCCAGCCACATGCTAATGCACATGCCAGGCCGGGGCTCTGGTCTTGCTTCTGGAAAGAGGCACACACACACACACACACACACACACACACACACACACACACACAAAGACATACACCCTACCTAAACCTGGGAGCCTCTTGGAAACATCCAAGTCCATTCCTTAGCCTCTTAGCTCTTAGCCTCTGAGATCTTTGCTTTCTGTCAATTGTGTGTTGATGGAAAATTTTGGAATTGCCTCCTTGGCTCTTCTGCTTTTTCCCATGGTGGGCTGGTGACTCACATCATATGCCTTAGTTCCTCAAAGGACAAGTTCCTCTCCGTGTCAGCCTTTGACAGGAAGCCAAAGAAGAAGGGTTCTGCAGAGGAGGCAGGTGAGTTGCAGCACCTCATCCAACTGCTTGTTTCTAACCTTACAGCCACTCTATCCTGGGTACCTTCAATGCCTAGGGGTGGATGTGCCCACTTTTCAACAGAAGCAGATTCAAACAAGAGCCTGACCACAGACACCCAACTGACAGATCTACCAAGGCCTCTATGCATGACTCTCTTCATGTGGGTGCTGGGAGCCTGGCTAGCGGCTGACTAGAGACACATGCTTTCTCTATGATTCTGTACTGTTTTGGGGTCACTCAATCTCTACACCTGAAGAAGATTTATCATCACCTGCCCCTTATTATAGAGGTAAAGACACAGAGGCATAAGTATCTTGGTTACTTTTTGTTGCAAGGATGCTAATGGGTCAAAGAACATGATACAGGTGAATCCAGGGTCGCTGGTACCAGCATCCAAAGTCAGGGTCCAAAGTCACCCTTCAAAGTCACTACCATGATAGTGTGCTGCAGATGGTGGGTCTCAGGGGACACTGGGGAGTGTATGAGCATTTCCTGTGTTCCATGAAATTGAAAGCACCAAGTTCAGGGGAGAGAAGAGGCAGCTTGATATATCTGTGTCTCTCCAACAAGTCTATTTCAACAGTGGACGGGACCTTGGAGCTGATGTGTCCGTCATTCTTTGCTAAGTCACTGTTTCCTAAGGTGATCATTTGATGGCTTGTGTGGTCCTAATTCTGCATGGATTTCAGCTCAAATGATGGGGGTGTTTAATAGAATGGCACTCATTAAGAACACATAAAATTCTATACAATCTAGTGTGTGTAATAAATACATAGGCTACCTGTCTGAAATCACATATTACTGCAGCAGTTTTTAAAGCCTGCAGAAGATGAGAGGTCCTAAGTCAAGAGAACTCACTTCACAACCATCAGGACTAGAGTTAGACTCTGGCTTCTGGGTGACACACCAGCTTCCTCACACATACCTGTTTCCCAGTCTCTGAGGACACAGAGGTAGAAGGGCTGCTGATATTTACTGGCTTCCAGTAGAGCTGAAATGTTCAGGAAGACATCCAGGTTCAGAAAGAGATCGTTCTCCAAAGCAGTAGGTAGAGGGTGATGGAAACGCACACACTTCTGGCCTCTGTGTGTGCATGTGCGTGCGCACACATACGTAGCAGAGAATAAATCTTTTAAAAAAACTTAAAGACAAGACAAGTCTCTCTGGTACAACCAGGATGGCTTCCCCCAGAGCACTGCAGATGCAGTGTGCTCTTCACAGTAGCTGTAGTCTGTCCTGACCCTGTAACTTCTCAGAAGTACGTGCCTATGTGCGATGTATAGGATTTATTATTTTATAGAGGCAGTTTATGATCTCCTAAGGATGAATAAACGCTAATAAATCTCTTAAAAATATCCAGCTGAAGTCTATGAAAATGTTGACAGGGTATAAGTAAAGAGACCATTTAATTATCTCCACCAACTAATAAAACTAATCTGAGTTTTATTCTCACGTGGACTCTGATGGGGGAAATTATCACATGTTTAATGAAGCTAATGGGAGGCTCCTTCTCCTACCAATTTTGTTCCTCCTAGGTCGTAACAGTAATCTCCACAGCCTTGCCCTGTGCTTATTTGTAAGCACGTCCGCCTGCCATCTCCCTTCTCCCTGAGGCTGCTGGGAAGCTGAGAACTCATTCAAGGAAGGAGAGAGAATGGGAGAGACATGAGCCCCAGCACAAACAAAGCTGCTATCATATCTTGCATCTACCACTGGATACAGATATGAACTTGGGCACACCACTTATCCTTTGGAGACCTCAGCTTCCTAATATAGCCATAAGACCCAAACTGCTAGACACAAAAGAGGACTTTAAGGAGCGAGTGAAATGACAGAAGAGAAAAGCAAGAGAGAGTGAAAGCAGAATTGTTTATATTCGACTTTTTGTGGAAACACAGTTGAGTATGAAGTTGAAGACCCTGAGAAACGTACAAGTCAGGGCAAGCTAATTTTAGTTGGGGAAGCTGACTGTGAAGATCCTAGGGTTTTGGCACATTGGTGAACCTTTGGAATTCTCAGCAACATGTTTATTAGTGACCATATGTATGCTGTCCTTCTGGAGAGACAGTCCACGGCTTTCGTTATCTGAAGGATAGCTGGGAGGTACCAAGCATAGGGGAGTGAGGTGGTCATGGGATGAATCTGTAAGATCCTCCTTCAAGTTCAAACTTCCCCAGTGTATGTTCTGTAAAGAGCTGCTGCAGTTTCTTAGGGACACATTCTTCTGAGGGCCAGTACATTCCTGACTGATCTGGGTTGACCGAGCAGCCCTCTGCACTTTGCTTTGACATGGGACACTGTAGTAAGTGTATTCCCAACATCCCTACCTGACAGCCTGATGACCCTGAGATATCATAGCTCCTAAATAAATTCATCTGTCTCTCGTCCTTCTCCTCCTCTCTGCTTTCTCCTCTTCCTCCTGATCCTCTTCTTCCTCCACCTCCCCTTCTGTTCCCAGTGATTTGGTCCCTATAAACACCCTGCATCCTAGACTTCACTTCTGAAGACCCTGACCTGTGAAAGAAAAGCAGGCCTTAGGAAATCCAAATATACATAAGAAGAGAAGTTTCTAGAAGAATTCCAGGAAGGCAAGAGCCATTATCAGGGTCAAATGTAGCACAAAGGTCAAGTCATGGGCAGATGTCACTCAGGAAACTAGCACTTAGCTTGTGAAAGCCCTGAAAACCACAGGTTTGCAGGACCAGTAGTCAAGCTCTGAGGTAGACATTTGATAAGTCACTGAGGTGGAGGGAAGGGGAAGCAGTTATCGGAACCTTTCTTTGGAGAGAATGCTAGAGGAGGGGTGAGCCGGTCACGGGGTCAAGAGGAGATCTGAGCATGTTGATCACCCACGGAGATAATTTTCAAAAAGTTGTTTATTACAAACCACATCTTCCCTTTTAGAGGAATGTCTGAAAAGCTTTGGCAAGAGCAGACCGTCAAATCTCCCCCGAGTTATTAAGTCAAGCCATGGGCTTTCAGAACATAGGAAGTTCAAAAGGCTGTCAGGTAAGAGCCAGACAGCTAGGAATGTGCATGCCCCTCAGAGGAGGTACACATCCATTAAGGTGTATCGGGTAGCCCTTATCAGAGAGCCTCATCGGCCAGCCGAAGGACAGGTTACTGTGTGTGCCAGGTCAGAATTGGCCCCTCCAAAGTTAACTGAAAGCAGTAGGCCCAACCCTCCCTTAAGCCCTTTGTTCAAACAAAGCAAAGGACACTGTAGTTTGGGCAGAAAATAGAACCAAAAGAAGATTCCAGATGCTAAGGAGGCCACTAGTAACTCATCCTGTGCTTTATCTGTCAGTACCAACAGCAGCCTTTCAGAAGATATGACTCAGTCCTGTCAGTAGGAAACCTAGCTCAAGCAGATATGCCATCCTCCATTGGTGTCTTTTATGAACCTGAGATTTATCAGAGTGTTGTAGATAGTGCCAAGCCAAAGAGTTGTGGAAGAATGCAAGATTCCCAGTGTTCTACGTACTATACAAAAGGACAGACACACACTTAGCCCATCTCACCTGGGGTAATCTCCATTTCAGCTACAAGGGGCTGGCATCACAAATGTAACAACATACGTGTTCTTTTTTTCATTTCCTCACCTTTGACCCAAGGTGGCCTCTGGCCACCATCTTCTCAGAATATCTCCTAATGAAACTCCATATTCTACATAGAAAAACAAAAATACTGAAATACACATGTCAGCCTTCTCATGCCACTTTCCAAATCAGTTCCCTTCTCCCCGTTCCTCCCATTTGTCTTTTGAGGGAGTGATAGACTTTGACATTGTGTCTTATCTAGGCAGCCACAGAAGAGACTGGGGAAAATTATCTTCTCTTCCAGAACTTTCATTTTGTAGCTCTTGCCTCTGATTTGAAACATTCTTTCCTGGAAGAAAAATGAAACTTGGGGAGCCTGGAAAGCACACAAAACAAACAAGTCTCAGGAAGCTCCTGAAACCTACCAAATTCTGCAAGCCTCTCCAGAAGCAGTAACAATTGCTGGGGAGAAGAGTCTCTAACCGAACTGCTCCATGTTCTCTCTGGTTGTGCAGGATGTTCCAGTGATTGAGTTTTGAGGGACTCATCATCCATGCTGTGGTATGCTTCTTTAGGATGCAGCTGCTTTTGAGTCATACACACTCCTGCAAAAAGCTCCTCTCCCATGCTCAGTAGGTAAGCCCTACAGAACTCAGTGGTTCATCAAGTTGAACCCTAGGGGAATTGTTTCTTTGGTCTGTTGCTGGTTCCTAGGCTGAACAGTCATTTGTTTGTCTGCCAGGGCAGTTTGAAAAATCATAGGAAGGCCATGTCTTCATGTGAATGTTTTATGACTGACAATGAAATTGTTTGGGTTTCTGGGACAAATACTTAATCTTTGGAGTTTTCTTGTAGAAACAAACAGTTTGATAACTTTCAGGGAAACTAACTGTGGCCGTAGTGGTGGGGGACTATCTCAGCTTTTGGAATTTATAAATTATTTTCATCCTTCTTGCTGGCTCACTGCTCCTTTGAAGTAGAGCAAGCATGTTATCTGGTTTACAAGTCAAATCACCAAGGCTTCTCAGCTGAGAAACTGCCCTCAGCTTCAACTACCTGGAACATAGTGGGTCCCAGACAGATACTGCTCCTGGGGTTGTCTTGAGAACGTTTCTTTTTTTCCTCCCTCCTCTTTCCCTCCCCTTTCCCTTTCCCTCTTCCTCTCCCTCCCCCTCTCTCTCCTTCCTTTTTCCTCCTTTCCTTCCTTTTTCCTTCCTTTCTTTCTTCTATATGTCCATCTTTCTTTCTTCCTTTTTATTTTTCCTCCCTTTTAGCTTTCTTTCTATCTAAAACAGGTCTTATATATCCCAGGCTGGAGTCAAACTCTCTAGGTCATCAAGAATAACAGCCTTGAACTTAGGGTTTATTGTGAATCACAGGCATGTCCCACCACATCTGCTATATGCAATACCAGTGGTCCAACCCAGGGTCTCACACATGGTAGACAAACACTCCTATTAGCTGAGCCATTCTCCAGCCCTAGAAAATCCATTTCTCCCCATATCCTGCCTCAGCACCATTTCTCTGCTATGGTCGAATTGCTGCCAGTGTTCATGGTTCTGAAGATGGAAGTCTCATTCTTTGCTAGGCTCCTGGTTTAGAATACTCCCAGATCTACTAAAGTACTACAGAATCCAGTAAAATCTAGGGACTGGGAAAGTGTCTAAAGGCTACTTTATAAACAGAGTGGCTAATGAGCCAAGGCCTTGGCATCTCAGCAGAATAAGGGATGTGAAATAGCTTCTCCCAAGAGTATCTTGCCAGGATCCCATAATAGGCATACACTAAACCCACACAGCCCAGGGGCAATGACTCAGGAGCATACATGGGTTGGATTTGTAATTTATAACATTGGGTCTAGCAAGCGAAGAAAGGCTATCATTCAAATTCGTGGAGTAAACCCGAGAGAGGGGTGCTGGAGAGGAAGTTTTGCTCAGAGGACACATTTGCCCTTTTTCACTTATGTTTCATTATTTCACCACGGGGGAACCATCTCAAGGAATTATTATGCTAAATAGTATGTTAAAAAAAATGAGTCTGGGTATTTTTGCACTCAATAACAGTTCACGTTATTCTGAGAGCCGAAGTGCTCACCAGAACTTCTTAGCACTGCGAACCTCAAGAGTCACTGACTGTGAGATGGGAGGGAGAACCATGTCCTAGAAACAGGAACAAGACCCAGACATCACCCATTTGCTGTGTATTAATTCCCAGGCAGGACCTTGGAGACAGGGAGTTGAATCGGAACCAGGACTTGACATCAGCTAGCACATAGTAGGTGCTTGCAGAGGTGTTCTTGGAGAGCAGGAAAATATGATTCCAGGTGTTATAAATCATAGAGGGAAGAATTCAGACACTGCTTCAGGTGCTCCGCGGTGAGAACTTGCAGGTCCTTAGCCTCTGTTTGCTCATACACAACTGGGGTTGTGAAGATCTGTTGTTCAGGATCTTGGAAGAGTGTAAATTCTCAAAGATCACCAAAGAGAGTGAATAGAAGATGTTGGGTGGGGGGCTCACAACAGCCAAAGGGACATCAATCAATCCTTGGATTTGACTGACTCAGAAGCAGATGGGAAGTAGGGAGCTTCATGGCAGGACAGATGCAGGTAAAGGATATAAATGTGGAGGGAAGGGAAGGGCACTTCATCTGATTTTTGAGAGGCACGTCTGGTTTTCTTTGGTTGGTCCTTTATTGGAAGTGTGTGTATATGGAAGAAGAGGTTGGGAAGAAGAAAGACAGTCATAGGTCAGATCCTATTCCTAATGTCAGTAGAGGCTGTAGATCATAGACCTACTCTCTTCTCAGTGATGACCAGGGTCCATTCATATATTCATTCTCTCGGTGGCTACTCACACCCTGAATTCACTAGATAACATTTATTATTATGTAATTCCGTTGGAAAAAGAAGAAAAATGTTAAATCAAAGCCGCCTAATGAGATCCCCAAGGAAGAAGTTAGTAGCTATGAATGAAGGACTTGGCCTGTGTTGAGGTGTGATTTCTGAGTAAGATACACACTGATCACAGAATTTCTCCCAAGGCTGAGGACAGCAAGGCCAAGGGCAAAGAGGCAGGGAAGTGTCTTAGTGATGGCTTGCACTAGGACTGACAGACAGGAGCTGTGAAGATGGAGTCAACTTAGTGGAGGGGGAGGAAGTGGAAGAGTGGGCTTGGTACAAGTTTGAATTCTATACATATGAAGGCAGAGTTGACAAGAGAAAGATCATGACATGGGGCCAAAATCACTGTGGACTAAGGGTGGGAATTCCCTCAGCTTTTGATATTGAAGTTCCACCGAAATCCAACTAGTTACATTTCTAATTATAAATCACCACACAAGCATCCTTCCTGGACATTAACATGCTGCTTTCGGGTCCCTCTTACCTACTCCTGCTCGTTGGCAGCAGTGATACTTCTCATTGGCATTGATATGGTTTCCCCTTGCTGGATGTGATAAGCCTGTTTTAGGTGAAAGGTCATAACTGAAAGATTGGCTATGGCCTTGCCAAGTATCAGGTTTGTGAAGCCAGACAAAGCATCCTCTCTGGTGAGCTTGACTTCAGTGAGATGGGGTGGTGCTGATAGAGAAAGAAGCTGTTGAATAAATGAGTGAGCACCATCACTCTGAAAAGGAGGCTTCTCTGGAGCTAGGGGTTGGAGAAGACTTGTCTGAGGCGACAGTTCAAGTGGTGTGAGAGGAAGGAGCCACACTGAGACCTCATGCCTCTCCAGCAGTAGGGACAGTCATGGAAGACAACCATTAAATGCGCCATCAAGAAGAGAGCTCACAACCACCGGCAAGTAAGGCTATGGCTAAAGGACTTTAAAGAAAGACTGCAGATAACAGAAAGCAGGGAGGTGCAGACCAGAAAAGGGTTTTGAATGGCATCAGGTACCATGGATGACATTTGTCATTCGGACTCAGCAGAAGCAGGGAAATCCAGAGTTCAAAGTCAATCTAGGCTACACCATGAGACCTCATCTCAAATGAACAAACAAGTAAGAAAACAGTTTGAATGTCATTCTAAATGAAGTAGAAGCCAGGGAGACTTTAAAAGAAAGATCACTGTGATCTCAAACATGTTTGAGAAGACCCTTGAATTTGTTGGTGTCATGGATGGAGTAACTCCCTCAAAAAGGCTCATATTTTAGGGACTCGGCCCACATAGTGGCACTCTTCTCAGAATATCTGGAGACTTTAGAAAAGACGATATATTTAGAAGAAATGGATAAGTGGAGAGCGGGTCCTGACCACTTCCTGCAATTCTCTCTACTTCCTGTCCTCAATGAATGCACCCTCCCCCTTACACTCTCAATGTTTTGCTCAAGTCCGTGGGGCCCAAACACACATGGGATGGAGCATTCTGAAACCATGAGCCCAACATCACTCTTTCCTGCCTAAGTTGTTCATGTCACAGAGGTGTTTCCTCACAGAGAAGCTCTGACTCATGCTGTTGGGTAGAATATGGACAAAACCATCCAATGCAGAGGGGCCATTAGAATATCTGTATCCACAGCCTAGCTAATGATAGGGCCTGGGTAGGAAACAGCAGGGAAGATAGAAGTGGATGGCATCATGGCCCATTTGGAAAATATGGATGTTTAGCAAGTGGTATTTATCTTTGAGCACCTGGGGCTTTGCCTGGCACTACATATGCAGTTGGTGATTGACAAGTAGGAATTTATTTGAGATGCAATGGATTGAATTAGACAGAAGAAAGATGCCTTGATTGAGAGAGGCAAAGTTGAGGCCATCTTTAACTTACAATTTAAAATATCCAGCACTTTGGACAAATGAGAAGCGGCTCTCTTTCACTCCAGAGGATGGGATCTAAATCATGTTCAAACCCTTCATATATATATATCACAGCACTTCTCTAGGCATCAAAGGCTCTTTAAACAAAGCAATCCCACACGGAAGCTGCCAATACTTTGTATAACTTCCATTTCCAGCTTATTCATGTCAGGGCTTGGACAGACACCAAGTTGGAAAGAAAAACTCAAAGAAGCCCTGGGGTTGAATCATTGCCTGGTCCTCATGAATTAGCATGTATGCTCTCTCTCTCTCCCATTTCCCCCCTCTCTTCTTCTCCTCTCCTCTCTCTCTCTCTCTCTCTCTCTCTCTCTCTCTCTTTCTCTGTGTGTGTGTGCATGTACATATATAAAGGTCAGAGGTCAATTTCTGCTATCATTTCTCAGGAACTGTCCACCTTGTATTTTGAAGCACACACTCTCATTGGGTCCTGGGGTTTGCTGACTAGGCCCAGGGAATTGCCTATCTCTTACTTGCCTGGGGTTTCAATTACAAGTGATATGCTTAGTTGTTTTTATATGGGTTCTGGGACAAAACTCAAGTCTCCACTCTTGCAAATGCATGTTTTACCACTAAGCTATGTCCGGAGGCACAGCGCCTGTACTTTCTAAATACTTCTGTCATTGTCTAAGAAACCCTGAAAAATCAAGACACTTGTGGTGTCTCTGGCCTTTTTATAAATTGATTAGGTCATATTTACCTCTCTATTAAGAAGGTGACAGATGACTTTGCCTAAAGAAACCAAAAATATTTGAACACAGGTTTCTGGTGAGAAAGAAGTGGGCGAAATGGATCAGAACAGAATGGAAGAGGTTACCACTTGAATAACTCAAGCTTTGCAAGAGTTTGGAGAACAGAAAAGTCCTGGCCACTTAAGACTAGACAAACCCAGTCTGTCCAAGATAGCACAGTGAGTGCGCCACTGTCTATGGTGTGGCCTGACACAAGGCTCATTTCCATTCTGTAGATTAAGAGACCAAGAAGAAAAAAGGAAAGATAGTTTCATGGCATCTTAGAGCTGATGAATTGCAGATATAGGATTCGAACCCCAAATCCAGAATGCATTCTTTTCAATTCTTCCTGCTTTTCTTTCAAGTGCTATTCTATGCCAAAAATAGTACCCAGGGTAGCTCCCTGAGAGAGCTGTAAAGAGTGGGTTTAATTCTGAATCTCTTGGGGGAAGAGAGACTTGAGCAATAGTAGCTAAGCCGCCAGGCACTTCCAACTGTCCCTTCTTATGCCCAGTGCACTCCCATGTGACCAAAGACATCCCCAAGGGCACAGGGAGTATCAGGCATCCTATGAAGAAGGTCTACCCTGTGCTCTTTAAGAAAACAGGAATCTATCACAGACTCAATCCAAGACTTTTCCCTGGCTGGTGGAGCTGAAGCAGAGTCCTGATATACACATGTAGCTTGCATGATGTGATCCTTCCATGCAAGGCTCTTACAGCAAACTCGCTTCTGTTAACAGCCATGGGTCTGCTATCCAAATACAGAATCCACAAAGACATTTTTGCTGGGCACTTGCCTAACTGACTGAGTTCAAGCGATCGGCTTGGTTGTCATTTACAACATGGCTTCCACTTCATCACTGAAGCCAACATAAAGGAAGGCATGCAGACAGAAAGCTAAGAAGAATGAAAGAAGAGAAGGAGGGAAGGACAGAGATCCAGGTATTGAAAAGGACAGGATTACCTTTGAGTGCCTTCAGTAATAATTAACCATTTACTTAACCCCCATTCAATGCCTAGCGGGTGGCATGCCCTGTGCCTGCTGCCACCATGGGGAACTGTAGATGAAGCTACTTAGAAAAACCAGCCAGGAGGTTGGTTGGGTAGGACTACTGTACACTCTGAAGAGTCAGCTTAGCATTGGCATTAGTAGTGTGCACACTTATTCTATTGATCGTAATTTCCCATTGTTTCATTTATTCAACCTAAAACCTTATTGCCCCCCACACACACCACACACACACACACACACTCCCACTCTCCATCCAATAAAATAGAACTAATATTGTAGTGTCATTTGAAAATATATTTATGTTTGTTTTCCCTATAAAAAGAGATAATAATGTTATGTTCCAATAATATTAAGTTGTGATGTTATTTGCAAGATTGCGGTGCTTTTAATTTTCTGATTATTTCCACAGTGGGAGTTGCAGCTCAATTTCCACCAAGACACGTCTATCCGTTTTGGTTATTTTTTTATTACAGCTAGAAGCAACAATAATTGCCTTTAGTGTTGGGAAACGTCGCAAAGGAGACGATTGCCATCCCGAAGAATAAGATCATCAGGGCAAACTTCTGATGTAAAAAAATTTGTAAATTAATTGCAGAGCCTTATAAATATTATATTTACTAAAAAACATGGCATTGGCTGCGGTGTTCAAAGGAGTCATCTTTGGGGGAGGGTGGCACATTTCTTTTAAAGAAACAGGTTTCTTGAGAGCCACAGAACTAAAGAGGGAACGAAGCCAACACAATACTAATAATTTAGATGCATCTGACGTCCACAAGGATGGAGCTGATGCTGAAGGGGCAAAACACACCCAGACTCCATTAAGATAAAGTGTTGGCTCTCAAACCCAGCAGCTATTTGATGTTTAATAGGCTGCCGGCCTTTCTAAATCTCAGAGTCTGCCACTCCACAAAGGCAACTCAGAACAAAAGGAATGATCTGTGGGAAATGTTCTGTCATGTGGTCTGGCAGTAAGGAGGTACTAGATAACAGGCTTCGGTGATGATGGGGCCATGTTCATGTTGCTCTGTTTCATTCGGTGCATATTGAGCACTGACTGTGTACTTATTCTAATGGCAGGTCCAGGCAATGAATAGCCATTTTAGAGAACATCAGCATGAAGGATTCTCTCTCTCTCTCTCTTTTTTCGGTGGGGGTCTGGTGTGGCTTTCCTGCTACCACTGAGACCACTCCTGTAGTAATCTGGCCATGCCTACAAAAATAACACTTTTATTTTATTTTGCAATGCCACAGCCTTTTCAGTACTATAATCCTCAACCTGCCTTCCCCAGCCTTCTTTATATCTCTTGTTTGTAGTTTACATACGGCAAGCGGTATTATTTTTCAGAGACAGCAATCATCTTTTAGCTTTTAAAAATAGTTCGTTTTAAATGATGTCTTCAGGCCATTCTTTTATAAAGCTAATAACTGGTAATACCAGACCTGGACCAAGACCTCAAAGCTAGGAAGTGGCAGGTACCAGGGTTAGTTGTCATGGCAGATGGTGGATTTCAGGGACCCTGTAGGTGTTACTGTTTCCTGTGCTCCACAAGATTGAAAGCACTAACCTCAGAGGAGAAAAGAGGCATCTAAGTAGACCTACATGTTCTCCAGCAAGTACAGCAGAACCAAGGGACCCATGAATAAAGAAGGCCTCAAAGCTGACCTGTCACTCATCGACTTACTAAGATTATTACTTGACAGCTGTTAACGTGTTAACAAAGGCACAGCCACATGTGTGAGGACAATGACAATTAAAATGTGTAGTCTTGACTCTGTGCATAGATGGATGAGTCCCTCTTTCTCCCTGGCATTGGCAATGCTATGCTTTTCAGCTATGTTGAATTTCTTTATCATCAACACGAGCATACTTCTGTACTCTTTGTGGGGTGGATAAAATGCTTTATGTGTACAGATTTTAATTGATCCAATTTTGTTCTAAAACAATCATCCATTCTTTGAGTTTTCAAAACATGTTTTAGAATCCTCAGGCATTGGAGACAACAAATATAACACCAAGGTATTGAAGTCCTTAGACCAAAAAAACCCGAAAATACAAAAATATAAAACAAACAAACAAATAAACAAACAAAAATCCTGACATTCAAATGTAAATGGATCTCATTAAAATAATAGATTATTTTGGGATAAAGTTGGTAATTATTATTCTTATTATCAATGTTTCTTCATCTTTAAAAAATTATCTTTACTTTCTTTATAAAACTTGTATGCATCCCTACAAGAAGATTGAACACATTTCTAGTTAGGTTTAGCACTCGGCACATGATCAATAAGATGGCCTTTGGGGAATGCTGTGTTTATCGTTCCTAATTGGTCAGCGATTATCAATAAGAACAAATCCAATGCCATCCTGGTCCAGGCTATCTGTCTCATTGATGGTTTTTTAGTGCACAGTTACCTGCTGATGCTGTAAGATCATCACTGGCAAAGAGGGCAGAGTTGATGCTGTTTGCTATTTTGTCAAAGTAGTCGTCACTGTCTTCATCAGCACAGCATCATTATCATCAGCGTTTAGGATGGCTGTTAGTGTGTACCCAAACCCCTTGGTTTCATATGACATTTTCTTACATGTATATCATTATGTTTAGATGCTTCCCTTCCTCCCTCAAAATAGTCTTCGTTTGCTCTCATGATAAATGCCCCCTGCCCTCTGATCCTCCCTTTGCTTTAGATAGCTTTTCCCCATATTCCTCTTTCTACTTTCATGACCTACAGAACATATGTGTGTATACATACAACCATACATGTATGCATATATCATATGTGTGTGTGCATGCACCTACATGTGTGTAATGTTCAGCGTAACACATAAAACATGCAACATTGGTATTTCTGAGTCTGCTTTATTTCACTTACTGTAATCTCTGGTTCCACACATTTCCTGAAACTGTCCCGACTTCATTTTTCCTTGCAGGAATTTTCACGTTAATTTATTCATACAAATTATTAGTATTAATGTATTCCGTACATGTAAGTAACACACTGTCGTCACTGTCCCATCTTCTCTTTTCCTCCTTCTTCCAGCTCGACTGATCCCATCCACTCTGCCAAGAAGCCCTCTTGATGGTCATAACTTTCTGTATTGTCTCTGTTTTGTGACCCACGGAGTTTAACCAGAGCCTCCTATATAAGCGTAAATGTGGAGTTGAGATGCTTTATAACAGAATATAGTTAACATCTTCCTCGTTAGGCAATTTTCACATCTATTATTTTGTCTGCCACCACAGGAGTGGTGTCACCCACAATCACCAGTAGAGGCCCCTGATTAATGTTTTGCCACGATGTATCTGATGACGGTGGCTTCTGACATCTGATAATTATGGC
This sequence comes from Mastomys natalensis, assembly GCA_021653895.1. Lineage (NCBI taxonomy): Eukaryota > Metazoa > Chordata > Mammalia > Rodentia > Muridae > Mastomys > Mastomys natalensis. Next base: position 569,073 of record JAJTUV010000372.1, read on the forward strand.
AGAGACAATGTCTAGCTCTATCCTGCTCCAGTGTTCTCTTTAAGACCGTAACTCACCATTTCCAATGCTTCCTGTGACCCTCTGTGATAATAGGAATTTGACATCACAGAATATAAACATAGTCATTATTTGCACAGATTTCTCAATATTGACTAAGTTTTCAATTCTTTAAGTAAATTTTATCTGATTAGGATGTATAATTCTCTTAATATATTAGTAGAGACTCTTTTTTTTTTTCCAGTTTCATCCTCAGATAACTAACTTCAGGGTACCAGTAAATGTATATATTTTAATCTCTTCTTTAAAAAAAAAACAAAAAAACAAAAAAACTTATATAACAAAAGCTTAGAAGAAAATGAAGGGAGTATGAAAAGGGTTTCTCTGAGGTGGGATTATTCTGGCTCGTCTTCTCTCTGCTCTTTCTAATTTTCTACAATTCAAATATTTTGAACAATGGAATTGGTTCTCAAGCTCAGCCACTGCTCCCAGCTAATCCTGGAATCAATGCGATGGAACTCCATAGAATAAGATCATTTCTGCCTGTCTCCTCACTCCAGCCGAACTCTGTGTGGTGACAGCTCTTCTTACAATCTCTTGTTCCATGCTCCAACTGCATTTCATGAATGCTTATCTTTGAGAGCCTTTGAGATAGGCTTGCATTCAGTTAGTTCATATTTTCTCAGGGACAAGTTCTCTGTCCCCAAAGGGTTCAGAGTGGAATGGGAAATGCCAACAATGATTAGACCCGAAGACTTGCAAAATGGGACATGAAGCCTGTGTCTCTTGATAATGAAACCGGCTTCCTGGCAACCCCAGAGACAACTTTCATTGTTTCAGGACATACAGGACCTTCTGGGAAGCTCTTCCCTATGCTGCCAGAGCTCTCTTTGCCTTCTTCAGGGAGGGGAGAGTGGAGGGGGGAGAGAGGAGGGTGAAGGAAGGGGAACAGGAGAAGAGGAAGAGGAGAGGGAAGGAGGAAGAGGAAGAGGAGGAGGAAGCAGAGAAGGAAGAGGAGGTGGAGGAGGAAGAAGAGGAGGAGGAGGAGGAGGAAGAGGAGGAAGAGGAGGAGAGGAGGAGGAGGAGGACGAGGAGGAGGCAGAGAGGAGAGGATTTCCAGCCCCATTGCTTTGAGGCTTGTCCCACCAGTATGGAGGCAGTGGTTTTAAGAATCTGAATATGCTGGTTGGTTTTTGTTTTTGTTTTTTCAATTTGGCACAAACTAAACTCATCTAGAAAGAGGAAAGTGCAGCAGAGAAAAATGCCTCCATCAGACTGACCAGTAGGCAAGTCTCTGGGGACATTATCTTGATTAGTAATTAATGATTCATCTAGGAGGGCCGACCCATTCCAGGTGGTGCTACCCCTGGGCTAGTGGCCTTGAGGTTGTATTTGAGTGAGCCATGGAGAGCAAGCCAGTAAGCAGTGTTCCTCCATGGACTTTGATTCAGTCCCTGCCTCAGTCCCTGCCTCAGTCCCTGCCATGGCTTCTCTTCATGGGGCACCGTCAGCAGTAACGTGAAACAAACCCTTACTTCCCCAAGTTGATTTTGGTTACAGTGTTTGTCGCAATAATCAAAAGCAAGCTAGGACACCAAGCTTGTGACATGAGGCAAACCAGAGTGATGCTTCTGCCTCTGCGGTGAGCGCAGCTATGTGGTTATGAAGACACGCTGCTCACACTGGTACCAGGGACCTCGGGAACTAGATGCTCATACACCCACTGCCCTCACAAATGGCTGCCAGTACCTGTTAAACTTAACTAATCCAGTAGTAACGGTAACGACAAGATAAAAGGTCTTTAATTCAAAACTACAGGTTAAATGACTGAGATTTCTATCTAAAATCCTATAAATAGTCTATGAGACCAGGTTGGGACTCCTTTAGTGGTCATGTAGCAGTATTCGTGGGTAGTAAAGCTGACCTCTGAGTTCAGCAGATCCTGAATCAATCGTAAATGGAACTTTTAAGAAAGGTGAGCGTAGCTTCTGGACCTCAGTCATCTTCATCCTTAAAATGGGTACAATCGAACTATTTTATACAATTTTTTTTTTTTTTAAATTTAAGGGTTTTAGTTTTGTTGTTGTTTGGTGGTGGTGGTTTGGTTTGGTTTTTGCAAAGATGCACAGTGATGGGTAGCTGTCACCACATCTATGTCATGATGAACAGGTATTTTCCTTTGAATTCTCATAGCTTGTCAGACAATGTATTAGTACACTCGTGCCACTCAGGCACTTCTTCTTGTATACTGGGGAAAAGTGCCTTTTTCATGCTGCTTTGCAGATGGTGGGTGCTAAGATGTGAGGCTTTGACTTCCCCCATGTCTCTAGCTCATCATTCAGTATTCTGTGATGGAGACATCCCACAGGGCCTGGGGAATTAAAAAAAAAAAAAAACCTGCTAAGATATAGACCTGCAGAGATCGGATGCCAGTGCCAAGCCTTGGACTGGTGAGAATCTCAGAGCTGCATTGAAAATGCTCCCTTTCTCTCAGATAGGAGCCATCATCCCAGCCAAGCTCCAGGCTCCCAGGTCCCTTTGTCCATGGAGACTGGCACTGTTACAGGAGGCACTCAGCATCTTCCTGCTTGACCTGTTCCTCGTCTTCTTCATGCTCTGACTGTGCCTTGGCAGACTGATGTCCAGGCCAGGAAGGTCTGTGAGTCTCTAGATGCCCAGAGTCAAGACGAAGTCTCCAAAATGAGCTGCATAAGAACTTGGTAATTCAGAAATTTAAAAAAAAAAAAATTCTAATTGTAAAGGTAAGCTAGAAATTTCTGTCTTTTATTTTTTTTTTTTAAGATGGTTTGAGATGCCAAACTAAGGAAACGTGTTGACTTGAAGATGGACACTTTTATTTTTAAAATCTAAAAATGAAATCCTCCGCTTCCCATTGCCAAGTTTGAGATTTGGTTTCAAGGTGGCTTTGATTGCTGAGTGTTTCTGCTATCTGCTGGGGACACTGGGGACACTGGGGACGCTGGGGATGCATGGAGCGGGCTTCTTTGCTCTATAGCTTGGATGCTTTCAGGGAAGTTGCACCCCAAAGTAGTAAGAACTATGGGTGTTCTAGGAACCACTGAAGGAGGTTTTGATTGGAAAATGGCCAGTTTTTATGGCTAGGGGGAAATGATTTTTTTTTTAAGTAAACAAACCATCTTTTACTACTAAAACAAAGGACCACAAGGCTTTGTGTCACAAGGTCATTTATAAAGCATCATATCCTATCTCTCCTATTTGTATGATTTGATTTACAATCAGTGCTGGGAATGACCCCAGAGCTATACATACATGGTAGGTCCATCCTATATGGAGCTCTTTCCCAGCCCACAGCATTAGGGGTGTGTGGTGCCTGTACACTATCTGCATTCCTGTAGATCAGAGACCAACACGTAGCATCTTTCCCCAGTCACCCTCCACGTGTATCTGCTAATACGGAATCTCTTACTGAAACTGAAACTCATTGGTAAGGCTAGACTAATTTTCCAGTAAGCCCCAGGCATCCTCGTGTCTCAACCCATCTAGCACTGGATCGTAAGTACACACCAACATACTGGGATTTTTTTTTTTTTCCAACATGGAGGCTGATGTTTAATGTCCTCGTTCTTGCAACAGCAGAAACCCACTAAGCCATCTCTCCAGCCCCAAATTCACACTTTCTAAGGCAGATCACTTCCTGCCTCCTCTCTGCTCCCAGGTAGGCTGCACACAGTTTCATCTTGACCATGCTTTCAGTCATGTTTATTTGCATGGACCTTGGGGCATGGGTTCCAACCAGCTGGTCTCCCCCATCAGCCTGTGAACTCTGTCATGATACATAGAGTGGAAATTACTTCTAATTATCCAGCAACTATACGAGCACTGGCAACTTCTAGTTCCCCACAACATTTGCTTAATTTCCCAAGTTCAAATCTTGCCCTAGAATCAGGGGCTTCGTACCTGGGTCCCTTCAGGTCTCTATTCAAATGTATCTTTTGAGGAATTTTACATATTGAACATTTTTTTAACAATTCCTTCCCTCCTGCTAAGCTTCACTGACCTGCACTATGTCATATTTGTTCTCTTTTCAGTGACCCAAAACCAAACAGTCACGAGCAGCCACTTCTAGAAGGTTCTGGCTCCTTCTGGAAATGATTTAGCCTTTTGGGCGGAACAGCAATTCACTTTCTGAAGCCCAGATTTTCTCATTTTCTAAGGTAGAGATCAGATCACAGCCTGACTGTGAGGTACCACCGTCATCTGGTCCATGGATACCTGAGGAATCTCTCAATGGTGGCAGAGGACGTGAGCCACGTTGTCAGGACTGACACCATTTTTCACTCTGGTGCCGGCACCCCACAGAGGCGGAGATGATGACAGACTCAAATGATCAGAAGGTATTGCTCCATATCTGAGGAGACAGTCACTTCCTGCTGTCCAGGTAACGGACACTGTTGCTCAAGAAAGTTCAGCCAGGCTTGATAGCTGCTTGTGTGTTATGCCGTCTTGCTGAGGTCCGAGCTGCAATTTCTGACAGCTTAAGTGTGCTCATCTCAGTCACAGCAGCAGTGGCTAACTCAAGCATTTACGGAGTCATGGGTCAGTAGTGGGTTCCATAGGATGCTGCTCCAAGTTGAGAAGGGCCACTTCTGTTAGGGACTGAGATAGTTGTAGGCACACACATAGATATTAAGCAAAAACATTTAGTATCTCTTTTTCCACAGTAAGAAGTCCCAGTACAGTGAGTCACAGTAGCCAGTAGTGACATCATTCCTTGAATATATATTTATTCAAATACTCTATGAAATAAGGGAAAATCAATTGAGAAAGCCCATTAGCAAAAAAAAAAAAAAAAAAAAAAAGAGTTCACAATGTTACTAGATGCCAAACCTTGTTCAAACAATTCTTTAATTCTTCATGAAAATTGAGACAATGGCCTTATCTACCCCACCCTTTAGTGAGGGGACCTTGCCACCATGAGGCAAGAGTGAGTGAGGGGTGCTTAGATGTAAAGGCACAAAGTCCAGAGTGATCTGGACTTTGAGATGTATGCTGCTAATTTTAGACCTGGTGTGATGATGTCACCCTCTCTGTACGCCATTCCTCCACTTCTGAGAGTCTGAGTTCACTGATTCATCTGCTCTCTTCTCCCTGTGACCTTCCAGACCTCACCTGACTCTCCACACGCTGTCACCCACCTTGATCAAGAGCCCCATCAGAGGACAGCCATCACATCCTTTGCAAGAAAAGACGAGAGAGTGTTTTCATCTGAGACTCCGTCTCCCAAACCTCGCACGTTGAGGACTGAAAATATCCTCTGTGCTGCGGAGAGTTAAGTTTCTATTTTGGGGAGAGTTGAGCTCCTCGGTTCAAAGGAAAACATATTCCAAAAAGGGATTAACACACACAGTTCAGGCAGCATCTTGAACATCAGATAGCCTAGCAAACGAAACGCTGATCTACGAGGGAAGAAATCAGAACCATATGGCTTCTTCTGCCTAATTGACATATGGGCTTTACAAAATAGGGAAAAACACACTTGGCAAAATGCATTTCAAATTTTACTCAAACCACAAAACTTTAAAAATATCTTAACATGTCTAATGAACCCAAAATGTGTCCTTGTTCACCGAGATTAATCTAACACCATTTTGGTAAACATTTATACCTACTGTGTGCCAGGCACACACACACACACACACACACACAGAGAGAGAGAGAGAGAGAGAGAGAGAGAGAGAGAGAGAGAGAGAGAGAGAGAGAGAGAGATTGAGGGAGGGAGGGAGGGAGGGAGGGAGGGAGAGAGGGAGGGAGGGAGAAGGAGAGGGAGAGGAAGGAAGAGAGAGAATATGTAGATGAAGGCAGGAATTGATACGTATTTCCGGGAAATATCATGAGGTCTTAGAGATAAAGGAAGCTGATTTTGTTCTCAGGATAGACGATGGGCTGGAGACACTGCAAAGAAGAGGTAACATTTGCCTCAGCCTTTATGGAAATATGGGAGCCTCCCAAGCAAGGAATGAAGGCGGGATGCTGCTGGCCAGGAGATGAGGAGCTCTGAAACACAGCTCATAGACTGTCCATGAGGCTAAGCCAGGAGAACGGTGCACAATGGTGAAAGAGGACAGGGACATGCTAGGCTAGGCAAAACCATACAGGGGATTAAGACTCAAAGCTTCTCAGGATGGGAAAGTTCTAGGAAAAGGAAATGACTTCCTGATTATAAGTTAGCAGATACTCAAAAGATCTTTCTCGGTCTTCCCCTATCTGACACATTTGTTTAAAGAGGTAGAGAGAAAGAATTGCTCAAGGAACATTCTAGAGAAGTGGTTCTCCACCCGTGGATCACTATCTCTTGGGATCATATATTAGAGAGCTTGCCCATTAAATATTTATATTATGATTCACAAAGGTAGCAAAATTGCAGTTATGAAGTGGCAAAAAAATAAATTTTATGGTTGAGAGTCAATACAACTGTATTAAAAGGCCTCGGTATTAGGTAGGTTGAGAAACACAGTTCTAGAAGGTACTATCAGCCTGTGTGTTCTATATGGTATCATAAAATGTGTGTGGTGTGTGGTGTGTGTTTCTATGTAGCTCTATTCTATTTAACATTTTCAGTGACGTTTGGGTAACCCCATCCTTAAGAACAATCTCAGGGGCTTTAAGAGACAGTCACCAATGCATGCCATCCACCTTTAGTGACACATAGTGCTGCCAGGGTGTCCAGTTCTGTCCAGTCCCACTCCTAGATGATCCAAAGATCTTACTAGGCCCAGAATTTTATGAACTGTCAGTTTCTTGTTATTTTACCACTGTGTATGTTCTTCCACTCACAGAGTAGATTCAGTTCAATAAATGATGTGTTTGCCATCAGAACAATTTGATTCTTGTTCTAATTATAGCAACAAGCTGCTTCCCTAAGCATGTTATGGGTGTTTCATTATTTTAAATTGTTATCTTCCATATTAATTACAGAAGCAGTTGATCTTTTTTCCTGTTAAGCAGGCAGCTGCAAATTCCCTTTTTATGTTTCATTGTAATAGGTGAGGCGTCAGGTAAAACTCTAATCAAGTGCTAATAGAAGCCATGATGGAAGCACATTAGGTACAACTCGTAACTCAGCATCTCCACTTGGCTGAGAAAAGCTCTTTTCCAGAAGCCCAAGGTTGCCTGGCTCACTGTGTAGCCAGGTCATACCCTCCAGTCAGCCCCATGCTACTGACCAAGGTCTTAGCAGCAGCCTCTTCAAGAGGTGGGGTAATTCCACATGGGGTGAATCAGCTCAGAGTCAGGGAAGGCAGAGGCAGAGATGACACCAAGTTCTGGCCATGAGGTCAGCCTGGTGGGACATCTGTGTTCTGGGAAAGCCACTCCTTGAAAAGCGAGAGGCCAAAGGTTCAAATGAGTCAGCTTAGGTGTTCTTGATTACCATCAAGAGAGGGACAGGTGGGGCCATCCCAGCTTAGAGTCTGACTGTGCCTGGACAGGCTTCCCATCTACTCCTTCCTGGTGAGAATTTGGCACATGTCAAGACTAACCCTGGGGGCAGAGGCCATGTGATTCTGAAGTGTGTCCTGAATTCGTTCCATCCCAGACCATGGGGAAAGCTGAGCCATACTGTGCTCCCCCACTTAAACCTTATGCTTCATTCATGTGTGCTCCCGCCATATATAATGAGAAGGGAGGAGGATGAGAGGGAGGGAAATAGAAGAGAGAGGGAGGGACTGTATCATCAATTGTGTGATTAGGAACAGGTTAAAACTTGAAGTGAATGGAGGCAGCAGTGAATTAACACAGGGAAAACGAGCTCTCAGAGGTAGGCATGAGACGATTAGTCTCCACCACTGTCCAAGTTGAGTTAAAGATCCAGCACTGAGATTCCCAGCAGCCAATGTGAAGAAGGAAACAGGATCCACTGTACTGTCGAAACAGAAGAGTATGTACTTACTCAAAAGAACTCCAATGCAAAGACTTCAGAAACGGACACAGAAGGCAGGAGATGGCATTGAAATCGCAAAGATTCCAAGCAGTTCTGCAACAGTTGGTTTCTTACGTTTTGCCAAAGCAGGGGCATTCAGAGACACCGAAGCAACTCTGTGGAATAAAAGCACCCCAGGAAGGTCTGCATAGGTTGGAATCTTCACAACTCACAGAGAAGCTGGTATCATGACAGGCATTGGGTATACCTTTAAGTCCAGAACTCAGGAGGCAAAGACAAGATGATCCCCATGAGGTCAAAGTCAGGCTGGACTACATTGGACAGCATAGAAAGACCATGCCTCAGAAGCAAGAAAGAGAGGGGGAGAAGGAAGAAGAGAAGAAGAAGAAAGAAGAGGAGGAGGAGGAGGAGGAGGAGGAGGAGGAGGAGGAGGAGGAGGAGGAGGAGGAGGAGGAGGAGAAAAGGAAGAAGAAGGAAGGAAGGAAGAAGGAAGGAAGAAGGAAGGAAGGAAGGAAGGAAGGAAGGAGAGGAAGGAAGGAAGGAAGGAAGGAGGAAGGAAGGAAGGAAAAAAGGAGAGAAAAGCTAGTGTCTAGAGTTTTGTGAGCACCAGAAGGACTCCTCTTAGCTCACCATCTGTGTATAAACAGGACAGCTATAAGGTCTGGGGGAAAAGTTGAGTGAACAAGATACCTCAAAACAAGTTAGGAACCTCTGTCAACACCAGCATGAGGGCCTGAGCTGAATCATCCAGGACCCGGTGGAAAAGCAGGGCACGTAGCACGAGCTTGTGATCCCATTGCAGAGGAGGCAGATGGATTTCTGAGACTCACTGCTCAGCCAGCCTTGCAGCCTTGCCTATTCAGTGAAACCTGGAATGAAGGGAGATCTTGCATTAATGGGACAATACCTGAGGACAGTGCCTCAGAGTATCTGAGTCTGGTCTCTGACATTAAATGCATGTACACGTAGAATATTAACAAGTCCTCTAGGGTGCTGAGTTTGTAATCTTTCTGACCCATGTCCCACTGAACTTTGGATGGTGATGGAAGTGGGCTGTATGCACACCATTCGATCTGGTAGCGACGTGTGACGACAGAGTATCTCGAACGTGCCTGACCAGTAAGAGAAGAGTCAATGTTATAGTCTGACTTCCTTTTAACCTATTCAAATGTAAATACAAACAGCCATGGCTACTGGATCTTGGACTGGTGGCAGCAGGGTCCCTCTCAAATGTGGCCAGGCTTTGTTCCTCTGTTCATTCAAAGGTGAACAACTAGTAAAGATACATAGGGATGTCTGAAAGCACAAGAGAACAGGGTCACCATAGCTTGGTTCAAACCTTGACTGGGTCTCAGTTTCCCCATCTCCTCAAAGGCTCCTTGAAAACCCCACTTTAAGTGCCAATAGAAACCAGAAGTCTAAGCTACACACATCTGAACACAGAGAAATATTAAACAGGGGCCCTGTAGTAGGGAAAGAGTTGCCTCCAGAAAGAGCTAAGGAACAAGACAGACCCTGTGTAACTTTCTTGATACCCAGAACTTGCATCTATAGCTACAATTGTATCTCTCTCTATATGTCTTATGTGTGTGCTTGTTTCATCTTTGTGTTGTATATGTGCACTACATATATGCCCGGTGCCTACAGAGCCAGAAAAATGTTGAGATCCCCTGGAACCAAGTTTAAGACTGACTATGAGACCATATGAATACTGAGAACTAAACCCTGGTCCTCTGAAAGAGCACCAAGTACTCTTAACCACTGAGTCATCTCTCCAGCCACACATACATCACTAAGACATAAGACATTAATACTGAACATGTAAAAATTATTTTCAAGTTAATTTTAGAATCATTTATTTTAACTTTTATCTCCCCAATCCCCAAGTACTCTATATCATTGAGATAGAAGCCATTCACTCATTGGTTCATTCATTCATTCACTCAATGAATCCATACCTAGTGGACATCATGCGTATACCCTTAGGGGTTCTTCATTCTGGGGGTACACCCACAGGGCCTGCCTTGCACCTCTCTACCAAATAGGACTCCCCAGGTCCCTTCTCTGGAGAGCATCTAATCTCATCCATCATGTCCATACCACTTAATCCCACCCATCACGTCCACACCATGGCAAATGACTAAAGCCATAATTTTCCACAGAGCATGGCAGGCAGCCTCAGAAACTCTTTGATTAGTCTTAACGGAAGCAACAGCTGCCACATCCTACAAACACCCCAGCTATGTGAACGGTGGTGTTTTTTGCATGTGTCACACACATCCAGTGCATAAAGGACACTAAAGAGACCTAAAGAAAAGGTGATGTACAAGGACCAGCTTCTTCCTCTTCCAGAGAGACTGCCCATCCAAGCCCTGCAGAGTTCCTCAGATGCAGCTTTCATGAGTCAACACCCAAGTCAGACTGGGCTTTTATGGGTTAGCCATGCATTGGATCATTTCTTTGGTCTGTCAAGGGTGACTCATCCGGGTTCAGTATTTGCTTCTTCATATCTTCTCCATATCTCCATATCTTTGCATATCTCCCTAAAAACCATCATCAGCGCCTTTATGGTACCCAACACTTTAAAAAATTACTGCCCTGTGTTTAAGTCACACTAAGGCCATGTCACTTGCTACCCTAGGATCCCGTAAGAGTCTTCATTGATCAAGGCCCTTGGATCGTGGCCTGTGCTCTGCAACTGTGGATATCCATTCCTGTTTCACTTCCCAGAGCTCAAGTCTGACTGTCTATGGGGTCCTGAGCATGCAGGGTCACCTTCTACCTCTTCTCCATAGCTTCCATCTGGCTAGTCAGGCCATGCTCATGTCTCACATGGCCTCTATTGAGACTCAAGTCACTAGGTGCAGATCCTCTGTGTCTATGTCCCATGGTTCATCTGGTTAAAATGGTGGATCCTTCTATCGGAGGATTAAGTGGTTGGGAAGAAGATGCAAGATGATGCTCATCTGCCTTTTATCTTTCCTCTCCTCTCCTAGGGATGTTCTCTCACCTGCATGGCAAATAAGGCTGTTCTGAAATTTTATGCTTCAGAGGGGAACCCCAGGGAGAAGTGGGTTAAAAGACACACCCTGGGCAGGGAATCATTGTGACAGGGTAGTGGTTATGCAGGTAGACTCAATTGCTACTGTATCCTGGTTTCAATGCTTCTGTGGTGTCCTTCAGTCCCATGCATCCTCTTCTACTTCTGATGAAGTTCTTGCAACATGATATTTCATCATTGGAACTTAGGTTGTGTCCTTGAGGTCGGTGTGCAGCCAGAACCTCGCCCAGTGGAGGCGCAGGGCAACTAATGAACACTTGTTAGTGAGACTCCAGTGGAAGGAGGAAGCTGAACCACTCAGGCTGGATTCACCCTACCATGTTGGGAGGGGGACTGCTCCCCAACATGGGTCTCAGTCCAGCAGTTAAGGGCAGGGCCAAGGGCAGGAACAACGGAAAGGAGGGGCAGGTACTCACTGCATATATGTTCCCATGTCTGTCCTGCCAGGTGACATGGAGGCCATTGTGTACTTGCCCTGCCTAGGCCTGTTCCCTTCTGCCTCTTCCTCTGAGAAAACCCATGATGTTCCGCCTACCCAGTGACATCTACAGACATCAGCTTTCTTTCCCTGCCCGGGACAGTTAATGCTGTCAACTTTACAGAATCTTGAGTTACCATGGAGACAGATCTTGGGGTGTGTCTGTGAGAGTCTCTATCTTGGATGAACTGAGGAACCCACACCTTAACTGTGGCAGCACCATTCTTGGGACTGGGATGCTGGGCTGAGTAATGAGGACATGAGCTGAGTGTGGTGCCGGTCTCTGCCTCCTTGCTGTGGATCCAGTGCCACCGGCTGCCACACGAAAGTTCCTGTGGCCATGTCTTCCCCCTCGTCTACCCTCTGTAATGGACTGAATCCTTCAACCATGAGCCAAGATGAACGCTTTCTTTTTTAAGGTGCTTTGAATGGGTGTTTTGTCACAGCAATACGACAAGTGACTGACTCTCCATCCATTTAAGTTCTCATCCAGCTAAAATGCCTTGATTGCCAGACACCCACGTTTTCCTGCATGCCCCTCATGAGATCCTGCTCCAAATCTTGGGAGGTCAAGGTCACCAGCCTGGCTTTGCAGATGAGAAGCCAGGTTAGGAAGCTTCTTGCCATTTGATGTAATGGACTAGGTGAAGTGGGGATTCGCATTCAAGCCATCGATCATGGTCCAAGACCCAGGCAAGAGGCACAAGCAGCCAGGGGACTGATAGCCAGCATAGACCTATCTACCATTCCATAGCACCGCCTGTGTGCACCTGTTTCCCATTATCCTTGTTGTAGTTGTTAGAATGACCTGTTCCCTAATGAAAACTTATGCTGAAGGTCACCAACAAGGACACCTTTGTCCATCTGCATTGGTCATGTGAGAAGGGTCTTGTGTTTTATATCATAACACGTTCTCCTGTGGTCCCATACATTCCTGATACCTGATATATTTCTCATTCTTAGGACGAGAGTTAATATTATAAAGAGTCTCTGAGGAAGAGAGCTTAGAGAGGGTAAAGACTGAGGCAAACAAGGGGCTAGCCTCATCTATAGGCACTTGTAGGGTTGAAAATTAATGAATGTTTATCTGGAGGGTGTCTTTCCAGAGTTCAAGAGGAAATAAAGGTTTTTTGTGTGAAATCTGAGTTTGGACAACTAAGCCAAATGTTTTATGTGCTTCTCTTTTATATTTTAATAATTCTTTTAATGTCAAAGGAAACGTGACCATGGTCCTGACGTGCCTTAATTATTGCCAGTGTGAAATCAGCAGGTGATAGCCACCCCTAACACCTGCCTCCTGCCTCCCTGCTATCCTGTCATCATCTCTTGTAAATGGGCACTTGAATTATTTATTTCCTGTGTCTGGCTAAACTATGAACTCCTTAAGGGTATCCTGGAAACTTCTGCAGCCCACATGGTGCTTTCCAGAAAGCTGAGCACTGGAACCCTACCCTGTCACTTTCTGACTGATGAATGGTTGACTTTGCTCCTTCCATGTGATCTGTCAGAGCAGAGACACTGTTCTGTTGCCTAGTCATCTGTCAGGATCCACCCCCTCCCTGGAACTCCACTCAGTTCCCAGGGTTGTCTAACGATGCCTACCATGAGAAGGATCTTGCTCCAGAAAATCAGAGAGGAACCCCAAGTCTTGCTTTTAAAAGGGCTACAGTAGCTGGTGACCTCAGAGAAGTTGCTTGGCCTCTCTAAACCTCTAAGCTGTTATTACCTATTCTGTCCATGGCAGACTGGGAGTGAGCATGCTATCTAAGGCTCATACTAAGCTGTGATGGTTTCAGGTAACTCTCTCCAGCTCCGCACTGTGATGGCTGCTGCTTCCAGGTTGAGCGTTATGTGTGACAAACTCTGACAATTCCTGCTCTGGCTTCCTTTCTGTTGCTGTGACAAATGAGCACGGCCAAAAGAAGTTTAAAGAGGGAAAGGCTTTATTCCATGTACTTGTTAGAATAAGGCACATTGAGGCAAATAGGGAAACTGAAGCAGGAACCAAGGACGAAACTTACTGCTGGCTCAATCACAGCCATTTGCTTAGTTCACTTTCTCACGCAGCCTGTGGCCCCCTATCTATGGATGGTGCTACCCACAGTGGATCAGACCCTTCTACCTCAGTGAAAATCGAGACAGTCCCTCATAGACAGGCCCATAGGCCAATCTTATCTACGTAATTCCTCAACAAAGACTTACTTCTCAGCTGACTGTAGGCTGTATTAAGGTGGCAATGAAAGCTAACTGGCAATATACCAAAGCATCAAAGGCAGGGACCCAGTAATTTATTAGTTAATCTCACACTGACTTGTGAAATGACAGTAAATGCTATTATACCTATAAAATACTAATAGGTATATACTTTATATCTCTTAGTGTAGGTACTCCATGCCTGCTAATAGTCACAATGACCCCACAGCATAGATGCCATGGGGAAACTGAGGCAACACTGGTCAAGAACAGTTTCCAAAGTCACACGTTGTATAAGTGTGGATAATGTAGGATTTGAACACAGGTCCTGTTTGGCTTCAGAGGACACATTCTCTCCTACTAGACCTGTGGTTCAGCAGCTGTCTGTACACCACAGCCACCTGGGAATCTTCACACTTGCGCACACACATATGCACACTCCAATGGCTTGCATATGAGTTTAATCGCATTTCTGTATTAGATATTAAGCCTTCTCCCCAAAACATTTCCATGTTCATGTATAAAGACATAAGCAGACTCTCCCGTTGCCCCCATGCTTGGTGATTGTCTTTATTAAGTGCAAAGAAAAAGAGGGCCATATCGACGTCAGATACTGTTCTGCCTACAGTAAGTGGTAGTTAAGTTCTTTTCATAAATTTGAGGGATAGAAGTGTTTTCATTTCCTTGTTGCTACAATAACCCTGTGAGGGATGGAGATGAGAGCTTGTTTTCTAACTGAAATTGTTTTCCACTGCCACGGCCTTGCTCCTCGCACTTGTTGCCTATTATTGTGGTGTCACTAATGAATGTTGACCTTCCCCTGACTCTGCAATAAAGTACCCACTTAAATACAGCCGCGATGTCTCAGATTACACGGGGGTTTCCAATAAGAGGGTAATGTGTTCTTTGCTTGGGTGACCCCATTTATTAGAATTGTCTTTTTACTTATAGAGCTAATGGCGTTATCCTTATTCTGTCTTAATCTTCTGTCACTGCACGATGCCTGAGTGTCATCATATGCTCTAACACTGGCTCTTTGCTCCCTCTAAATGGGTTACTTCATGCAACAAGCATTCTTTTGCCAATCTCTTCAACGTGTCCCCAAGCTCTGAGTCCTCAGCCCTGTAAGTGACTTTCTCTGTCTCTTCAGCCTGTCTTGTCTTGACTGTTAAAACGCCTGACTGTCAGACATTGACTGTCATCAGACAAATTGTCTCTCACCAGCTCATCCTCCTACACCTCCAAAATTACCCTTCTCTAAGCAGTTCCTGGATCAGCTGCCTAGCGTCTGGCTTTGGTGGATCCTCCACTGTTTGCAGGAAGTACGGCCCAGGGGCTGCTTGGGGACCTGAAGGCCTCGTTGGTTTCCACTCGATTCCTTAGCCTCTGGCCAGAGAGAGTTGCTCATATTCTGGAGTGTCCCTCACCCTCTCTCTTTGTAATAGCCTTTAGTGCTCTGAACTATTTGCCTGTGTTGGAAAAGAAGAGGCGTAGATCATTATTTCTTGAGCAGCTATTAAGCGTCTTGAGCTTGGCAGGTACTTAGCCAGTTATGTCAACCTTCTCCTACCATCCCCAACAATGTGTCTTTCCAGCAAAGCCCACAACATGTGGGGGACATAGCTCTCTCACTCCTCTGCCCCCCACACTTTGGGTTGTATTCTTGCCCTGGGATCTCAATCAGGTATCCTAGTTGCAGAATCTGAACAAAGATCTCCCCCTCTTTTTGCAATAATTGAGGGAGAGCCTCGGGTGAAACCAAGAAGGAGATCATCTTAGTTCGGGTTTCTGCGCTGTGATAGAACACTGTAAACAGCATCTGGAGGAAAGGGCTTACTTCAGCTGACAGCTCTCGAGTCATACTTGATCACTAATGAAAGTTAGGGCAGAAACTCAGGGCAGGAACCTAGAGGCAAGAACTGAAACATAGACCATGGAGAATATGGCTTACTGGCTTGCTTAGCCTGCTTTCTTATACAACACAGGATCATTGTCCACGATTATTACTGTCTACAGTGGGCTGGGTCCTCTTATATCATTTATGAATCAAAAAAAAAAAAAGTACTCCAGGCTTTTCCACAGGTTAACCTGGTGGTGACATTTCTCAGTCGAAGTTCCCTTTTGCCAAATGACTCTAGCTTATGTCAATAGACATAAAACTAGCCAGTTCAGACTGACTGGTAAGACGTTGTTGGGGCAAAGATAGAGATTTAGCTTAGCCCAGGGTAGCTCTGAAGCTTGAGTTGGCCCCAGCTCGCATAGATCTGGTGTCATGGGCAAGGCAGTTCTCTGGGCCACAACTCCCTGGAGTAACATGAAGCTGTGTGCCAAGGCCCACACTCAGTCAGTGAGGCATGCTTACGCCAGTCAGGGAAGAGCAAACTGAAGGTTTATTATGACTGCTATGGTTGCCATTTTTTCTTTCAACAAGTCCTTGCTAATGGTCTGTGGTCCTCAGAGGTAATGAATGTGTTTTCTCCATGTTAAATCTGAGAGTCTACTAGGCACACAGAAATAGGGTCACATCCCTGTCAGTTGAGACTGGTTTGTCCTGAGTGAATTGTATTTGCTCATGAGAGGGTGATTCTAAGTTCCCAGGCTGAAATACACACCAGCCATGGTCCTGGACACATAGAAGTTTCCTGTCCACCTGAGAATGTGGACAGCACTATGTGAATGGTACATAGGAGACACCGTACCAAAATACATATCGGGGGGCTCTGGGCAAATCTGGGTACCCTTTCACCAAAGTGTTGAAGTTGAGCAGACGTGTTATTTAAACTCAGTTGCAAAGGCTCTTTAAGTTAGTCAGGGGATGAGGAAAAATTAGAGATTATATGATCCCCTTAAACAGAGCTGAGAACAGTATAGCAGAAGACAGGAGATGAGTTCTGTGGGCTGAGTTTAGAATTCCAAGGAGGAAGGTGAAAACACTGAGTTTTCACTTTTGGAGAATTTTTAATGATAGTCATGGGAAGCGGAATTTTAGGTATTTGATGTGTATTAATTAGGTATCCTTCAACCTCTGAAATTTCTTCAACAGACTGGATAAAACCTAAAGCACTTTCAGCTTCATTTTGGCTGCTAGAATGTTCTGTGCAGATGTAAGTCTACATCCAGATGGTAACACCCAAGGCCCTGGGAGTTATCTGGGCTATACACTTAAAATCTCCTTGACGTAGCCAGACTGCCTGTGTCCCCCAGAAAATCACATCGGTTGTAATTCAACCATGGATATCTTGTTGTTAGGAGGTGGGTTGCTGGGAAGTGATCAAGCCAGGGAGCAGAACCCCCAGGGAAGTGACAGAACCCTCATGTCACTTCTCCATGTGAAGTAGATCTATGACTTCAAAGGCAGGTGCTCATCAAACAGCAGCTCCAAAGTAGAAACTCAAAGGATGTTGAACTCATTTTAATGACGAAGCAGGACTTGAGGCAATTAAGTAATATTTCCAAAGTCATAGAAGTGGCAACTGTCAGTTCCAAAATTTGACCTCACTTGGCTGCCTCCAAATCTCTTGGCCACATGCTGCAAACAGACACTCAATGAAAGAGACTAAATCGGCATCATCCTAGTGAGAATACAGAGGTGTTTTGGTCCAGTCTTTGGTGAGATATTTGGACCCAGCTTTGGTAACTGAGAGCTGACAGAGATCATGATGTAAGAAAACAGAGAATAAGGTGCCAGGTGGCTTAGAATCTGAACCAAATGCCTGTCTCCCAGCTCCAACTTCAGAGGCATCCAGGCTACCTCGGAGATGGGCTATGAGGGAAAGAAAGGAAAATCAAATTTGACTCGCCTATTCCCCATAAAACCATTTTTTTTTTTACAGACTTTTCACAGGTCACCTGGCTTCTTTGTTCAAAGCTATTTCATTTCAAGAATGAAGTTTGCTCTCTTGCAGTTTGCTCTCGACTCTGAATGGCTGGTGATATGGAACTTGTGGTCCTCCATCTCTGACTTGGAAGTGCATGGTTAGAGCCATGGGACCAACAGCTGGAGGATGCTCAGTAATCAGGGTTTCCCCTTCCTTACCCCCTCTGTTGTTGACTCCAGAAGCCTTCACTTAGTATCACATGAGGAGACATATCACATCTGTAAAATAAGCTTCCCTCACTTGTGATTAGAAAGTCGTAAGCAGGTTGAGCGCAGAAAGCTGGCTGCATCCAGTTGTCTAGTCCCTGTGAGGCTGGGCACATGTCATCCTCCTCCCTAGCCTCAGCTGACACAGGAAATGACTAATTCTTGCCCTTGCCATCTCATAGGCTGCTTAAGGAGATGAAATTAAATAATGAACACTCTCAGAGCTCTCTATATTGTGAACACTGTGCGCATGCAAGCGGTTATTATTAATTATGGTTTGGTTTAGAGCGCCAAGCAGTTTCTCGAAGCTTAACTAATAATCACCTGAAGAACCAAGAGGGAAATATTTATAGAGGAGATGTTTGCTTTTCCTCGCACGAATTATCAATTGCTCTCATCTGGTGTTTCAATTAATAAGGTGTGTGTTTTTAATTGAAATAAGGTTAAGTCTTGGAAAGAATAATTGCAGAAGAACATGAATTATGGAATAAAGGAAACGCAACCGCAGTAGGGAGGAAGCGGCTATCTGAAAGCAGGAATATCCTGGGTGAATTCTTGAAGAAAGGACACTGATTGCTTCTATTGTTAAGCTGCGGGTTTTTTTTTTCCATTGGAGATAATCTTCACCCACTTTCATCTTCCTTGTCAGATTTTGTGGCTATTTCACGTCGCAACACGTCATCACCATGTCAGGGTCCTGAAGGATACCACAGTCACCGAAGGAGCAGAGCAGACAGGAGCTTGTACTAGGGAGATTATGAGGAGGTCTTTGACCCCTGAAAGGTGGGGTGACTAAGCTGAACCCTAAGGCAAGACTTCAGGAGCCAAACTGCCTACTCACTGTTCGTGTCTGAAGGAACTAATTGTTCAGAGTCTCCGTTTCTTCTTGCCTGTTCCACATCTGCAGGCCCAAGAAAATCTCACATCCCCAGAGAAAATCAAGGGCATTTTCACTCTGAACTCACTCCCATACTGATCATCCAGTCTGTTTTCTATTTCCCAGTCAGAAACAATTGGAAAACAAACAAACAAACACCCTTCCCTTTCCATCCAACTTGGAGTAGCAGGATACACATTCATTCTTTTACTTGAGACAAATAAAAAAAAAAAAGAAGTCATATTATGTGCCACAATGATTTTAAATTTAGAGACATTGATCCAACAGTAACAATCAATACACAGATGCACACACATGCACACATACATGCACACTCACCCCACAGAGGTCCCTGAGTGACACACATAAGGGGATACTGAGACTAGTGACCGTCCTGGTTTAAGCCCATGAAACAAGAAGGCCAGAGAGGCACATTTGCCTCATAGAAGAAAAAGGAAAGCTACAGAGAGAGAATCTCTGGGAATTTCCACATAGGTAAACAGGGGCCAGCGACTGCATCCATGGGAGGAAATATCTAAGACGAGGGCCTCATGAGACTGAAGGAACAACCCTTAGAGGCCCAGGTGAAACTGTCCCCACCAAACACAGTCGAAGCCTCATGCCTCAGCAGAGAACAGTCCTGACTCTAAATCCAGGAGGACCTGACTCTAAATACTCCTTTGCGGTCTCCTCACCAGGGAAAGACTTGAGCGGCTTCAAATCACGCACCCAGATTCTGAAGCAAGCCTTAAATATAACTCATTTAATTTAAAGAAATGGACGACCCAACGAGTTTGGACGCATAATGCCTGGCACACAATAAAATGTGACAAGCCTACAAAATATTGGTGATGCTGGGACTCGTAGTCCATCAACGCAGAATAGAATTCTAGACAAAATCGCAGGCTGCTACAGATGAAAACCCCAAGTCTAAACTTAAAAGTGTGCTGAATGTAATGGACTGTTAGACAGCGCAGAAGAGACGTCACCTGACTTAAAGTCCAAGCAACAGACTGTTTCCGAAGTAAAGCCCAGGGAACCAGAATGGAGGTGAGGTGTAATCATGTGTCTCTGAGTTGGGGGTTGACTTCAGTCACCCTAGCCTGTGAGTGTGGGGTGGAAGGCTACAGTGATTCTCCAACACTCAATGAGCAAGACTTGTCAACCCTACAGCTTAAAAACAATGTTCACAACTTACATGGCTCCTTAGAATGGAGAGTGCCCGCTACTCTGCCTGAGGTAGGCTGGCTCACCTTGCTCATGAGGCTGCTGCAAGTGGGTCTCCAGTGCTGGTACCAGTGCAGGTGACAGAAAGCTCTGCTGAGGCTATCTCTTCCAACATAATGCTCTCCTGGGGGTCCACTGGTGTCCTCACCACATGACAGCTGATTACTTTCAGGGCCACATGGAAATGAGACTGAGAGTCAGAGGGAGGGAGGGAAGGAAGAAGGGAGGGAGAAAGGGAGGAAGGGAGGGAGGGAGAGAGGAAGGGAGGGAGGAGGGGAGGGAAGAAAGAAGGAAGGGAAGAAAGAAGGGAGGGAGGAAGGGAGGGAGGGAGGAAGAAAGGGGGGAGGAAGAAAGGAAGGGAGGGAAAGAGGAGGGAAGGAAGAAGGGAGGAGAAAAGAAGTGAGGGAGGGGAGAAGGGAGGGACAAAGAGAGAAAAAAAAACAGAAAGTAGAAGTGATAAGCCATCATATCTGCCATACTATATTGGTCTCATCAACTGAGCAGAGCAGATCAGTAGAAAGGTTGTGAACAGCAAGAGGAAGATTTCTCTCCATTTTGGTGCCCTGTTCCCCACAGGCCCAAGGGGATGGGATCTCGAGAGAGGGAGCCGGGCAATCATGACCAGGAATTTCAGAAACCATGAGTCGAGAGAGATCTTTCCTCCTTTAGACCGTTCTCCTGGGCATTTGTCACAGATACAGGATGCTTGTTCACACACTCTCGAGTGCTTTGCTATCCGTCTGTACTCTGGCATCTTAGGACTGGTGACAGTGAAGACTGTGCAGTACCAGGTAACATGGGTCCTTAAGCTTGCTAAGCCTTGGCCCCGCCCACCAGGAGAGGCAAAGGACAGAGGTCAAAGGTCAGCAACAAGACCACCTTCTCCAACAAGGGCTTTAAAGAAGTTGAATATCACTTCTCAGGACTCCTCCCATGTGACTTAGACTTTTCTAGTGAGGAGAAAGGAAACATAATAATTTGAACTAAATACAATGGAAAAATAACTAAATATAATGGAAAATAGCATTCAGTCGTAGACTGGAAGCAATCATGAAATGGACAGCTTATTCTCTCTGGAAAGTGAGATGTAGGTTTTAGAAAAGCTTATGATACGCAATTTACTTTCCCCATCACTATGACAAAATACCCAGACAAAAGCGAGTTCTGGACAGAAGGGTCGGCTTGCTCTCATCATTTCTAGAGGGATAAGAATCTCACGGTGGGAAAGCATAGGGGAGGGGCACGAGGCAGACACTCACTTTGCATCTGCACTCGGGGAAACAACGACTCTGCCTGGCTTGTCTTCCCTACCCCCTTTCAATTCAGTCCAGAGTGGGGCTTCCCACATTTGGAGTGCATCTTGCTTCCTCAAAGAGGCCTCTCTGACAGCATCCTCACAGGCATGCCCAGAGGTCCTGTCTCCCAAGTGACTTGGAAACCAGGCTAGCTGAGACTGGCAAGTACTGTGCACACAGCAATCTGTAAGCATGAAAGGAGAAGAGAGTTTCTCACTCACTTACCGACTGACCTTGACAACGATCACCCTTTTACTATATTCTTTAAGCTCTGTAACTTTTTCATGTTTCACTGAAATAGGATTATTTTCACCTACCCTCTCTTCCCAACTACCCTTCTTTAACCCTTCCCATTCCCCAACTCTAGAGTTGATAGCATCTTTTCCTTGGTATGTACTTATGCATGCATGTACTCACTTTTAAAACTTTATTATTTGGGAGAGGGATATACATGCATGTCATAGGATGAGTGTGGAGGTCAGAGGTCATAGGACAACTGTCATAGAATGTGTGGATGTCAGAGGATGTCAACTGTCATAGAAAGTGTTTGGAGGTCAGAGGTCAACTGGCATAGAATATGTGTGGAGGTCAGAGGTCAACTGGCATATAATATGTGTGGAGGTCAGAGGTCAATTGTCATGGAATGTATGTGGAGGTGAGAGGTCAACTTTCATAGAATGTGTGTGGATGTCATTCTCACCCTTAACCTTAACTTGGGTTCTAGGGCTAGAACTCAGGTCATCGGACTTGGCAGCAAGTGCCTTCATCTGCTGAGCTATCCTGCTAGCTTTGTTTGATTTTTGTAATTAGAGAGAGAGAAAGGCAAATGTATGCACAGAAGTGGGATGCAAGTCATGGGGACCAAGAGCTTGGAGCTCAAATGGAGTGGGAATAGACTCGGAGATTTACTGCCCTGGGCTCCACAGGTCCAGTTCCTTCTTGCTCTGACAAGCTACAGTTGAAAGCCAGGCTACCTTGACC
Organism: Mastomys natalensis; assembly: GCA_021653895.1. Classification (NCBI taxonomy): domain Eukaryota; kingdom Metazoa; phylum Chordata; class Mammalia; order Rodentia; family Muridae; genus Mastomys; species Mastomys natalensis. The sequence goes on from JAJTUV010000372.1 coordinate 591,187, forward strand.
CCAGAATCCACCCTTGTTCACCCCTGGCAAGCTGTGAAGTTTCTCCCGACACAGGCAGCAGGTGTTCAGCAAGTGGGGAGCCTCTCAATGGTCCCTGTCACGTGCATGGTGCATAAGATATTTATCCTGTGGGAACTAAAGCCCGGGAGACAAGCAGGAAACTGTAACCCAAAGAGGGTGCAGAGGTTCAAGTCTCTCATGTGTGGGATTTCCCCACTATATTTTCTTGGAAACTAGTGATCAATGGCAAGAAACGCCAAGGTCACCAGTGCTGCAGATACAGCAGCTGCCTTCCATTGGCAGGGGAGGGGAGACAGTGTGGAACGGGTCTTTTTTTCATTCTGACTAATTTAAGAGCTACAAGCCAACAGTTTGCAGTCTGTGTGGAGTCTGCTGCACATCACGGCTCACAGTGGAGCACTAGGGCTCTCTGCTATTCTGCAGTGGTCAGTTTTACTACCTAGGAGACATGTGACAATCTCTTGAGGTAAGGTTGGTTGTTATGGTAAGCGTGAGGGCTGGGGGACAGAAGAGGTACTAGTGTGTAGCAGAGGAGGCCAGAAACCCTGCTAAGGTCCCTACATACATAAAGAATTATGTATGTATGTGAGGGGGTATGTGGGTGGCACCATTCCATGGGCTGGGGGTCTCAGAATGAATAATAAGAAAGTAGAGTATCAGCCTTCACCTCTCTGCTTCCCTACCAACCTCAGATGCACTGTGATCAGCTGCTTCCTATTCCTGCAACCATGACTTCCCTGCAAGGATGGGTGGTACTTCCTGTGAGACAAAGTAGCAAGTCCTTCTTTAAGTTGCGTTTGCCAGGCATGTTGGTCCAAGCCACAAGAAAAGCAACTACAGCGATTACCATGCCCTGGCTGTCAATCTAGAAGTACCCTGGGTTAGCCCCAAACCTAATTTAAATACAATCTAAAAGAGACACCCCCAGTAACCCACACCTTCCAGTAAGCCTGCAGCATCCCCTGCCCCCACCATTCTCTCTGTTAGGAAGCATTTCCCTAAATTTCTAAATTTCTCTGTCCTTCATCTGAATGAGATCTCTTCCATTCATTCATCATACATGGCATGAATATGAAGTCTCACATCCCACAATCTCATGTTGCTCACCAAGATGGATCTGGAGAAGCCTTTAGATCTGGAAGCACCACTGGGCATTGTCAACATAGTAATTGATTCCTGAGTTGATACCATGGTGGCTGTTGGTGAGTGAACTGGTCGAAGCTCCTGCTACCATCACACCAACACTGCCATCCCTGAAGGGCAGGGCTTGTCCTGCCCCTATCTTCGTCTTCCTGTCCTCCTCCCTGTGAGCCGAGCTGCCCGGCTGTACCTCACTCTCCTGCCTCACCCCAGCCCAAAGACAATGAGAACCTGTAAACCCGTGAGCCAAAATAAATTCTTTCTCCTTTTTAAACTGCCTGGGAATTTTGTTCTAGAAATGGACGCTGATGAATGTGACTCCCTGTTCCTTCCAGAGTCATTTTCCGTCTGTTCCTTTGAAATTTTTACCCATCTTAATTAGACTCCTCTTATCTGTGCTTAATTTTCTTCAGTTTATTAAATGCCTTCCACTTCTCAACATAGGCTTTTATCTCTGAATTCTTCATTGTCTTGGCCACCGTGATCCACCCTTGCTTATTCTTCCAGTGGGGCGGATTCTGTGAAGCCCCTGTCTCCTGTCTCCTGGCTTCCCTCTGTTATTAAAATGCAGGTTTCTTCAAGATGGAAGCACGAGCCATTATTTTTCAATATTAATGTTATTGTTTTTCTGAGCTGCTGTTGTTCCGTAATTCAAGGACCCTTTGTCGAATCCCATATGTAGCGTGTTTATTAGATGTAATATTTTATCTCTCGGACTCCTTGCCTGACACCATCATTTCCTTCTTATTTCAATAAAAATGATCTCCCTCCTTGCAATTCTGACAGGAGCTAATGGTTTTCTTTATCACAAGAGAAAGTAAGAGTAGGGGCCATGCTAAAAGACAAAATGAACTGTATATATTTGTGCCTTAATTCAATTTACAACATAAACTCCCATCCTAATAAAGTAACTTCCATAGCATCTCAGGTAACAAAAAAAAAAAAAAAGCCACAATAAAAAGTCTAGAGGCTTCAGAGTTTCTGCATTTGCCAATGGTGGACTTGAAAACTATTATCTAGTCACAAGCTCATAGGAAGAGAAGGAGCTGGCCACAAAAGGACAAATGCTTTCTGGGTTCTTCATGCCTTTTTTCCTTTCAGTATGTGTGAGGGCAGAGGTTTGAGATGCTGCATTTCAATCAAGTGCAAACAGAGCCTGATGCTCTCATCACCAACAGAAATGCAACACTGGATGTTTGCTGAGAATTAAATGATTAGAAAAATATTGCATATTTGGAGCATGATGAAAATTCTTAGAGGAACTGAACTGAGCGTATCATAGCTAATGTCAATCAACTGAGAAAATAAGACAACATGGACTGCACATTGTATATGACTCTAAACTGACACAAGAACCTTCTAGGCACCTTTAAATACCAGGTGGCAATTAAAACAAGGAAAAAACAAAACTTTCAAAAGTGCTACCTGGCCATTGTGTACAGAGGAAGATACAGGGAAAGTTTGAATTCCTTTCACTGGTGAGTTTCCATTTGCTCTAATGTTAAAAAAAAAAAGGAAAGAAAGAGAGAGAGATTGAGCTGTAGCTATTCCACCTTTCTGTGTACCAATGTATCTAGATGTAGATACATTGTTACATGTAACAATGCCTATAAACATGGCCAGTGGTCCAGGCTATGTGGTCGTAGAGTGACTGTTGTTGGCGTTGGTGGAAGGACCAGTGACTAGCTGTAGAACCCTGTAAATACTTCAAGCATCTGCTCCTATATAACAAAGGCATGAGAATCCCACTCCCTGCTGGGGTCAATGTCAGGAATATACATTTGTTTAACCAGCATTTAGCACGTGCCCAATACATGATAAAAGCTCATTAAATGGCACCTCTCCTCTGGGTCTCCTGGTTTCTGTCACCACATGACATCCAGCCCTAAAGTTTCTGACAGAGAGTAGACCCGAAGAAGTCTCCATTCAAAAGTCAAACTCCCCTGCGGTTAGGCTGTACCTACTTGGGGAACATTCCAAGGAAGATGCTATAGAGAGCTCTGATGAGTTTGACGTGATGGTAACTTCCATGCATCTGATATTAGCTCTGGGGGAGAAGGTTATATACGGTTATATACGGTTATATATGGCATGTCTCTCTGTTGACACTGGGGCATTGCTAAGTCTCCTGTGTACTGTTGTTCAGGGAAAGAGAACTACCTTGCCTAGTGTGGAAGGCCCAAGGGAGGATGCTTGAATCTCACTCAGAAGGAGAAATAAAATAAACATGGGAGGTGGATGGAGGGAGGGAACTTGGATAGAAGAAAGGAGGGGGGAGGAATCAGGTGTAGGGAAAGAAAATAGAAATCAGCGAGGGGGCCACATCTGTAGGAAACACCAGAGACCTGGGGGTGGGAGGAAGCCCCAGGGAGTCTATGAGGGATGATTCTAGCTGAGACTTCTAGCAGTGAGGGTTACAGAGACTGAAGTGGCCACCTCCTGTAACCAGGCAGAACTCCCAGTGGAGGGATAAGGACACTAACCCACCCTCAAAGCCTTCAACTCAAAATGTGCCCTGTCTACAAGATGCACAGGGATAAAAGTGGGGCAGAGACTGAGGGAAGAGCCAACCAATGATTGGTCCAACTTGAGACTCATTCCATGGGCTAGAACCAGTCCCTGACACTATTGATGATATTCTGTTATGCTTGCAGACAGGAGTGTAGCCTAACTGTCATCAGAGCACCACCCAGCAGCTGATGGAAACAGAATGCAGAGACCCACAGACAAACATCAGACAGAGCTCAGCCGTCTCATTGAAGAGTTAGGGGAAGGATTGAGGGGCCTAGAAGGGATGGGAAATCCACAATAAAACCAACAGAGTCAACTAACCTGGACTCATGGGAGCTCTCAGAGACTGAACCACCAACCATAGAGCATGCAGGGGCTGGACATAGCCCCTCCCCAACTCACACATAAGTAGAAGATGTGCAGCTTGATCTTTATTGAGGGCTATCCCTGAATCTGTTGCCTACCTGTAGATCCCATTCCCCTAACTAGGCCGCCTTGTCCGGTCTCAGTGGGAGAGGATGTGCCTAGTGGGGTGAGGTGACACCAAGGGGGATTGCTCCCTTCTCAGAGGAGAAGTAGAGGGTGTGGAGAGGGGCTGTGTGAGGGGGGATGAAAAGGGCACAAACAAATCCACGAGCAGAATCTGATGAAGCCATTCAACATCTTGCCTCGGTAAAACGTTATGTGAAGTTCATGGGAATTTATTGTTTCAAGAACAGAAGGACATTTACCTACAGATGCAGGGGGAGAAATTTCAGGTCATTCAGTATTGGAAAATTGTCGTTTATTGCTGATTTCAATCCACTTGACTTTCTCCTTAATCTTCCACTTTCTACCTCAAGTAGAACACTGCCTGTGTATGTGCAAATGCACAAACACACTCACATATGCACATACACACAGGTATACACATAGATACATGTTGGGCCATGGAAGGGTTACCATTGGCCTGGAAACCCTGAGATTGCAGGATTGGCCACGCCCCCAAAACCCAGGCCCCTGACCCACAGTCTCCATTCAACCTAAAACATAAGTCACGGTAAGACACAGGTAATGGGCGTGCCTAAGAGCCCTCTGCCTTGAGATATGCATATTAATGAGGCCGGGGGACACAGGTAATTAAGTCTCCTCCCTAGTCCAGCCCCTTTCCAATAAAAGGGAACTCCTCCTGGCTTTTCAGGGGGAGCGTACCAGATTCACCATTCTTGTCAATAAAACTACTTCATGGAAGCTTCTTTGGCCTACTTCTACTCTGCAACTGCCTCGACCATGTGGGAACTACAGCGCACCGGGCAGGAAGTGCTCCAAAACCCAGGCCTCCACTTTGGGCCCGCCTCCGCTGCCACCTTGGCCTGCCAGCCAAATCCCTCACATGAGACCCCGCCGCAGTCGAGGGCCTCCTCCGCCACCATGCGGGAAGCTTGGAGCCGCCAGGACTGCCCGCAAGTTTTGTCTCACACATACACACACGCACATGCACAGACCCAATACACTATACAAGTAAACTCCCATCACACACATATCAAACATCACATACACCCACACATGGACACACCCACATCTTCTTGGGTCAATACTTGAATCCCTTGGGTGATTTTTTAACATTGTGAAAGTTTTTGATAGTAATCAGATGTAAACAGTTAGGGCAGTGGTTCTCCACCTGTGGGTTGTGACTCCTTTGGGAGTCAAACAACTGTTTCACGGGGTTTGTATATCAGAGATTCCTGCATATCAGATTCATGTGATTCATAACAGTAGCAAAATTACAGTTATGGAGTAGTCATGAAAATAATTGTATGGTTGAGTGTCACCACAGCATGAGGAACTGTATTAGAGAGTCCCAGCATTAAAGAGGTTGAGGACCACTGACCTAGGATATACAATCTATTGCAATGTATACATTTTTATAAACAAATAATGTAATGTGACATGAACAATAAAATAGATATGGAAATGGTTGATTCTTTACTGTTAAGTGACAGGCTATTTTCCAAATAAAATGAATATACGGTAGCCATATTCTTAAAGAATATATGTGATGGGTCTAAGGAGATCATTCAAGGATAATGCCCACTTTTGGTTCCTAGCACCATATAAAATCTGGACATGGTGGTGCCTGTATGCACTCCTAGATCTGGAGGGCACAAGACAGAGGGAGCCCAGGACTCACCAGCAAACCAGCTAGCTGAAATGCATAGTGCAAGTTCACTGAGAAACCTTGTCTTGATTCCTGTCTCAAAAAGAATAGGATGGCAAATGACAAAAGATGCCTTCGCATGCATATATAACATATGTATATGCATACTAGCACATAAATACAAACATATATATGTATACACATCGCATACACCTTGTATATACATATGCATATCACCCATAAACACACACACACATATATGCATATGTGTGTGATTATTTAGTTACAGAATAAAGGAAAAAAAATCTAAAAAATACTAGGTACTTTTTTCAGATAATGTCTTAATCAGGGTTTCTAGTCCTGCACAAACATCATGACCAAGAAGCCAGTTGGGGAGGAAAGGGTTTATTCAGTTTACACTTCCACATTGCTGTTCATCACCAAAGGAAGTCAGGACTGGAACTCAAGCAGGTCAGGAAGCAGGAAATGATGCAGAGGCCATGGAGGGGTGTTACTTACTGGCTTGCTTCCCCTGGCTTGCTCAGCTTGCTTTCTTATAGAACCCAGGACTTCCAGCCCAGGGATGGCACCACCCACAAATGGGCTAGGCCTCCTCCCTTGATCACTAATTGAGAAAATGCCTTACAGCTGAATCTCATGGAGGCTGCTTCTCAAGGGGGCTCCTTTCTCTGTGATAACTCCAGTTGTGTCAAGTTGACATACAAAACCAGTCAGTACAGATAATATTTGATTGGTCATTTTACTTAGGAATTCTATTTTAGGTGGTTCCGTATGTGTGTGCCACCTAGGTTTTATGCCAACTTGAAACAAGTTACAGTCAATTTGGAAAAAGAATCCTCAACTAAGACAATGTTTCGCTAGACTGGCCTGTAGGCAAGCCTGTGGTGCATTTTCTTGATTGATGAATGGCCCAGCTCAATATGGACTACAGAACACCTGGGCTAGAAGAAAGCAAGTTGAACAAACTACTAGGAACAAGCCAGTAAGCAGCATGCCTCCGTGGCCTCTGCATCATTCCCTGCCTTCAGGCTCCTGCCCTCTTTGAGGTCCTGACTTCTCTCAACAACAGAATATGACCTGAGAGTTGTAAACTGAAATAACCCTTTTCTTCCCTCAACCAACCCCTGGAAAAAAAAGGCAAAGGCCATTTCCAAATCACTATTACTACTCTTGGGTCTAACACAAGACCTTTGCCATCCATGCACTGTGTTCTGGTTCAGCAATATGTCCACTGAGGACTTGCCAGGTAGAAGAGGCAAATACAAACACGGTGACATGACAGACAAGGTGTGGTCACTGTCCCTCAGCTCGCCAGCTTTGCATTCTATCCGCACAATAGGTTCTATCATCACAGCTGACATACGAAACTCAGACCCCTTATGGAATGGATAACTGAAGATAAACAAATTTGTGTATGCAAAATCAATTCAAGAATAATAAAGTCCCACCACCAAAAACAAACAAATAAACAAAAAAGAATTCTTCGAGAGCTATAACAAGACAGGATATATTGATTGAGTGGGGGGGCGGGGGATGGGCAGTGATGAGAAACTTCTAGAAGGAGAGATGAAGTGATGGAATCTCGTGGAATTTTTCCATGGAGCTTCAAAGGTCCGCTTCTGCCTGGCCTGTGGTTCTCCTCTCCTCTCCAACTCCTGTTTCCTCTTCTCGTATGATAAACTTTCATTAGCCTGTGTGTCATCTGGGTGTAAGGAGGCTGAGCACTTTGGGAAGGCGAGCTAGACTATCGGTATCTGCTTCCTTGCTCACTGGGAGCTGGAGCAAGAAGAGTCATGGAAAGTTGCTGATGAGATCCGACATGGAAGCTAACCCATCCCATGGTTCTGTCTAGCAACCCTCTTATCGCACCATTAATAACTGAGTTCTCCTGTGTGTCTGGCTCTGTGCTCCAATGTGAACTTTAGGGCTGTGGGGATGGGACACAAGCAGGCATCTTGCTGCCCATGACTCCAACTCCCCAGAGCTATGCCATGTCTACTCTGTCAGCAGAGAAGCGCAGAACAAACTCGAAGTCTTCGTCCGCAGGACAGCTATGTCTCCTCAAAGAGGCAGAGGCACCGGCGCTCAAACTCAGCACTCGGAGAAGGCTACGAGTTTCAGCACAGCCCCTTACTCTTATTTTGAAGGAGAAATATCTAAATGGGCTAGGGAGATACAGGATGGGAATGGTCCCTTTCTGTTCCTATAGCAAATGGTGACAAGGAGAAATGAGAAAGTTTTGTACACATAGATATCCAACAGGTGGCTCAGTGGGTCCCTAGAGTCGAGGGACTGGTACCACCTTATGATGCTCGCTGCAGGAACTAGACCTGCATCCCTCATCTAAGCAACCCAACTGCCAATGGAAAGTTCTGGAATTAGGGTCCACTTGTACATAAATCTGTTGAGCTTTACTGGAGCTGTTTCAAGCTCCTCCTAGACACTGAGGCCACACAAACAAAGCCAAACTGAGTGTCTTGGCTTGAAGAAGCCACCAGACTAACCCAATAATGGTTGTAAATGAGTTTACTTAGGATACTCTTGAGGGCCCACTTAAAAAAAATAATAATTCTTCCAAAGCAAGACTCTAAAACTGAAATCAGGAGTTGTCCTATAAGCAGCCATTGTCTCTTGACACAGATGACACACTTTCTCCTTCAGTTTCCTGTGTGTGATTCTTGCTCTGAGCCTTCCCCACTGAATAACTTGAGCAGGTCATTTGTTTATCTGTATAATGGAGAACATACATGTTTCTCCCATTGGGAGTTTGGGTGAGATGATATGTGATCATGTAAATGAAATTAGAGCACAAGGCTGTGAATACAAACAGATGAACACGAACACATGACAGGGACACAAGAGGATTCATCTGCTCATAGGATGTATAAAAGTGCCCCAGCAATCCTCTTCCACAAAGTGACCACTTTCTGAGAAATACATCTTTCATCATTAAAAAGAAAAAATATCAGAGACTACTTCAATGACCTTCATCACTAGCAGGGAAGGATTCTAGAGAGTTCTGGAAACATCTGAGTAAAAATCTAAGCCATGAATATTCAAATGATTACTATTCCAATATATACAAAGCTCTTGGCTGCTCTTCATTGGAAAACTTTAGTTCTGTTTGTCTCGGTGAGGGCCAAAAGCATCAGTAGTTCTGTGTTAAAAAGGTCTACAAGCAAACTAAGGTATTGGACCCTTGAGCAGCATTTGCTAAAAGCATGTACTATTTATCCGTGTTCCACATTTGTCTGCGCTGTCTGTTGTAGAATCAAAACAAAAGAGAAGAGATGGGCAAATGATAGCATACGAATCTAAAAAAAAAAAAGAAAGAAAAGAATCAAGTTTGTGAAAAGCCATCCGAGCCCATTCAATGAAATAATTTCCATCTTTAATACCAGAAACTTATTAAAATACAATTTCCTAACGTTTTCTCTTAGTGACCTTGACTTTAACTCTTTCTCAGAAACTTAATAACACTGCTGTTCCCTGTGCAGTAATGAAACCTTGAAGTACTTATGCCATGCAACAGGTTTCCGGGGTGTTTTCATATCAATGCCCCGGCCATTTCCTAACCATTTTTACCTCTAAATTGTACCATGAGGGGATCAAACTATTGTTTCCGGAGTTTACTTACCTTTCCTTTTGTCTTTTTCTCATCAAGCAGACACATCATCAACAGACACGTTCTTAGAAAATTCCCAGCACAGCGCTTTGCTTCTCTTCTCAGGCACTTGCGACTCTTGCATTCATTTATGGATTATACAAAGAGATGGGTTAAATACTGAGCACCAGTTTCCCCCTTCTTGCGAAATTTCCACTCAACACAAAATATGAAGTGATTTAAGTTCACAAAAACGATAAACAGAGACTCTTACTTCTCCAGAGTGCTTATGGATGAAGCTGCCAAAGCAGCTCCCTTCCCCCACCCAAGGATCCTATTTGTTATATGCAAAATGAGCTCTCCTCTCTGGCTCCCTTCTCATTCGCATTGACCTGACACTTCATCATTTGACAAAAGTATTTGAGTTGTCCAAGGAGGAGATGATGTTGAAATCCACCTCGTCCTCCTTCCACACATGCATCCCCACTCCCACAAGCAAGAGATGGAAGTTAATACAGGAGAAAGAGAAGGAGGAGAAAGAGGAAAAGGAGGAGCAGGAGGAGGAAGCAAAAAAGAGGAAAAGGGAGAATGAAGGATGAGGAGATTTGGCTCAGGAAAGAAGATGGCGTCGCAGTGAGGATGGACAAGGGAAGTCAAGGTGTCAGGAGGGTATTATGTAAATTTTCAAGACAGCCAAGCCATGCTCTGATGATTAGAAAGGCTAAGAGCCATGTGGTAGTCCCCAGACACCAATGAGCCTTGTATTTTTCTTCCCTCCAACTACCCTTGGGGTGGATTTTTTCTGATCCTGGTCCTTAGAGAGAAAAAAAAAAAAAAAACCATCAAGAAACAACATGTCCCTCACCAACTCTCATATGCCAGCTTCCTCAGCCAAGGAAGCAGGGAGCAGGGATGTGACATGTCTCCCCACAGATCCACCCCCCTCCCTCGATGCTGAACAGACATCTTCCAACTGCCTTTTGTTTAGATCACTGAAGCGTTTGACTTTATCAAGCTCCTTGATTGTGCCTTCCTTTCAAGGACATCACTTAAAGCAGAGATCTGCTCAACAGAGGGACGCCTCTGCACCCATAAGATCACAGACAGTATCTCTGTAACTATGCCCCTTTACAGCTGTGCCTTTTCACATATGGTAATTTTATAGCACCTGTGCTCTTCCTGGGGGCTGGGCATCTAATCTATGGCATTTTGTTGATTGTAGGCGAGGGTTTTAGCTGTTCAGTACTCCTGGTAAGTCGCAACAATTCTGCACTTTGTAGCTTCTGACAAATGATAGTGAACAAAGACGCTCAGTGAATGCCGACTGCTAGTTGAGTTTCATGGATGTGTTTATTCATTCCTTATTGTTTTAAGAAAGAAAAGCATTTTTAAAAAAGAAAAAAAAAAAAGCCATTCAGTATGCATCAGGCTCCCGACAGGGTTTTCTGTTCCCGAAGATGAAGGGAGATGCTTGGGGCACTGAGCATCTTAGGTCTAAAGGGAAAAAAGAGTTAATGGGGGCAAACTAGTCCTTGCCTTAACAGAGGTTTAGGATCACCAGGAGCACGCCTCTTCTCCAGAGGGGAAACAGACATCTGTTCCTGGCCCTCTCCACCTTTCAGTCTTTAGTAGGAACTGGTGATGCCTGATAGCCTTGGCCTCATCTTGGGTGCCTGGGTTTGTACTGAGTGCCTGAGCTAATGCTAGGTGCCTGGGCTAGTGTTGGGTCCCTGGGTTAGTGCTGGGTGCCACAGCTAGTGACAAGTTCTGGGTGCCTCCATAAGTGTTGGATGTCTGAGCTACTGTTGGGTGCCTGGGCCATTGTTAGGCACCTAGGCTAGAGATGAACTCTTTTCCACCAGTGACAGCAATGACTGTCTCAAGGCCTCCTTAACCCTTCTCTGTGGATCACAATTTTGTTAAGATGCAAAACTTTTGAGTATCCAGGTTAGTGTTGTTTACATGAGCGAAGACTGGATGTCCAGGCACATTTATGAGCCTGACAACTTTTAGATCGGATTTAGGAATGCAAATCCATTCCCTTACCAATTCATTGTTTAGCAGATGGAGCACTGAAGGCCCGTGCATGTGTTATCTCACCTGAACTACATTGCCACCTCACCAAACGGGTACCACTCTTAGCCCTGTGACTCAGTGGAGAATTCTGAGGCCCAGCTCACTTGATCTGAGAAGTGACTGAAGCTAAGACCCTTGCCTCTACAGTCCTAAGTCTTAACCCAACTCCATCTTCTTTGTTTCTCTGATTGATATTTGTTTATCTAACCTAATAGAGATTCGTGTTCATCACAATTTACTACAATCATGGCATAGAAACAGATATTCTCAAAGCAAAAAAAAAAAAAAAAAAACCCAGAATTTGCCAATTCTTAACATGTATATTTCTTGAGAATGTCAATGACGGGAGCTGATGAGAAGAGAAAAGAATCCAAATGGGGACTCAGGAAAGAAACCTAGTGACCAAGGCTGGGCAGAAGCTGCTTCCAAAGAAATCCCTCAGCCAACAGCCTAGGGAATCATGATGGCGGAGTGGCATGCTCTTCCCACAGATCCCGACAAAGAGCAATACGTCTAACAAAATTGTGATGCACAGAGAAGGAATGAGGGGGCTTTGAGACAATCATTGCTGTCACTGGTGGAAAAGAGTTAATCAATACTGCCTAAAATTGACAAGACGCTAAAGAGAAAACATGACTCCAACATTTTCCTATTTGGAGAGATTTACCCAAAGGAAATAACCTGAAAACAAATACAAGGTAAGTTCACACAGATCTTTATTGAAGGGTTATGTGTAATAAAACAAAGGGAAAAAGGGAACCCATAGCAGTCAATCACAGAGCGTAGAATAATTAAATTCTGGTAGAGTATAAATGATAATTATTGAAACAGTCGCAACATGGAAATGACAATGGTGTTAATGTGAAATGAGCAAACAGAACTCCAAATGATGGGCCCCCCACATCTCTGAAACCATGAGGAGGTTGTGCACATAGAAACACGCTTGAAACATACAACACACACACACACACACTCACACACACACATGGTTTCACACACATGTACACACACTCAAATAAACACATGTCCACAACTTACTACATACACACATCCATGCATACCGCACACATGCACACACATATACACTCACATACACACACACACACATTCTAATAAATACAAATTAAAACTTAAAACTCATTAAAAAAAAAAAAAAAAAAAAAAAAACCAAACCACCCTGCAACACTAGCTCTAAGCCTCAGCATCCAGCCAGAATTCTGGATTCCTGAGTTTATTAACCTTTTGCTTCAATCATTTCAATTTTTTTTTTAAATTATAGTAACTGCTACCTTTCTATAGAAACTTACTGTAGAACCAACACATCTAAGTGTCCTAGGTGGATGGTTATATGTGTGTGTCAACACACAGGCATCATAAAATTTAAAAATCACACATGTGAGAAGGGTATAGAAAATAAAACCATCTGCTAGGACCCAAACACATGCTGAAGTTGCACAGAATATAAAATATTAACCTTATTGCCGACTTTTATTTTAATAAGAATCTCTTGGACTAAATAATAGGAACCAAGTACAGCAATATAGTTTCCAACAGTGCTGTGGGCACCCCCCTGGGACTATGGGGGGGGGACTTGGCAAGTGACACTTGTACAGGTTTAAATTTGAAATTGCATTTAATTTGTGTGTCCTATTACTTAGCTGAAAACATGCACCTCGCAGGCAAATGCAGACGGAAATGGGTATCGAGCTAAAAATATTTGAGAGGCAATAATTTGCCTTAATGGCATCCACACCTAGATAGGGAAAGTAATGAAGTATCTCAAGGGATGTGTTTCTTTGGCTTAATTTGTTTTCACGCTGTTAGAAAGTTGTCAACCTCAGAACTGTACTGAGCAACTGCCCGTGAACCTGGCTTTTGTTTCGGCTTCAGGTAAGCCCACTTTCGTCTCCTCACCTTTTCTTCCATTTTTTTTTTTTTTTTTAATTCCTCATCCTGTGCCTGTAATGTGGGAGGCATTGTTCTAGAAATAGAAAGACGGAGCTAAGGAGATAACAGGCTCATTAATGGATGTCCGAATCGGCCTCACCCACACCATCCTTCCTCAATCGTCCCCACCTGTGATCCAGGTTGACAGAAGTGAGGGTTGGGCAAGTCTGGAGTCTGCCGATGGTCTCAGTGTTAGCCAAAGACAGCCAGAGGTGGGCAAAGAATGGGAAATGGTCAGTTAGAAAAAAAAATAGTCTTACAAAATCACAAGAGTCCAAGCCAAAGACAGTTTATTCTGCAGTCAAGTATAAAGAGCAAGACACAGATGATGAACCTCGGGTCCCAAACAAAACGGGAACAAATGATTCCCCTCACAGGAGGTGGTGGAGGGTACCTGAATCCAGTGCACGAACTGTTTAGAAATATTCCGTTCCCAACCCAAGAGATCCCTTGTTTCTCAAACATGGCAGCAGCATCTATTCACCTGGTACAGCCAACCATACTGTCATACCTCTGGCTTTCCAGATTGGCCTCACTGAGATGGTCACTGGTCCGTGCCTTCCATGGATCAGGGATGCTGTGTCATCAGTAGCCTGGTCATTGGAATGGACCCTGGAAGTGGGATTATGGATTCCAATGTGGTCCCTGGTTTGTCCCTTCATTTGCTTAGTTGTGGGAAGTCTGTAATGTATTCGAACTCTGGGGTTCACAGCTCTTCGGGGGTAGAGCGTGTGCTGAGAGCTTCGTTTTCAGCAAGAAAAAACGGGCTAGACACATCATTGTATCATGGGTGAATGCAGACCTTAACGGTTTCACAGCAGAAAATCGTTATCAGGACCAAGCCCAGACTTCCTTCCCCATTCCCTTCTGTGCATACGTGCCTGCGTGCGTGCCTGCATATGTGAGGGCGGGGCAAGAGAGGACGTATAGATGTGGAGATGGGAGGAAAACCTTAGTTATCAGTTCCCACTTTCTACCTACTGAAGAACAAGACACTGACTTGCTAGGCTAGCTGGCCTGTGAGCGTCTGAGGATTCTCCTGTTCTCACCCTCCCATCTAGCTGTAGGAGCTCAGGAATGACGCAGGCACATTACCATGCCCAGCGTAATCCTCACTGCTGTGCTCAAACACCGCAACCGAAAGTAACTTGGGAAGAAGATTGTCTCTTCCATCTTACACGCCCATGTCGCCGTCCATCATTGAGGGAGGTGAGACAAGAATTCAAGCAGAAACTGGGGAGGAATACAGCGGACCAGCTTTCTCTCTGTGGATTATGCTCAGCTAGCGTTCTTACACAGCCCAGGCCCACCTTCCTAGGCATGGTGCCGCCTACAGTGGGCTGGTCCCTTCCATGTCAGTCAAGACCATGTCCTACATTCCTGTCCACATGCCTTGCCCACAGCTCAACCTCAAACTAAGCTTCTTTAGTCAATTGGCAGCTCACCTTATGATACCAGTACTTGGGAAGCTGAGCCTGGGGGATAGCCATGACTACAAAGGCAGTCTGAACAACAAGGTAAGAGCCTGTCTTTCAAACAAGTCCAAAACCACCCAATCAAAAGGAAACATAGCTGAGTTGCTTCTGTCCCAAAGTCTTGTCCCTATTCATGATAAACCATGTATATTTCAAATAAAAAAAGAATCATAGACAGCTCACCCAACTTGCCTTTTCCCACCAGTTGCTGGCATTTCGGTCTTAGCCATTTTTGGTGGCCCATGCCAATCAATGAAAATCAGATTACAGTTCCACAGAACAAATCCATCTGCATCTAAAGCATTTGCCGCGTTTTGTCAATTTAGCACATGCTTGGGTCACCGGGGAACACACACTCTCAATTGAGAAAACATCTCCGTCAGTTTGACCCGGAAGCAAACCTGTGGGGCATTTTCTTGATTCACGGTTGATGGGGGAGGGCCCAGCTTCGTGTGAGTGCTGCCACTCCTGGGCTTGTGGGTCTGGGTTGTATAAGAAAGGTCGTTGAGCAAGCCATGGCGAGCTAGTAACCAGTGTTCTTATGTGCTCTTTGCTTCAGTTCCCGTGCTAAGTTCCCTTCATGATGATCTGTAAACTGTAAATAACAAACTCTTTCCCCCACTTGTTGCTTTTGACCATGGTGTTATCACAGCATCAGAAAGCAAACCAGAACAGGCATTAATGGGAAATGTAGGTTTCACCGGTGCTGTTATATTCAACAATCAGCTGAAAAATCACCCAACATATTTGCTTGACAGAATCTTCTCTGCAGCTCCACAGAGGGGCATCCCTGCCTTTCCACCCTTCTCAGACTACCCTCAGCTCTGCCTACTGCCAGCTCCTATGACTTACGTGCCATCCTTGGGAACCTCATTGGTGCATCCTTCGTGTGAAAATCCAACCTTTCCACTGCTGCTGACCTCACAGTCCCTGCCCACACCTCCCTGCTATTCCACAGGAAGCAGATAGCTTGCTTTACTAGATGTAGACTGAACTGGAAAAGTCGGGCGAGTGCTGAGAAGCCCTACGGCGGAGATCTAAAGCTTGAACCGAGATGAAGCATCTCCATATCTCATAGTAAGCTGAATGCATGCACTCCCTGCTTTGGTCAGGGCTAATAGCTTAATTGTGATGTCTGGTTCATCACAACAGACTGTGTTGGTAGAATGCTGTGGGTGGGACACTGTGGGTTGGATGTTGTGTGCCTTTTGGATGTCTTCCCAGAGAACCCAGCCATCCTTATAGCCGTTAACTTTTAGTTATTGCTGAATTAGTTCAGTGACAGGTTTTGCTTCTCCCCAATCAATCATCAATCAAAATAGCAAGATGATTTTTTTTTTCATAAGAACATGTTGAGATATTTTAAGGGATCCAGGTTCTGACCCCCCACAGTGCACATTCTGAGTTCCCAGGATTCCAGTTTGAGTGGCCTGAGTCTGATCCCTGAAAAGAAGTTTTTCTGGTTTGAAGGACTTTGTGGTTTTCTTCCTCTGAACAGAGAGAGACTTGACTGATATAGACAGAGATAGGTACCGAGATAGATGGATGTATGCGTTTTGTTCTTCATTTTATTTCAATCAATAAACACAGCAATATATTAGATAAAGTAAACCAAAATTAGATCTCTGAAAAACATTCATGTCCTGAAAGATATTGATGTAAAAGCCAACACTGCACTGAAAACTCTCCAGCAAGGTAGTTGCATTTAAGTGAATTATTAGGAGAGGAAAATTCTAAAGAAGCACCCTAGATCCACAAATTCCTGCCTCACTTTGGGTTGTCACTGATAGCCAAAACTATAGAATTTAATTCTAAGAGTAGTTTAGGAACTGAACTTGGTGGTTTAGAGGGAAAGACTTGGGAGCAGATACTACGTCCAGTGTGACTTAAAAGATGGTTGAATAAAAAGCTTCAATGATCTATTGAAAGCATGGCCTAGAGAGGTATGAGTGTGTGTGTGGGCATGCATGTTGTGTGTGTGTGTGGTATAGGTGTGTCTATGTGTATGTCTCAGTGTGTGAATGTGTGCATCTGTGCTTGTGTGTGAGTATTTGGAATGTGTATAAGTGTGTATGTGTGTCTACATGTGTGTGCATACATGTGTGCATATGTGCATACATGTGTGTGTATGAGTGTCTATATGTCTCAGTGTGTTTGTGTGTCTATGTTTGTGTGTGAGTGAATATGTGTGAGTGTGTATGAGTGTGTGTCAGTGTGTGTGATTGTGTGGATGTGGTGATTTTACTTTCTGTCAGTTATAAAGTTAGATCTTTCAAGCTAAAATTCAGACTTTGAAACATTCCCTCTACTGTGACTAGAGCAGCTGCCCAGCATTTCAAGTTTCTTCTTGTAACCCACAGTGACATCAATGAAGATGGTGCTGGGGACTGTCCAGGGAGATGCACCAGCATTTGTAAGACTGGAATAACTTGGTAAGCCTCTGTTTCCCAAATGATGAATGCATGAAGTTATAAAGTCGCCCAGTTAGGACTTGATAATGCTCTTCTTTACTTCCAGCATTCAGCAGGCAGAGAGGGCAGCTCGCTGCCAGACCACCCGGCTGGACTCTACACAGCTAGAGAGATCTAGGACAAGCAGGCAAGCAAGGCTGCATAGTGAAATTCATCTCGACACAAGCACACACACACACACACATATGTATATGTGTATATGTATATATTTATGTATATGTATATATACATATATACACACATATATATACATACACACACATATATATATACACACATACATACACACATGTATATATATACACATACACACTGTATATGGTATGTGTATGTGTATATGTATATGTATATATGTATATGTGGTATATGTATGTATATATTTATGTATATGTATATATACATAATACACACACACATATATATGCATACACACACATATATATATACACACACATACACACATGTATATATATACACATACACACTGTATATGCGTATGTGTATGTGTATATGTATATGTATATATGTATATGTGGTATATGTATTTGTAATGTATATGTATACACACACATACACACATGTATATATACACACACACATACACACACACACACACACACACACATATTCCATACCACAGTAAGAGCACTTGACACGGATCTATCCTCTTAGCGAGGGTTCAGATGTACAAAATTATTCCCAATGCCAAACTCCACGGTGCTTGGCAGATTTCCGGAACCCCTTCATCTTGTTTAACTGAAACTCGATTCATATTAATTACCCATATTAATTTCCCCTTCTGGGGGCCCTGACAACAACTACCATCCACTTCCCATTTCTTAACCATTCTGGATCCATCCTATGATCACATAGAGTTTTGCCTTCTGTGTGTCCGGATTACCTTGCTTGCTACAGTGCTGGCGGCTCCTTCATATCTGTACACTTGGTTTTCATTCCTTGGGCAATGCTGAGTTATATTCTACAGTGTGGACGTGACATTTTCTTTATCCATGCACCCATCCACGGACTTTTGGATTGTTTTCTACATTGTGACTGTGGTCAACTGTGTTGCATTAAACATGGCAGAGCTGGGATTGCGTCAAGATTCCTGTTTCAATTCTACCCGCTGATGACCTACCTGGGCTAAAAGAATACACAGGTCACTCTTGCCTCATTGATCGATAGGTGTGTATTGTGTGGCGATCAATTGTGTGGGTCTGACTCATGAGGTGTTGCCATAGGGGAACTGAAGTCCTTCCGTGCTCTGCTGGGACTGTGGAGGAATTCCATAGTGTGGCTGGGCAAGCAGTCCTGGCTTGAGACAGGAAGCACCTAGAATTGCAGCGGTGCCCTAGGCCAGTCAGAGCCCCAGGTCTGAGTCTGTCTGGACGCTGGGTTCTAGCCATTTTCTTCCATTGCTCCAATCTCCTACTACTGAAAGCTCACACTCAACAGCCCTGTGCCCTGGTTAGGTTTTTGTCAACTTGACCAAGCTAGACTCATCTGAGAAGCAGGAAACTTACCGGAGAAGCTACCTCCCTCAGGATGGCCTGTAGGCAGGCCTGTAGGACATTCTCTTCATTGATAATTGACATGGGAAAGCTCAGCCCACTGTGGATGAGTTATAACCCAACCCAGGTGGTCTTAGGTTATATAAGGAAACAAACTTGAGTAAGTCAGGAGCAAACCAGTAAATAGCATTCACCCAGGGCCTCTACTTCAGTTCCTGCCTCTGGGTTCCTGCTTTGAGTTCCTGCCCTGACCTTCCCCAATGATGGACCAAAAGGTGTAAGATGAAATAAACCCTCCAATCTCTAAGTTGTTGTTAGTCATAGTGTCTACCACAGCTGTAGAAACCTAGCTAAGACACCCTGTTTGGACTTCAAAACAGTAATCCATGACTAGATGTCAGGGAAGTTCATGTGTGGTCCTTGGGTTGAGCCTCCTGCATGCACAAAGAGATACAGTATTCCCCTGTGGTCCCACAGATGTTGGGAGGGAGGGTCAAGGCTGGGGCAGCTCTCACCTCTCCTCATAACCTGTCTGCACCCTTCCATGTTAACATACTGTGAACGGAGGAGAAGTGACAAAACCAATCCATCACCCCCGAGCCGACACAAAGAGGAATAGAGAGGTTAACCGGAATTGATGACACCCCCACTGGATTTTACACTGATTCGGCTGGCCTTAGGATTGAAATAGACAAAGATTTATAGGTCCGAGTGAGGACTCGAGCTCTTCTTGATTGCCTTGATTTTTTTTATGTGCTCCTGCATATTTATTCACAAGCTCATCACTGGCTTGTAGTGTTAGAATGCTGATTTGATTGTACATTGCGAGAGGAGCTGGCATTATGCAGCCATTTGCATGATGCTAGCCGAATCACTAGAATGGTGTCTGATATCGTCGGCCGGGGTGATCACTTCTCACCTGCCTGCAGAAGCAGAATTGTGTCATATATATATATATATATATATATATTTTGAAAGTCAGATTTCTTTTTGCCTTTCTTAGTGTAAAAATAAAAAAGGGAATTATTCTGTATCCCGTGGATGAGAAATTGTATTTTGTCATGCCTCCGAGGGCTACAGCGGTATTGGGCTTTTATGAAATCGTTTGATATCGGGGCCCTGCGTTTTGAGTTCTGACACAAATTCTTCCCCCTATGACATTATTACTGAAAGTTTTTATCAGTCCATTGTGACAGAAAATTGATTATTATCCTTGACATTTGATGGATAGCTTTCATAAAAGTGTCTTCTTTATTTTTTTCCTAGGTTTTCACATTGGCCTCTAAAGTCCTTCCTGACCAAAGGAGGAAAAAAAAAAGAAAAACTTTCTCAAGACATAAAAATGATTTTCTTCAGTTCAATTGGAAACCCTCCTCTGGAATCTGAAGTATAGACCAAGGCCTCAAAATGAAGGAAAAGCAAGGGTCTGAACTTGCCATCTCTTCCACCTGCTTCTACCAAGAAAAATTCAGGGGGCAGCTGTATGGCAGTTCTGAGACCCCTGGGGAAGGCTGAGCTGTATCCAGGTCCCAAATCCATGATTTATCATGAGAGTCTATTGCTGAGGGTGAAGAAAATCCTAAAATCACCTCTTAGACTCATTCTGCAATCTGTGTCTGCTTAGGGATCATGCTCTCTTTGGCTCTGGTGTGTGTGTGTGTGTGTGTGTGTGTGTGTGTGTGTGTGTGTGTGTAAGAGAGCGAGAGAGGGGGGAGGGGGAAGGGAGAGAGAGAGAGAGAGAATGAGTACTACTGTCAACTGTCAACTGCTCTCATCTTTCTGGGGATACAGAGACTATTACCTGTTGACTAGTTTATAGCCAAGTGTACCATAGTAGCTCAGCTCATCATGGCTAACAGTGCTGTTATAAAGTTTGGAGGAATGTTATCCTCCCTGAGGTCCCCCAGTGTAGTAGACAGGCAGATCCCACCCTCATTGTCATGCATCTCTGTGTCCTGTCCCTCCCACATGCACGGTTCTAATAGACATAAGAGAATTCCCTCCTTTGGGAAACTGTTTTTAACTTAATTATTTTCTCAAATAAAGACATATATATTCATATGCAAAGATATCTGTAGAAAGAGAGATTCTGGGGCCTGGTGAGATGGCTCAGGAGTTAAAAGGGCATGCTATTCTTGGAGAGTACCTCCGTTCAGTTCCAAGCACCAACATGAGGGATCGCAACTGCCTTCACTCCATTTCCTGGGGTTCTGACACACTCTTCAGACCTCTTCGGGTACCAGGCATGCACAGGGCACACAGACATATATACGAAGGGAGCATTTATGCACATAAAATACAATAAATAAATCCTAAAACAAAGGAATAAAAGCTGGTCTGACCACAGTGGAGCCTCAGGCACAGTGATCCGGCTCTATCAATGTTTCTGATCCCCTCTAGTCTTCCCGGAGGTCAAAGAGATACAATGTCTTCAAACCAAGATGTCCTTAGCAGGCTTATATTTTCAATACAGCTGTGTCTCCATCCATAAGGCTGTAGAGGCGGAGCCTGGCTATAAGTAGTATGCCACCAGTGATAGCTCTGGCCATATGCTCTATTTCTTGGTCCACCAACATTTGGAGAGCTTCCTCTACAGACTTGTGCTGTCTTGGGGCTCCTCTGCCATGTCTCCACTTGAAGTGTTTCTGAAGCCATGAGCTGAAGTGAGTCTCTCCTTCTTATATTGTTGGGCATTTTGCCATAGTGACAACACACATGGCTAATACAGCGGACTTGTCAGACACTGTGCAAGCAAAGTCAAGTTCAGTTTGGCAGGGGACTTCAGGGACTAGCTCCCTTCTCATGTCAGAGAAGCCAAGAACTGCACTGACACTGGGGAATAACCATTCTCATTTTGAGCACGTCCTCCAGCACCAAGATTTGTCAGAACACCCCGCTACGTGTGCGTACCATGAAGAGAAATTCTAACCCTTTTCCAAAAGAGGCAATTTAAATCTTTAGCCACTACTTCAAAAGTTGCCAGTAAAAGGGACAGAGAGAGTCAACCCCACTTTCAAGAAATCTTTCCTCGATGCCTAACTTACTTGCCCTTAACAGGGTCTTTGGGTTTTTGTGTTGAAATTCCTCGCTATAAAATATACTAGAATGTTTTTTTCCCCTTTAAAATAGGAAGTAGTTACTCTAGTAACGGTCAGCTTCATGGACCATCAGAATGTTCATACCTCCACTCACAGGCATACTCTCCATTCAAGGAAAAGTTATTCCAGTCACAGGGAAACTAGAAAGTCACTGATATCACATTCCTTTCCCCATGACCTCACGTCTCACGTCGTGCTTGTTGGAGACTTGTTCCCACAGCCCCTCTGGGCTGTTCTGATGATCACTGATGTTGTTATTGGAATTAACAGGACCAGCAGGGGCTACAGGGAGATGGACGTCACACTAGTCCATTGAGCTCAGGAGGTAGAAAATGAGATTGGATGAATCAAATGGTCTCCGTTAAGTGAACCTGTCTTGAGAGCCAGAGGTGAGGTTGAAAGTACGTGTTTCTACTTACTGAGGGGAGGAAATTAATCTGTGTTCACTATAGAAACTTTAAAATAAAATAAAATCACACCCCATTTTAAAAAATCATGTGTAAATCCTGAGTCTAAGACAACTTCAACATGCGTGTTTCTGACATGGCTATTTGTATTGCTTGTTTGTTTTTTCCTAAACGCATAAGGGCGAGTTTGTGAATTGCCAAATTAGGATCATTTGCTGGATTTTACTTTTACACTGTCTTTTTAAATTTTTACCTAGCATCACGTTCAAGGCCTAAGCATAAGCTACTCCTTGGAAGCTTGAGATAGAATGGTTATTTTATCTAATCTTTTGTCCATGTATGAGACGTTTTTATTTTGTTTAATGTGTCCCACTATAATAAACAACCAAGGGATGTCTACCTTTCTTGGTCATCATGGAAGCTGTGGCATCTACATATACCCAGGCTTCATGGGCTCCATTGTGAGGGAGACTTGTAAGTCTGTGTCATGGGGGCAGGGGGACGACTTAAAGGTGTGCTGTCCCCAAAGCCATACATGGCAAGAGAACAGAGGGACATGGTCACATGAGACAAAAAGAGGGTAACACCCTTGGGAAGGAATTCTTTATACAGCATTGTGAGGGGACATTGATCCATTGCTACTACACTGTGCTCTTGAACACAGCACTGTATCCAATCCATCATGTAAGGGGTAAGAGATTTATCTCCTAGTTTCTTTATGAGGCTTAAATAAAGCTGGGAAGCACCAGAAACATGCAGTGTAGACATCTCCAGTAAATTACAGTGCTTGCTCTTGTTAGCATTTGCTTCTGATAGCCAACAGCAATCAGATCAGCCTCTCCTCTCAGATATCTAGTGTGCAAACACTTGGATTCTGTCATGTACTTCCTTTTAAAGTCTGACGATGCCTTTGAGAGGCAGCTGCACAGTGGACTTCAAAAGCTGAGCTTGCCACAACCTCACCCAGGATGACAGCAGAAGGAGCCAAGTGTCTAGCACGAAGTGCTTAAAGCTCAGCTTGTCCTGGGCCTGTGTGGACCAGGTCAGTCAGTGGATCTTAACCAATGATCGTTGGCTTTGGAAAGCACAGCACAGAAAAGAACTGTCCATTTTGTAACTCATGACCTACTCACCTGGAAGGTTCAGCGTTTCTCTCCTCTGAACAGGACAATAAATAATAACCAATAATCAACTAGTGACTCTCTCTCTGGAGCCATGCTGTTCAAGGCATACACCCTGTATCCTAGAGCAGATTAGTCTTAAAACAAATGAGTCCCAACTAAGATGTATGCTGAATGCCAAATTACATTTGATTTTTAAAAATTAATTCTATTTCTTTAATATGGGCAGTGGGGAGGTGGTCGCTCACCACAGTGCACATGTGATGTTTAGAAGACAACTTTAAGAAGTCAGTTCTCTCCTTCCACCCTATGGGTCCTAAGAATCGAACTCTCGTGTCATCAGCCTTGGCAGCAAGCACCTTTACCAGCTGAGCCATCTCACTGGCCGGCACCTGATGTTTAAGATGTACAAGTTCAAGAACGACTGTGTAATTGTTTCACTGTTTTTCCCACACAGGAAGGACAATGCTCAGCCCTGACCGTATGCTCTATCAGAGTGACATTCCGTGGATTCTGTCTGCCCACACACACACTGTGAGAAGAGCACCTGACACCCTGTGTGTGTCTCAAGTCTCAGAAGCGCTCTCAATAGAGGGAAGACGACACCTGTAAGATCCAGACCACCTTGGTCCAGCTGCACTAGGACTTGTAGCTCAAAGGGATGTAAGAGGGAAAAGTGACTTTCTAAAGTAGCTACCAGACTGGAGGATCCCCTCCCAGGCCACCAGAATTCAGGGTAGAAAATTCTGCCTGTATATTTCTCAAAATAAATAAATAAATAAATAAATAAATAAATAAATAAATAAATAAATAAAATACCCCTTTCCACCTAAAAATCCCTCAGAAAAGAAGGAATTACTTTAAATGTTTGTATTTTGGGGACCTAGAAAAAAATCCCTCTGGGCAGATCTAGTAATGCTTGCCTGAAATCCCAGCACTCAGTGGAGACAGGAGGATCAGGTGTTCAAGGTTATCTTTGGATACATGTGTTGGGCTAGCCTGGGCTACATGAGACTCTGTCTCAAAGAACACAACCAAAACAAGCAAAATCATCAAGAACAGGAACAAAAACCCTTCTGTTATTTACTATTGACCAAAACAATATACATAAATCTGTCTGTGAGCTGTTTGTCTAGATTCTAATCTAAATATTTTCCTATTATCATCTAAGAGCTTGATGGTCTCAATGTGTTCTTCTGTTTCGGGAGAAATGATGCCAAGTTTGCCAGTAACTACTTAAATGTTACTGCATTATTTTTTTTTCTTTTACATGGGTGTTTGTGCATGTGGGTACAACCGTGGAGGTCAGAGGAGACCTTACAGGAGATGGCTAGTTCTGTACTCCTATCACATACCTTCCGGGTCATACCTTCCGGGTCGTACCTTCCGGGTCTCTAGGCTCAGCAGCAAGCCCCTTTATGTGCTGAACCATTCTACCAGGCTGAACAGTTTTCTTAAAGAAATAACAAACTTTCCTAATACCACGGGGCTGGATCCATCTATATATTTTTTTTTCTAAAACCCATACTGATGGTCCGGGAAGAACTGAAGTTCATTATCACCTTCATAATCTGAAAGGTTGTGTTTCTCAAAATTAAAGGGAAGAGAGGAGAATTCTGAAATAAGATTCTGAAAACATCCATTTTCCTTGGAAATCTTCAAAGGGATAACTCTAGACATGGGTTGCTGAAGTGGGCATTGTTACTGTAAATAAGATACCGTTGTAAAAATTCCTGGTTTGGCAAAATTCAAATCAAACCCAGATCAATACAAGTTATAATAAAATGAAACAAATAAACCCACTCAAACTGACAAAGTGACTATTGGATCTTCTGGAATCTCTGTCTAATGCATCTATTTGTAAAGTTTGTTTCATTCACACTTCCTAGCTAAGCGCTGCATTGCTGCTGCATTGCTGGGTGTTTTAAATATGTCTCCATAAATATGTTAATGAGATAAGTATAAATACAGATTTAATGATTTTATCCTTAATTCCAAAAGTTTGTATTTTCCAGTGAACTGAAATCTCTCAAATCCCGGATCTTCTCATTTGAGAAAAAAAAAAAAAAAAAAAAAAAAGGGGGATTTGGAGTCATTAATTTATGGGGTATGGAGAAGAGAAATAAAAAGGGAGGAAATTAGGAGATTTTGAAAGGTTGGTCACGTGACTATGGCTCAGGAGGAGAAGCCAGAAGACAGGCTTGGAGAGAAAGACAGGCTCAAAAGAGAGAAAAGGAGCCCTCTTTTTTCTGAATCTCTCTATCCATTTTCTTTCCTGTAAGATTTATATTTTTACTTACATGGATATGTGTATATCAGTGCATGTGTTTGCAGAGGACACAAGAGGGTGTCAGATATCCTTGGAGCTGGCATTACAGGTGGTTGTCAGCTCCTGTGTGGGTGCTGGGAATTGACTCAGACCTTCTAGAAGAACAGGAAGTACTCAGCTGCCGAGAGCCACCTTCCCAAGATCCTCTGTTTGTTTTCTCACGGCCTTTAACTGACTGGATGAGGCCACCTACATCCTAAAGTCCATCAGCCTTGCTAAAAGTCTAACTCATTAAACGTCTCCTTGGAGATCCACTTTGTGTACACTAGTCTTCCTAGCCAAGTGGGAGCACAAAATGAACTGTCATACTTGGTCAAAAGAAGCCAGCTGTGCCTGTTAAGGGAGAGTTGTCCATGGCAGAGACGTGCCTACTGGCTCCCATGACTTCAGATCCTAGACAATAACAACTTTGTACTTATGTAGAAGACAGAGTTGGGGGACGGTAGATGCTGTGGGGAATTACCCTTCCCTCTGTGTCTCTATTATTCTGTGTTCTCCAAAGAAAGCAAATCCACATGATGAATGTACCTATTGAGAAGGGAGCGTTGGATAAAGGTTTCTGTCATGTTTATGGTTACGGACACTGGTGTGTCTGTAACAAACATGGCATCACTTAAAGGTTCAGGATTGCTGACAGTACTAAGGAAGCCTGACAGTGCAGTGTTATTCCCTCTGACTCAGAAGCATCCATCTTCTGTCCTGCATATCCCTTCAGCTGATTGGAGAGATTCCACCCACGTCAGACTTCCATGTTAATCAAATATAAAAACAACCTCGTAGAAACACCTAGAATAATGTTTCGCTAATTACTGGGGAGCTGTGGGGTTAATAGCATTGATGGGTTAAATTGGAATCTTTGGGATGGGTTCCTTGGAGACCTTTGTTGTGGAATCTGGAGCACAGGCATTGATCCGGGAGACGGAGGAAGTGGCCCCCTCATCCTGTTTTATGAAAAGCATTATCATCACAGTGGTACCCGAAGCTTGAAAGCAACCTTCCATTCCTGTAAATGTTACTGTTTGGTGTCACTATTGAAGCCAGTAGCATGTCTGCAGAGGGACACCACCCATAGACTGAAGCACCCAGCCTGGAGGTCCACCGTGCAGATTTTAAGGCATAAAACGATGAACTCGAGGTCTGTTTTTTTTTAGATAGAGGAAGCTTTCACATCCCGTTCTCCATCACTAAGCTAGATGCCCAGACTTTCTTGACATGTGGGAATGTCAGGGGCTCTCTATATGGTAACTGGGTGGCATGGTCTTATGTTTGTTGTCCTTTGGTGGATCTATCAAAGCCTGGCATCTCTTGCAAAAGTATTAAGAGACAAATGCTCTGGAGGAGGTTCAGTCATGAGGGTGAAACCCTTATAAGTGAGATTAGTGGCCTTGTTAAGGAGCCCTAAGGGAACCTGTCTGAATACACATCAAATGGGTGCCATCTTTAGAGCAGAGCCCTCACTAGACAATTGAACAATGAATGCTCTGGTCTTGGACTTCCCAGCATCAAGCATTTTGACACTATGCTTCCATTACTCATAAGTCAATCAATCTAGAGTATTTTCCTATAACACTATGAACAGACTAAGACACTGGCTAAGGAAGAATCTTCTCAGATTCAAGGTTGGCCTCTACCTCCAGGCCTCCCTGACTGTGATCATGTGACCAAGCTATGGAATATAGTTTCTGACCTGCTAGTGTTCCTTGCAGTCCCTTGTCCATTAAAAGAACCCAGAAGAAAAAGATTCAAAAGATCTGAGTTTTTTTTTAAAAAAAAAAAAAAAAAACAGAGCACCAAGCAAATTCCCTTTCTTAGCAAGTGGGTACTTTTAGCCTTGTGCTAAACCACTGATTATGTTTTGTGTTCCTTGGTTTTGTTATAGCAACACACCCTACCTAAGACTCCATCACCACCAGAAAAAATAGCATCCTTGTCCAGACTCTCCCTGCCTGGGGAATACACTCACAGGTGCATTTCATTGTGGTTATAAGTCAAATAGAATCAAAGGAGCTAACAGCCTGTCCTTACCCTCACCCAGATAGGCCAGAAGTTCTTAAGAAAATCATGGCCACTCAGAGGCTTCTGAACACAGAGCTGGTCCCCTGTGTCTCAATGTGTCACAACCAAGAGCAGGAATCTGCAGAACATGACACAGAGCAAGTACTCAGTAAACAAGAAGCATATTGAGTTACCTTGGGCAACTGTTAGACAGGTTCTCAGGGAGGCTTGAGCAGTCCGCTTTGATCCCAGAGACAGAAAAGAGACAAGGGGAGTAGGTAACCTATGGGAAGTGGATTTAGATGACTTCTAAACAACCAGGGAAGACACAGTGTTGTGATTTGAATGAGGAATGGTGCCTACGTGTGAATGAGTACTTGGTCGGAAGTCTGTAGCATTGTTCAGGGAGATTGCATAACATGTTGAAAATGAAATCTAGTTAGAGGAAGTACATCACGGTGTGTGCGCATGCGTGTGTGTGTGTGTGTGTGTGTGTGTGTGTGTGTGTGTTGAAAGTCCATAGCCTTTCCCTGCTTCTACTCTGTTCTCACTACTTCCTCTGTATAGTCGAGGTGTGATTTATCAGCTCCGCCATTATGGAACCTGCGCCTGGAACTATAAGCCCAAATAAACTCTTTCTTGAGTCGCCTTTGCTCATGGTCTCTTTCACAGCATCACAAAGTGAAAAAATGCACACAGTGAATGGGATGGGCTCCTTCCAGGCTCATTCCAGCAGCTCTCTCTGGAAATACTGAGGCACCTCCCCTCTTACCCACCGAGCCCACGCCTTTGAACTGGTTGTGTTTCATAACCAAACACGGCTGGATCCTGTGGCCACCAGACCTTGAAATCAGTTAGGCAATGTATTATCAAATGCTTGTTCAAATTCATGGGAAGCCCCCACGGCTATCCATCCCTTCTTAGCCACAGTCCTTGGGAACGAAAAAGAAACAATAGACTCATTTCACAAAAATCATCACATTTACATATTTTTATCATGAGCTCAAGGAATGGTTTTAATTAAACCGTTTTTTAAAGAGGGTAGAGAGGAATACAGGGAAGATGGTAAATATTTAACACCTTATCAAGGGGAGAGGAGTGTGAAGCCCAAACCCTCATTAAGCTACAGGGATGGAGGGTGGGCTGTGGAAGCCGCCTGCATCCATGCTCCACCCTGTCTTATCAGGGGAGTGACATGGGGCCAGACACAGCCCCTCTCTGAGTCTCATCAGAGGAAAACAGGAGGGGTGCCAACTTCTCTAATAATGGGATTATTGCCAGAAAAGCTTAATGGCGGCAGAGACAACAGTGGACAATCCTCTGAGACTGGGCACTCTGACCAGGCACTTTACCTAATCTGCAGCAGAGTCAGTGTTTTGATCCTATAAAGAAAGCTCTTTGGGGCTGGGGAGATGGCTTAGCTGGAATAGTGCTTGCCGTGTGAGCATAAGAACCTGAGTTTGGGACCCCACTAGCCGTGTGAAAATCCAATTGCATTGATGAAGGCCGGTTTCTCAGCTCTAAGGTGGAGATGGAAGGATCATCCAGGGTTAACAAACCAATGAGCTCCATATTCAGTGAAGCAGCATGTCTCCTAAAATTAAGGTGGAGAGTGACATCTGAGATTGACCTCATCTAGCCCACGTTTTATGTACATGCCCATGCAGGCATGCACGCAGGAACACATATACACATACATTCTACACACATACAGAAAAAAGAAAGCACCATTAATTGCCTCACTGTATTTAGGAGTAAGCAAGTGTTGAAGAGACTGAAGTGTCTCATGCTCCAGGAATGGAAGGATGGCTAGCCTTAGCAGCCTGGGCAGTTGGCTGGCTGGCACATAGCTTTAGGTGTTATTGCATCTTGTCAAATTCCATTTCTTGGAATGCACATAGAAAATGTTCTGCTTGTTTCTTTTTTAATTATTTACTTTAAAAACTTTCATAAAATACTTTGTGAGCATATTGTTTTTCCCTGAACAGCTTCTCCAAGATGCTCCCCCGCCTCCCTAACAAACCCAACTTCATAGTCCCTCTTGCTGTCTCTCAAAAAAGAAGGAAAGTTTAAAAGAAAAAATTAAAACATAAACTTAAATGAAAGAAAAATTAATAAGACAAAACCCCAAACAAACATACAAATACCCATAGTCCTTTTCGTGTTCGCCAACTATCCGTGGGCATGAAGGCTGTCCCAGAGTAAGGTTAATATACTCAGTAACACAGCATGAGAGAAAGCTGGATTTTCCTTTCCTAGAAGACAACACGTTCAAATAGCTTCTAGATTAGGGTGAGATTTTGTGTCCACCTCCTCTTTGCAGTTCTGGGATCTTGCCCTGTTTGAACCTGTGGGATCCTGTGCGTGTGGTCACAGTCTCTGAGAATTCATATGTGTATCAATCCAATTGAGTCTGGAAGACACTGTTGACTTGAAGTCACCCACCCACTTTGGCTCTTAGAATCTTTCCACCTTCATCTTTACATAGTTCCCTGAGCCTCGAGGAGAGTAGATAAACAGGTCCTATTTTGGGCTGAGTGCTCCAAAGTCTCTCACTGTCCACACACTGTCCTGTCGCATGTCTCTGTTAATTAGTATCTACTGCAAAAGGAAGCTTCTCCGATGGAGGCTGAGCAGTCCACAGATGTGTCAGCTTATTCCTAAAGCAGAAATGAAAGAGCCCGTCCAACTGTCCATCTAGGTATGTCTATGTGATGGTTGGCTTTAGTTGCCAAGTTCACACAGTGTAGAGTCACTTGAAAAAAAATCTCAGTGTGGGGATTGTGTACATAGGGTCAACCTGTGGGCATGCATGTCGGGGAGGATTGTCTCAGGTAATTGATATGTGAAGACCAAGTCTACTGTGGGCAGTACCATTCCCTAATCAGGAGGTTTTAAACTGTTTAAAAGTATAGACATTGAGCTGACCACAAGTAGATAGACACCCATACAATAATTTCTCTCAGCCCTTAGCCATGGATAGGAAGTGCCCAGCTGCTTCAAGTTCCTTCCACCTTGCCTTCTCCACAGTAATACACTGTTACCTGGAATTGTGAGCTAAAATAAATCCTTTCTCCCCTTAGTTATTTAACATCAACGTGTTTTATGATAACAATGCAAATGAAGCCAGAGAAGTCTACATTGGTTTCTACAAGCACCCATTGACTAATATAGCACTCACAAAGCATGATTGAAAATATTTTCCACCAGGGACACTGAAAACCTGGCTCATGCAAAGTTATATCCTGTGTTCAAGGGCGCCCTTCTTCAGAGCAGAATACCGCATGATCTCTGCTTCCCACCATCCAGGCTTCTGCTTCAAATCTTGGTCTGCAAAGAGAGGGAGGCTAGGAGGGGAAAGGTGTTTTAGAGCCCAACAATTGGGAAGGCCCCTGAGGAACATCTGCAGGAGGTAAGCTTTTCTCTATTTCATTCCCAGAATAAGGAAGGGAGCCAGGCTGCAGACGTAGAGACAGAGCCTCGAGCCCAACCCCCACGGCACTGTGCTCTGTGCTCCACTGAGATGATTGCATGGCTGCTCCTGCAATCAGTTCTGAGAAAATTGCTCCTCCCCAATTAACTTCCCCTTATGCAATAATTTTTAGTTGATGGCGTTGAATTGCTGGAAAGGAAAAGAAATTGTGCACATGGATGTGCATGTGTGTAGGGGTGAGGTGCAGGTATGTATGAGTGTTTGTGTGTGTGTGACTGTGTGTGTGCATATGTATGGATTACTCTGTGTGTGCATAGGTGTGTATCACACTGAGTGTGCAGTATATATAACTCTCTGTGTACCTATAGGTGCATCACTCTGAGTGTGTGCATATGTGTGTATTACTGTGTGTGTTTGTGCATATGTATGTATTATTCTCTCTCTGTGTGTGTATGTGTGTGTGTGTGTGTGTGTGTGTTTGCAAACAGTGGACAATTAGTCCAAAGACACATTAACAGATATGTTGATTTACTTTTTGAACATAGCTAAGTTATGCTCTTAATGAATAAGAAAAGTTTTTCTTCTGTCTTTTTCTCAATTCTTCTTTCCTTCCTTCCTCTATACCCACAATGCCATGTGATTCTTGCTACAGAAAGGAGGATTCATAGAGTCCCTAGGAGAGATCAATCCAGCCAGTGACTGGATCTAGTACAGAAGCTCAACAAGAGGAAAGCCGGGAAAGGGCATACCATGGGTTATTCTCAAATGCCTCCTGGTGTAGCCATCTCTCTGACCCCTAGGTGCCCACCCTCATCTCATGTGTGACTACACCACACTAGGTCTTCACCCCCCAGCTACCTGTCCTTGTCTGCATTTGCAAGCACGGATTTGGAGAGTGACCCCTTTACTAACAAGCTAAGCTGTCCCATGCAAACAACCCCTGGATTGACCTGTCAGTTTCTCCCCCGATAGCTATGTTTTCTTCCTGGCTATATTACCACTTATAGATTAACCAATGTGGGCCATGAAATGGATGCCTGTCAATCAGCCGTGTGAGAGACTGAGCTGAAAACCCCCATGTGAGAGTCAGTGTGAAGACAGTGAGACGGCCAACATCTTGGATGGGAGGATTCCAGTGAGGAGAATGGACGCACAGAGTTCTCCAAGGATATAAAGTCAGCCAATGAAATAATCCAATCCCTATCACTCCCGTTGTACCTCACTGACTTCTCCATGTGTAGGGTATACAATCATAAGTGCATGGTCCATCTTTACAAAACAGATTAAAAAGGTAACTTTCAGAACTAGAAAAATTACTCACTTATACAATTATTTATTTATTGTAAAGTAAATATACATATACTAGACACTGAATATATTTAATTAAATACACTTCTATATTATATTAAATACAAATATAATAAATATTTTATAATAGGGATAAAAATATTTATACTAAGAATTACATTATAATTTAAAATAGGACATACTAGCTGCATGTGTCTTCCTTTCAATTCTTCTAAGTATGGTCTTTACCTCTGGCTGTTTGGGGGTAACAGTAAAGGTACATTTGTCCAAGGCCATCTTCAATATCTTCACATTTCTCTGTGAAACACCTTCTTGGCCAGAGCCCAAAGCTATGCGTAGGTAGCCACATCTACACTAGGTGAAATTTGTCTTCATTGGCTGTCCAATCCATTGGTTGTTGCCTAGCAACATGTCAATCATTTTGAGAATTTGCTGAAATAAATTAGTAGTATAGTTGCCATAACAACTGCCTTTGCTAGTTAATTGAACTGATTTGACTCAGAGTAGGCACTGGGGAGCTATACATGCTACATGGTGTAATAGTTGACAATATGGAGCTACCGATTTCCACTATAGTGTGAACACCATCCTCAAAGGTTGGTTGATATGGTGAAGTCTGTCACTGGAAGGTATTCTTTCAGGCTTCAGTGTCCCTAAGTTATCTATCCTGTAGTCTGAGGAACAAGGGGATGTGTATGTGTATGTGTATATACGGAGTACACACACACACACACATATATATAGAATACACATATATATGGATTATATATATTCAGTATTTTATCAACCCATTCAATAAATGTTTATTGAGCTAAAAGACTTCTTTTACTAACTTATAGGAGACACAAGCGAGTTTTAATCATCTAGCCTGACTATGATAGGAGATCCATAAATCCACTGGTGGAATAAAGCACCAAAATTAAATTAATACAGTATGCACAAGTCTTGGAACGCAGAGATGACTCATCAGTTAAGAGCACTTTCTCCTCTTACAAAGGATTTCATTTCTATTCCCAGCACTCAAATGGCAGCTCAAAACCATCTTTACCTCCATTGCAAGGGATCCCACTTTGTCTTCTGGCTTCTTGTGGGTACCAAGGCTAATCTTGTGAAACAAAAACACACCTCAAGGTCTACAGAGGATTTCACTTGGGTCAGTGTTCTGGCTCTGGTCCTTGACTTTGGTTCTTTAAGATGTCATTGCTGGAGGGGATGGTAATTAGATAAAGCTAAGCAGTGAACCCTGTGCTAGCCTTTGCACATTTTGTGAGTCTACAATTATTTCAAGAGAAGAAAGTTATTCAAAGGTTTAGAACAGGGCCTGGGGAGATGGTTCAGTTGATAGATCACATCCCTGACAAGTATAAGTACATGAGTTCAAATCCACATCAGCCATATTAAAAACCAAGCGTGATATTGTTGTATGGTGCCTTTAATCTGGGTGGTGGGGATATAAGAGACACAAGGCTTCCTAGAGCTTGCTTGTTATCTAATATGACCATTTAGCAAGCTCAAATTTCATTGAGAGAGCCCATTCCAAAAATAATGTGGAACGTGATTGAGAAAGTCACCCCACATTGACCTCTGGCCTCCACATAGAAGGGTGCAATACACACAGAGGCATAGACATGTGTACGAACACAGAGAATGACAAATACACAGAATGACGAGGAAAGATAAGGGCTGGAGGAAGACTGTGGATATCCAACATGGAGTTTCAGTCTTAGCAACATGGATATGCTAAGTAGATGACTGACCAAAGGGTGCTCATCTGGTTGACCAAGAGGATGTACAGTTTGCTTCATAATACTGATCCTTGATTTGAGGGCATCCCGCCTCTCTGGCCTCCATCCATTCTCTCCTAGCACTATCCCTTGGCTACAAACACTGAAATGATTAACCTAAGACACCCATGTTACCAAAGCACCTAATTGAGCCTCTGAGAGTTCCATGGAACAAGAACTCTAAAGAACATTTCAAGAGCATCCAACAGGAAGGGTAAAGCTTATGGCCTGACTGCAATTTAAGAGAGGATGGAACAGGGTCCTCAGGCTGGAAGAGCCAGACCGTGACTCCAGGCATGGCCCTTCTTCGATGCACATGGCTTTCTCTTGTAGCTGCTGGTGATGGATTAGCTGACATAAACAATGGTGGCACAGTGCCACTGTGGTCTTCTTTGTGCTCCTTTATCATTGTGGGATGTGAGGAGAAAGCCCCATTCACGGCCACCCATCCCCTTTGTGTCTCATGCTGTTAAGCTCCCTTCTGACACAGAGCCAGCCTAGCTCTTTTATTTGTGAGGCACTTCATTCTGCAATGACCTTGTACGTAGGGTTTCCCTTTAAAATGAATGCATCTGGGGGTAAAGAATGAAATCTTTGGAGCCATATTCTGCCCAAGCAACATACAAGGGTGTCTGAAAGAATAAGATACTCTAGTTGAGTCTATGAGAGCAAGGGATAGCACTCCAGGTAGAAGGAAGAACGAGTAACAGAAGCTCAGTGCACAGCAGAGATAGATGAGCACA
Organism: Mastomys natalensis; assembly: GCA_021653895.1. NCBI lineage: Eukaryota > Metazoa > Chordata > Mammalia > Rodentia > Muridae > Mastomys > Mastomys natalensis. The sequence continues at coordinate 626,319 of JAJTUV010000372.1, forward strand.
TGTGTGCACATGCGCACTGTGTGTGCATATGTGTGCACTGTGTGTATGCACGTGTGTGCATGTATATGCATGTGTGTGAATATGTGTGCATGTGTGTGCATGTGTGTATGTGTATGCACATGTGTGCAAGTGTGTGCACATGTATGCATGTGTGTGCATGTGTAAACATGCATGAGGACATCTGCAGCAAACAGCAAATCAGTGAAGCCAATGTGGAGGTGGGGAAAGGGCTGTGGAGAAAGAATATCTTTTCCTTGTGCAAAGCAATCTCAGAATCCGACCAGATTTCTCTTCTGAAGTTGAGGGACAAGAGAGGTATTAGTGAGCAGCCAGGGAATGAATCCTTTTCTGCTCTTTAAATGCAATATTTAAAATGTTGGTGCCCCTGTTTGAAGTGCAGTTGGGTGATTTCTATTCAGTGGCTAGACAGCTCTTGGGTACTGTGTGACTGCATCAGGGAGAAGGAGAAGGAACACAAATCTTTAGGGATACAGGATATAGACCAAAGGAGACAGGGGCTTATTCAAAGAGCCAGAAATAAAACAGATTTGGGGTTTGTCGAGAAGGCCAGATGTGCTCTAATGGTCTGCTCATGTGTAAGAGCTCCACAAAGCACCCTTGCCACCTTATGGGTCCTTGTTCTAAAGATCCAGGTGTCATCTACCTATTTGAACCCATCTGCTGAGAAGTTTTAATGTAAACGTCGTTACTATACCCAAGAAGAGAAACAGATCTCACAAACAAGAGATGGGAAGCTGGAAATCCCAGTGTCTTAGCAACTTCATGTCTATCCTTTTTTTTTTTTCTAAACAAGTCTGTTCTTTTAGCCCATTTTATCAGTATTGATTTATTTTTTTTTAAATTAGAAAAAGGAAATCAAACACAATAGATAAAATGTCCATTCAAAGGCCCACCATTAGGTAGAGAAAGAACCATGCATTCAAGACCATCCCAGAATAAATGGGTAGTTCTTAGCTGCAAAGAGAAACCTGCTTCAAGATAGATAGATAGATAGATAGATAGATAGATAGATAGATAGATAGATAGATAGAAGATAGATAGATAGATAGATAGATAGATAGATAGAAGATAGATGGATGGATGGATGGATGGATGGATGGATGGATGGATGGATGGATAGATGCATGGATAGATAGATAGATAGATAGATAGATAGATAGATAGATAGATAGATAGATAGATAGATACATGGATGGATAGATAGATAGATAGATAGATAGATAGATAGATAGATAGATAGATACATGGGTGGATGATAGATAGATAGATAGATAGATAGATAGATAGATAGATAGATAGATAGATAGATAGACAGACAGATAGATGGTGGGTTGGTGGGTAGACAGGACACTCAAACAGACAAACAGATTGATGAGCAAACAGATATGTGGGTGAATGGATGGACAAATGAATGGATAGACAGACAGACCAACAGACAGTAGTAGATCCTACCACTGACATTTAACATATAATCAAATCTGACATATTGGTTTTTCAGAACTATATTAAACAAATGCAATCACCTAGTCAAGGCCATTATCTATATAAGACCCAGAGGCAAAGTCTGAGATACAATGTCTCCAGGAGTGTATCAAAATGTTACAGTTTAGTTTAATTGAATATCAGTTTTAAAGAGTGTTTCTTTTTCAAGAAACATTTTAATATATGATATTTAAATAGTTATTTCTGACCACTGTAGGTAATTTCTTTTAAGGGCAAAGGCACTCACAAAGACAGTATAACTTACATCAAGGGCTTTATTTAAATATCACCCTCTTTACAGTATGTCATGCTTAGAGCTGCAGCCAAAGGCAAAACAGTTATGCTTCAACATACACTACAGTGCAAGCACGCTAGTTTTTCTATAAGCAGGCAATCTTCCCACTGAGACACCACATGTCCTAACATCAACTTTCTCCTGTGCTGTGGTGGTATTGGTGCTATGGCCCTTCACTGCCTCATAGACGTGTGTATTGAGGATGCAGAAGCTACCCTTCTGAGGCAAAGGTCAATGTGCTCTGGGCATAACCTCAGCCCCAAATCAAAATCTGCTTGACAACAAAACTCCCAAATGGTTTTCTTTGGTTTCCTGTTTCTTCTATCATCCTGAAACTACCAATGTAACATATATAAGCTCACAAATCTCCATAGCTTTGCCCCTTAAAAGCCATTGTTTTTTCTAACACAGAATCAGTGAGTATTACTTGCCTGGAACCCCAGCATTTGCCATATAGTCTATCTACCTGTGGCTGGACATGGCTGTGTGTCAAAAAAATGTGTTGTCGACATTAATGTTTGCATTAAAATTATTACCCTCATGTCACAATAATTCCTAAAATTCTTCTTCAACTATAAAAAAAATATCTGAAGCCTCCTGCATGTTAGTTAATTTGCCTTTGCTCCAACAAAACAACTGAGAAGACAGATTAATGGAGAGAAGGTTTATTTTGCCCATGGCTTCAAAGGGTTCAGCCATACTTGGCTGCCTCCATTGCTTTAGGTGTGCGCGCGTGGAGCTGACCCTCTCATAGTGACCATGAATCAGAGATGAAAACAGGGGGAGGAGCTCCATAGACAGGCACTCCCCAGCCTGTCCCTGCAGCCACACCCACAGACAGGCAGTATCCTTCAGAGGTACTCCCCAGCCTGTCCCTGAAGCCATGCCCCACCTACTCATCCCACCAATTCACAGTAATGCCTCATCAATGCTATCCATCAGTGAATTGATCTACTGATGATGGTGGAAGCTTTATGATCTTGTCATCTCTCTGAACTCAGCTGCACTGGGGACCAAACTTTCAACACAAGAGCCTTTGGGGGAGACTAGGCATTCAAATAACACATCCTTAGCTTATGGGTCAGATATGGTCCTGAGACTTTGAAAATTCCCAGCACAAAGGAAGAAGGTGGTGAGAAGATGATTCCTATGGATAGCATGATTCCATGGAAATAGCACGGTGATGTCTGCCGTTCTTCTTTTGCTTTGAGTTGGCTATACGGGCTATAGCTTGTAAAGAGAGGAGGGACTAAGCAGAGGATGAGGTGTGTGCTCACAACAGAAATAGAAAGGGATCTGAGTAAACACCTAATCACCTAATGCCCTCTGTATCTTACCCAATACACATGGAAGAGAGAGAAGGAGAGAAAGAGAGAGAGAGACAGAGAGAGAGACAGACAGAGAGAGACAGAGAGAGAGAGAGACAGAGACAGAGAGACAGAGACAGAGAGACAGAGACAGAGAGACAGAGAGAGAGACAGAGAGACAGAGAGACAGAGACAGAGACAAAAAGAGGAGAAGGGGAAGGGGGAGAGGGAGAGAAAAGAGGGGGATGGAGAGGGAGAGAGACTGACTAAGCACAAACTAACCCTCCCCATCCTGAAGATGAAGGATGAAGGACAATGCCCTTTTCCCAGCACTGACCATTAGATCTCCCCACCATGTTCATGCATTGCTCACCTGGTCCTGACCGTCCCTCTGTCTATAACGCATGGTTCAGGCATGCAGCTTGGGGCCATCCTGGCCTCAGCGTCCTTCTGTCCATCCGTCTCCTCACATCACATCACATGAAGTAAGCCTTAAAACCATACTTCTCTGTAGACTGAATAGACCAGAAATGTACTCTAAGGCAAGTGTATGTTTGCTTGCTAGCAGTCATCTCTCTTTTGCCTATGGCAAGAACTCATGTCCCCACTGTGCTAGCCAATAAGGGACAATAGACTGCATGACAGCAAAGAAGTGTGAGGTCATGGCCAGTCTCCCTAAGACAGGTTAACGTATGTGTCATCTTAGAAATCTTATAAAGTCATAGTGCCTGTTTCCCTTGATTGCCTAGAGAAACTTGTTTTGAAGAAATCCTAATTATATTGTCTGGATAAAATATTAAATGAATGGCTTAGACTAATGCACAGTTCCTCAGCTCATGATTGATTTAAGACCCAAATATAGCAACTCTCTATGCTTTATGCTAGAAGCTGGTTCATATTGACAGTGCTGGGGAAGACAGCAAACGGAAGGCCAAATGCAGAATAAAAGGCATCCGGGCCAGTCCCAGCACAACCTAGAAAGTACAGAACTGCAATATACAAGGTATTGTGAGTGGATGCTTAATTCCCCATAATTCAAGGTGTTACCATAAAATGCTAACTTTGCCCATTTCCATGCCACTGAGGCCTGGTCCAGGAGGAAAATGGCCACACCTCCACTGATTTGTTATTCAGTTTTCCTATTTTAAAAGTTTGGTTGGGGCAAAGGAGATGAGTCAGCAGGTGAGGTATATGTTCTGTTAGCATGAAAACTTGAGTTAGACTCTCAGAATCCATGTATAAAATCCAGATGTGGTGGCAATCATTCATGACCACTGTACTGCGGAAGCTGAGACAGGCAGATCTCTGGGCCTCACTGGTCAGTCAGCCTGGCCTCATTGGTGAACCAAGGCTAGAGCTATATGGCTCAGAAGCAAGCGATCAGTTCCTGAGTTGTCTTCTGGTCCCTCCACATGCACAGGCACAAGCACATGCCACGACCATCTTAGCTGTGCACACTTCCTCCTCCACTGACTCCCAGTGACCCTACAGAACGCTTCTAGGATGTCCTTCTAGGATTCCACCCCGACACCCCAGAGATACACACATATTTTCCAACTTTTCTGTCTCCTGTGCCAGTACGCCTGTATCACTACCATCATATCTGCTCTGTCTTCTTGATGTGTTTTCTCTTGCCACCTTCTAAACCTGTGATACCTTTGAAGGAGAGATCAAATACCATCACATCCTTCCCAGGTCTAGAATGACCCAGTGGCTTCCTCTTCCTCTGAGACTCCAGTAGTTGTGACCGTACCTGGCAGTTTTCTAGGTACATCACTAGTACATGGCTGTGACCAAGTGGATTGATCAATGGCATCTGTAATCACTATCTCAGAAGATTTGCCCCATTCTACTTCAGACCCATGTAGCCCTCAGCCTTCTCCACATTCTTGCCTTGTAGACCCTCCAATATTTTGTCAGTGACATGGAAATGGTTTGCATTCTCCTGCCCCAGGTGTCTCATCCCATCTGTAGTTATCACTTCCTCCACAAGGTGACTCTCAGCCTGTGGCATGACACCCCCTTCCCCCTGACTCTGTTGAGGTATGGTCTGTTGCTATATACTGTAATGCTAAATTCTGTACCAGAAGGTCTAGGTCTACAAAATTAATTCTCTGGTGTACAAACTTCTGCTGTGCAAACTTTGTTCCTTGATTTAAAACCGTTGGTTAAATAACCTTGGTGACAGCCAATTACTGGAGGAAATAGAGGTAGGTGGGTTTTGAGTTACCTGATCAAGGTGAGAGAACGAGGAAAGACCAGAGGAGAAGGAAAGAGAACAGGAGGAGAGGAGGAAGCTGCCATGAGAGGAGATGAACCATCAGCACATGGCCAAGAGAAACAAGTATCTAGGGTACACCTCTGTGGAAGTAGCCAGGCCAGCAGTTAGAAAAGTAGATTAAGGGTTCCTCCCCCAGTAATTGTCAAAGCCAAATAACATAAACTTAGTCAGTCTAGACTCAGGTCTGAAATCTTCAGTCAGGGATAAATTTAAATTGGTTGTGCTACAATATGAACTCTAAGCATTTGCCACACCTGAACAATACTGTGGAGAGATATGGACAAAGATGTCCTTACCCTAGGTTGGACATGGATGACAGACCAAACAAAAAAGAAGGAGGAGAAGGAGGAGGAAGAGAAGAAGAAGAAGAAAGAAAGAAAGAAAGAAAGAAAGAAAAGAAAGAAAGAAAGAAAGAAAGAAAGAAAGAAAGAAAGAAAGAAAAAGAAAGAAAGAAGAATGTTCATCTATTCATTCAAGCCTACTCATGGAACCATGCTACTCTGGGAGCCAGTGAGTTCACTGGGGTCACTTGTAGGAGCATGTGTGACTCAGAGGGATCACTGTCAAGCCCAACCAGCATGAGTGACAACTCCTGAAAACTCTGGAGCTTCCTGCACAGTTCAAGCAGCTCAGCCATGCTAGTCCTAGTGACCTTCCAACAATTGTTCCTGCTTATGTATAAGATCTTGGAGAGGGGCCTTGTGAATCTTGTAAGTTTCAGGAGTTTCCTGGGCTTTGTGAGTTTCATTTACTTCCTAATCCTTTAAAATATTTTTATTTTCTTTTATTGTGTGTATGTATGTATGTGTGTGTATGTATCTGTGTTCATGCACATACATGCATGCGCATGTACATGATTACAGACAGGAGCACATGTACTGTGGTGCATGTATGCAAGTCAGTAGACAGCTCTCAGGACTCACTTCTCTCTAGATACTTAGTGAGAATAAGGACTAGAATTCAAGGTATCTGGCCTATACACAAGCATCTCAACCTACCAAGCCATCTTGCCATCTAACTTAAGTCTTATGTATAAGTTTCCTCCCTTCAGAAGAACCTGTTTCAATTATAATAGCTGAACACTAAAAGAATTCCTATTTTATAAAAACCTTCATGTTTTCTTCACTTCACATGAGTGTGTGGCTAATGAATGCATCAACATACAAATAGAATGGTGACTTCCTGCTGATGTCACTGATATTCTACATGTGGATGCTCAAAAGGCATCAGATAGCTGAATGAATCGTGGATGAGTGAAGAAAGTCAGATGAATTCATCATTATAGGAAGCCGTATGAAAGAATTCTATCTAGACAGTACCTATACATGGATATGTATAACTTCATGAAGACACAGCTTGCCACATCCAGGAGCTATTTACATAAATATATGCATATGAAGAAACTTATCTGAGACTCTAGAAGCAGGTGCAGAAATGTGGAAATAGGAGAGAGAGTGTGTGTATGTATGTCCTAAGCCATCTGTATTCCCTGAAAGAGCACTTGTCTTAATCCATACACCTCCCAGAATGACCAAGCCAATCTCTTCCAAAGTCACTCACCTTAACTCAAATAGATCTAAATAAATAGTTGCTAAGTGCAGAGAAAAGTCCCACTGTACCTGCTAAGCAATCTGAATATTTGGCCTCAACATCTTTCCAGTGTATGTGCAGACAGGGACATGTTTCACGAAGAGTAACTTGGAAGTCCTAGAGCAGAGGGAAGCCACCATGGCAGCTGGGGGAGAAGGAAGGAAGTTGACTTCTAATCAGTGAAACAGTAAAACTTGGCCAGCAACAGGTCCTCTGTCACAGGGATGACCCTTGGTCAGACCTGTAGTCAAAGAAGCAATGAACCATTCCTAGCATAAAGCAGAAATGATCACAACAGCCCAAAGGCTGGGCCCAAGTACTTGGCTTTTGACTTGACAGAGTGTGTGTAAAGCAGATTGCAAGTGGTTTCCGTTTCAGCATGCAGTGTCCTAAGTTCTGCAGCGTTGCACCTCAGTTTTGTGAGGTAGCGTGAGGAGCTGGCTAAAGCTCGGTGTCGGTAACTCACTCTTGCTCTCTTCCTCGGTCTCTGCATCACCAACAGTGATCTTGACTTTGTAGCATAGTTATGATAACTGAATGTGTTTGCTTCCTACTGAGTGCACTATACTTGCTTACAGAGGTGTGTATTTTATCTTTTCTGAACATGTTAGCCAGTCATCTTCAAAGACATCAGAAGCCCTCATGCAATTAAGATATAAAAGCCAAGAAGAATGTCAGCAAAAGTTTCAGCCCACGATGCATGAATTACAGATTGGGAACTTCCTATCTTACTTATAATAGTAGAAAGCAAAATAACTATATATGAAATATCATATATTTAGCAATATATTTATCAAATATTTATCATAATATCTAGCAACCACCATTATTTATGATTCTAATATTAATAACAATAATTTAGAAGATTCTCTATGTCAGTCTGCCCTGCCAGAGCGAATTATTTGATATCTCACAAACTCAAGTTCTTCCTTTGATTTGATCTAAAGATTCATGTCTAACACTCAGACTTTCAATTCTCTTGCCTTCTTGATTTTCCTCTTCTTTGTCAAGTACTAATCACACGTCCCCATGTCCTGCTTTGAAGTGTCCTCCTTAATGGTCCCAGTACAGCTGAAGGCAGCACCCAGGGCTCCCTATATTCCTCAAGATTTTCAAAAAAATGGAACATCCATTTCCCATGAAGATCAACTAGAACTGACTCTTCATTGCTTCCATAGCATACAACACACATCATCATGCAATGCATGAGGCTTTTCTTGTCTGAACTATGTATGGTGACAAAACATCATTATGTTTTAAGGCTCTGTGAGCCCACTACTAGAACAGAAGGCAGTTCTGTGCTGGGTTAAAACATGTGACTTAGAAAATCAGGCATCCTTAGAGTAGGGAAAGGGGACATTGCTGAATAGTGAAGTTTTCCTAAAAATGTTTAGCCAAAGACTATTGGGTTTGACCTAACTGGTCACTAGGGCCTTTCTAAATGTTACTAAGGTAAGCTTTATGAGATGAGGTCATTTTGTAGTAGGGAGGGCTCCAAAGCTATCTGTTTAAGAACCAGAAGATAGTATACACTGAAATGGAAATCCCATGAAGAGGGAACGAGAACTCAGTGAGACACTACAGGTCAAGGGAAGCCTCAACCCAACAATTGGAGAGATGAGAGAGGGTTATTCTTTACAGCTTTGGTAACACTCCAGCCCTGCTGACACCTGGATTTCAGAAACGGAACTTCCAAAAAAGACCAGCAAGTTTTTATGGCCAACTGTTACAGTGACCTTAGGAAACGTAGATAATTGGGTGGGGTGCTGGTAGTGGGGCAGAGTGCTGGAGGCACTCACTCTGGAGCTTACATTCAGAGCTGCAAACTTCTGAGAACCAACTCAGAGTTGACCAGTCACCAGTTACATGGGAAGCATCTCTACAATGCTAGTCATGGTAACAGGCACTCTCAATACACCAATGAACCAATAAAGCCCCTGTCCTCAAAAGAACCAATACCCAATAGCTACACAAACAAACCATAAGTGAATCACAAGGGTGTGTAGCAGAGACTTAGTCACAACTCAGAACAAGGATAGGGATGGTCTCCTGTGCTAACCTTGTGCTGGACAAGGTGGCAAAACTGGGGAAAAGATGAAGGCAGAGAGATGCATTAAGAAGCCAAGTCCTGGAAGGCTGAAAAATGTTGATCAGCAGCAAGAAAGAAGAGAGACTCTTCATGGCCTTAAATTCCCCCAAGGACCTTCTGTTTTGCAGAGGAGAAATGTGTCAATTTTGGAATCTCTAGGGGACCTGTCCTCGCTTCCCTTCTTCAGTGAGAGCACTCACACACATGGCCTGAGGAGACCATAAATCCCCTGGGCTTCTCCCATTTGGAAGTAAACATTCTCCAAGTCCTCTGTCCTCACCCCTGCATCTTCTGAGAGTACCTCCTTCTCCCCTTCCTTCTGACAACCAGATTTGTTAAGGCTGGTTGCTTTCTTTTGCCTTGGACACATCTTCTGCATATAGATTGATGAGTTTAATCAGCGAATCAGGAGAAAGCCCCAGGCATCAATCACTGTCAGTTTGCCTTCTCTCTAATTTCTGATTTGCTGCTCACGGTTATGAAGGCAATAACACAGTTTCTCTTAAAGGTGAAACAGAGATGTGTAAAGTCTGGAATTTGTATCTGGCAAGGAATGTTCTCCTGATATCACTCAGCTTAACAAGGAAGCCAGAAAAGAAGAGGGGTGGGGAAGGAGGGAGGGAGGGAGTGGAAGGAGGAGGGATCAGGGAGGGGGAGGGAGAGAGACAGGGAAGGGGAAGGAACAGGGAGAGAGGAAGGGAAAGGGAGGGGGATGGAAGAGGGAAAGAGAGAGGGGGAGGGGGAGAGGGAGGGGGGAGGGAGAGGGAACTGACCACATAACTCCAGATCAATCCAGATCAGTTTAACAGTTCATTTAGAATGTGGAGGACCACCTCCTGTCCCTGTTCGACCCACTGTGTCATCTTCTCATCATTCATTCAGGAGGCATCAAGGCAAGACATGAAAGGATTAGCATTCCCAATTTTTCCTATTGGAATAAAAGCCAATCTTTCCATGCATCCCTTTTGAAGAAAAAGCTACCCCATGCCCTGCAGGATGGGGGCTGCCTGCGTCATGTTTCTCTAAGGTCCACCCTCCACACAACCATCTCTTCTCAGCATTGGATGTCACTCCATAAAGGCAGAGCCAGGGACTGATGAAAACCCCACCCTATAGGTCACGCCATCTTATCGGCACCTACCTATGCATTCATTCAGTAAGTACATAGTTGGCACTGTGGCAGACATTACCCTAGACTTTGAAGAAACAACAAATCAAACTACTCCTCAATTACAGATGTGATCGTCTGGCCTGTGAGGTGTTAATCAGAGGGGAATCAGTACAACTTCCTATCACCTTATTGAAGGACAATTTGCACTTTAAATGCATGCTCTTACACACAATTTTGTCAAGTTTGAGAAAAGTGCAAGGTCTCTGTCACCAAAATGCTAAGAATATTTTCATTTCTCAAAATAGGACTTTTTAAAACACCTCACCCTACCCTGGGCAGTCAGACCTCCAGTCTCTAGATGTGTGGATTATTTCTGGATATGTTCTTAACTTAAAGAGAAAGCTGTTATGATTGTTCCAATAAGTCTCACCTGGAATAGTGTTTTCCTTTCTCAACACACCCATAACACCGCAAGTGCTGGTGAGTAGGGGCTTAACTCTGTGAGGTACTTAGAAAGCACTTCCCGTGTCTGAATGTAAGAGTCACAGTCCCGTGGCCTCATCAATACTTGGTACATGTCTACTTTGTAAATCAGAAACTTCAAATGGATGTGTTGCGGCATCTCTTTGAAGCTTTAATTTGCATTTTCATGATAAATTGTGTTGTTTGTAGCTCATTTCTGAGCAAGTTAGAGCTCTGTGTAACTTCTACAGTGTGTCTGTCTGACACCGCTAACATTCTTAAATCAAATTAGTTGGGGTTTTTGTAATTCACTGGTAAAGTTTTTCCTATTGTTTGCACAGCAATTCTTTGTCAGATACATATATGTATGTCTGTGCACATGTGTATGTATATACTGTTTATGTATATGATGTATGTACATATATGTGTGCATCAATATTTCTCCCCAGACAGCATTACCTCCTTCTTTCCCTAATTATTTCTTTTACAACAATAGATATCTTTATTATTTCTTTCTTTTTAAAAGTTGCATGTGTGTGTGCACACGTGAGTGTGTATGTGTGTCACACACAAGTGTGTATGTGTGCGTGGTGTACATGCACACACATACACATGTGTGTTCATGATCGTGTGAATGATGTTGAGGATGTAGAGGGATATATTGCGTTTTCTATATTAAGCATACTCTATCACTCTTTGCACTATGTTTTGAGTCTCTCACTGAACGGGAAGCTGACCATTTTGGCTAGGCTACTTAGCCAGCAGGCTGTTTGGATTGGCCTGTGTCTGTCACTGAGTGATGGGTTACACACATATACGACCACATGTGGCTTTTACCTGAGTGGTGGAGATTTGACCTCAGGTCCTCTTGCTTTCACAGTAAGTGATTTCGACTCATGGAGCCGTCTCTCCAACCCCCAAGTTATCACTTTTCAAATGTTATGCTTTCTGCTGGTCTGCCCTGTCTGTAAAGAGTTTTGAATGTTCCTTCTAGAATGTCATGGCTTTGGACTTATGTTGGTTGCTGGAATAGATCTTGTCCTGAAATTGTTGCTCCTGGTTTTGCTGCTGCTCACCATGTCCCCCACCTCTGCTACATTCCAACTGTGTTGTTTTAGCAGCACCGTCACAAAGCCCTCCCTCCCACAGAAGATCGTCATTGGGGGCCAGTTTGAAGAATGTGTTGGTTCGTCCTGGTCTGTCTGCCTGTGAAATTGATCCAGAGTGCTCTCCTCCTGTCTCCGTTCCTGCCTTCTTTCTCCCCCATTTTACCACTGTTTTCTGCTGTTGCAGAACCTACAGTGACTTTTTTCCTTTCATCATTTAAATGTCACTTTCAGTTGTTTGCGGAGCTTCTGGCAAGAACTACACAACTGCTTTTCAATTTGTGTCTTTACCTCTGTTTTCACTTCCTTTGTAGTATAGAAATTATATTTTTGTATATATTATAATCACAAATATTTATATATAATATAAACATGGTATATGTAGTATAATAATTCTTTGAAAGTTTCACACAAGTGGACAATGTATTTCAACCATATTCACCCCCATTTCTCTCCTAACTCCTCCAAGATCTATAACCCACCTTCGCCAACTTCATACTCTATTTTCGTTATAGCTCACTGAGTCCAATTTGTTTTGCTCATACGCACGTGGACAGAGGACCACGCCCTGCAGCATGATTGACACTAAGACCTATGCCCTTTAAGAAAACTGGCTTTTCCTTTCCTGGCAGCCAGCCAACACCATTAGCTCCTCAGCTAGGGGAGGGAGCCCCTTATCTATGCCAGGCTTGAATGCTGACCGACTGGATCACATGCAGATCTTCTACAGGCAGCCACTTGGGTACTTTGTGAATGCAGTGGTCCAGTCCTGTTCAGAAGACTCTGATCTAGCCTGACTTCTGGATCTTACAGTCTTTCCACTCCCTGTTCTGCAACAGTCCCGGGCCTTGAGAGATGGCTGGCATACATTTTAAATGAACTATTCCTTTGACAACAGCTTTGACTTTATGACTTGCCAAAGGATGCTGGCCAACATTTTAAATGAATATTCTTTACAAGCTTGACTTCACAAACTTTTATGCTAACTAAGGCACTTGCAACCTGGTCCCTTTTTATTTTTTTTTTTTCTTTTTCTCTCTCTCAATCTGTCTTCTGCTTTCTTTCTTATCCCTTTTTTTTTTTCTTTCTTTTTATTCTTTCTTTTCTTGTCTTTCTTTCTTCTTGTCTTTGCTTCTCTTTGATGGGATCTGTTTCTAGCTCTTACTGTTTTTCTTGATTAAAGTAAGCTGATGGCCTTTCAAGGGAATGCAGAGGAATCACGTGCATCTTCATCACAGGTCACCAGTGTGCAGGCTGGCATTGTGATGTTCCCTGTTAACATTTGACTTTGATGTCCCATGTGTTACAGGGTCTGTCTGTGGTGATGCAGTCTCCCACAGGTGCATGATGGGATGCCTGAAGATCCATGCAGTTGGATGTCACTCATTTTCCCCTGGCCTGATCTGACAAGGGTACGTCATTCTTTCTAGCTCTGCCTATGGAGATCTCTGCTCAATTTCTTCTTCAAGTCCAATGCCACCGTGTTTTCTAAGGAGCACAAGCTGACTACTTCTATAATAACCCCTTGGGCTACTGGCCTGCTTCTCCCATTCAGGGATATCTCCAGGTGATAAGTACAGTAGCTTGTAAGCCCTACTCATTTTATCTTTGATTATATATCACATGATTATCTTTTCCATAGTGTCTGTACCTCCCATGGACCAAGAAGTGTTGCAAGTGGACGCAGTCTCTATGAACCTAGTATAGTCCACAATGCTGTACGTAGTGATGGTTAGTAATAAACCTGTCCATAGGCGACAAGCAGTAGTTTAAACCAAAGGAAGTGCATGTTTTATCAATCATTGTAAAGGAAGATCATCAGAGCCAAAAGGTGTCATCATTGGGTCTACCAACTTAGAGGCATCACCAGAAAACCTTCCAGAATCACTTGCATGTTTCAGCATGACACCATGCTTAAGGACTCACTGCCTCATGGTTCCAATATGGCCAAGAAAACCAAAACCAAACCAAACAAAAAACAAAACTGAAAAACAGACAAAAAAAAAACAGCATATAGCAAGCATATCCTCACAATAGCCAAGATGGAAAGCAGAGAATGACCAAGGTCATGAGAAAGAAGCATCCTTAACAGCCCCTCTCCTTTATGAAGGAAGACTCCTAACTCCCAGGTGTTCAGGGTTGCCAAATGCCCCTTTGTTGCGTTATCATAATGGGGTAAGCATCTATGTCAGGGAAGCCGAAGGGTGATTATCAGTTTCCAGTTTCCATTGCTGGATGTGGATGGCAGGGGATGTAGGAGGGAAGTTGAAGTGTTTTCTAACAGCTCAAGATATGAACAACAGGCAGTCAAAGCCCGTTAAGTGATGTGAGCCACTGCACGTCTAATATTTAGGTCAATACTCTATCCTCATTCATATTTGAAGCTCAAAAATGTCCCAAAGGCAGAGATGATAAGTGCTGACTTCTGACCCAGGTCCTGGGCTGATTTCCAAGTGTTTGAGACCCTCGTTCTTAGAAGAGACTCTGACTGCCCATGAAGCTCCCGCTTTAAAACTCAAGCTGATAAGATTTCCCCTTCCTTGGCTTCCTAAGTCTGCTGAAGCTGAGAACATTTGTGTGATAGAAACTCCAACTCCACACCCTCTGAGCACCACAGTTCAGCAATATTAGGCCGTCGGAAGAGATTTCTGGCATCAGCTCTGGACTTAATAAATGAAACTTGCTGTGATAGCTCATGCAATTTATGTTTTTAATTTTGTAAATAGTGCGTAGCTGTTATGGTCAGAAGAAGGACGTGGGCCTGTACATAAGCAAATATAGCATCCTGGTTACGTCATTCCAGAGCTGCAAACTGTGGCTTTGTTCATCACATGGCGGTGCTGACAGCTACCCTGCAGTGACCATTGAGTTATAGCCACCCTCAAAGGGAGAGCGGAACAGCATGAGGACCTTGTGACATGACAGTCACACATGTGTTCGCAGTCAGCGTCACAAACACAAGCCCCTGAGAAACTTGATCTCATATTCCCAGCCCACACCCATCCTTAGGGCCCCAGCTTGGCCTCGCTCTCCCTTGAACACTCCTTTACTTTCCATGTCTGCTCTTGACAAATCTGACAACTGGGGTTCCAGTATGATTCTGACTGCCATGCCAAAAGCCAAGGACAAGGAGATGGGGGAGAAGAGACTCTGCTGTCTGAATAATATAATCTGAAAACAAACAATGTCCATACGTTCGCTTTATTTACCCCATGTACATCCTCAAATGTGGGTGGCTAAGGTTGGACGTGCTATAGGGAGTTTAAAGGACAGGGGAATGTGAGGTAGGCTGAGGAAAAAGTGCCTCCTTTCACTGTGACAACAGACACATTCTCCTTGTTCCCTTAGATCCTCACTTGTGATTCTGACATCTTCCTACCGTTGAGGGGCCCTGGGCCTTGTGGGACTTAGGTAGCAAGGGTTGCTAATGCCCTACTTTGAACAGTGCAGATTTTGGACAGAGAAGCCAAATGTTCCCATTGTCCATAGCTACTCCTGCCTCCTTCCCACCCCCCACCCCTTACAATTACACAAAGCATGGACACAGGAGTAGAGCCATGGGGACAGTGATTTGGGTTGAGGAAAATAGAAACAAGCTGGTCCTTGCTGACCCGACCTGAAACTTAGGACAAAAAACTCCGCAAACTCATCTGAGACTCGGAGTCACCCAGCTGCCCCAAGAACAATGGTATCATTTAAAGCCACTGAGTTGGGGGTGGCTTGTGCCATAAGCTCAAAGAAAGCACTGTGGGTATTGGAGAGATGGCACAGAGGTTATAAGCATGGGTACTGCTCTTACAGAGGACCCAGGTAGGAGCATATAACTGAACTCCAGCCCTCAGGGGATCTGGACCTCTCTTCTGGCCTCCATGGTCACCTACATTCATGCACACATATCTCTCAGCCTTAAACACCACACACACACACAGCACACGACACCACACCACACACACACACTGAAAATAAATCTTTTTAAAACAGAAAGAAGTAAACACTGTGGGTTATAGACTGAGAATCAACTTCTTTGAACTCCCATACCAAATGAGTTTTTTCCCAGCACTCCAGTGTCACAGTAGGGGACATGGATGTAATGTCACATGGTCATTTAAAGCTATACAAAACCAGAAAACTGATCATTTGAAAACCCGGCCCAGCAGTTAATTTTTAAGGACATTTCTAAGAATAGTGCCCCTTTTCATCCAATCCTGTGATAGGCAAAAGCTCTCCATTAGTGTTGAGGGTTAGGAAGAGTCCAGTGAATCCATTCTCTATGAGTAGGGGACTCATAGAGGGTACTGCTGTCCTATGGATGGGGAGGGAACTTTACGAAGCAGCCCCACCTATCACTGCTCATTCTCCAAATCAATTATCGAAGGTCTCTGGTGCCTCTTTCCCCTTCTCTCCACCCTGTTGATCAAGCTGCCTCATCACCTCCCCATCTGTCTTTCTCCTGGCTGCTGGACCTGAGGCTGAGTGTGGGCTGTCTTTACCTCATCTGACTTCAATGTGGATGGGCCACTTGCCAGTCACATGGAGTGGGAAGATGACACAATGCCCACCATTCAAGGCTGTCACAACTCAGGCAGCCCTCCCTGCTTGGGCCCACCTTCCTACTGTCAGCTCCCTCTCTACCTTGGGCATTAGTCACGGACACTTCCAGATTCTAATCCAAACGCTACAGTCAGACTCAAGTTCTTCATCCCAAGTCTCTGTGCCTGCATCTCTCCACTCACTCTGCTTTAATGCCTATCTTCAATCCAGTGATACATCCATCTGGGATAGGAGTGATATATCTCATTTCCCAGAGATCAAAGTTCTCCTGCTCCAGAGGTCTTACTGGCTCACCCAGACAATGGTGCACACGTGACTTGACACTTGCACAGCATTTCAGTATCTAGATCCCCCAAAACTGGCATCTTAGTTCAAGATTGTTACCCTGCAGAGTAGCATTATCACCCAGTTCCTGATGAGTAATGGTGAACATGACAGAAAGCCACCTCTCATGGTTTGAAGGACAGTGCCCTATACTGGGACACAGTCATCAGTGCAGCTCAAGAGGCATATCTGTGTCCACAGCCTGCTCCAGCTTCCCTCCTGTCCTGCTGGCCTTGGGCTCTTATTCTGACACTTACTGGCCATCTTTCTCTTACTTTGAATCTCCCATTTTCAAATATCAAAGTCAAGGCCAAACCCAGTGAACTGCCATTCAATCTCCTTCTCCACACCTTGCATGGGTGACATTCCATCCTCTCCAGGAACAATGAGGGGGCTTCTCCTTTGTTCCCCTGATTTCTGCAAACCCACTCCACTGTCAAACATTCCAGCAGACTCAGCCTTAGAGACATTTGCAGCTCCCTCCGCCTCTCCAGCCTGGCGTGTGCATTTTCATACAGTGCTCCAGGCGATTTATGTTGCCGTTTGATGAAATATATATTTAGAATGCTTAATATGCATATTAATTACCCCATAAATGGCAGTGACTTTTTAAGAGCAATCTCACTCCATTGTACGAGAAACATTTTTGAGGGTTCTGAGGAAAAGTAGTCGAACACATGCTTTCTTTTAATTCCATATGCCGGAAATGAATTCTGCCATACCAGGGAACGGTGACCGTCTAGATCCAGGGTTCTATGTCACGTGACTGTGGAGCATCAGCCGCCCACATGAAGTCATTTTGATCTCATGCCCTAAATTTTCAAGCAGCCAAACATAAAAAAAAAAAAAATTCCATACTGAATTCAAGTTCAGAGCAAATTTTAAGGCCCCTAATTAGGAAACAACGTGTTCTTGAACTCTGAAAGCACCAACAACTACTATTTGCATTATGCTCATTTTTTTAAAAAAAAATTATCTAAAAGCATCTCTGGGAAGATGCCTATGGAAACTGGGTCCCTGGGTGTTTATATGGCTTACAGGCAGTCATGCAATTTATAGATAATGTGATCAGGTTTAAAACCGGGACAGTACAACTCAAAACCCCAAAGGCCATGTTGGGTTTGACTCTATTTAGTGCTGTAGAATGAAGGAGGTTCGTTTTGTTTCTTAGCTTGGGCTTGTAGCGTTATCATAAACACCATGATCAAAGGCAACTTGGGGAGCAAAGGGCTTATTTCTTTTTGCTATGTAATGAAACTTTTTCTTGGGGAGATATAACACACACATCTACTCACCCCAGATAGGGAACCCACAACAAACCAAAGTACACATACCACCAAAGTCACCGGCTTGACAAACCAGTGAGTTTTGTTGGGGTTACTTACAGGAAAATGGGTGAGGGGTTACTTCAGGAGCAGACATGACTAAGACAGTTGCATCAGCAAAGTCTGCCTGAGCATGGCTGAAGCTCATAAAAGCTGGGAACCTGGAGCACACTGAACAACCTGAAGGCGGCTCAACAGGTTAGAGTCACCATCAAGAGGTGACTCAGTTGGTCTACACCTCTTTCAGGCAGCTTGGCAGGTTTCTGTTTCTTCTAGGGAGCTGGTCTGGTCTCAAGAGTCTTCTTTGCAACTTGGCTTGTCTGAGCAGAACTCCCTCCTTTTATTGCTTATTCTAGCAGGGAGGGACCTAAAGAATCTGTTCAGTTTCAGGGACTTCCTGAAACTGTTTTGAGTTGTTTGCCTTCCTGTTTAAACAACTGCCCCCTGTGAGATGGAATATTTCAATCTCAGAGGAAACTGGCACACAATACCTTACATGTCCACATCCTAGTTCATGATCAAAAGACGGCAGGGCTAGAACTCAAGGCAGGAACCTGACAGGAACTAAAGCAAAGGCCATGGAGGAGTGCTGCTTAATGGCTTGCTCCTCATCGCTTCCTTGGCCTGCTTTCTTGCAGAATCCAGTACCACCAGTCCAGGGATAATGTCACTCATAGTGGGCTGGACCTTTCCACATCAATCATTAATTGAGGAAATGCCACACAGATCTGCCCATAAGGCAATCTGGTGGGAACATTTTCCCAGTAGAGTTCCCTTTTTGACAGAAAAACTGTCAAATCTGATATCTACGGATAAGTCAGCAGACAAGAAACCCAAATATTGTCCAAATATATCAGCTTGAGCTCTTGAAGCTT
The DNA here is from genome assembly GCA_021653895.1 of Mastomys natalensis. Lineage (NCBI taxonomy): Eukaryota > Metazoa > Chordata > Mammalia > Rodentia > Muridae > Mastomys > Mastomys natalensis. The sequence continues at coordinate 645,138 of JAJTUV010000372.1, forward strand.
GGAAGTGATTAGGTAAAGTAACCATCTTTACTTAAAGGAAACTGACTGTAGATGTTCGCCATACCAACAAAATGCCTCCCTAGCAACACCTTGAATCACATGTGATTAAACAGCTGGGTATTATAATCTAGTCAAGTTAAAACTAACCTTCATAGGGCCTAAGCAACACAGCCTAGATTCTAGGCCTCTATTGAAAAGCCCTTGCAATTTTAAAATAAGCCCTGAAGAGATCACACTTCTATCTGGTCAAATTCTATATAAGTAGAATTATTCATTCGTTGGAAATTTTAAACAAAGAAGCTTTGGATATGCTGATTAGAGTTATAGCATTGTCTGATGTTAAACAGAAGTCAAGGAATACAGAGTCAGAAACTGGTCATGGTCTGTGGATAGAGCTAAGCCTAGTAGAGGTGTCACAGGCATTATATTGGAGAGAAGGTGCTTGTATGTGTTGAAGTTGACCACCATGGTCATCTTGGTCACTGGATAGTGTCTTTACCTTACCCTCTTTCCCCAAAACCTGAGGGTTCTTTCATTTCTCAGCATGTGTTCAAATATTGAGGAGATCTAAGGAATATTTTTAAAGCACATATAATGGTCTATTGATAATATGTATTTTTGTGTGTCTATGTGCATCTTTTTATCATGTGGAATCTTTTAAGTCAATTTATTTCTGTCTGTATTTCTGAAAGAAATGTAACCATTGCTTGCTGTGATTATATGTTTTTCAAATTTCTCTTTTCATTTCCATAATTTTACTCTGTATTTGAAAGCTGGCTGTGTCCACTGCATGAAGATCGGTGTACAGTAAACCTTCCTGGTATTCTGTATCTCACTAGTACAAACTACTGTTTGTGATCTTTTAACCTCTGAACCACTTCCCATATTAAACCTTAGGCTAAATTACTATTTTTATTCAAATGCAGTTTATTGTTATCTAGTACATATATTTCATATGTTCTTTCCAAATGTCACATACTTTTAGTTTTAAGTAAATTAAAAGCTAGCTTTAAGTTAAAATGCCTTTCTCTGATTCATTTTGAATCTTAACTAAATCTCCACTCTATAAAGGCTTACAGTATATTGTGAAGGGAAACCAGGGGAGGCACTCAAGACAGGAACCTGAAGCGGGGAACTAAAGAAAATCATGAAGGAAAACTACTTCCTGGCTTGCTCCCCATGGTTTGCTCAGCTTGACTTCTTATACAACTCAGAGTCATCTGTGGATGTCGGCACCACCCTCATAAGTCATCAGTTGAGAAAATGTCTCCACAACCATGCCTGTGAGCCAATCTAATGGAGGCATTCCTCAGTTTTGATTTCTTCTTTCGAGATAACTCTAGTGTCTGTCAAGTTGACAAAAACTGCCCAGCATACTTAAAATACTGTGTTCATCTGGAGCACTGTTGAGCCTCCTTTATTACAGCTCTGTGGAGGATTCTCACCTTTTTGCAAAGAGCCAATCACTCCCTCCTCTGGATTATTCGTGCCTCATATACACTTCTGTTTTTAATTATCACTCTAAGTAAACCTGTTGACTTACATGTATTTATTCCCACTAGTCTATCAGCTTCTTGAGAGGAAAGGCTACAAGCTGTTTGCCTTAAAATACAAAGCAGAAAGTCTATAAACTAAACACCTACCTTTGTGCTCTGGCCATAAGACATGGAAACTCACAGATGTTCCTTCCCTGTACACCTTCAAACCTGTTACTGGCTCCTGAGAATAAATGGAAAGTCAATTTTAAAGAGCTGATATTTGTTCATTTGTGGTGTTTGTGTGCATACATTTGCAACTGTGCATGCTTGTGCACACATATGTGTGTAGAACAAGAGACCAGTGTCTAGTGTCTTTCTCTGACTCTCCACCTTAGTTTTTGAAGGAAAGGTCTCTCTTACTGAAGCTGGAGTTCACCAGCTTACATAGACTTATCATTCAAAAGCTTCAGGTACCCTCCTGTTTCAATAACCTCAGAGCTAGGATTATAAGTGCAGCTTGCGATGTCTTGGCTTTCGGTCAAACTCGGGTCTTCATGGTTGTGTGGCAAGCAAGCACTTTGAAAACTGAGCCATCTCCCCAGTCATTGAAAAGCTAATGTTAAATCGTCTTCTTTGATGGCAACCTGGCCTCTTTAACCATAGACAGAGACATCACCAGAAGGATAGTTCAGGGGCTTGTGTAACTCTCCCCCGCGCTCCCCAACTTGTAAGAAACGTGCTACTTATCAAATTATTATAAATTCAATACCCACATGTGTGAGTGTCATGTCTCATGAGTCACTATTTGATGACAATGAAATTATCAATATTTGTATATGATTGGGGATAGAAAAGTCATTACAAAATGAACCAATAAAATGTTCCTTTTTCATAGCCTTCTCCGCCTTTAGAATGAGCAACGCCGTTTCAGCACCACGGACAGCGACTCTGGTTCCAGCTTATTCTCCAATAAAGCAAGGGAGATGGTTTTCAGTTTCATACGCTAATGTGTAGGAGAAGAGAAAGAAATGTGGAGAGAATAGAAAGGAGAAGCAGCTTTCATTCCACAGGTAACTGACATCTCAAAGCTAAAGTAGGGAACCTCTAAGCTGATAGCAAAATATGTACAAACCATAAGTGGCATCATTTGAGGTGTTTATAGCATCATGTATATATGGATAACTGTAAGCACATGTTTGTGCTTTGAAATAAGCCAAAGGTCAATAGGATGAGTAGGGCATTGTGAGAAGCTCACTCAGGGAGAGCAGAGTCATAAGATGACTAAGGGCAAGTTCAGAGACAGAAAAGAGAAATGGGACCTGAAGGTGGAGGAGAGAGGGGAGAGAAGTATTTGTCCTGGGCAGCCAATACTTAAAGTATGTCAGAGCTCTCTCACTCTTGCAGAGAACGCTTCTCATGAGGGTTGTGGTGAGGGGAAGGAGCAGAGCTGACTACAAACGCTTCCTCTCTGACCTGATGTCTCTCTTTCTTCATCTTCACATGGTCCCGGTTCTTAGATTTCTTCTCTGTGCTCCTCCTCATGGCCCGGAATATTCCTTCAAGAACAGGGGATTTATTTCCACACCTAATCACTTCTCCTTCCTGTTGAGTAATGGATGATTCTACAAGCCAGTGAAACAAAAGCTTGTAGTGTAGGCCAGAAAGTCTTCTAGACTTCTAAATGTTCCTCAGGATGTTGAACCATCTCTTTCATTATTTATTCAGGGCCCATTCAATACTGGTTTGGTGAGTGTCTGACAAACATGAGGCCAAGTCCAAGGGTCACAGAGATGAACAAGATATGGCTGTGCCATCAGGGAGATTTTAATCAAGATAGATGTGTGAGATGTCTCTTGGCAGAATGAGGTGCCAAGGGAACTAAAGAAGCTATAGTCATGGGCAGAGGGCTCAGAAAATTTCTTGAACCATGAACTCACATTGAGCATTTAATATATCTCCTCAAAACAATGCTAGGTTGTCAGTCTTCAATGTTCTGACAATCTTGTGGGGTAAACAAAAGGAAACTGAGGCTCAGAAGAGAGTGACACCCTTCCCCAAGTCACAGAGGCAGCATATGGCAAACCCAGCAGTCTATCTTCTTTCTCTAAGAGTGAAGATTTTTCACCCAAGCCTGGATCACCTCCAAAAGAAGGACATTTGAGTTGAGTCTTGAAGAGCAAGAGGGACTTTGTCATGATGTCACCTGTGAAGTGGCAGGGACGAGAAGGAAATCAAGCCAGGTGAGTGGCACAGGGTCCCTCACCAGGTGATGAGCAGCCCCAGGCACCATCCTCAGGAGTGACTAGGTGTTTCTGCATTGAGACCCCACATGCCCCAGGGTGGTTTCCATGGCAACATGAACCCCCTGATGCTCTGACACATCTCTGCCTGTCTCATTCTTCATCATAATTGGACCAGTTGCTGCTCATTGCTTACTTGATTAGTGGGTTCACTAACCAGCAGAAATGGAATCTAAGAGGATTAAAATGGAGGGGGGGCATAGATAATACAAATTGAAAACAGTGAGCAGCGGAGGAGCTTTGGATTAAAAGTTGAGAAAGTGAATCAGAAAATTTTAAGAAAAGGGGTGGGGGACAGAGAGGTTCAAATGGTGATTGAGGTGAGTCCCTTTGTAGCCAGGCAACTTTGCAGGCTACTGTTTCCAGACCCCTGTAGGTTCTCCAGGGAGAAAAAGCTTTTGCCTGGCTTTCCTCAGCCTCCTAGGATCTGGTGTCCTGCTGTCTGATCTCACTCCTTCATCCTCCTTTTCTGCTCACTATAGCTACTACAATGTCTCCAGCACAGCCTCTTGGGACCTCACTCCCTCTGCTTGCCTGCTCGCTTGCTTCCCCAGGGCCCATCTCTCCACCACTGCTCCTGGTGGGATGCTGCTCCTTCCACACTGAAGCACTGCCACCTTTGAATCCTGCTGTCTCTCTTTACTGAAGTCACCTCCTGTTCCCTGTAGCCATCCAGCTTTGCCTAGCTTGTCAATCACTCAGAGTTTTTCTGCTTCTAAATAACAAGGTTTGCATCCTTTCTCCCTGGTGAGCTGAGAACTCAGAGGGGGACAGCTACATAGATGTGGGTTGAGGGGGTGTATGAATGGCTGAGCCGAGGAGCCCATGTGATTGGCTATGGTAATACACCATCACGCTGGCATTGCTTCAACTTCAAGATGCCCTAGGGTCCCCCAGCCCAGGAGAAGGAATTTGAGATTTCACCACCCTGAGGGAGCAACCTTAGCTCCTTCCTCAGTACCCCTGGGCCCCAGCTCCTGCACAGCAGGCTTTGCTAGCACCTGCTTCTGCCTGCTGACACCAGAATCTCAACACATTCTCTCTCTTCCATAAAAATATTCCAAGTCTGTGTCTAGTGCCTAGTTTATCCATCATGCTCCCCCGAAGCTGTCTCTGATTCTTCCACAGCACAGCAAATCAGCAACTTCCATTCTGTCTTCCTCCCTCCCTCCCTCCCCTCCCTACCCCTTTCCCCTCCTCCCCTCTCGCTTCTTCTCTCCCTCCCCCTCCCCTTCCCTCCCTCTCTCCCTTCCTCCCCCATATGTATGTTTATATTCCACCTGCCCTCCTCCAACTCCTCTCTCACTTCCTCCCTCCCCCTCCCTCTCTCCCTCCCTCCTTTCCTTCCCCCATATGTATGTTTGTATTCCCTTCCCAGCTTCTATTCCCTACATTAACAGTGGATCCTCCAAGGACTGAGTCCTTGTCAGGTTTCACTGCACTGGCTGGTAACACTAATCTCTCTCTGCCTGCTAAGCCCTGTGCTCATGTTCATGTATGTAAGTCCATGGTACCTTCAAAGCCAGATGCCTAGGGCGGCCACGTGTACACACTCCCTCATGCAGAACAGACAACCTGCACACAGAATGGCCTGAGACAGGAGCACATCAGGCGCCACTCCGGGTCTGTGTGGTCACACAGCTCAAGCTGACCTGTGCTATATTTCACATCCTGGCTTGTGGCTCCTGTTTCTGCTGCCCACCGCACAACTGTGCAGGTGGACTCCAGGCATGGAAAACGAATCATTTCCTCCCTTAATTATGCACCAGAACCTTACATCTCCTTCTTCAAACCTCAGAACACTTACACAAGGGAAGGTCTGTTCCACCTCTCCACTTAGAGATGGGGAAACTGGAGCTCAAACGAAGCTGATTAGAATGGCCACTGTCACTCAGCAATAAGTACAAGTGACAAAGATCAGATCTAAACTTTGTCTTTAATATTTTACTTAAATTTGTTTTTTCATCAAATGGACAATATGGATATATATGTATATGTGTATATGTCTGTGAACTCACATGTGTGCATGTGTGTGTGCACAAGCATGCATGTGTATGTGTATGGGGGAGAGAGAGAGAGAGAGAGAGAGAGAGAGAGAGCTGGAACAGTGGTTCTTAACATTCCCAATACTATGACCCATGACCCTTTAATACAATTCCTCATGTTGCGAATGACGCCTCCCAATCATCATAATATTTTCATTGCTACTTCATAGCTATAATTTTGCTACCATTATGAGTTGTAACTATCCAATATGCAAGATATCTGATATGCAACCCCCAAATGGTCATAACCTCCAAGGTGAGAACCACTGCTTTGAAAGGTTTATGGCTTGGCTTAAAAATGGGCTCCGGAAGAATCTCAGCCAATCTATTACAGCTGAGGCCACCTAACCCAGCCTGAGCACCCATCCCATTATTAAGAGAACACTCGCTCAGTGAGAGAAGATTTGCTCATTTGTATCTATCCCCAGATAAAGAATAGGACCACTTTGCCAATTGGTGTCATTTGGGAACTTTCAAAATGGAGTCACAAGTTGGTTTTAGTGCAGCCTATGGGGGCCACACAGAGTCAGCACTACCTGTTGGTCACTCATGGTAGAAGACCTGTAGGCCTCTTGTGGGATCCACTCACTTTGTTTTTGTCATCTGCATGGCATATTTCTCCTCCCCTACCCCCTCTCCCTCCTCCCCTCTCACTCACTCCCAATTCCTTCCCCTCTCTCAACTCTCTCCATCCTTCCTTCCCTCCCTCTGTCCCTCCCTGTCCTCCACCTCATGATGTGATGACTAGCTCATCATGATGATAATAAGGCTAGATTTATGAAGGTATGAAGACTACCAGACAAAGAAGATAGAAAGGGATTCTGAGTTGTCAAATTCAGAACCATTATTCCATTTTGTTCTGGTCAAAGTTTGTTTCTAGGTACAGATGAATCATGATCCCAAATACTTGTCTCTTAGAAGAAGTCATTGCCTTCATGGTTAAGAGTGTTTTAGTGCCAAAGTCCAAGAGCTCTAGACCCCTGGTGCATTTAGATGACACTGTGGTGAGCATATGGCAGACCCTTGCTGAGAGAACAACTGGACCAAAGAAGGACCAATATCTTCTTCCACCAAGCATGGGCTAGAGTACAGCTGACCTGCAGGCTTTATAGGGACAGTCTCAGTGGCCATTGCCAAAATACCAGAGTCAGAGGATTTCTCTGGGCTCTGGAAAGAGTGACGGTAAATGGTTGGTAGCCAGAGCTGTGTCTGGGGGTGGTGGAGTGGGCAAGATGGTGGCCAGGAGAAAAAGATTAGCAGTGCCGTGGTGGAAGTGGTAGGACTTTTACAGCGAGTTGGAAGCAGGGCCAACTGTACTTCCTTTCCATACACCCAGTCTAATTAACTCTCTCTGGTAAAACAGAGCTTAAAGGATTATTGCCTCCAGTAGTAAAGTGAAGGAGAGTCTCCATGTTCCCAGCGGACTCATTTGAGGGCACAAATAACTTTATTATGTATTGTTAGATCTCAGACTCAAGCTGTGGAGAGGGCTTGGAGATCATGTATCTAATGTCCTCGTTTGCTCCTTAGACATGTAAAGCCAAGTCCTCAGGGAGGAGGCCTTCTTGGTGGGAAGAGCAGAGACCAGCCTGAATCAGGAATTGTTGTTGGTCCAAACTTGGTCTTCAGGGTTATCGTAGGGAAACAGACACTAAGGCCTGAGATATCACAAAACTGCTTTGACTCTAAAGTGTATATCAGCCACTGCCCTAACACAGACTGAGCATCCCATAAACACTCCAGTCCTGTAGCCTGAGCCCTTGTGACCAGTTAGCCTAGTCCCTCCCACTCTGAATGTTCAAGGAGAGTCAGCCATGTGCTTGAACAATGAGGTCCTGGTTGATGTTATTTGAACTTCGGATTCATGGGTAAGGGAAGACAACACATGCCACATGGTGAGATTCTGAGAAGTACCCATTCTCTCTGGGACTCAGCCATCACTTCTGGACCTTGACCCAGTCAGTGTGCTAAGGATCAAAGGGAAGTGTGTATGAAGTATCTGGTCAGCATCAGATGGCGGTGCTGGTGAGGACGTCATAATACGGTTTTGAAAGATTTTATCCCGGGCCCAGATCCAGTTGAGCAACCCCACGAAGCAGAAGGAAGCGGTCCCAAGGACCCCGGGTCTGAGACCATAAGGATGAGCAAAGGAGTGGAGGAAAGAAACAAGGAAGGATGAGGAGGGGCAGAGCATGGGAACACAGAGAAGAGAAAGCCATGGCCTTTGCAGAAGGCACTGCTTATGAGACAGGGGGAAAAAAAGGTAATTTGAGATCTGTGGTCTCCATCTGCTCAGACTCAGTCCCAAGATAAAAGCAAAGGAGGATTAGGTGACCTGAGGGGCCGAGGCAGGCCTCCTGCCCCCACAAGTGCACACGGGATAAGAATGTCAGTTATTAGCCAAATGCACGGTAATTATATTTAATACTGACCCCCCACTCTTTTGTCTAGGAAGTCATAAAATCCACTCTGTCTGAATCTGGGGGCTTCTAAACGACCTATGGATTCTGCTCTATCCCTGGCTAGCGATCAAAAGGAGGCGATGGAGGGCTTGTGCGATGAATGGTCACCTCCTGAGAGAAGGTTCTAGAACGTCCTTACACAGTACAGAGAGAAGATGTAAGCAGAAAAGAAGTCTAGATTAAGATCTGGACCCTGGCTCAGCCCTTCAATATCTAAGCTGACTGGAACAAATTAACTTCATGCGCTTAAACTTCTATTTCTTTCTCCCATGCCTCTACTCAATATGCTATAATAGCATCAAAAGAAAAAAAATGTTCCCGGTCCCTCTGCAGCCCATAGACCCTTTACTTGAATGGCTGCATGTGTGGGGGTACTTTAGGAAAGGGCTATGGTGTGAGTATGTCATGCTATTGATATCGATTGTGAAGGTTCTAGAAAACTCAGCTCTCTAATGTCCCTTTGCATTTCTCTCTTCCTCCCGGTGTTTTACCACCCAACGGCATTCAATTGTACATTTGTTACTGGTTTTTCTTCCTTCCTTATGTCCAGGAGAGTGAGTGGTGTTCTGTAACGTTCCCTTAATACACAAGGTGAATCAGTCTTCATCACCTTCTGGGGCATTGGAGATCCAGAGATAACTTGACACACCTGATTGCAACACTCTGGTAACATCAACACCAGCTCACATGTTCTGAGAGCGAAGCACCAGCCAGCAGGAGGCTTAGCACGTTCCATGGATCCCATTTCTTCCTTCTAACAACAGCCCTTTTCAGTTGCTGAGGATGTCGGTCCCTGTCTTACAAAGCCGTAGAGAAGCAGCTTGCTTGAGGTGGCCATGGAACCAGTGGGGCCTCTCTAGATCTTAGTCACCCGGCCTGAACTTCAATTGTTCCAGAGCCCAACCTATGCACAAAGAGCCCGAGTGGACAGCATGGGAGGATGTCAAACAGGAGGCAAATGGGTGGGGGTTCTTGTGGGATGAGAGACCAGTACACTCTGCCATTATCAATAAACAGATAATCTCCAAACTGCACCAAACTGGTTATCTGGAAGCAGCTAAAACTGCTGAGTTACTTAGGCCCAGATAATACAATAAATTTGCCACCTCCCTTCTTAGGGTCTGACAGTGGCTCAGCCTTCGCAGCCAACACAAAGCTCAAGACAGGTAAACTAAATATGTCCTTGAGACCATTGAAAATTAGGCCAACTTCCAACTATTTGCCCTCCTAAGGGCCAGGCATACCTCGTATTAGGAAGTCATAGGCAAAAATATTAACCATTCCCACCTCAAGTCCTTACAAACCCTGCAAACAGACCAAGGGGACTCTTCATCAGACAGTTTGAGAGGCTGCACCATTGTCTGCATCTGAGGCCCCCAGTAACAGCCTCGTGACCTTATTTAGAGGCAAAGAGAATCCAGACCCAAAAACCTGGAGCCAATGTCAAAAGGCTCATACCTGTGGTGAAGGTCACCAGTGCCACACCATGGACCCATCACACACAACTGAAGAAGGCTACAGAAGATAACCCCAGATGGGTCTTCACTAGGTCTTCCAACTCCCTATATATAAGACTGATGCAGGTCCTGTAATTATGATTGTTCCGGTTTGTCCTTTTGGTCTCTCTGTAGGAAAGGCCCCTTTCCTCCACATGTGCGGACCTCAAGTATGGGATTTTAAAAAACGATCAGAACTAGGGAGCTCATACTTAACCTATTCCCTGAGACCCACCTTTCCTTCCATGTAGATTTCTTATCAAATATTACATCCAGAGACTACTGGGGGATAACTCCCTTACTGTGGGGAGGAGCTTGTCCCAGAGATTGTGGGTCTACTGGTGAAGAGAATCATCTCCAGTCTTCCCAGTACTATGCTGACCAACTTGATGGTCCTGAACTGCCAGGTGAATACGACTGTATCTGGTGGGGTTGTGACATCGTGTCTTCAGAGTCCTAGAAAGGAAACCATCACCTGTGGTCGTGAGCAACGCAATCCCATATCCACGAGGTTTAGGGCCTAGCACGTAACAGAGGATCATGATTCTGTGGAGAAGACACAACCAGAACTTGTCGTTGTCAGAGTCCATACACTGGTACCCAGAAGTTCATTTATCTTTCTCTCATCTTTGAACTTTGCTTTGGACGCAGATGACATTATGTTGTGGATATAGTGGAGCCCACTCCTGTCATCGAAACCGAGGGCTGAAAAATGTTTTATATTTCCAGACCTCTTTTCTATGCCTTACTTCCCTTCACCTGTATTGACTTGTGTAACCCAAGACAGAAATGAGCATGACAATTGCTTTAAAATGAAACTTTCTCTTAATTTTTGACAGTTTATTGAGGGTGAATATTCACCTTTATCATTGTCAAGGGTAAAATAAAATTATTTCAAGGCCCCTGATAACACTTGAAGGCATTAAAAATTCGTTCTGTGGCAGCCTCTATCTCAATGACACCAAGGGTGTCCATACTATCTCATTTAATCAGACCTCTGGGGAGACAGCATCCTTGTGTCCCTGTTTAGTGGATACTGAGACTTCGAAAGGTGAAGGCTGGTCATGGAGCCCCCAGTCATGCACCTCTCAGCTTGTCAGAGACAGAGCCTGCCTGATCTTGAACCAAGCACCCCTCCTGCTTTCCCAAACAGCTGCACCCAGTACAGTCACTGCAGGGGAAATACCTGGGCTATTTAGAGCCTCTCCCACTGACTCCGTTTGGTTTGGAAACTAACATATTTTATCTTCATGTCTGGTCAAAAGAAAATTCTGGATGTATTCCAAAATAAAGTCCTGAGGCTAATATACTTTTCTATAGGCTTCTACATAAGAAGATTTTTATGCGAAACCTTAATTCATCTGCTAGTTTCGTAGGAGGAGTGCCTGGATTCATTTCCCAAACTTGCCTTTGAATATCCAAGCAGAGTTTGACCCACACTCCCTACTGTAATCTTTTTCCACTAGGCACAACCCCAAACTTTGATTCCCAAATAGTTAGGAAGGATGACAAGATGTCTCGGTCAGTAAAGTGCTCCCACAGAAGCATAAGGAACCAAGCTGGAGTCTCAAAACCCTCACCAAGGAGCCAAGCAGAGTAGAATGTGTCTATAATCCCAGCCGCGAAGAGGCAGAGATGGATGAGCTCCTGAGGTTTGCTGCCTAGACAGCTTGGCTATTTTGCAAGCTTCTGGCCAGTAGCAGCTCAGAAAACAAGGTGGTCAGGACCTGAGGATTAATGACACCCAAGGTTTCTCTTTGGCCTTCACATGTACTAGTGCGCACACATGCGGGCACACACATATACACCCACACATAAACACACATACACACACACACATATACACACATAACACACACACACTCTTTCTCTCTCTCTCTCTCTCTCTCTCTCTCTCTCTCTCTCTCTCTCTCTCACACACACACACACACACACATAAACACGAATACCTGCACATGTACAGCCACATATATGTTCACCTTTCTCACGCACATGTACATACAAAGACACACTAGATGTCGTTAGGAATGAAAACTTGTGTTCACCCAGACCCTGAACATGAACTTTCATAGCACCTTTTTTATAGTTGCCCCAGACTTGAAGCAATCCAGATTAACCCAGATATCCTTCAACAGGTGAATGGTGAGGTAAACTCTAACACATTCAGACCGTGAAATATTTCTCAGCGTTGAAGGGAAAGAAACTACTATGCACAGCGGAGGTGGAGTCTCAAGAGAACTGATTTAAATGAGCCTAAGACCGGACCATCAATTCTGTATTTACATAGCGTTCTAGAAAAAGCACAATTAATTGTAGAAGTGACAAATTAGTGACTCTCGGGCTGGTTGATGGAACCATGAGACAGATGGAAAGAGGTTCTTTTTTTTAAGGCCTGAGAGAGGACTCCCTAAATAATAGGGCATTATACTGCCCTGACTGTGGTAGACACCGTAAATCCACACATGTGTCAGACCGGTATAGAATCCAGAGCACACAAATTGCGAACAAATTGGAGCCGGTGAAATGGCTAGAGGATGAGGAGGCTGAGCAGGAAACTTGACTTCATGGCTGCTTACTGAGCTGTGTTATTCTAGGTTGCCCTTCCAGGACAAAGAGTTACCAGAGGAGACAGGCTGGTTTGGGGTCCTAAGAACGAAACTTGGCAGGACCTCCGTATCTGCAGCATCCACCATGGCTGTAACCCAGATCTAGATCTGAGCCACAGAGAACTGCAACTCTCACTCACATGGTTCAAAGATAATAAAGATGCTTGGCCCTAAAGAAGGAGGGGGAGGAGAGGATAGAGAAGTGTGGTGAGGATGGGAGGGAGACAGGAAGGGAGGAGACAACCTGGAAAAGGAAGGGAAGAGAAGAGGAAAACGGAGGGGAAAGACATCAGGGGAGGAGATGAGACTGGGTGGGCTGACCCCTCCTACCTTGCAGTCATGTCCCGTCCCCTCAGTCAATCCTGAGAGCCGTCTCCAATCCGGGACAGTCCTACAGAGGGTGTGGAGATCCAGTTCCAGATGCTCCTCCACTCCCAAGAGTTCAAATGCCTTCAGAGTCTACCATGAAATCTTGAGACAGCACTTGAGAGCAGGTAGTGTTTGATTCCCCATGGTAACCTGCGAAGAGAGTGATCTAGAGGCCCTCAAGGTACCATAGGATGGTACCATAGGATGGAGTCCATGATGTCTCCTGTCCATGATGCCTTCGAGCATAGTGAGCATCGAAAATCAAGTCCTCCAGCAGAGCCTGAGGAGAGCTTGCCAGTGGTGAGAGGCCATGGCTAGAAAATGCAAACTCACAGGTGGCATTTGCCCAGGTACATGGTGGCACTTGTACTACGCTGTGTCATCCACATCCTCCACAGATTGCTCAGAGACACCAAAGGTAGCATCCTTGCTAAGAGGCAGCTGGATCTATGGCTGGTAGAAACCCCAAGTCTTGGTTGGGGACAACTGACATAGCAGAGAGACACCTGAACCCACGTTTCATCCACTTTAGTTAAGTCACAGTGGACACTGGAAACTCTCATTCATCTCCCTCCATCCTGAATCAACTGAACACATCGACTTCAGTTTTCTTCTTCCAAACAGATGGGTACCTGCTTGCGGACTTTTGACATCAACAGCCAGGAGGAAATGGCAAGCAGAGTGCCTCCCCATCACTCGGAGTCTAAGGTTACACAATCCAGTTTCTCGTGGTCAACGCTGGATGAAGTTTCAGCCCTGGGGTTGGAGTCAGGCACCTGCAGAGCTGCCTCTGGAGCTGGTGCGATGCCCAGCCTCTGGGCAGACATCCTGCAGGGTACAGGCACCTCTCTGCTATGTCATTAGTTAACCTCTAATTAGCACAAAGGCCTGCCAGCCCAGTGGACTCCAAACAGACCCAGCTTCTTCCTGGTTTCTCGGGTTCTACAACCCATTCCTACCCATCTACAAGCCAGGAGGAGATCCAGCTGGCCCTTCCTCTTAAGCTCCGGACCCAGGTTTGGGTCATTTGCTCACACATCAGAGCTACAGCAGCAACGGGGAAGTTTGCACAGATCAAGATTTCACAGTGCCCATGAGAGGCTGCCAGGGCTAGCCTGCCCTCAGGCTGGTGTTTCTCTTACAGCCTGCCTCTCTCCTCTCCTATTCAGGGCCTCTCTGTCACTTTTGTTTTCTCTGCTCAACATTCATTATTCTTCACCTCACTCCTCTCTGGCTCGCCTCTGCCCGCCGCCCCCTTTGAACTGTAATTTCTGTCTCTAGCTCCTCGGGGTTGCCTTACTTACATCCTCAGCCCCGTCTCGCAGTGGCTCTATCCCTGCCATTTCCCTGCCTCCCTCCTCAATATTTCTTTCCCACTGCACAAGGCAGAGCCTTTCAAGAGCACTGGCCTGACCGCCACACAATGTTTGCTTTGTCCTGGGAGTTCAGAGCCAAACAGGAACAGGGACAGGAGTGTCCCTTGTGGCCTTGGCTTGCGGTCTCCAAGCCTCACATTGTTCTGTGTGTCTGAGAGTACAGCCCTGCCACAGCAGACTAGCCCCCCACCAGCAGAAAGCACTGTGGGCTTCTAGGCAGACCCAGAAACTACACACCAGGGGGTCTGAGGACACACAAATAAAGATACTTAGGGCAGTCACTGGAAAGAAGTAGTGGACACTGCCCTGGGGCCTGGAAATAGGGGCAAGATGTTATACGCACCACAATTGCCAGAGAAGAATGGCAGAGATGTGCCAGGATCTAGGGACGGCTGTCCTAGTTCTGCTCCAGTGCCAGCTAGAAAATGAAATTATATCTTGATTCTCTACTTGGGAAGAATGACACTCATCTGCTTTCCACAAAATACAGTGCCAAATAAGTTATAATGGAGTGCGCTGTGGCTTTGGCAGTTTTGGTTGGGCTTCCTATGGAGGCCTTGCTAGCAACTTCAGGAATATGGTAATGAATGAAGCAAACATGGCCCTGAGTGAATGAGTCTCCCAATGGGAGCCAGACGAGGCTGTGATGACCATGCAGTTACAATGATGATGGTTGCTCAGAAGGGGTGTGTGTGTGTCTGTATTTGTGTATGTGTCTATATGTCTCTGTGTGTCTGTGTGTATGTGTATATGTGTGTCTGTGTGTGTGTCTGCGTTTGTGTATGTGTGTCTGTGTGTATGTATGTGTGTATGTGTGTGTGTCTGTGTGTATGTGTGTGTGTGTCTGTGTGTCTGTGTGTATGTGTGTATGTTTGTATATGTGTCTGTATGTGTGTCTATATGTCTCTCTGTGTGTCTGTGTGTTTGTATATGTGTCTGTATGTATGTGTGTGTATATATCTCTATGCCTCTGTGTGTGTCTGTGTGTCTGTGTCTATGTGTATTTGTGTGTCTATGTCTGTGTGTGTATGTCTCTGTGTATATTTTTGTCTATATGTATGTCTCTGTGTGTCTCTGTGTCTGTGTATGTATGTGTGTATCTATGTGTGTGTGTGTGTCCATCCCAGCAAAAGGTGGAAGTTCAGAAATAGATGATGCAAAGGGCCTTGAAGTAGTAATGCAGAAGACAAGGTACATGAGATGCCTATATCAGAAACCGCATACAGTCTGTGAGCTGAGCGTGGTGCCGGGAGGCAGGACTGTTCAGGCTGGAGGTCTGTGCGGTGGGAATCAGGAATGAGAACAGAGAAAATCACGGCATACTCTGTCTCTCTGAGAGGTGGGAGCTCTCCTGCTACTGTGCCAAGACCGTGTCTTCCCAAAGTTTCTGTGCTGAAGCTTCAGGGTCAGTGGGAATGTCTGAAGTACAGATGTGCTGCTGGAGGCTGCGCCCTCAGTGCACAGAAGATCCCCATGTGAGAAGCTTCGTGCAGCCTTGGCTTTTGTCCTCCTCCTTCCACTAGGTGAACACATGAAACTCGTCGTCTTCAGAGGAAGTGGCAATCAAATGCCATCTTGGGTACAGCCATAGATTCCTCAGCTGCCAGGGCCCTGAGTATAGTAGGCTCAGTCTTTCCAAATATGAGGAATAATCTTGTTTCTATTTTCCTTTTATTAACTTATTCTTTCAGTGCTGGGATCAGACCTGACACATACTAGGAACAGGTTCCTTCGGACAGCTAAATCAACAGTCCTACATTTCTGTTCTTATAAATGTCCCAGCGCTTGGTATTTTGTTACAATAGCACAGACAGACAAAGATAGAAAGCCATGAATAAAATACCACCACCACCATCATAGGTATCAGGCTCTACATTGTTACATGACAGAATGCAACATAAATAAACGGTTTCCAGGTGATCTCTCTGTTACTACTAAATGCTACATGGCACTGGACGTGTGCTTTATCAGTGTTAATTACACAACGTTCGGCAAGCAAAGGATGCAGAAAGCAGCAACCAGTTCTGTGTCTGCAAGATCTGTTACCATGTCTTTCATGGCCCGTTCTCCTGCCTTTGCCGTGTTTGTGTATTTAATTCCAAACAAAGACGGATAGGGGACTAGAAAGCCAGGAGTCAATCACCTCTGGGCTCCATACTGCCTACATCCTATATACACATGTGCAGAGAAACACAAGCCACCACTGAGGCGCAGCCCAACAGTGCAGCCAGGTTGCTGCTCAAGCATGTGTGGATTGTGACCCTAGTAATCCCTTCCACTGTTTAGGCACAGCAGAAACCCCCTGCCACTGGGCTGGGGACCTCATGGTACCTGCAAACCTTTCTGGGTGCCCTGTACAAGAGGGGTTGTTTTGTCTCTAGCTCATAATCTTACCACTGAGTGGCCTGGAGCTCCCATCCCGAGGGAAATTCTCTTTCCCCTTCTCAAGTTGAGCTTTTTTTCCTCTTCGGTTATCAAAACATCAAACCTTTGATCCCCTGCCCCATCAGACAAATCCAGCTTAATTGCCTCAGTGGGCCCAGGCATGGAAATCAAAGACCTGTTGAGGGAGGGTGTCTGCCACCTGGCAGGCTTGCCTCCCCAGACCTGGAACACACAAAATCCTTCAGCCTAGGATTAGGGAGAACCCTGAACCACAGAGAGCAAAACCTGGCATCCTGCCTGGTGGAAGGAGGGGCAAGAGGGGCCAGAGGGGAGTAATTTGGGGAAGAACCGGTCCTCCTGTCTTTGAGGGACAACTAGACAAAGGCAAAGAAATAGCAATTCTTTCTCATTTGATGTTTTAACTAAGGTGATACGGAAATTGTGGAAAGTCTTCTAGAGTTAAGATGGAAATGAACAAGAGAAAGTAACAACCTGGGAACTGTAGGACCAAGAAGAACAAACATAAACTATCAATAAATCCATAAAAAAGACACAGGCTTCTGACAGCAAGCGAATGGAAATTTAAAAGTTGACATACAGTTTTCACCCCTGGATAGGTAAGTCGCTTTTTAAAAAAATATAATCTGCAAAGGGCTGGGAAGGAGGTACTTTTGAAATTTATTAGAATAAAAGGTCATTTGGATTTTTTAGTGAGTTTGAAAGAATGCCTTATTTTTTAACCTAGAAATAGTTTCTTTTTTTTTACATTGAGGAAATGCATACGGAATAATGCACAGTTTGCTTTGTGATGAAATGGCATAAAATATGCATGTGGGGGTGGGGTGGGGTGGGGCTCAGTGAGAGAGGTAGCTACTGCCAAAGCAGGACACTGAATTCAGGTCCCCAGAAGTCACAGATTCACAGACACATGCATGGAGTCACTGCCAAAGCAGACACTGTCCCCACAGCTCTTACTGTTCCTAGGAGTTCACTGCTCAGTCAGAGAAGTCAGTTGGTGAGTAGCTAGGAGATCTTGTTATTCTTGTGGATTCTTGCAGAGGACCCGGCTTCGATTGCCAGGACACAGGTCGCTGCTCATAACCCTCTTTAGCTCCAGTTCCAAGAGATCCACTGCCCTTTTCTTGCCTCTGCATATGCTAGACATGAAAGTGATGCACAGACATACATGGCAGGCAAAACACTCATACATACCATACACATGATATCATCATCATCATCATAAATAAATGAGACCCATAGAGGAAGACAACCAATGTCAATATATATATATATATATATATATATATATATATATATGTGTGTGTGTGTGTGTGTGTGTGTGTGTGTGTGTGTGTGTGTGTATGTATATATGTATACACACACACACACACATGTGTGTGTGTGATAATTTTATTAACATTTGTCAAATAGCAAAATTAGAAGGTAGGAGAAGAGCTCCTTTTAGAATGTTTAATTTTATCTGTGTGTGTAGCGTATGGGTGTGAGCTTGTCTGCAGGAGTATGTGCACCTGTGTCTTATTCCTGGGGAGGCCAGAAGTCAATGTCAAGGTTAGCAGGCCAGCAAGTCCCCAGGAATCTGTTTCTGTCCTCCTCAACAGTGGGGTTACAGGTCCATGTTGTCACGGCTAGCTTTCACACAGATCTGAACTCAGGTCTCCATGCTTGCACAGCAGACAGCTTACTGGCATGCCCAGCTCCCAGGACTCCAGGGAATAGTCAACCCTTAACACTTACTAATCAATAAATAACATGTCTTAACTTACAGCACCTCCTGCCACCGTCATGAGCCACGGTCACCCAAGGGGAAAGACACCTATACTATACTTTAAGTGAAGAAAGCAACACAACAAGAATATGCACATGTGAGAAAAATGGTTTCAAGACAAATATAAAATATATGTAACACTCTGTCATCCACGCAGATATTGACAAAGGCACTCCCATGCCTGCCTTGATAATTATCATTCATGCATTCACTGTATGTAATATTAAAATGCAGGTACGTAGCCGTGCAATCGAAACATGGATAAATAGATTTTGATTTATTTGCACTAAATATTTATGCTAAATATATGGCAGTTTGGATAGTGAAGTTTCGTGTGTTGGTTTCTGTGGAAGTGTACAGAATTACAGGCATAGGGGAAGAGGTAGAAAAAGGAAGGGGAAAGGCATAAAAGGAGGCTTTATTCTGCATATTTCTCTTTCTTGTAGTGATAAATTGTTTTTACCTTTACTGCTGCTTTTTAAGGTTGTCAGTTCTGTTCACCTCCATGGAGAAGAATTCCCTGTCTTCTTCCACCTCTTCCTGCATCCCTGACACAGGAAGTAAAGCTCTTGTTTGCTTGCTCAAAAGTCTCCAAGGATGGGTGTCATCTCATTAGAAGTAACCTTTCCATACCCATCTATTCAGCTTGCAAGAAAGCTCTTGTGTTCCCAGGTCCTCTGCCCACTGTGTGACATGTCACATCAGTAATCAAGGGGACATGGAACCTGGGCTCTTCAGTGAGTGGCCATGGGATCACAGGTGAGTGCAGATGAGATGAAGAGCCTAGACTGGGGACAACCTTCTCACACTGACTCAGACCATGGCCATCTAAGGACATAGCTCAAACTTTTATGGGGAAATATAGTGTTTTCTGATTCAAGAACATACGCCATGCCCTGCCTTTGGAGGAGCTCTGTGAAGCCAGTGACTCCCTGTTCCCCAAACATCCACCTTCACTGTGAGAGCAAGCAATCCCTTCCACTGAGTGTAGGGAGGGAAAGCCCTGCGTCAAGACTAACATATGACAGAAGCCAGTTGAGAGAGGAAGACAGAAATCCTTTCTGAATCTGCCTAGGATTCTACTAAAGACTAGAGAGTGAGGGGTGTGGGGTGGGCAGGACATACAAAAGGAGATTCCCTGTGGCTAAATACGATGAGGTATTTCCTCATCTTTCCAGGTCTCCTCCATTCTTGGAAGTCCTTTCCTTTCTTCCTAAACTGCCTCTGATTCTGACCATGTACTTGTGTCTGGTGCAGTTCCAAGAGCCTGGAACCAGATGCCCTCTAAGCTCAGATGCAGAGCTCAGGATACCTAGGCAGGCTTTCCCTCACACTCTGCATGCTCTCTGTTCTCCATTCCATCCCTAAATTAAAATTATCTCACTCCTCCTCCTTCTCCTCTCCTGGTGGCTGATGGGAATTGTAGCTTGCCTGGGCTGTTGCTTTTTTGTTCTTCTTCCTTCCTTCCTTCCTTCCTTCCTTCCTTCCTTTCTTCCTTCCTTCCTTCCTTCCTTCCTTTCTTTCTTTCTTTTTCTTTTCTTTTTCTTTTTTTTTTTTTTTTTTTTGGTGAAACCCTAATAAAATTATCCTCAAATTTTCTTCTAAGACCAGTTTAAATTATTTTATTAAGGAGACTAAGAACCCAAGAAGGGAATCTCAGTTTCCCCATTATCAATGGACCTGGCTCTCCCCCTTAAAAGCTCTTTCACACATAGTCACCCCAACACCCAATGATGTTTACTCATTGGGCCCACAGAACAAAATGGCCAGCCATCTGCCCTGTTTTGAGCTCCCCCTCATGGCTCTTCAATCTGTCTATGCTTACTGCAGACTGTGCTCTAAGCCAGGTGAGTGAGAGGCAGGCAGGCTCCCAGCTGCCTTTGTCCGGTATCTTTAGTTCTTCCACAGTGCCCTCCTCTGAAGCCATCTCCATTTGGATTCCCTCTGCCTGCTCTTAAGGATTCAGCTTAAATGTCATCTCTTCTGGCCCTGGTCTCCCCAGGGTGGATTAGAGGTTCTCGTCTGTCCTCCAAACCCTCTGTCGTGCCATCTGTCACCTTGTCAGTTCCAAACACAGGACGAGGAGCTTCATGAGGACAAGGCCCCACCTGCCTCCCCCCACGTCCCCTAGACACCCTCACCGTCTTGTCTGATTCAATGATTCACCTTTGTGGAAGAGGTTAATAAACAAACAAACAAAAAAAAAATACAAGGTAGAAGGACAAGTAACTCAGGTGCAGAAACATCCTCAAAGGTCAGAAACAGATGTCAAAGGACTCCTTTGAGTACCAGTGAGGGGAAACTTCTACACTGTTGGGGCACAGGAAGTCTCAGGGGAAAGCTGTCACTGAGAAAAATTTATCAGATTACTTCCCTTCCCCTCCCTCCCTCGACCTTACCCCACACTGTCACCTTTACTCTTTCCCAGGTATATATTTTAGTTTGCACTTGAGCCAAGTGTTGGCCACAACCTGTAGTTGCATGCATGAGACGGCATATGGGTTCTGCTCCTTGCCATTCACCCTCACTCCTGACTTATCCAATAGCAAGTTCAATCGGTTTCCTCAAACACAATATTGACTGACTCTAACCCTTATGTGTTCTTACCTGCGGACCCTGGTCCTGTGGTCCTGTGGTCACCTAGATCCACAAGCCTGAATGTGTTGCATGTGTCTACATGGTGGGTGACCCAGAGGATCCAAGTCTCACAAGGAGACATTTGTCATAATCCTATGACTGGCTCATATTTCTGGAAACTCATGCCTTGCTAGAGAAATGTCTCTCAAGGTTCCATGATGGCTGAGGTGGTATGGCTCTGAGTCTGGGTTTGTTATGCTTTTAAATTGCAGGCATTATCCATAACTTGGGTTATTTCCTATCCTTATTCCATGGGGAAAAAATAATCAGATACACAACAGAAAACCATTTCCATATCATGACTGATTCTTACAGTTTGAGTTCACGTAGCATGACAAAAAGCCTTTGCAACTTCAAGCCACTGGCCTTACATGTGTGACTGTCCAACTCCAAATCTTCTGATACAGACAGACAGACAGACAGACAGATAGATAGCCAGAGTGCCTCTGCAAGAGATTTTACAACCTAATTTAAAGGCAACTCAACTAAATCATCTCTAGTAGCTATCTCTTCACTTCATGAATTCTTCTGATTTTCTCTCTGTTAAATTCATTTTTTTGCTTTAGTGATGAGACCAGCCACTTCCCTCACTTCCAGCAACAGACACGATCGTAAGAAGCAGAGTAGCCATGTATAGTAGAAAACCTCACCCATCCGTCCTGTACCTTCCAGAGAAGGAGTAATGACACCAGCTCTGCAGGGAGAACAGGTCTCATAAATTATTCTGACATTCAAGATTCAACAAGAACAAAAATGCATCTTGTTAAGCATTTTGAACTTCATGAACTTTAGCACACATTCCAGAACATTCAGTCCAATGCAGGATTTAACTTAACAGAACATGGTGTTGAAGAATTCCTTCAGCCTATAGGATTCAAAAAAAAAATAACTTTCCTGGAGGTCTGTTTGGCCAGCTGCACGCAGAACACACCCAGAAGGAGAGAGTTATACTCATAAGTTCTCAATTTCAACAGTGTCCAGGTGAGCCTGTGTTGGCGTGCCCTCTGCCAAACTTCTCTCAAGGTGGAGCCATGGGATGGATGCTCCTGTGGCCAGGAAAGCACTTCTGAGATAACTTCAACTTCAGTGGATGAAATACAGTTGATTATCACTTATCTAAAATGCTTGAGACCAGAGAAGTATTTTATAGTTCAGAATAGTTGCTTATTATAATAGAGATGGGACCTAAGTTGAGACAGGAAGTACATACACACATATACACACACACATATTTTATACACACACACACAAAGCTAAAGGCTGTCTTACATGCTCGTTTTCTTAATTTATTTCCCTTTTA
Organism: Mastomys natalensis; assembly: GCA_021653895.1. NCBI lineage: Eukaryota > Metazoa > Chordata > Mammalia > Rodentia > Muridae > Mastomys > Mastomys natalensis. Next base: position 667,378 of record JAJTUV010000372.1, read on the forward strand.
TAATTTAAAAATCTATTCTTTGGTAATTTCATTGAAGTTTTAATGTAAATAATATCCAGGTCCCAGTCTCTTCCACCACCTCCTCCCAATCCAGGACCCCCCCCACCTTCCCAACTTCATGTCTTTTAATACCTACCTAGTGTTGGTATCCAACTAGTGTTGCCTGTGTCTGGATAGGTGTAAGTGTGAGGCATTCCACTGGAGCTCGGACCATTACCAGGAGCCACACTCTGAAGAAAAATGACTCTTCCTTCCAGAACAGCCACCAGCTGCCCATAGTTCCTCAGTTTGTTAGCTAACTACCCTTTGTCCATCCATGCTAGAATGTGGAAGAACATTGACTGACTTGATCTTGTACATATCCTGTGCAGGCAACCACAACTGGTGTGACATTACAAGTGTAACAGTCCTATTGTATCCAGAGGGCACTGTGTCTGTTCACAGCAGTTCTGATCTCTGACCCTTAAAATCCAGCATACCACTTTCAGGTTAATTCCTAAGTCTTGAGCACAGTGGTCCACTTAGGGCTGAGCACCCCACAGCCACTTACTTTCTGTAAACTGACCAACTGTGGGTCTTGGTTACATTTTTATGGCTATGATAAGACACCATGGCCAAGGCAACACATAGGAGAAAACATTTGATCTGGAGATCCGAGTTCAAGAGGGTTAGAGTCTGTGACTGCCATGGTGGGAGCATGGCAGCAGGCAGGCAGGCATGGTGCTGGGATGCTGAGAATTTTCATCCCTATATATGAGTAGTAGGCAGGGAGGTGGCTCACACTAATTGGAAATGACATTGACTATTGAAACCTTAAATCCCAACCCTAGTGACACATCTCTTCCAATGATGCTTGTCTTCTTTAGGGTGTAACCATGACCACTGCAACTCTTATAAAGGAAAACATGTAATTGGGGCTAGCTTTCAGTGTTAGAGATTTAGTCCGTTATCATCATGATGACGTGCAAGCAGACACAGTGCGGGAGGAGCTGAGAGATCTACATATTGATCTACAGGTAACAGAAGTGACTGGGAGCCACACTGGCTGTAGCTTGAGCATAGGAGACCTCAAAGCCCGCCCCTACAGTGACACACTTCCTCCAACACCTCCTAACAGTGCCACCCTATGGGACAAGCACTCAAACACATGAGTCTATAGGGGCCATTCCTATCCAAGTAACCATATTTTATAAGCCTTCCAAATAGTTCTACCAATGGAAGACCAAGTATTCAAGTATGTGAGATTATGAGTGTCGTTTTCACTCAAATCACCACACTATATTAATCAGCATCCACTTGGAAAAAGTAAAGCTTCTAAGATGGGGAATGAGTGATGTATTAATCTAAGAGAATAAGAGAAAGTATTGAGAGGACACTTTGATATTTTGATATTATGTCCTTTTAGCAAAATGATAGGAGTAGACTCTCCTTTGCAGTATCAGGCATACAACCCGTCCTGAAAAAGTAGTCTTCAATCCAATTAGAAAGCTGTTAGTCGCATCCATACCATTTACACCACTACTGCCTCAGGGGGCATATCTCATCAAGCCAGTCATTATTGTAACTTGCAAGGTTCACAGCTAGGTGAGACTTTTCTCCCCCGGTAGTCTGCATTGTATCTCCTGGAACAAAGCAAACATCATCAGAGACTGCCAGGCCTATACCAGTTGGATATCTCAATGTCTTATGAGCAATGTGCTACATACTATTTTTAATAGTCATAAGCTCACAACAAAGATTCATGGAGAGGCCTCTTGGACTTGCGACGTCGTGTCAATACTCAGAGAAATTTAGATTTCAGATGATTTTTCTGTTCTGTACTCTGGGTAATGGAATGTTGAATCTGGATCTGATCATTTGAGGTGGGAAGCTGAATGAAGTGAGTGATTAGGAAAGAAAACACTATCAGGAATGTTACCAACAATACCCAGAGGAAACCAAGTCTTCATGGGGTGAAGATGCTAATGAAAGAGAGGTGTCATTACACCAGATACCCCAAGCCTGGGAAAGTACAAGTAGCCTGCAGCAGATAACCTTCTGTTGAACCATTCTTTGCTTCTAAAACTAGATCAAGGTCCTGGTCAGCTTTGGGAATCTCTCTGTCTTCAATACTAAGGAGACAAGCTTTGCAGAAGAGCTCATCTGAGGACCTATACTCCTTAATGAAATAGCTTCCTTGCCTATGACTGTGATTCTTTTTCAAACCCTACTTTTAACGATGGTTCTTAAACACTTCAACCTCCCTTCTAGACACCACCACCACCAAAGATAGTGGAAAAGAAAGGATACAGGGGAAGTGGACCTGCTTTGAAATGGTTCTTTGGAGCAGCTCTTGGTCTATATTGTCTGGAAATCTGCAGTTCAGTTCACAGGTCAGCAGCAGCAGCTCCATCCACTTGCAAACACTTGACGGATGCAGTACAGTTCTGCAGAGTCAGGATAGCAGCAGCGGTGGCAGGACCTACAGAAACACTGAAGCCTCAGCGGAATCAGGGCAAGTCATCAGTGGGGACCAGGGCCAAAAGGAATGCTGGGAAACGTTTTTGGCTTTGCCTCTCAGGAAAGCGAAGATCAGTGAAGCCTTAAGACCAACAAGCGTTGCACAGCTAGCTCTACCAACAAGCCCAAGTTCAGCTTCTGTAACTGACGAGTCCTTTTTATCCTCCCTCCAAGCATCATATGTCCTCCATGGGTCTTGCCTCATCAGGTGTCTTGAGTCAGCACATGAATCTGTCTCAGCTGACATCACTCTGCCAATCAGCCTAAGTTGGAGGGAGTGGCAAGAAACTGCAGCACACCACCAGAAGTTTTTGGATGCTTCCCTCTCTATGGAGTTCCCAACAAATGCAGCTCAGCTACGCAATGTAAGTCGGACCAATATATGCATGTTATTAGAAAAGAATCCTTCATCATGTGTCCTTTCACGTGCTTGCTTTAGTAGAACATCCTTCCACCTGTGTCTGCTTCAGCCAAATGTTCCTTTACCTGTGTCCACTTCAGGGAAACACTCCTTCACGCGTTTGCTCCAGCAAAATACCATTCAACCGACTCTCCAAAGAACCCTTGAGTTTCCCCTTCACTTGCCCACTCTTACCTTTGGTTCCCATGATGTGTGATGGAAGGGATAACCTGTCTGAAAGAGCTGGAGCTACACAGTAACAAAGAACTGTCCCTTACCCTAGAGTAGATGTATTAACTGTAAAGGCAACTTGAGGTTGTTTTCTGAGCCTCGGTTTCCTTCTCTGTCAACTAGGAATTGTATAACTCTCAAGAGTTCGGATGAGAGGCTGATGAGAATGAATGTGAGCAAGGACCCATCAATTATGAAACACCACCGAGATGGGAAGTGTCATGATGATTTATTTATAAAGACCCAAGGGTTGTCCAAAGATGTATTTTTCTGCATCTCAATTCTTGCATCTCTTCTTTGGGACACCTCATCTCCCCTTAATACCTCCCTGTGCTGGTACAGCCTCTCCTGCTGATCTCTAAATTAGCACATCCTCCTTCTGCTCCCCTCCAGAGAATTTCAATTCCTTTAATCCAATGAAATGAGAAGTTCAGGCCATCATCTTCAAAGAATAAGAATAAAATTTGGGGACCAAAATTATACCCATCGGGATTGCCTCCGTAGAAACACTTTGGAATTCTTTTTCATGCCCTATTAAATAATTAAAATGTTTCTTTTTCTGAATCTAATGTTAGTTATTTAAACCCTGGTCCTAAACTCCATTAGCAACCTGATTAGCACAAAACTTTATATGCCAGTTGGATTAGTTTTATAGATTTTTTTTTCATTGAAAGGCGGCACATGAGTAAAGATGAGTATGCGGTTATGGTTTAGACAAGATGCTTCTAAGAAACAGGTTAAATTTAAGGTGACATGATTAATCTTACTCTATTTAATAGCCCGTTAGTGTAATCAATGCCTCCCATTTGTGTTAGAGGCTGCTAGTACATCAAATTGCTTCTGTGGGCTCCAACATATAGAAGCTGCATCCTATCTTCCGACTGCATTCTTAATACTCACTCAACACCAGTGATCATATATATCGTAAAGAAGGCACTTGGTGTTTGGATTGGGAGAAGTTCAGACAAAAAGCAGAGAGAGACAGAGACAGAGAGAGACAGAGAGACAGAGAGAGACAGAGAGCACTCACAATGAAACCCAAGCAACACACTTGAGAAGTCAAGCCATTGACATCCATCTGTGTCTCCAGCCCTATTCACCTGGACCACACTGCCTAGTGCTCACCCTTCAAAAATGAAAGTGAAGATGGAGAAAGCTACTGGGAAGAGCCAATGGCTACTGAAAGGATCAAGAGGGAGGAGGGAACAGTGACATCTCAGGAGCACAGGATGAACTAAGGGACAGTCAGGCAGAGGCTTCTTCGGAAAGAGGCTGAGTAAGACGAATGGACCAGTGAGGTGCTGAGCAGTTGGCAAGAAAAGCAAGTCTGGGGGGGGGGGAGTCCTCAGTAGGACTTATAGGTTAATAAGACCCCAGGCCAAGATCAGAGTCAAGGTAAAAGCTAAGCCCTCTTAGACCAATGCTAGAAGTGACCAAGCAAAGCTAGTGACCAATGAGCTTTAATAGAACATGTGCTGCAAGCAGCTTACTTTATGGCTCCTGCAGAAGTCGATCCTGGTGGTACACAGCCCAGGCAGCCTGGGCCTTGTTTCCTTCAGGCTTAGCTTCCTACCCTAGGGGACCTGGCAAGGAGGCCCCAGTCCCTGCCTCCTCCTCTTCCTATCCTTGTCACAGAAATGCAGCTCCCTCCAGGGCATTATTGTGGGAAGAATGCCCTAAATGCTCTTCACTTCAAGTAATATCCGCTTCTATGTTTGCTGGGAGGATGCGCCATTCTCTCAATTACCTGCATTTCAGTAGAGGCAGGGAAGGTTAAAGAACAAGGTGCCTGGATTAGGAGAAAAGATTGTTATTGGTGCATAAACCACACTTGGAGCTAAAACGAGTGCTTCCCAGCAATTGCTTAATCCAAACAAAGTAGCTCCCTGAACTCCCCAAGTTGGGACTGGAGCCCCACTGAGAACCTAAGGACAAGGCCCATGGACACTGCCATGCCATGGATGAGCACACAACAAACTGGTCGTGGGGAGTGCAGAGGCCAGACATGTATTCCAAGGAGGGAGACATAGCCATGAAGACCGGGAGACCCAGGACACATGCATTTCTTCTGGAACCCAGGAAGGTATGCATGGGGGTTGGGGAAAAGCCACAGATACTTTGCAACTGAAGACCAGGAAACAGATTGGAAAACAAAGCTAGATCAGACAAAAATCAAAGGCTACCACCTGAAGCCAAGAGGGTCAGGGGCTCGTACCACATGGTCCACCCTGGAATGCTTTGTCCAGGTGTGGTTGGTTTTTTTTGTTGTTGTTTTAGTTTTTTTTTTTTTTTTTTTAAGTTCTCCTTATGCCTGCTTCTGGGAGTACTTCCGGAACCTTCTTTCCTACCAAGTGTTATCTGGCATCAGGTCTACGTTTTACAGGGCCATCTCTCCTCCTGTGATCTGCCACCACATAAATAAGAACAGGATAACTTGAGACTGTCCTGGCTCAAGATCAAAGGTGTCTTATCACAGCTGGGCATTCTCTGAGTCCAGCCCTACTTCCACTCTTCCCTCCTACAGGTAGGTGTTCCGTGTTCTGCACTAAATGCCCACACCTCCTGCTCTCTGGAGCGCTGTCTTGGCAGGTGTGATGGTTTGTATATACTCACCCCAGGGAGTGGCACTATTAGAAGGTGTGGCCCTGTAGAAGTAGGTGTATCACTGTGAGTGTGGGCTTTAAGACCCTTCTCCTAGCTGCCTGGAAGTGAGTATTCTGCTAGCAGCCTTCAGATGAAGATGTAGAACTCTCAGCTCCTCCTGTACCATGCCTGCCTGGATGCCACCATGTTCTTACCTTGATGATAATGGACTCAACCTCTGAAAGTGTAAGCCAGCCCCAATTAAGTGTTTTCCTTTATAAGACTCACCTTGGTCATGGTGTCTGATCACAGCGGTAAAACCCTAACTATGACAGCAGGTAAGGAGAGAGGCTGACACTTTGACTTGACCACCCAAGCCTTGCTAAGAGACCATTATGAATTCTCTCAACAGCAGCCTTACACCCTGTTACACAGGGAGAACACACATGACCGCAAAGCTCAAATACACAACCAGGGACAGAGCCAAAGGGCAGAAAGGGTAGCATCATGCCATCAGTGGTTCGTGGATGACAACAGCTAGTAATCTTGGGATGTTTATCTCATGTCCGTACAGCTTTGCTAAGCTCATTATTTATACTTTCTCACTCAGTTCTTCAGCACCTCTGTGAGGTAAGTATCCTCTTCTCACTTTAGAGAGAGGGACCAGATCTCACAGGGATTGAGTAATGGGTAGGTCAGAGGCCCAGACAATCTTTAATGGCTTAGAGCATCCACCCTATTTGGTCAAGCTCACAGATGGAAAACATGGTGTGGTAAGCACCAGATTGTAACCTTTCCCCCTTGACTTAATGATTTAGTTTGGTGCCCCCTGTCCACTTCTCTCTCCTTCTGTCCCTTTCTTCCTTCTCTCTTCCTTTTTCCCTTCTTTACCTCTACCTCTCCCTCCTTCTCCTAATCCTTGTTCCTCCCTCTCTCTATTTCTTTATAACAAAGAACTGCTCTACTGCAGCTGAGAGAAACCATGATACCTCTGCTACTGTGGGGGGAATTGTTGTCTTTTTCTGCACCGTGAGCTATAATATCGAAAATAGATTGCTATTTAATATAAGTGTCCCAAAATTACAGCACAAAGCTGTTTGTTGGGGTTTATCACTAAACAAAGATCAGGAGTCTCCTCCATGCTCCTGTGGGTGTTACGCAAATGATGAATTTAACCCCATGAAGTATTATGTAGCACTTAAAACTATAGCCATGCCATGAGGATGGTGGTTTTCTTGGGGTTAAGGATGCTTGAGAGTTGTGTTTTTTCTCAAGATACTTGTCTTCCAGATTTGGTCTGGAACTCATGTATTAATTCTGCAGTGAAAAGAAAAAGAGGCCAAATCCGGGGCCACATAGACACTCAGGAATGTGCACAGCTGCTAAGGACATTGCCAGGAGATGGAACAGCATGTGGTCAAATGAGAAGACTTCCAGAGCATGCTGCTTGCTGGGCTCAGCAGTGAGGGCACAGAAACCAAGATGGTCAGTCACAGAGGACAGAAATGGGTGACTGGAGAAACACATGGTCAAAGAAGCTGGGACAAGAGCCTGAAGTGTCACATGCAAATTTCATGTAATGCCAAAAAGCCCTTCTAGAATATTCTATGCTGAGCCTCGTGTACTCACAGTAATGAGCTTTCCAATACCATCAGACGCATGCACTCCTGGGTAAAGAATGAGAGGTCCTTGCAGACATTCTAGAAAGTTCTTTCCTGGATTTTAGAGTGTACTGATTAAAATTATTTGTTGGTATTGTTTAGTGTGGTGTGTGCCTGTGTCTGTGTGTGTGTGTGTGTGTGTGTGTGTGTTGCAGTGTACCCAAGTGTACACATGTGCATAACTCTATGCATGCAAGTGCACATAATCACGTTTGTGTGGAAGCCAGAGATCAGTCCTAGGTGTTGATCCTCGGGAGCCACCCACCTTGCTTTTGAGACAGGGTCTCTCAGCACTCTAGAAGAATTTAGCAACTATTTTAGTCTGGCCAGTGAGCCCTGGGGACATATCTCTCTCCATCTGCCCAGCCTATGGATTACACGTGGACTTCACCACCCCTAGCCTTTTACATGGACTCTGGGGTTCATTTAACTCAGGTTCTCACACTTTCTAGGCAAGCCCTTTACCCAGCAGATTAGCCTCCAGCCAAACTAAAAGTACATAATTTCTGTGAAATGTCTCCTTGGACCAATCCTACCATGCCTGTTTTCAAGAATGAGCTTTCTCACCTAACAGTAGTGACCTCACAGAGCCTTTGGGGGAGCAAGTAAGTTTGGGCAGCAGTTTTCTTCTAGGGTCCCCCTAGTCACTCCCAGTGGGTTTTTTTTTACAGGGAGGCTTGCAAGCCTTCCTCATACCCTGTCCCTTTCTGGACTCAGCCAAGTGTGCCCACTTGGGTTAGATGTCATTCCTGAAGGACACTTGGGGTGTCTTGTGTTCAACATGAGCCTCTGCACAGGGTAAGTACACCATAAGCAGATGAGTGAGTGGGAGAGTGGGTGAGTGAGGCTTCTCCTGAGTGGTTCTTCAGGATTGGAGCGCTATTGTCTAATCCAGGAACTGAAGTTTGTTTGGAAATGTTTGTGAATGTAAGCAGGCCACCCCATTTGGTTGTCTCTAGGGAGTTTCCTTTTGCTTTGCTCCCTCCTGCCAGCCTCGGGGCTCGGGGGGCCTGGGGACTGCACTCCCCCTTACAGTTGCTTCATCCCTGCCTCTAAGGTCTCGCTGCATTTTTTTGTGGCATGAATAAATGAGGTGGTGATTGTGTGAATGTCGCTTCTCTAGTTCCTTCCTGCAAAAAGCCTCAGGGTCTAAGGACCTTAAAAGTATCACAAGAGAATGTCACCTTCCAGCAGACTGTGAACAACTTGATAAATAAAATAGCTCTGTGGACAGAGAAGTCCACCCCAGCACCACAACGCATCACTGGAATCTATGTGAGGCTAAAATGAATGTGTCAGGGAGGTTCCCAGAGCTGAGGGACAGAACCAGAGTGGCCCCCAACCCGTTTAACTCTGGAAACTCAAGTTCCTCATCAAGGACCCTTCAGCCTGAAGGAAATGTATCTATAATGTGGGAGTGGCATTTAGCCCAAACCTCCTTACAGTTCACCTTTCTGTGACACCCAAGGACAGTAGTTAGCCTTGGACGGGTTACTTAAAGCTCTGAGACTCCACTCCCACATCTGTAGTCATGATTGTCAGGGCAAAGATTAATGTGGTCAACGTGATAAGATCTGGAATCAGCCAGGAGACAGAGCTGTGAATATGATTATGAAAGAGTTTCTAGATTGGATCACTGAGACGGGACGGTCCACCCTACACATAGGCGGCATCTTTCCATGGGCTTGGGTCCTGGACTGAATAAAAAGGAGGGAGGGAGAAGGGGAAGGAGGGGACAAGGGAGGGGAGGCAGAGCGTCTGTCTGTCTCCCTCACAGCTACTGTAATAGGACCAGCTGCTTCAAGATTCTGCTTCATGGAATTTCCCACCCTGATGGCTTGTACCCCCAAATTGTGAGCTCACATAAACCCTTTGTTCCCGCCTTCCTTAAGTTGCAGTCTCTGATACTTTGTCACAGTGATGAGAAGGTAACTGATATATTAAGGATAGCGACTGGGTGTGTGTCAGCAAGGTGACCATTCCAGACCATACTCAAGACTAGGTACTTAGACTAAGTCAAGGGAGTCAAACCAGTTTGTCTTTTTCACAATTCTAAGGCTTAGTGGCATAACTCAATTTAGCATGCATAGGGTCTGGGGTTCCATCTTCAGCACCAAAAAAAGTAAAAATGTAACAACAGTACCCATCAGACTTTTGCTAGCTGCTTCATTTATTTATTTATTGCAAAGTTTTGCACAGATCCATTCTACTTTTCGGGGAGGGAAAGGGAGCCAGAGGGTAGAGCCATCCACCTAGATCCCACACAGGTTGCAGCCTTCTAGGCCGCCAAACTCCAGCTAAACCATGACTTGATGTTCCTATAGCTAGTGACAGAGGGGAGACACAAATGAGGGTTTAGCTGAAGCAAAACCTCAGAGACCATGCTGAACTGTTCTGATCTCATTGTTCCACTAGAAAAACATAGACAGTAATTGTCACAAAATGATCGGTAATTGTAGCTTGCAATGTACATATTCAACAGCAATCAATGAGCTAGAATACAAATATAAATAAGCCTCGAAAGAGCTCCCGGCTTAGTGTGGAAGGCGGAGCATGGTAATAAATGGCTGTGTGAGAGAAGGTGAAAGGTCATGTTCAGAACCCATTGGCATTGGCAGTGAGTGATGAGCTTAAAGGGGCTGTCCATAATAGACTTGGGAGACCCCAAAGGGAAAGTGGGGTGTCAATGAGTCCAAGAAAAGAACAATGAAAGCCTAGTGGGTGACTGGGTGGGAGAGAAATGGGAGGATGCTTAAAGAGTTAGATACAGTCAGCTGGCAGAGGACTTTGAATGACCACACCTGAGCTCTACATGAAAGGTGTAGAGACCAGCTCAGAACTGGGAAGTCACAGAGTATGGCATGTGGCAGGCTGGGGCAGGAGATCTTATCATACCCTGCAGAGGTGCAGGCTTAGACTAAGCCTCCTGCTGAGGTAAGACCCAGGGAGGAAGAAAGCCAAGAGCCTGTTGAAAGTCAGGAGTTGTAAGAGAGACAACAGCCAGTGCTGAGATCTGTCTGCTGATTATAATGAGGCTCTGAAGAGCCCCTTGTCTACCTGGAGTGGACTCAGCCACCCGTGTGTTTCTCCACGGCAGTGAGTTCTCAGAGCTATTCTGGGAAATTGGATTTATAGCAGCTGGAGCCTGTAAGCAGCCTGCAGTGGAGCGGCACCAAGAGCAGTGGGTGCAGGGGACTGGCAACCAGCACTGCCAGAGGCTGCCCAGTAGAAAAAGCTCCCTGCAAGGACCTCAATGCATGGACCAAGTCAGATATCTACCTGCTATTTCATTCACTTGTATATCCAAACATGAAGCATTCCTTTAGTCAGTGGCTATGCCTTTCAACTATCCATCTGCCATTCATTCATCCATTCATCTATCCATTTACCTATCCATTTGCCATTCATCCATCCATTCATCCACTCATTCATCTAATCATCCATGCATCTCTACTCATCCCTCATCCATCCAGTAATCTATCCAACTATCTATTATCCATTCACATATCCTCCCATCTATCCATCTATGAATCCATACTTCTACTCATTCTTCATCTATCATTCATCCATCATCCATCCATCCATCTATCCATCCATCCATCTATTCACTCATTCACCAGCTCCTGAGCTCACAGGAGCAATCCAATCTTCTTTCAATGCCTCAACTGTTCACATGCAGCATGAATTAACCCCTCATCTACTAGCCGAACTGTATGACCACAGGGCTTGGTAACTGGCGAGTCAGCAGCTTGCCCTGCAAACCTCACTTTGTTTAGGCAACCTTTTACCAATTTTACTGTACTTCGGGCTCTTGGTCTGTCAAAAGAGATGATCTTATGCTTGATTTGGCTACTGAGAATTTAATAGGATGCTAGGTATGACATCCATGGTGGGTTTCAGCAAGAGTCAGGTCATTACCCAAAGGTCCATCCACATGTGACCTCTCCTGCATCAATCATTAGGAGTCCTTTACTCCCTGATGCTCAGCAGGAAGCATGCAGCTGGATTATCAGTGTGAGCCTAAATGGGGATGGAGAGGATGGTGGAAAGGAGGTACAGAAATGAACACAGAGAGACCTGCTTGAATGTCAAGGAGGTGGTACTGACTGAAGCCAGTGGACATGTTTGGAGATAGCATCAGGAATACCAGCTCGATCCTGGATGATGTCCACCTGTCTCCAGATTATAAGAATGGACATGGAGCTCTAAGACATATACCTGGAAGAGATGGGGTGGTGCTTTGCCTATTATAATACAGCAAATACCTACCATAAAACTATATTTGGCTTAAAATAACTATCTTATTTATTCTCATAATGCTAAAGGTTGTCGGGCCAAGCAGGTCTGGCTCAAATACCCTCCTCAGGCTTATCCTTACTGTTGTGGTCATCTGGCTTGGATTGAATGGGACTGGACCAGAAGAGCCCTCATATCTACATGGGTGGCTTAGCTGTTGGAATGGGCCAAGAGGATGTACTGAACATCTCCTTCTCATCATACAGAGGGCCTGCTTGAGCTATTTACAAAAGAGAACTTGGAGACATTCAAGGCAGAAATCCAGCAGGCACTTGGCCCCAGCACAGTCTGCTTTTCCGTGGTCTCTGAAGTATTTCAAGTCCCAGGCTGACTCCAACTCGGCAGGTTGATATGTAAGGTTAATAGGAAATCACATTTCATAGAGACACAAGTCCTGGGAAAAGATGAACATTTCCCTGCTTGCTTTACTGTGCTAAAGTATACAAAACCCTGGGCTGAGGAAGGGACTCGGTTGGCAAAAGGCTTGTCTTACAAGCACAAGGACTCCTGAGTTCAGATCCGAAGCAACTCAATAAAAAGTGGATAGGACATGGCATGCGTATACAATCCTAGTGTTGAAGACAGAGATGGAAGGAGGGTGGGGAAAGATCTCCAGAGCTCATTAGCCAGCAGCCTAGCTGAATGGGTGAGACTAGTGCTCGGTGAAAGATACTAGCTTTAAAAACAGGTCAAAGTGTTTGAGAAGATACAGGACATTGGTCTCTGGCCTCCACATATGTAAACATGCATCTGCATGCTCACTTGCTGACACACCCATGTGCATAGCACACCACACACACACACACACCCTAAAATTAACTATCCTCATCACTTCAGGGACGGCTCAATGACACGGAGCGCTGTCACAGGCTTTGCCACACAGCCCACACACCCTAGTTGCTTCTATTGTACTTTTCATCAGGCGGGACTAACCCTGTGCAAACTCTACGCCAAGTATGTGAGGGTCCCGATCGCCATTGAAGGATCATTGACTGAACTGTGCGAACAGATGAGTGAGCACACCGTCTCAGGGCACGGGGAGCCTTGGAGGTAAGACCTCCGTGTGTGTGTGTGAACTGGAGGACCTAAACCATGAACTCAAAGCATCTCAAATTGTGCAGAAGACATGTAGCCCCAAGCCGAGCATGCAGTACGAGCAGAGTAAGTCAGAGCTCTGTGCTTGTGCAGGCGCTTTGGAAAGATAACTCCCACAGTGCTATGTAAGCGGAGACTGAGAAGACGAGTATCATAGATAGAGGTAGGACTTGCCACAGGGGACACCAATCACTCAAGTCCAAGGTTTTCAAGGCTTAGGAACAATACAAAAGGATACCACTCGAGCCTCTACTTCTGGGATAGCGAGTGGGGGAACTGGAACCGAATTCACACTCCACAACTACCAGCCTGCAGACCCTGGATCGACCTTTGGAGGGCTCAGAGATGGTTGCACTGGAAGACCTTAGGATATGCAGGGCTGTAGGAGTTAAACAGTCTGTTTGGTGGGATTGGTGCCCCCTGAAAGGCACAGACAAGTAGCTTAGTAAGCTAGGGAGGCTCAGAACCCCTAAGGAGGAAGCCCTCAAGCTTCCTGAGGTCAGGGCTGAGGTCATGGGTTCGGAGAACTGGGAGATAAATGGAAAGGGCTTCAAGCTGTTCTGGAAATTCGATGAGATCAGCAGGCTGCAGTCCTGACACCGTACACATTCCATGACATGTACTGTGGGAGAGGTCCGGGGATCGGGGCTTGAGGAGGGTCATGTTAGATGTTGGATTAGTTGTTTCTCATTGTTGGGACAAAATATCTAATAAGAAGTCATTTAAGACAGGAAGGATACATTTGAAGGCTTGCAGATAGAGGACACAACCCATCATTGTGGATATGGAAAAAGCAAGGAACAAGAAAGACCCCTGGTCATATTGCAGCCATGTTAATTGGTAAAAAGAAAGGGGCGGGGCTACAAAACCCCAAGACCCGCCCCCAGGGACCTATTTCAGAGTAAGACTCCACCTCCTTAAGATTTCCCTAACAACCCGACCAACTGAGGTCCAAGCGTTCATTGAGGCCTAAGCAACTCGATCCACATTCAAACCGCAACAGACCTGTACATTTAAAGAGTGCTTCTGCGGAAGGCTCGGCTCCATGGCAGGCCGTGTCAGAGGTGAGCATCGTCCGTCATGCAAGCTTCCCTCGTCTATAATTTCTCTGAGTACTTGAATTTCAACTGTAAAATGGGAACAATATTGTTTAAATCACAGAGCTGTCCCAGGAATCAAGCATAACACTGCGTTGGAAAATGATGATTATTGTTTGGACGGACTGAAGCCTTTTAGCGATTATTGCAATTATTAATACTTCCATTATTAATTCATAATCTCTCGTGCTGCAATTTTCCTCCGAAAGCTGTTTCTGATGGTTCCCATAATTGAAGACAGAATACTATTCCAGGAATTAGAAGGTGCTTGGAGATCCTCTGGTAAATGGAGTCCTTTAGTAATTGGAATGCAAGCGGCTTTACATGGCGAGGGATATTAGAACGCATTAAATTCCATAATGTTTCTGCTGTTGTTACTTAACATTCTCATGCTTGATCAGAAAGCATTAAAACGCCCGGCCATTCGAAGCAGCCGCGCTCTCTCATTCCTCTTTAAATGAAGTTCCCTTGTAAAGAAAGACACACACTGCTTAATTCACTGCATCCCATTATATCCCCACGCCTATTTCTATGACATCACAAGGGGTGGAGTCTAGGCGGCTCACAGATTCTGTTAAGCCATCTAGCACAGAGCACCAGCCCCTGCTTTACCCACCTGGCTACATTCACTGCAAGTCCCTTCTACAAATGTAGCAGAAGTGGGAAACCAAACCAAACCAAAACCCCAAACCACCACAAATCTCTGTTGCAACAGCCTGGAATCAGCACTAGAGAAGAGTTGGGGTGAGTTGGGGAGATGTCCCACCCATGTGTACCCATTGGACAGTGATAACTGTGTTAAGATTTATTTCTCCTCGTTCAGAGTTGTCCCTTTCTCATTTTAAGCACGCTTACCGGTGGCCTGCTTAAAGTCCAGGCTGCCTTCAGTGAGTTATGGGAAGCACCAGACTAGCCTCCGTCGGGAGTCAGGGGAGCAAAGCTTTGCAAAGAAACCACTGCACATGCGTCGCCGCTGCCTGGTGTCTGAGGGCGTTTCAATGAGCCACCTCGAAAAAAAAAAATGAACACAACAAATAGAAACCCGTCTGCTCCTAACTGTTGGTGGTAGAGTGGGGAGCTCTCAGAGGGGGCCCTCGTGGTCAAGACCTACCATTCTGTGGCCCAACAGCCCGCCCAATCCTGTCATTTGTGGGTGGTTGTGAGTGGTTTGCGTGCACCGGCTGGTGTGGGCCTCATTGCTGTGGTTTCGTGATCTTCCTGAGGTCTGAATGGCTTCCATGACACTCCCAGCTCCTGAGTGACCAGTCCATAGGGTCTTTTTCTGGAAATACCACCTTCCTGTTGAACTCCCTGAAGAGCTGTTAATCACTGGGTCGCTGGGTGAGCGAGAGCGATTCTTGACAGAACTTATAGAACCAGGGTCTTTCGAAATCTGGGTTTGAGCTACAGTGGCCCGTTCTCAGATGGCAGCATGGGGTGCTCCTTGTTACCTCTCTTCATCTGTCCAGGAATGACAAGACCACTTAGTGGGCTGGATATCTGTGGGGAGCCAGTAGGGTGAGATATAGAGTGTCTGTAATACAGAAGGTTCTGGAAACGACAGCCATGGCCATATCCTAACAATGGCCAGCTCAAGGTGAGAAACGCCCACACTTTTTACTTCTTTCCATGAGACAAGAGAATGTCTGTTGATTTCAGTGTGCATAGACCCTAAAGAGTCTCTTTTGGGATAGCTTCAGGGTTCTGATTGGGGTGTAAAACGGCTCTCCCAAGCTCATAAACTTTAGGACTTGGTCCCCAGCTGATGGTACAGATTTGGGAGGTAGTGGGGCCTTTTAGAGGTGGGGTGACGCTGGAGGATAGTCTCTGGAGGACAGCCCCTTGAAGACTATCTTAGTCTGCTTTACCACGATCACCCTCCTTCCTGAGTGCAAGACAATGTGACCGGCCACCTCATGCTCGGACTGCCCCAGTAACAAACTGAACGCCCTCAAACTGGGAGCCAAAGTAGACCCCTCCTCCCTTCGGTTGTCCTTCGTCAGATAATTGGTTGTCAGGTACACATGATGAGCACACCCACACAGTCTCTAACTGTTGCACATCTTGGAGCTGCTGATATTTGCCTGTTACTTCTCCAGCTTGATCCCAGAAAGTAACCTCCTGTCATGCTCACCCGTGAGTGCACACACATACACCCTATCACACACACACACACACACACACACACACACACACACACACACATATATATATATTATATATATATATATATATATATTATATCACATACTCACACATACACACGCACACGCATCCACACATACAGACACACATGCTCATAATATAAGCCACTTTCTACAGACTCTGTCTTGAGGACCGTCCTCAGTGCTCAGGAAAGGTGAGGACCTCTCTCCACACCCCTGCACAGGAGCTCTCTGGACAGACAAGAGAGTCCTACAGTTCCAGCCTGGCTCCAAGCTTCATCTGCAGTAGTTAGCTTTTGTGTTTGTTTCCCTTGGCAATAGGTCCCTTAGGGCTTATCACTGCATCTCTCTGGGGTCTTTAATCTTTGATGAGTGGGTGTGTGTGTATGTGAGTATATATCATGAGCATGTGTATGTATGTGAGTATATATCATGAGCATGTGTATGTATGTGTGTGTATGTATGTATGTATATGAGAATATATCATGAGCATGTGTATGTATGTGTGTGTATGTATGTATGTATATGAGTATATATCATGAGCATGTGTATGTATGTGAGTATATATCATGAGCATGTGTATGTATGTGAGTATATATCATGAGCATGTGTATGTATGTGTGTGTATGTATGTATGTATATGAGTATATATCATGAGCATGTGTATGTATATGAGTATATATCATGAGCATGTGTATGTATGTGAGTATATATCATGAACATGTGTATGTATGTGTGTGTATGTATGTATGTATATGAGTATATATCATGAGCATGTGTATGTATGTGAGTATATATCATGAGCATGTGTATGTATGTGTGTGTGTGTATGTATGTATATGAGTATATATCATGAGCATATGTATATATGTGTATATGTGTGTGAGTGTGTGTGTATGTGTTAGTATGTGTATATGTATGTGTGGTAGGGTGTATGTGTGCACACTCACGGATGTTATATTCACATGGGTGTCTGTGTGTGCATAAGCTCTCTGTGCAAGTATATAGAGGGCAGAGGAATATGTTAGGTATCTTGCTTGATTACTTTCCACCATTTCCCTTGAGACAGGGTCTGTCACTAAGGAATTTTACTGGCAGCCAGAAAAGTCCAATGATTGTCCTGTATTTGTTCTGTACCACACTGATGTTACTGGCAGGTACTCAGCGCACCTGGCTTTTTAAGGTGGTGCTGGGATCTGAACTCAGGCCTTTGTGCTTGAGCACGCAACAGTTCCTGAGCCACCTCTCCATCCCTGTTCAGTCTTGTTCATTTCTTCACGTTATGAGCCCACAATTGCTCTAAATAGCATATTCTATAATACATGAGATGGAAGACTACACCATTGTGGGGACAGGGAGAAAGCAAAAGAGAAGAGTGGAAAGCAGAGTAACCCAGTAGAGTGCTGATGAGTTTAGCAATACCAGTGATTACAATAAATGTGAATGGGTCAAATCCCCTATGAAAGGACCATACTTTACTGATTAGGTAGTGAAAAATAGAAATTTAATAAAAATCCCTATGTTTTTTCTGAGACCTGCCCCTAAAACAAAATGACAGAGCAAACTTGAAAACAGACAGATGGAAACAGAGGAACCAACAAATGCTTAAATAAAAGAGGTGAAGAAAAATATATATCAGACAACAGAGAACCCAAGTCAAAAATATTAAATAGGACAGAATGGAATTTCAATATTATTAAATATTACAGCCCATCAAGTGGGATATTCACACATCTAGTAACAAAAATCCCAAATACATAAAACAAAACCTGTCGGAGATGCAAAGAAAGACTAATGAATCCTCAATCATGATAGAAGATTTCTAACACGTTCCTCTGAGATCAAATGTCACATCAAGTAACCAAAAAAACAAGTAAAAAATGTAAGGAGAAAGTGAGCACACCGTTAGCACACTGTGCTGCTGGGAAAGTGAAGTCTTTTCAAGTTCTTTTGACACAGAGAACAAAACTGGCCATGACTGATGTGACAAACAAAATAGTAACATGTTCACTAAAGCAGGAAATGGGAAGAAAACGCCTGTAAATATGTTCTTTTTTGGAAAGTAGAATATAGAGAAAATAAGCTAGACTATTTCATATGGAATTCAAAAAACTATTCTTCTACATAGTTCAGGAGTTAAAGCAAAACTTAAAATGGAAAATAGAAACAATATGCCCATATTTGTGTAAAATATAAGGATACATAGCAAATCCTTAGATATATGTCCAAAGAGGTAAATGGAAAAAAGTATCAAGCTATAATAACATGTATTAGAAACTATAGATTAAAAAAATGCACATTTTACCTTAAAATGTTAACAATAAAATAAGTGATTAAATTAGATGATAAAAGTAATTAATTAAAAGCAGAAATATTTTACATAACAAGTTAAAAAAAAACTATGTATAATCAGCAGAATCCAGAGCAGATTATATGAAAATATTAATAAAATAACCAAATGGCTTGTCAAGAAACAGAAAAGGAAGAGGAACCAAAATAACCCTGGGAATGGAGTTGACATACAGTCACAGAATCAAAGGACAGTTTAAAGTGACATTATGTGCTCATTGCCAAATAAGCTGGAGAAGCCAGCCCTGTGACTGATTAACAAGAATACAAGCTGCAAAATTAATTAAAGCAGCAAGAGAAGTTATCCGTAGAATTAAAAGTAGGGAAAACTTTGCCTTTCAACAAAGTACTTGTCTTTCATCAAACTTGTGAAACCATTTGGTCTTTGGAAGACACGGTGGAGGGAGTGAAAAGGTGTCCACCCAACTGTGAGGAAACATTTAAACCTGAACACTGCCCTGCATATAAAATATCCAGGCACAGAGGATGCATACCAACAGGCAGTGCAGGAAGACAGAACAGCAAATAGTGGAGGTGACAGTCATCAAAAATGCTGAAAGCTAAACCCAAATGAAAAATCCCCAATACCGCTAATGGCTGGGGTACTGTGACTTAACCCTGCATAGCTTCAGAGTTACAGTTAAAACAGCCATAAAGTCAATCATCAACAAGAACACGGGGCATCCGAGACCTGTGCATGTGCAGTCATGATGGAAATGCAAAGTGTGGAAAACTTTGGAAAACACTTAAGGATTTCAGATAAAGGTAAGCATGTCGTTACCATGTGACCCTGCCATCTGACTCTTGGGTACTTGCCCAAAAGCAATGAAGACATATGTGAATATAAAAAACTTGGTTGCAAATATTTATAGTAACTATCTTCTTAATAACAGGCAACTGGCAACAACCCAAGTGCCCACAGACAGGTAAATAAACAAACGCTGATACATCCATGCAATGAAATAATATTCGGCAATGAAAAACAACCATCTCCCTCGGTGGGATAAAAGTAGGCTGTGTGAGGAAAGGCCAGACACAAACAATATTAGCACTTAGGATTTCGTTTATGATTTCACTGTCCTAAAGACAAGTTCAGGGTGAGGTGAAGTTTGGGGTTTATCTTGATTGTGAAGGTGTACTTAGCAGGGCATGTTGCTTCTCAGTTTTCAAATGAATCAGTAAACACAGGTCTCTTGCCTCACAGGTACAGTTTCATCGTATGTATTTGCTGGGAGGTAATTTGTGAGTTTGGATATCTATACCAAAGCAGAGAAGGAGATACTCAGCTCCTTCACTGTGAGGCCAACAGAGAAAGAATCACCGTCCTGGATACAAGGTATCCACACTGAGGATAGCGGAGCCATAGTCTGGCATCTATTACTAAGCCCAGTTCAGAATGCATGGGACAGCTCATGTTGGAGGAAGAATTAATCCAAGGACTCTTGCACAGACATGGGAGATGGATATGGAAGGATCCCTAGAAACTCACAGGCCAGCTAACCACAGTAAATAAGAAATCCTGGTAGGCAGAAGATGAGAACCACACCCCCAAATTGTCCGTTGACTTCTAAGTGCATGTCTGCGTGCTCACACACACACATATGCACACACAGAAAGAGAATAAACAATACAAATAAAATCAAAGCATGCAGGGAACAGACACCATGTAATGTGGGAGCCTCTCGGTTCCCATTTGGTCTTGACAAGTGGAAGCCTATGTCCCTGAGGTAGTGAAAGCCACAAAAGACACAGGACAGAGACTGGAAAACCACAGCTCTGAAAAGTCTGGAGGGTGGACTATGCCAGGCATTGCAGTGATGAATCTGAGACCCCTTCTAGACCCAGCATGCTGGGAGCAGCCTTCCATGGAGAAATGTTCTGTTCAACAATTGCTTTACTTACTTTTATAAGTAAGCGGTTCAGAGGAGAAACTTTACATGGCCTCCCTAGGTAGACTGCCAGAGATGAACAGAGCACCTCAGAAATACATCTCCATGGATTTCTGAGACTGATCTCCATCCAGGAGCTGGTTGGAGTGATCAGAAACATCTTCGAGACGAGTCAATCTCTCCTTAGAGTCCTGGAGCTGACGTCACGTCACTACTGTCCCCTCTAGCAGGTTCTCATCGGAGTTCCTCAGCTGGGCACCTGCCTCATGTGACGACCAAGGAGTAGCTGACTGACTAGAAAGTAAGATGTGTTCAGACCCTGGCGCACTGGTCAGAGTGCAAACTCCTTACACACTACAGACTAGCAGGATCTGTGCCAATAAACCACTTATGCCTACGACTAGCCATCGAGTCCTTCCATGAATTGAATCCGATGTTCTCAGAGAGGGGGAACCAGCAATGGCAACTTCATAATTTACTTCCCAAATGTGGAGCAGCTACCAGAGCAATACCCTAGGTTGAGAACAAGAAAGATAAAATCAAAAGGGACTCGGACAAGCTTTAGTGACTCAGGGTGGATAAAATCGTTTCAGTTGAGAATGTATTAAGAAAACTGGAAAACGCCTCTGAGACCCTTTCCTATTCCTTCAGCAAGTGTTCACAAGTCACTCACATGGAATCTCGTGTTTTAATCAAGTCTTCCCTCCACCCTGCAGAGCTTTTCTGTGTTTCTGTTATGCATCTAGTTGCTCACCCACACAATTCACCTTCCTGGTGCTGTCTGGGCACCCCAGGCAGCAAACAAGTATGTCCTTCTTTAACCACAGAGTCCCCGAGAGAAAGCAACATCTTACTCCATGCTGCCCCTACCCAGATTACTTAGACTTATTAAATACAACCAGCATTTAATAAGTCTAAAACACTTTGGAGTTAAAATTTTCTTTTTCACTTGAAAATGTTTTCATATGCAGGGTACACAACAGTGTCTTCGTATGAATAATAATGAGCAAGTGAAGCTCACATACACTTCCCCTCACATGCGTGCCTTAGAGGGCCAGGGTGACGG
This sequence comes from Mastomys natalensis, assembly GCA_021653895.1. Taxonomy (NCBI): domain Eukaryota; kingdom Metazoa; phylum Chordata; class Mammalia; order Rodentia; family Muridae; genus Mastomys; species Mastomys natalensis. Next base: position 688,709 of record JAJTUV010000372.1, read on the forward strand.
CTCAGTGGACAATGCACTAACCTCTCAAGTCTGGGGACCTTAGTTCTATCCCCAGAACCCATGTAAAAAGCCAGGTGCAGTGTCGCACATCCCTGAGTCCAGCACTCATACAGTGAGGTGAGAGATGGAGACGGGACCACCATCCAGAAGTCTGAATTCATGCAGAAACAGGTAAGACCCCTCCTCAACAAGGTGGGAAGGAAGAAGCAGCTCCCTAAACCCTCTGACCTGTCCATGCATGCTACAGCACAGGCATGGCCGCTCCCACACACAATATGCTCACAGCTAACCATTGAACTGATCATAGAGTTCCCAAAGGAGGTGTGAGAGAGAAGACTGAAGGAGCTGAAGGAGTTTGTAGGAAGAGCAACAATACCAACCAACCAGAGCCCCCAGGGTCTAAACTACCAGCCTGGGAGCACATAGGGAGGGACCCATGACTCCAGCTGTATATGTAAGGGAAATGGCCTTGTCGGGCATAGGTGGGAGAGGAGGTCCTTGGTCCCATGAAGGCAGGATGCTCCAATGTGGGAGAATTCCAGGGCAGGGTGGTGGGAGTGGGAGGTTGGGTTGGGGCACACCCTCATAGAAGCAGGAGGAGAGGAGATGAAATAGGGGGTTTCTGGGTTGGGGGAAATGGAGAAAGGGGATAACATCTGAAATATAAATAAAATATCCAATAAAAAATTAATTTAAAAAAATATAATTTTAAAATTAAAAAAAAAATGTTGGAAGGCAAAACAGCACAGGTCTGGGTGAGCCTTCAGCTTCTTTGGTAACAAAACTGGATCCATAGAGACCACAGTCTACCTCACACACATGAGCTGAGTCCATCACAAGAGCCCAGAAGTTCAAAGCCACAGAGACCAGAGTCTACCTCACACACATGAGCTGAGACCATCAGAAGAGCCCGGAAGTTCAAAGTACATCAATCACACTGCAAGAAGTCAGCCTAACCAGCCGTTGACCGGTGCTCTCAGTCAAAGTCCGTGGGTCACCAGAAAGCTGTCAACACTGCTGCCACTTCTGTGGCTGAGCGCTGAAGACCAATGGGAGACATCCATCCCTGCTGTCTGCTTTGCGGTGTGACATATGGGCCTTGAGGCAAGATTAATGCAAGCTGTGTTGATCCCACCACCTGCGTGATCTTCAGTAGCCGCACTCGTGTCTCCGTAGTCTTCCCTCTTAAAGGTATCAGCTTATCTGTCATTTGATGGAATGGTCTGTGAGCAGCTAGTATCTATAACAAAAAAGTCAGAATAAATTCCAACTACTCCATAACGCATAAAAACTGATCGAGATGAGTCCCTGCCTACAAAATACACAACAGGAACAACCACACAGTTTGTAGGAGGGGAAAACGTCTCTGTGGTTTTGATGTAGACATTTGTTTCTACTATAACAAAAGAGTAACTGGGGAAGAAAAAAAGACAATGAAGTTGACCGCATTGCTGTATGGCTTCCTGTTCCCTCCTCTTCTCTGCAGTATTAGAGTGACCTGGTCAGTGTGATGTATAGCCAAAACAAAAGCAGATTAGGGTTAGGGTTTCAGAGGTGTGGGCCCATAGTGGGCTTGCTCTATTGCTGTGTCTGGGTTAAAAAAGATCCTCATCTCAGATGGGAGTAGTGAGGCAGAGTTGGTCATTTTAGAGCAACCAAGAAGGAGAGGGGATGGGTAGAGCATGGAGGACCAACTAAACCCTTCAAGGAATGTTCTGGTGCCTCCCGTGTACCAGCTCAACCTATTACTATCCCAAAGCATTGCCACCATCTGGAAGCCAAGCCCTCAGCACCTGACCCTCATGGAGACTATCCCAGCTTCAAACCATAGCCATGTAACAGATAAGTGGTCTTAGGTTTCAAATGTCAGTGAGATCCTGTAGTATAAACATGTACCGTTATCCTGTGTCAATGAAACAAAAGAACACTCAAAAGTTTGGAAACTCGGACCTCAGTGTAGTTTACCCTCCCATTCAGGAACTGAGGGACCAAACGGTGCGGCTCATCCAGGCGCAGTATCTGTATTTGAGAGCAGGGCTATGAACATAGCCAGGTAGTCAGTATACTAGGATGGAAAGATATTCTAAAACCTACTTATAGGCAAGAGATTTAAATATATATTCATCAGGAAAAAAAAACTCCAAATGTGTCAACAGTCAATATACACTTTAGTGTTCAGTATTATGAGTCCTCACATAATAACCCATCGCCATGGCAAGGGACCATGACCACATGACATGCCCATTAGAATAATAGAGTGATCAATAATTGACAACACACATTGGAGAGGACACGGAGCAAACATTGCTCAGACGCACCTGATGGGAGTGTCAATTGATACACAAAGCTGACTGTCAAAGGCTAGCTGGCAGTTCTTATCAGTCGAGTTGGGTGAGTCGGCTACCACTAAACAGTATAGACTGGGTGGGTCAAAACACAGTGTTTCTGACAGTTCTGGAGGTTGAGAAGTTCATGATGTAGTCAACATGCCATGTGTCTCGTGAGCACCATTTTCCGGCTTATACTCAGCTGACAACTTTTTGCTGAATCTCCATGTGAGGAAGGGAAAGAAGTTGTCCATCTTGTGTCATTTCTCTTAAAACCACATCTCAGTTTTCTTCTCAGGCCCTGTGATAGAAAGCATATGACCAAAAGCAACTCGGTCAGGAAAGGATTTATTTCTGTATACAGCTTATAATCCATGGTGAAGGGAAGTCAGTGCAGGAAATCAAGGGCTGCTTACCAGCCCGCTCCCCTTGGTTGTCAAAGTTTGCTTTCTTTTATCCTCTCTGGTTCACCTGCCCAGTGGTAGCTCCACCCACAATGGGCAGGGCCCTCCCATATCAATCAACAATCAAGAAATTGCCCCACCGACGTGGCCACCAGCCAATCTGATATAAGTAGCTCCCCCAGTCAAGACTCTCTCAGGTAACTCTGGATTGTGACAAGGTGACAGCTGAAACTATGACAGCCTACCAATCCTTCCCTTGAGGGTTCCATACTTTGAGCCCAATGATCTCCACATACAAATGCCAGCGCGCTAAGGAACATTACTCTTAAAATACTGAGCATTCAACTCAGGGCACTGCCCAAAAACTTAGCAATGCTACTCCAAGTTTACCTAGCAGCTGCCAAGACAACTTGTGCTTTTATAACTTTTGTTATAGCTAAACCTGAAAATAACCACTCTGAGAAATACCTTCCAATAGAACTTACAGACAAATCTGTAGACACCAAGGAACACATTGAGACTAATTCAGCGGTGAATAAATGAGATATTGGCATACAGGATCATCAATCCTCAAATGACAGTAGTAAGTGAGGAAATCCTGGCGTGAGCATCAACTACTCCATCCGTTCAAAATTTCCCATCCGGGAAGGTGAGCAAAGGGGAGAGAGATCCAAGCTGCAGTCGACGGGGTGGAGGATGCTGCAGAATCTAAAGGTGAAAGAGTTCACGTCTGAGGATGCTTTCGGCGCACGGATACCAGGATACCATGTGATGACACAGGTGTGTCAGCAGGTACATCGCTGCAGGAACTTACACTGAGGATGTGTGCATTTTCGTGCATGTCACGATGTGGGACTCTGGTGTCAACGACTACAATAGCAAAGCCACCTCTTTCATGCCCCACAGCTCAGTGTGATTGAGAAGCTAACAAGAGACTCTGCCTGTCGACTCCTCGCGGTCAGAGTGCATGTGACACGTTCTTAATGAATTAGGCCTTTTATACACAAAAATGTTAATTAAATGAATAGGCACATACAACTGCCAGCTCTGTGCCCGAAGTATCATTTTTAGCAAAGTTTCTTCTACCTACATAGCTGGAGAAAAAACACAACAGCTTCTAGATTTACTTCCAGGTCTTATGAAGGCTTTCCGCTGACTTCCAATTCCCAAGGGAGGGGGAGGAGAAGAATGAGCAGCCTGGTGGCGTGGCTCTGACCACTCAGCCACACTGTTCACTCCTGTCATTCTGGCCCTCCTGCAGGCCCACCCGCACCTCATTTGTTTGTCTGTACCTAGTTGGTAGTGTACATGTAATATTTCCCAATATCAGAGATCCTGGGACATTTTAATTACCCTCTGCCTGCATGTCTGAAATCTAAAAAAGACATTTCAATGAGAAGCCCAGAGGAAGAAAAAAAAAAAAAAGCAGTAATAAAAATAAATAAATAAAACTGGTGGGGCCCAGAAGCAGTCCCACAGATGGAAGCATTCAGCTCAATGAAATACAAGATGAATTTATTGGACGAACATAAATAGAGAGAAAATGAGACACTTCCTTGGAGAGCGTGGGGCTGACTGTGGATAGATGGGCTGCATCAGGGTGGCAGACCCGCGGTCGCAATCTCCCGGCGCCAACAACGGTCATGCCCGATTTAATGAAAAAACAAATGAAATGTTACATATTGCTGCCTGCCTCCCCTTCAAATGAGGTGTCTGGGTATTTTATTCAGTGAGAGTGTTGTATATAGAAAGAATAATTAAGTGGCTCATAGAGGAAGTGGGCTCCATGATGTTATATTGGGGCCAGTGAGTACACAACGGGGTGGGGGGAGGTTTATCAGTCGCAGTGGCTTTTCTACAATGGGGCTCCAGTTAGGAGGAGGGATTAGAAGAGGTTTGGGGGTGACTCTGTCATTACAGTGCTTACTGCATGGGCAGGTGGGCGAGAGACTGATCCCCAAACCTCTAGATAAACAGGCATATGGCACCGGCTTATGATTCCAGCATTAAGGAGGATCTTTGGAGCCTGGGAATTATTGGCTACCCAACTTAGCCAAATCAGAAAGCAGTAAGCCAATGATACGACCTGTCTCAAAATAAAATGAAATAAAAGGTAGAAGGCACGTGAAGAATGGCCCCAAGTTTGTCCTTTGGCCTCTGCATGTACAGGCAAGGTGCTTGCACACCCCCACAAGGGCTGACATGTACACACAGACATAAAGCTCACAAAGGAGGCTTTGGTGGAATATACAAGAGACAGAAAGTAATCCGGTATTTGTTCCTAGCATTGGGCTAGGTTAGCCCTTGGGATGAGTTTTACGTGTGTAAGGTCAGCACTGGGAGACACAGAAAAACGGTCATATACAGGAATTGGGTACATTACTGTGTCAATGGGAAAAAAGAACAGTATGGGGGTCTTGTGCCTCACAGATGCTTGAAAGCACATGGTAAACAATTATACTATTGAATGTCACTAAGTCATTAGTTAAACACCTCAAGTATACGATGAGATTATCAAACTCCTCCATGCCACAGGGGCATTGTGGGTACTTGGGTGGGAGAGCAAGCTAAGACAACCTAACTTTCTGAGACAACATTGAAGTAAAACACACAAATTCCTGACAACTTTGGCCAAGAGCTGGACCTCAAGCAGCTGAGAATGGTCTCTCTCCGTTATTAAGTATCTCATTTTCTGACACTCCCAATGGTACTGGTATCAACCAACTACTTTTGCTAGGGTGTATGCGTCAGACAACACTTGGTAACAAAAGATTCTCCAGATCCTGCTCCACAGCTCGGTGGAGCTCATTTCTTTTCGACGATGTGTTCTGCCTGCACTACTGAGTGTTCCAAGTACTAAGACTTGAATTACACACACTGCAGAGGTGTTTCCTAGAAGAAGGGACGGCTGAACTGTTGCTAAGAGGGAGAGTCACCCAGCCAATGAAATGCACCTCATGTGAAAAGTGTCCTGTCTCTGGCACCCATCAGAAGGAAAGCAATCCCCTTGGCACACCTCTTCTTTTGTGCCAATAATAGAGTTGTTTGTGGGAAGTAGACTCTCCAGCCTTGGGGAAGAGCTGCACGTCAGCCTGGAAGAGCAGCAAAGATATCAGGTCAGAGTGCAGTTCAGGCTTGGCCAGCTTCTGAAGGTCCTCATCACGTCAAAAGTCTCACATCCCACTGGACAGTTTCATTCCAACAGTGCCAGCCCAAGCGGATGTGTCAGTGGACGGGCATCTGTCATGGGAATCTGCTGCAGCCACTGTAACTGAATGACTTTTTTTTTTTTTTAATTTGGACTTGACAACAGAATGGCAGCATGACAGAACTGCAGGTACAAGGTTTGTAACTTAATGCTGATTTGCCTAGAAGTAATTAGCTCATTAGCCGTGAGCACACACACTCATTCTTGAGGAAGGAGGATTCGAGGCAGTGGTCCATGATAGTCCGTCAAGGCAGAGGAGCTAAAAATGACCTAGCTCAAACCTCCTACCCAATGTGGTTACTAGACAGAGGGGTGTGGGGGTCCCTGAAAGTCAGCACCGTGCAATGGCCCTGTGATGATGATAGGGACAAGAAGAAGAAAGAAATGTCAGTGGTGGGGGACAGGGCACAGGGGGGTACCTTGTGGGGAGGGTGCTTTCTAGTCCTCTGAGAACAGGGTACATTCTTCTTTCTGAATCTAAAAGAATGTCTATAGCAGTGACCTAAATATACTTTTTATATGAAAATATATGCTTAAAGGGTATCAGTTGGTTTGTCAGCCCCAGTAGGCATGGATTCTAGATCTGTGTCTTTAAGACCATGGAATCAATGCATATATACATGTATACACATATATATGAATACATATGTATTCAGATCCCTAGACCTCGTGTGAGAATCTGGGTGTGGCAGTACACACCTATTCCCAGTGCTGGGGAATTAGCAACGGGGGGATCCCTGGGGCACACTGGCCAACCAGTCTAGCCAATCAGTGAGCTCCAGATATCCTATCTCAAATAATAAAGTAGATAGTGATAGATGAACACAACTGACATAGACCTCCAGCCTTCTACACACTTAAGAACATGCTCACATACACACATGCACACACATGCACACATGCACACACATGCACATGCATACACATATGCACACACAAACACACATACACATATGCACACGTGTGTGCATGCATGTAAGCACATGCACACCAGACACACATACATGTGCATGCACATGTATACACACACACACGAGTATGCATGCATGCATGCATGCACATGTGCAACACACACACACCACATACACTACACACACACCACTTATGTTTGCAGCAATCATTGCAGCATGACCATTTTATATACGCATAGACTATGTCCTAACCAAAACAGAATGGCTACCATTTCTGTCGTCTTTAACTTCTTAGGCATTTTTGATTCGCAGGTAGTATCGGTTTTCTGTTCATGGGAGAGAGTGGCATTCCAAAGCATGCATACAGTAAGGAGCAATCACGTGGACATTATCTGCAGTGTACCTTCAGTCTCCTCTCTTCCATTCACTCACAAAATACATGCTAGGTTGTCATGAACTGTCATCACCCACTGTACCAGGAAACACTAGAACTCATTGCCTCTATCTGACTGGGCACCCTTCATCCAAATTCTCACTTGCTTCTCTCCCTCCCCATCCTCCTAGCCTCCAGCCATCAAGAATGGGCCTAACTTGTGGATTCCTGGTCACGTGACCAGCGCCGGCCCTTTCCCCTCCGCCCTCGGAGCACATTTGGAAGCCTTTCCTGGACACTGCTATATTGAGCTGCAGTTTGCAAATGTTTATTTACAGGGGATTAATTAACTTTGCTATTTGCAAGAACTGAACTAAGAGGAGATTGGCTTTCTCTCGGAGTAGGTGCGGTGGCATTCCAATGACTAACATCCCCACACTCAAAATGTCAAGATTCTTAGGGCCAAACTCTGAAGGAGAAAAAAAAGAAGTGGCACACATTATGATGAGCAAAGAGAGTGGTCTGGAGTGCCCAGAAGACAAGGAGGTTTCATGTCCCTGACTCTCAGGAGGGGCTGGGAGCCTTGAGGGTTCTTAGTCTAATGCATGAGAAGCAAAACGGGTCCCCTGCTGGCTGAGAGTTTGGACGCAGTGAAAGATGAGATCAAATTTGTTGCTCACAGCATAAGGCCCAGGGAACAGAAACCAAATGTGGAAGAGGATAGTTAAGGATCATGGGTCATAAAAAGGAGCCCCATGTCTCTGGCACCTGGTCCATGCACACCCAGCTCACAAAGGACACCCTGAAGGAAGTGGGTGGCAGACCTGTCCCTCAAAGGGACAAAGGGGACCTTGACAGTTCCATTTCAGGATGGCACAAAGGTGACAGGTAAGGCTATATAAGTTTAAGGGATAGGGGACCCCATCCACATTGGGGTATTGGAGTGTAAAACAAAGAGTGTGCGTAATCAGAGGGACAGAGACGGGCTCTGAAAAACAGACAGGATTCCGGGGCACACACAGTCAAGAACGCGCATGGAAGCATGCAGCAAGATGAGGTAGGACACTGTTCTTCCATTTGCTTATTTGTGTATCTTTCCTCCCTCCATCTATCCACTTGCCTACTTGGTGAGTTCCAGAGCAGTAAGAGACCCTATCACAAACCAAAAAATGGCCAGTGCCAGAGGAATGGTACCTGAGGTTATCCAATGGCCTCTGTGTATAGGGAGACACAACACACAGGCTACACCTACCTAGGAAGGACCCTATATCCATTTGGGAAGAGCTTCAGCAGACAGTAGATCCCAACATGTAGCAGAGGCCAGTCCCACTGCCTGGGCAGAGGGCCAGGAGCTAGCAGTCCCAGGGACAGAGGAGACAGCATGGTTTAATGTTGGAAAAGGTGACAAGGACCCACAGATTGCTGTGGATAGATTGTAGGAAGGTTCCTTTGCTGATGAGCTGGAGGCATGATTCAGGCTGGAGCTAGCTTTCAGGGACCCAGGTCTGGGCCAGGGACCATGGGATATCCCATCCTCAAACATAGATAGTATGTGTACTATCCTACTGGTAGGTCAGCAACTGGACAGTTGCAATGGAATCTGCTTTTCTGAATTCTAGAAGCTCAGTTCATGTGGCAGTCAGTATCCCAAGGGTTGTATTGCCATGAGCCAGTGGAACAACCTGTGGTGGTTGCCTGAGAAGCTGCTTGTCCTGTAGACAAATTGTAGGCTGGTACCCTGGGAAACAGGACTTCCCACAGGGACAGACCTTGCCCATGTTTTCCCAGGCTCTGTTTCTGTGCCCTCCAGCTAGCTGCTCCACAGCTGATCTATGGTGGTGACTGTGCACCCCAAGACACGAGAATGAAGCCCCGTTGACTGTTTCTTCCCTCACCCCATAACCTGCAAGGACTCACATGAGAGACCTAACTTTCTTTTGCAGCCATGGTCAGTGGAAAAAAGAAAGAGGATCCATCCTTTGGGGTGGTGGGGTGAATTATTTACAAAATATGCTGGAGCCTCAGGTTGAGAGTAGGGCTGGGCCAAGTGTGAGCAAGTCTTTTGTTCTCGCAGCTGGCCTTCCGAATCGCACGGAGCCAGCCCCGTAAATAATACCGCTATTGTCTGCTGGTGTCAGAGACAGACAGAAGGTACATTTGGCCCACATCCAAACACCGCAAGGGCCACTCATAGTCACAGTGTCCAATTACTGCTGGCTTGACTATAAAATGCACTTCTTCTTTTTTTTTCCCCCTGAGCTAATTTAAGAATGGGTGGCCTTAATGGCTCCTACACAAAGAGAGGGTTCGCTGAAATGAGGGGTGGAGAGGATAAAGTTATGTTCAGACTACTCACCAAACTGGTGTGTGGAATAGACGCTGTCCAAACAGAAAGCCACTGATACATGAACAACATGCTCTTCCAAGTTCCTTAAAAAAAAAAAATGAAAACAAAACAAAAAAAACATGGAAACCTACTTTGTAGTGTGTGTGTGTGTGTGTGTGTGTGTGTGTGTGTGTGTGTTGAAAATTAATCTACTCAGTTGAGAATTTCCTTTCAAACTAGATTCAGGCTGTCCAAAAAATTTTTCTCTGGACGGCTCTGGTTATATGGGGACTCACAAGTGACAGAATGACCTTCATCTTTATACCCAAATATAAGGAGGATGAAGGAAATGATAGGGAGAGGTCAAGTCGCCTTCAGGGCCCCATGAAGAGCACATTTTTTCTTTGAGAGCTGCCAATCATCTCATGAGAGTTAAATGATTTACAGATGAGGACGAACTAGGTTTCCTGGGTTCTAATGGCCCCCACAGCATCACGGAGCCAGTGACAGGTGAGCAGACCTGGAGCGCTGACCCTTAGAGAACATAGGGGTGTCAATACCAGTTGGAGCCCTCTAATGATGGAGAGTCTATGACTGCAGGAACATTTGCTTGGATGAAGCTGCAGAGAGTTCAGGTGACACCTCCCAATGGAAGTGAGATCTCAAAACAGGGAATGTCACCTCAGCCTTTGTAGGTGCCACTCTCCTGAGACTACTACTTCTGCTTGGATTTTCCCTCTTTGTCCCTGGAAATCCTCAGGTTTAGCGTAATCCGTTTCCAGGGCTCCACAGGTCAGTCATTTTCAATACCCGCCCTTTTTCTCCGGATTCATGACAAGGACACATTCATTTGTGCTTCTGATCCAGGGTAGGTGGGATAAAGTGTTGATGCATCCAAAAGAAGAAAGAAAAAGTAAGTCTCAAATCCTTTCTCCAGTACAGTGCTGTACCCTGAAAGGTCAGAAAATAGCCCCCAGATTGACATTCAAGAATGGCAGGGAATGAACAGCCCCAGGTCTCTCTATTTGTGTCACAGGAAACTTGGAAGCATCTTTCAGAGGTGTTCACTTCAAATTCCCCAGGCTTTTAAACACGCATGCTCCTGACATAGCAGAGCTAACAATCAATATGTTAAATTCTTGATGGCTCCATGACAGCCACTTCCACCACTGTCCCTTTCATCTTACAAAGTCTCACCGAGGGCTTCATTGGGAGGAAGACCAAAAAGCCACGTCCAGGTAACAAGGAGGGATAAAAAGGAGGTGGGGGAAAGCCTGCTTCGATTTGCCGATCCGCAACCAGGAGAACACAGCACGTTGTCTGCCAAGGAAAATGAGGACATTTTTTTCCGGCCTCTTTGAATTCTGAAAAGATAACACCTTCTTTAGGAAGTGAAAAGTAATGTCTCAATTCTTAAGCAAACTTTTCAAAGAGCTGAAAGTTGGATGGTGCCAGCCCTGATCCAAGCACATCATAGACCTGGGAGCTGGTTGAGATCTTAGACAGCCTGCGGGGGAGTGATGATCTCCATGTTCCAAATGATGACTGCAGGCTGCAGGTCTCTGCAGAGCAGAGATGCTGCATGGGTGACAGGCTCAGCTGCAGTGGAGCCTGACCCAATGTCTGGGTGTCTTTCTATTCTACATCTAACCCCCCTAAACACCCAAGTTGCTTCCTCCCACCCTCCAGCTCATTCTAAGTAAGTCTCTGCAAGGTGAACTTGGACCTTACTTTGTTTAGTTCAATTAATGAATCCTCGCTACAGCTAATGCCAGGCAGGTTCCTAACAGCACAAGTGGGTCGGCATTGATTCATGGTTGGCCACAAAAGGATTCCTCAATTTATACACTAATTCATTCCTTCAGCAAAAGAACTGGTCACATGATAGTCTTGCAGATAGATTTGAGTCAAATGAGGATGGAGCTCATGGGCTCGAGACTCAAACAGAGAGAAACCGTATTTTTAAACAAGCTATGCAATAAGAACTCAGAAAACCAACTTGAGACGCCTGATCCAGCCTACAGAAGTAGGAATCTTCCAGGACACACTTGGAAGGTCATCAGAAGCTTGCATGGGCTACAAGCATTGGATTGAGTTGGGTTGAGAGATTTACCCTGTGGAATCTGCATACACAGCTGTGCTCAGGTTAAAGCCTCACATAGCAGGTCCCCCATGCCTATTATTCTCGTCATCTGGACTCATCTCGGGACTCAAGGTCCAGTCCAGCCATGCTTCCTCTTTAGCTCCATGTCCCCGCCTCCCAGGTACCTGCCAATAGATGCTATGGTATGCTCTGTGCACAAGGTTGTCTAAAGAATTATAGATCTAGCTGCTCCCAATGTTTCTTACTCCCTCTTCAGCCTGTACTGTTAGCCACACCTGCCTCCTGCCCCATCCATATTTTCTATACTTTTATTTATTCAATTTACATCCCAATATCAGGTCCCCTCCTCCCAGTACAACCTCCCACAGATCCTCCCCTTACTCTCCCTTCCCCTTCTCCTCTGAGAAGCGGGAGCTCTTCCCTGGGTCTCCCCCAACCCCTGGCACATCAAGTCACTGCAGGATTAAGCACATCCTCTCCCACTGAGGCCAGATAATACAGCCCAGCTAGAGGAATGGAATCTGCGGACAGGCAACAGATTCAGGGACAGCCCCCACTTCAGCTGTTGGGGAAAGCACATGGACAAAATCCATGAAATAGTCCCCGCTTTTGAAATCTCTGCCAAGCCCTGGCTGCAGAAGGCATTCCGTGCACATGTGGAGATGTGTACGTCCACAGATTTACAGAGAAGTCCAGAAGTCAGCTCCCAGCATCAGACTCCTCACTTAGTTCCTCCTCCAGCCAATATCTACCAGTGTCTATTACTGGGGTGTGTGTGTGTGTGTGTGTGAATGTGTGTGTGACAACTAAAATGTCCACACAGGCACATCTCTGTCCACTAAACACCATTCCACATGAAGATGGTAGGTTTGTCTACCAATGCCTTTCTTCCATCCCAGGATGCAATTCTGCTTCTCTCGATGCCCTTGTGCCTCTGTGTTGCACCTTTGGCAGTGTCCCCTCCCATCTGTGATATTTTATCATCTAAAGATGAGTCTCTGCCTAGTACCCACCTATGGAATTGAAAGTATTCAGATCTCAGGGCAGGAAGTGTAGAGCATTACCTTTGAACTGATTGCATTCTTCTTTCTGGTGTGAACAGACAGAATCCACGTGTCCAACATTAACCAAACATCTTCAGTACTCCAGGAATTACTCAAGATATCTTTATAGGACCTGATGCAAAGGCTGTACTGAGTATAGTTTATGAGAATTTACTGTGACAGTCTACTTGTACTAAGATGACATAGATATAAAATAACTAGAAAATAGAACATGGCATGTTCTGAATGACATCAGAGCTATAGGACTCAGAAGTGTCAATTCATGAATATTTGGAATTTGAACAGGCCCAGTACCTTGGAAATTATAGATCAGGAATTGGCAAAGTCTGCCCTACAGACTCTGGAAATAAATAGTCACAGCTGTATGGATCATGTAGTCCCTGTGACAGCTACTAAGTTCTGCCACCACAGGGCAACAGTAGATAGCACGCAAGAGAAAATGTGTCTTCCCAATAAAACTTTAACACTCAAATTGGCATCCATACTGTGGGCTAGTCTGTGAAGCACCTGAGACTTTCAGGATTTGAACTCCTTGAGGAGAGGGGCTGTGTTTTATTTCACCAAATTGCTCTAACACCCAACACAGCGCAGACATGAGCAGCACATATCTGTATTAATAGTTTCCAAAATGAATAAACTAGTCTACTACCCAAGCTGCCATTAGAAAGCAGAGTCAATGTAGTCCAAATAGCTTTGTTTAAAGCTCTCAAACTATCTTTAAGGTGTAAAATGCCTTTTGGATGTCCACAGCTCACTAACTCAGTCGCCAGACTTATCCTTACAACTCAAGGCTGTGCTAGATACCAGAGCTTGCTTCCAACAAAGACCTGTCATGTCTAAATTATTGACACAATAGGCCATTGTAACTCCTTTGGACTCGTTAGGCTTAATTATGTCAAGGTCTCTTTGAGGACTCTTTAAATCTGAAGATTCGTGAGATAATAAAGTCTAATAGCTCCTTCGGAGCCATAAAGGTCTCTTTATGTCACGGGCTATTTGGAGATTCAATATTCCCTAAGATTAATATCACAATATTGTAAAAATGACAACAATTACCACACCCTCAATGTCTAGTGCATATGAGTTAATAAATCGGGATTTAGATAGGCCCACCCTTGCTCGCTCCTGGGATCTCTGAGAAGGGGAAAAGGTTAAGGAGTAGCCAAGTTCACCCTCAGCCTCGCTCGTGGAATGCCTGATTCCACAAGCCGGATTCCACTTGGGAAGCTTGGCCAAAGGGAAGCCGCTGTCTTCACCGTCCCTGACTCTGTAGGTTTTGGTACAAGGGCCAGTAGGCTGAAGAAGTGACAGCCTTAAGAGATGAGTTGCAAGCAGTGGCCATACTTCAAGGTTAGCTCAGAAGATGTTAATATTGAGCCACAGAGAACATATGCCTTCTTCAGAGAAGACCACCACTGGGCATGTGACAAAAAGACATTGTAAGGAGCAATGAAGTTCGGAGGTACATGTTGGTAAGGAGGAAGTCTCTGCAAAGTTGTGATATGCACACTACCAAATAACTTGGAGAGTAGATTACTGTTGCATTTGAAAATTAAAATACAACAGGCATAGCAACTTTAAAATACATATAAACCTGGCATCAGGAAGCTTATCTGTCATGCTCCCGCTCTACAGAATTATGGGTATTTAGTGTGTTGAACAAGCATTAACATGGCCCTCATGACTTGCATCTTCTGGCCTGTACCCTGTATAACTCCCTCCCTTTGCTGGTGATGGACAGGGCCATTGACTTGCATCTAACCAGTGGATGATGGCAGGGTACCAGCAGATTCCTCTCATGAGTGTGTTGTGTAGCATAGCACAGGTGGCTACAAACCATCATCACTAAAATACGCTGATGCTAAGCCAACATGTACTACAGTCTTCTCTTCCCTCAGGATTTGGGATGAGAGCCTTTGTAGTCACTCGGCAGCTTCAAGTTTTGCCAACACTCTGAGTGGGAATGGAAGCAGACACTATCCTGGTTGAGAACCCAGCCCCTGATATCTGGATTTCATTCTTGCCAAGGACCAAGCAAAGCCAGGCATGGACTACTAAGATACAGAGACTCCTGGGTGTCAAAGCTAGATGATGCTTTAAGTTACTAACCTGTAGCAACTTACTGAAAAAGAAAGGGGGCAGGGGGTTAATACAATTTGCTCGTATGAAAACTAAACCACAGTAAGGGAATCTTTTATATACTCTCTTATAGGTCAGATCAGATCTCATGACATCACAGCATGGTGTCAGAACATTAGCCCCTTGAGGACAAGGATTCTGTCTTATAACTCACAGTGTCCATAATGTCGAACCAATGACAGATACTTAGTGGTTTTTCAATCTATTTAATATCGTAGGCTCGTCTGCTAAAAATCTAAGATCTCATAGAATTGAGAGTAGAATAAGTACATCGGTGGTGATATAGGAGCATTGCACACATATATTCCAATAAATATAAGGGAAGATGTCGCTAAGTGTGTAGAAAGCGTGAAAACACTCTAATTTGTTGACTTCATTGACAACTATAGGAATTTCACTCATCCGTGAAGGCACACGCTCTCCCCAGCACTGAAAAATACAAAGAGAAAACAGATGCTGGGGGTATAAAATAGCTCTTAACAATTTTAGAATTAGTCTGTAACTTAAAAATCAAATGAGACTTAAGATGTTAAACACCTAAATTATTTTAAATTGAACAAAATGGTTCTAAGTAAAACAAAAGGCAAAACATAGTATTTGGCCAACTTTTTGAAAAAAAAATGAAAATATCAATTCATGGGTTCCTGGTTTCTGGTGGCCCAGGTGATGGAGATTTCTTCCTATGTTCTCCAGAGAGGACTATGCACTGGGAGGAGTACCCCTCAAATTAGGGATGAAGCTGGGGTGCATTGATTAATGGAGAACACTGGAATGTACCAACCAGGACTTTTCAACATATAAGAAGGACAATGAAGGAAATTTCAAAGGAACCAATACCTGTCACCCGAATCTAACAAGTTTCAACATAAAAGTACATTGAAACTTTACTGCTATGCAAAAAAGCACAGCAAACTCGGACAAAGGAAGGAAAGAAGAAAAAGAAAGAAAGAGAGAGAGAGAGAGAGAGAGAGAGAGAGAGAGAGAGAGAGAGAAGAAACAAACAAAGGAAGGAAAGAAAACAAAGAAAGGAAGGATGGAAAGAGAGAGAGAACAAGAGAGAGAAGAAAGAAAGAAGAAAGAAAGAAAGAAAGAAAGAAAAGAAGAAAGAAAGGAAGGAAGGAAGGAAGAAGGAAGGAAGGAAGGAAGGAAGGAAGGAAAGAAAGAAAAGAAAGAAAGAAAGAAAGAAAGAAAGAAAAAGAAAGAAAGAAAGAAAGAAAAAAAATATCAATACATTACATCAAAATTTTGAGGATGCAGCTAAGAGAGTCCTGGCAGGAAATGTTTAACATTCAATACCTAGAATTTAACATAGGAAGAGCGCAGCACTTTAAGTCTCCACAATAAAAAGGGGAACTTCACCAGGAGGAGGAAGAGAAGGTGGAGTTTGAGACCTAAAGAGGGCCGTGAGCACCAGAGCATGGCAAACAGAGGAAATCAGTGAAACTAGAAAGAGTCCAAATCACAAAAGTACTGAGAGAGGTGTAAATGACTAGCGTCAGGAAAAGAAAAGATCTTGCAGCAGAGCCCACAGATATTACACTATAATAAGAAGCAGTAGGGACTGTGGTATACAGTCAAATCTTTCTATCTAGTCCATAAATTTAAATCTTTTGTGGCTTTGGTTTTTTTAGATATTAACTGTTCATTCATTTTACATCCCAATATCCAGGCCCCTCCCCCATCCTCCGTCACACAGCCCCTCTCCACCCCTCCTCTTCCCTCTGGAAAGGTAAGTCCCCCCTGGGTATCACCCCACCCTGGCACTCAAGTCACTGCGGGACTACACGCATCCTCTGCCACTGGGCCTGTCAGAGTTGGTCCAGTTAGGGAATGGGATCCACAGGCAAGAACTGATTCATGAACAGCCTCTCACTCCAGTCATTGGGGGACCCATAAAGACCAAGCTGCACATCTGCTACATGTGGATCTTGGGCCTAGATCCAGTCCATGCTTGCTCATGGTTGGTGGTTAGTCTTGGGAATCCCCAAGGGTCCATGTTTGTTGACTCTGTTGGTCTTCAGTGGAGTCCTGTCCTCTTCTGGTTCCTCAGTCCTCCTGCAACTCTTCTACAAGATTCCCCAAGCTCCATTAATGTTTGACTGTGGTCTCTGTATTTCCTTCCGCTGCGGTGGAGCCTCTCAGAGGAAGAGGGAGGGAGGGAAGTGGGTGGGAGAGGTGATGGGGAGGTGAGCAGTGCAGGGGATTAAGTGTAGGGAGAGCATGGGAGAGAGAAATCACCACGGGGAGGGGCGCGGAGCCAAGGGGGCATCTCCAGCAGGCATGATGTAGACCTGGAGGCCGGAGGCGGGGCAGAAAGTCTTTGGGATTGATTCTAAGAACCCTAGCAGTGGGGGGTATGGAGCCTGGCAGGACTCGCAGTAGAGGGATAAGGACAGCAACCCACTTGCATAACCTTCTACCCCAAATGTATCCTATGAGATGTGCAGGATCAAAGCTAAAGCAGAGATGCATGGAATAGCTAACCAATGGCTGCCCTAAACTGACACCAACTGGGTCTCATCCAATGGACGAGAACCAATCCCTGACACTACAAATAGGTTTAAATTTTTAAGTAGAAATTTTGCGATAGTTTGAGTGAGAAGGCCTCCCTTGGGCTTGTAGATGAATACCAGGTTGGTAGGGCTGACTGGGGAGCATTAGGAGTGAGGCCTTGTAAGAAGAGGTGTGTCACTGGGGATGGGCCTTGAGATTTCAAAAGCCGCTGCCTTTCTCAATGCTCCTCCCAATCCACCCCACCTATACTTGCAGGGAAGATGTGAGCGCTCACCCTCTGCCACTGTAAACCCTAATAAACTTCTTCATAAGTTGCCTTGGCCATGGTGTCTTATCACAACGATAGAAAAGTGACTGTGGCATCTTTCAGCCTACAAAGTTCTTCAGCCTGAGATACTGTAGTTAAGGATGAAAGTGAGCCTTCATATGTAAACATTTCCCTAAGAGCTAATAAAAGTGCTGTTAAGTGAGCTTAACCAAGCCACGTTACCATTGCTGCTGCTACCAGACATAAAAGACGCAAAAACAAAATAAAGCCACAGACAGTGGATTAAAAAGGAAATCTGTCACAAAATCATAACAAACTGGTTCATATGAAAATGCACATGAATTTTAAGCATATACACAAATGCACTCATAATGATTCACAAAATGATACATAGTACATGCACATATGCAAAAAATATAAAAATATGATAGAATTTAGCAAATCAAAAAAGTCATCGTTGCATTATTATTAAAATCAGAGTGAAATTCACTGTGCTAATTGACTAAGAGTTTTTAAACACAATCTTTAATTATGTACTTCAGCAAATGGAGGATATAGAGAGGAACATTCTTAGCTTCTTAAAAGGCTCCACAAAGCTAAGATCATACATGATGTAAAGAATATACCTTTTCCCTCTAAGCAATGAATATACATCTGTTCTTCACTATTTAAACAACATGTTAAATTGAGTGCCCAGTGCAATAAGATAGGAAAAGGGAAGAAAAGCTAGGAGCTGGCATGGCTCTGTGGTTACAAGTACTTGCAGCTCTTACAAAGACCCTTGGTTTGATTCCCAGCCCCCACACTGTGGTTCACAGCTATGTGTAGCTCCAGCTCCAGAGCACCTGACATGCAAGAAAGACAAACTTCTGTGGACACAAAGTAAATAACTCTAAAAAAACTTTAAGGCAATTTATAAGCAGGGGGTGTGGGGGAGAGTTTGCCGTCACTTACAGACAATACCACGGTGTACACAGAAAAACCTGGAGGAGAGTTTCTTGTTCTGAGTAGACACTTCCATGAACGACAACAGGAAGGCCCAGGTATGAGCATCTAAGGAGGATCTGCAGGGGAAGGGAAGGGCCCCAGAGCTCCAAGAAGTATTCAAGCCAGTGACTATTTAGCAGACTAAGGGCTTTAGGCATCTTCTATCT